>CM032919.1:1487575-2687575 GCA_019202795.1 Arabidopsis thaliana x Arabidopsis arenosa | reverse complement strand
TAACGTGAGATTATTACTTCGTCTTCTGCTTTGATCAGTTCGTCTTTGATCTGCAGCCAATAAGTTGCTTCGTCTTCTGCTTTCATTGGTTCGTCCTTCAATATGAAACTAAATCGGTCAAGAAAAAGATCAAACGCAAGAATGAGTGTTTGTTTCTTGGAGATGAAGCGAAGAAGAAGAGAAGCCTCATGTAATCATGTTAAAGACTTAAGTTAGTGGCGGACCGTTATACCTTATTTTCGTGATGACCAATTCACCCTCGATTATCACTCTGACACTCTTTATTTCACTACCCTCGTCTTCCACGGATATATTTTTTTTTCCTAAATTTGTGATAATGGGATAGAGAGTTATAGTTGGTTTGATGAAATATGTACAATATTAATTATCTTATTTCGATACAGGCAGTAATATAAATTTCTCCTTAATTTTTGAAACACCTTTAAGAATGTTAAACGTTTTTTTGCAAAAAAAAAAAGAAAAAGAATGTTAAACGTTCGGATCATATTTGGCACTATTTTGTTGTCTTCTTCATGAACACTAGTGCACACTATTTTGTTCGGATAAAGTACTTTATAGTTTTTTTTTTGGGGTAAAATGCACACTTTATAGTTTGTTAAACGGATATTTTTATCCTTGACTAATAAATTTTTTAGTTAAAAATACAAATATATTATTGTAACAGTAGGCAAAATTCTGGTTTGAATCAAAGCCTCTAATGAGATTTATTCGCAATATTTAGAATCTCGGCTGATCTCCAGAACTCCTAATAGATCGTAAGACCATCAGCAATGGTAAACTTGGGTGGGTGTGTGTTAGTGGGGTGTAAATATTTTTTTATTATTTTAATTTAAAGAGAGAGAAAAGAGAGAGAGAAAGAAAGAGAGAGAGAAAGAGAGAAAGAGGCTCACACTCGGGTGTTAGTTAAGATTCGAGTGTGAAGAGAGAGACAGCGCAGTGTATTATTTCACATTTTTAAAATACTCACACCCCATGCTCGGTTATTCCGCTGTGTTTGCTCTAATAGAAAATTCGTAATTATTTATGAATTGACTGTTTTCCATTTATATAGAAAATAATTCTACAAATCCACAAATAAAAACTAGACTCCGTCCTTGTGTCAATGATTGTGGATCGAATAAAGAGTGTATTAGTTAGATTACTAATTTTTAAAACTCAGGTTTAAAAAGGAGATGCATTTGAGAGGAGGTTTTGGTGAATCGCTATGATGTGATGATTGTTCCAATAGCGTATCAAAGAGGCTTTTGATGTAAATGGATATTTTCCGACACTGTGATGTTGCCCGACGGTTTGTTTAGCTATGGACTATTTGCCGGATATCTGATCCGTTTTATAAATTAATTAATGGTTTAAAATAATCAGAAGAAATCAAGAAAATGTAAAAACTAACAAAAGGGAAGACCTCAATAATGTAACCGAAAAGTCCATATAGTTGTCAACCAGAATTAATTTCCAAATTATTTATACCATATAATTTGTCTATGATATGTTTGTGATTGCTGTTAATATCGTTGTTTACGTGCGATTAGCAAATTGCAGCGACAAAAAAAGCCTCTCCTCTCACAACCACAAATAACATGAAATAAACAAATAAGCATACTAGTAGTTAAACCATAGTGAACAGAGAAATAAGAAACAGAAAGACTCATATCTATAGATGTTTTAAAAAGAAAGATGGGTGTATCTAATCTAGAATGTCCATAAGACACTAAGATGATAACAAAATCCAAAGTAAAGGTCCCTAGTTATCATAAGTAAACTTTGATAACGCACAAGAATTTATTCTGGTTCACGTTAAGCCTATACTCTTCTATAGTCCAAGTTATCTTCACATCTTCTTCATCACAAAAGTATCTTTCTTTCTCCGTTTCATAAAACTTAAAAACCTTCTTGAAACCAATGGTCTTCCCGGACTTTGACTTGATCAGCCTATCACGGTGCAGGATCTTCCAGTAACCACCATTGCATCTATCGGTTTTACCACAAGTCTTGTTAGAGAAGATAAGGGTTCCGTAATCATGAAACATCCGATCTTGAAGATCCACAAGCTCCAATGGATGCAGACAATACACCTTGTTGGTAACGTAGCTAGGCCAATCGTTAAATCCTTCAGAAGTCATTATCGTCACCAGATAAGATAAATCCTCTACTTGTTTATCCGATGAAAGGAATCCATAAGCTGGCAACATCTCATTACGAGGAAGTGATTCTGATGTAGTGTAGAAATGCTTGACTAGCAAGAAACTAATTTCGGCTTCAAACATAAACCGAATCTTACAAATCACATGATCTTGCTTCCAGTTCAAGTAATTAGTAAGCCTATACTCTTCCATTACCCAACTTCTCTTGTATTCTCTAGGTTTCCTCTTTAGGCAGAACTTGAGAATCTTCTTGAACCCTAGAATCTTCCCATTCTTCTTCGATTTTATCAGTTTATCACGACCCATGATCCTCCAGCAACCAGATTCATCACTTCCATCGGTTTTAACACAAGCCTCTGTTCGTGGTTTAACGATCACGAAGCTAGGGCTCTCAGCATCGAACACCACATTTGGATTCTTGTTGAACACGTCTGCGTCTTTGATGAAGTGATCAGGCCATGTATCTCCGTTGACGATCATAGGCTTCAGATAATGTGAGATTATTACTTCGTCTTCTGCGTTTAACAGTTCGGCTTTGATTAGATCAAAAGCTGCGTCGTCCTCCATAAAGAAACTAATTCGATCAAGAAAAAGATGGGATATAGAGAAAAGAAGATCAAACGCAAGAATGAGTATTTGTTTCTTGGAGATGAAGCGACGAAGAAGAGAGACTCATGTTAATAATTGTGCTTTTAAAAGTTAGTGGCGACCGTTACATCATATTTTCGTGTTAACCAATTTACCCTTGCGGATCTCTCTTTATTTCTTTTGAGTGGATAAATAATAATCTTATATTGATAGAGGCCGTAAAATAAAAATTCTTTAATTTATGGAAACACCTTCAAGAATGTTAAACGGATCTTAGTTGGCACTATTTTGCCTTGTTCATGTTTAACACCTCTTCTGAATTTTCTCTTCAAACACCTCAATAATGTAACCAAAAAGTCCAAAGCCAATGCTTGATGCAACACACAGAGCCGCAGATTCTCTGCTTAAATTTAATTTCTGTCAAGCAGATTTTCCAAGTTAGTACACCATATAGACATAATTGTCTTAAGCCAAGTTAGTACACCATATAGACATAATTGTCTTAAGCCAAGTTAGTACACCGTACCATATGTACATGTTTTGGGCTCAATTTGTCTCTAATGTTTGTGATTGCTGCTAATATTGGTGTTTATATGCCATTAGCTGTGTTTAACAAATTGCAACCACAAAAAGCATCTCCTCTCAAAGCCAAAAATAACACAGGGAAATAATCAAATAAGCCTACTAGTCTTTAAACCATATTGAACAGAGAAATAAGAAACAGAAAAAGACTCATGAATCATGACCATGTTCGAGAATGTCCGTAAGATGATCGATCATGAAATTAAGAGTAGAAGTCCCTAGCTAGTTATCAAGGCTAAACTTGATAACGCATATCACTTTATCCTCCTTCTCCTTTTCGCTAAGCCTATACTCTTCTATAGTCCAAGTTACGTTCACGTATTCACCTTCCCAAACATATCTTCGTGTTTCATAAAACTTAAAAACCTTCTTGAAACCATTAACCTTCCCGGTGATCAGCTTATCATGGTGCAGGATCTTCCAGTAACCACCACCATCGCATTTATCAGTTTCCCAACAAGTCCCGTTAGCGAAGATGCAGGTTCCGTAATCATGAAACATCGGATCTTGATGATCCACAAGGTCCATTGGATGCAGACAGTACACGTCGTTGGTAACGTAGCTAGGCCAATCGTTTCCCTCACAAGTCACTATCGTCACCAGATAAGATTCATCCTCCTCTTGCGTAGTTGATAAATATCCATAAGATGGCAACAACTCATTACGAAGAAGTGATTCTGATGTAGTGTGGAAATGCTTGGTTAGCAAGAAACTAATCTCAGCTTCAAACAGAAGCCGAATCTTGCAAATCACATGATCTTGCTTCCAGTTCAAGTTCTTGGTAAGCCTATACTCCTCCATCACCCAACTTCGCTTGTATTCTCTAGGTTTCGACTTTGGGCAGAACTTGAGGATCTTCTTGAACCCTAGAATCTTCCCAGTCTCCTCCGACTTTATCAGTTTATCACGACCCATGATCCTCCAGCAACCAGAATCACATCCATCGGTTTTACCACAAGCCTCTGTTCGTGGTTTAACGATCACGAATCTAGGTCTCTCAGAACTGAACAGCTCATTTGGATTCTTGTTGAACACGTTTGCGTCTACGATGAAGTGATCAGGCCATGAATCTCCGTTGACGATCATTCCCTTCAGATAACGTGAGATTATTACTTCGTCTTTTGCGTTTAACAGTTCGTGTTTGATTAGATCATAAGCTGCGTCGTTCTCCATAATGAAACTAAATCGATCAAGAAAAAGATGGGATCTAGAGAGAAAAAGATCAAACGCAAGATCGAGCGTTTTGTTTCTTGGAGAGGAAGCGAAGAAGAAGAGAGACTCTTGTTAATATATGTGCTTTTAAGTTAGTGGCGACCGTTATATCTAATTTTTGTGTTGCCCAATTTACCCTTGATGATCTCTCTTTATTTCGCAACTACCCTCGAGCACACACACAACACCAACGATCCTTTCTGCTAATCAGATAAAAACATGTCAATTTTCTGCCCATTGATTATTTTTTATTTTTTTTTGAATGAACATTTATAGATATAGGGTTGCTGATTCAGAAACATGTAGTTGGTTACGAATCATATATGTACATGTTTGGTTTCATTTCATAAATTGGCTATGTTTAGGCTCAACTTATCTCTGATGTTTGTGATTGCTGCTAATATTGTTGTTTATTTGCCATTGGCTGTGTTTAACAAATTGCAACCATAAAACCAGAGGAAATAAAGAAATAAACATACTAGTCTCTAAACCATATTGAACAGAGAAATTAGAAACACAAAGACTCATGAATCATGACCATGTTCGAGAATGTTCAAGAGTAGAAGTCCCTAGCTAGTTATTTGCAGGTAAACTTGATAACGCACAACACTTTATTCTGCTTCACCTTTTCGCTGAGCCTATACTCTTCTATAATCCAAGATACCTTCACTTCTAGTCCATGACAAAAATATTTTTCTATTTCCGGTTCATAAAACTTATAAACCTTCTTGAAACCAATGGTCTTCCCGGACTTTGACTTGATCGGCCTATCACGGTGCAGGATCTTCCAGTAACCACCATTATATATATCCGGTTCACCACAAGGCTTGTTAGCGAAGATGCATATTCCGTAATCACAAAACATCCGATCTCGAAGATCCACAAGCTCCAAAGGATGCAGAGAATACACGTTGTTGGTACCGTAGCTAGGCCAATCGTTTCCTTCAGAAGTCATTATCGTCAACAAATAAGATTCATCATCCTCTTGTTCACAATGTGGATAGAATCCATAAGCTGGCAACAGCTCATTACGAGGAAGTGATTCTGATGTAGTGTGGAAATGCTTGGCTAGCAAGAAACTAATTTCAGCTTCAAACAGAAACCGAATCTTGCAAATCACATGATCTTGCTTCCAGTTCAAGTTCTTGGTAAGCCTATACTCTTCCATTACCCAACTTCTCTTGTATTCTCTAGGTTTCCTCTTTAGGCAGAACTTGAGAATCTTCTTGAACCCTAGAATCTTCCCAGTCTCCTTCGATTTTATCAGTTTATCACGAGCCATGATCCTCCAGCAACCAGATTCATCACATCCATCGGTTTTACCACAATTCTCTGTTCGTGGTTTAACAATCACGAATCCAGGTCTCTCAGAACTGAAAATCTCATTTGGATCCTTGTTGAACACGTCTGCGTATTCAATGAAGTGATTAGGCCAAGAATCTCCGTTAACGATCATACGCTTCAGATAACGTGAGATTATTAGTTTATTACTTCGTCTTCTGCGTTTAACAGTTCGGCTTTGATTCGATCATAAGCTGATAACTCCATAATGAAACTAAATCAATCAAGAAACAGAGGATCTAGAAAGAAAAAAGAAACGCAAGATTGAGTATTTGTTTCTTGGGGATGAAGCGAAGAAGAAGAAGAGAGACTTATGTTAATGGAGGTGCTTTTTAGTTAGTTGCTACCGTTATTTATAGGATATATAAATTTTCTTGTTGACCGATTTACCCTTAATTGTCAAAATCAGAAATGCCATTCTCATGGCTTCACTCTCTCATACTTCGTTGCCACACACAAAACACAAGTACTTATTTATTTAGTGACAGTGCATATTAGTGTCATTTGAATGCAAAGTATGCATATACTAGTGTCTAAAACCAGTTTTTTTTGTCGACTTTTCTTTTTAATTTTACTAAGTTGATCAAACATATTATATATCAACAAAATGGGAAAGAGTGACAGTTTTGCAGAAGAAAAAAAAAACCGACGAAGCAAATCTCAATTTTTTTTTTAAAAAGAGTATCCAAATGGTCCAAAAATGACCAAAACCTTGCTCAATCAACAATATTCCACGTCATATCATTCTCAAAGATCCAATGGCAAACTTCAATCCGACCCGGACCCGAGCCTAAAGCCAAAAACGCTCCATGACTCGGACTCCAAGCTGACGTGTCAATATGACAGATGGCAACACCATGGTTAATCTTTTCTAAACTCTTCGGGTCAAGTAGATCCGCTTCATAAACCCGTACCCGAGGAACAGAGTGACAATAATACAGTAAATAAGGATATAAACTCTGATGACACGAAACAGCTCTCGTTACATTTCCACCGTTGATTCCATTGACTTTTCCAATCACGATCTTCTTCTTTGACCCGACGACATTCTCCGTGGTTCTCACCACAACACCGCGTCCGAGCACCGACGTAGCGAAATCTATCATATCCTCCGCTGATCCAACGCACCGCTTCGTCTCACCTTTACTCGCTGGTCTCTCACACTCTGAAACCGCCGACGAGATTATTCCCGCCATCGACGAATTCTCTCCGGCACCAAAAACCCTCCAAATCTCTCCGATCTCAGATGACGAAAACGGTAAATTCGAAACTACGCTTCGGGGCAAAAACGTCCTTTTAGGCATTTTATCTTTAATATCCGGCATTTGCATCAAAGTCCCTTCCTTCAACATCGATTCTCTAAAGAATTTACCCTCCTCAACCCATTTATTCACTGTTTTGCCACTGGAGCTCACATTATTAGAGTAATGAGCAAAAACGACGCCGTCTTTAGTATACACCTTAAAACTCTGTCCTTGGCCGTAAGTTTTGAAGCTAACGTTCAGGGCCGGTCCTAGCCTGTAGGTGGCCTAAAGCATATTTAAAAAATGTGGCCTATCAAAGGACTCGAACTCAGAACCTCAAACAAACTTCAAGCCTACATAACCACTAAACCAACATAACACTTTCAAAAATGTGGCCCTTAACTTTGTTATATATTTTGTGGCCTAAAGCAAGTGCTTTGCTTGCTTTATGGACGGGCCGGGCCTGCTAACGTTACCTCCGACGTTACCTTGGCCGTAACCGGTGAAATTATCAGACCCGAGGTTAAAAGATTTACCGTAATTTACGAAATTGACCTTCTCGTTGTTTGAGTTTCTAGCGTAAGAAGAGAAAGAGTCAACTCCGATGTTGGATTGGTCTCTGTAATTTTTAAAACCATAAACGGCGCCGTTACCTCCGTCACCGTATCCTTTAAAGTCATTAACCGGAACATTCCCGTTTTCCCCGTAGCTCGTGAAACTGTCGTTAGCTCCGTTAGCGGTTTCTCCGTATTTGGTAAAACCCGTATTAACAACGTTTGACCCGGTTCCGTAACCCGAGAACTCATTCGGAGCTCCGTTTCCGTTTTTGCTGTAGCTTGTGAAAGTTTGATCTCCGGTGTTGCCGTTATCGGAGTAGGTAGTGAAGGTTTGTGATCTTCCGTTGGCTTTATCGGAGTAAGAAGTGAATCTTCCGTTTGGTTCGTTAGCGTTTGTGTTGTAATTCGTGAATTCGCCGGAGCCTCCGGTGGTTCCGGTGGCGTAAGTTGTGAAGCTTTGGTCAGCTACGTTTACTTCTCCGGCGTAATTTGTAAATCCATCGTCGTGCCCGGCGGAGTTACGGCTGTAACGTCGGAACGAGTCGACAGCGATGTTATCACCGCCGGAATAGTTTTTGAACGAGTCAGCTCCGGAGAGACGGTCAGAGCCGTAGTTTGTGAAGTTCTTGCCGCTGTAAGCGGCGAAGCTGACGTCATCTCCGTGTTTATCGATAGAATGAGCGTTGGCGAGCTCAGGGAAGCAGAAGAGTTTCGCGGCGGAGCAGAAATCGGAGTGACGCGTGTGAAGCGCGTGAGTAGAAGCGAGTGAGGCGAAGCGCGTGGAGTCCACGGCATTTAGAGGAGAGGCTTTGGAGAGGAAAAAAGAAGGTTTTGGTGAATCGCCATTGATGTGATTGTTCCAATAACGAATCAAAGAAGCTTTTGGTGTGAATGGATTCTCCGACGCCGTTATGTTGCCGGCGGTTTCCTTAGCTCCGGCGAAATGCACCTACAAAAAATAACGCAAACTGTTATATTATACGGAATCTATTGAAGTGTTTAATAAAACTAAAGAGTGAATCTTTATTACATGATAAGATGAGAAGATGAAGAAGAAGCAGAGGAAGAGAGTTGGTTCAATATTGTTCATCTTCTTGGTGATAGAGAGATTTGTTAGTTGAGAAGGAGAAATAAGCTGAAGAGAGAGTAATGAGAGACTTCACTATGATTTCATGAAGAGAGAGTGTATTGAGACTTCACTATGAAGTGAGGCATAATTATAAATTTTAGAATTAAACTGTTTTGTTTATCAACTTTATTAGGTACTACTAGATTAGGACTTGTATCTATGTAGGACTAGTAGTCACTTTTTATAATATTAAGAAATGGGAAAATTAGATTGGGTACCACTTTTTCCACAAAAGTTATCACCCTCCAACTGGTGAGATAAGGAACTGCGATTGATGTGACCTTCCGAAATTTCTGCCGTCGTTTTTCTCTCTCCTGGCGCATTGGTAACCGTTTTCGTCCCTCTAGCTGGTAAAACAAAGTTGTCCCCAAGTAAATCCAGATCTTCGTCTTCGGCTCTCTGGCAGAATAAAATAAAGATCAAGTTGTCCCCGAGTTAATCCAGATATCTGGCTGATAAAACCACATCATCTGGGATTCATGATAATAGAGCAAGCTGATGAAATCGGGGACAAGATCTAGACGCAACAGAGAATTTTCAATCGGGGACAAGATCTGGAGACATCCATTTAATGCAGCCGCTCCCCGTTTCCCAACCGGCGTCTGACTGTAGCTCCTTCCCCTGACACATTCCTGACGCAGGCAGAAGGGTAAAATCGTCCAACCTCTACCACACAAACACCAAAAGTGGTATGGATGCTAAATTGATTTGCAATGTGGTACATTTGCTAGGATTTTCTAAAATTGTGGCACATTTGGCAAAATTCCCTTAAGAAACTATATATCTATTGTAATTATAGTTTAAATAAAAGTTTTCAATAGTTTATGAACATTTCGTTTATAAAAAATGCATATTTAAACTTCTAAAAAATTTATATAAAATTTTACCAAATGTCTTGCTCAAATTTGGCTTTGAATAGTTATTAGTTTAGTGTCGAGTTTTGGTTTTAGTTTTAACTCCCAACTAGGATATGACCCGCACCGCGGGTTAATTATTTGATTTTTTTCTTATAAACTGATGAATTTGTTGTGTATGATATTTTTTTGTTGTACATCGCGGGTCACATGCGTTGTATATAGTAAAAAATAAAAATTTTAAGTTGTATTTGTTTTGTTTACTGTTTAAGATTGTATAATTAAATTTTGATTTGTTAATTCTAGGATTTCACCCGTGGTATATTGTCCCGTATTAATATCGACCCAAACCCGTTCCACCATATACTCCTGTCATGTGGAATTAAACATCATTTTGTTATTTTTTTTAATAACACTTTTATTTAAAAAATATATAATTCAAGTCAATTTAAAAGTTTAGTTTGAAATGATTTCCATAATATATATATATATATTTTAAAATTAGTATGTGTTTTTGGACCAACCCGTAAAAATAATTTATAATTGTATCTTAAAATACTAAATAATTGTATTTTGATTTGTTAATTTTAGGATCTCACCCGTGGTATACTGTCCCGTTTTAGATAATTGTAAAAATTAAGAAAAGCACTGAATGACTCAATTTCGGGTCAGAATAAAAAAAAAAACGACCTGATTAAATGTGCAATTTGTTCTTAAAAAATGTTAATATAGATTACACACATATTTTTTTTTTCATCGATTGAGTAATATATGTCTGTTTTAAAAAATTTGAATCATAACATATGCAGAAAAAAAAAAAAATTTATTAACTATATATATTTTATAATAATTCAAAATAATATAAATATAAGATCAAATAAAAGTGAAATAAGAATCATATATTTATATTTAAATTAGGTAGAGAGGTTTTAGGAAATTTGCTCAAATTTGTTATATTATCATTAAATTATCATATTTGATTTCCTAATCTATAAAAATTGTAAAGAATATACCATAAACAAATAGTTTAGATATAGTAATTAGTTGAGAAAATATATATAATTTAGATTTTATTAGGTATTTTCGTTTTTAAATTTTGCCATAATTTAAGGAAAGATCCGATTGAAGATTTCCGGGTCAAAATTAGAAAAAAACCCGACCCGATTAGAGGAGCAAATTTGTACTTCAAAAATGTTAAGTAGATTACACAGATTTTAGTTATTCAAATAAGATAAGGAATGTAAACTAAGACCTAGTTTGAAAGTACTAAAATTTCTATAGGAATTAAAATAAGTTTCTTAAAGACAAAATCCAAAAACTCACTCAGACACCACTACAATATCAGCTTCAAATTATAAATTTGAGAATCAAATATTTTTTATTTTATCAACTTTATTAGGTTTCTCGAAAGAACATTAATCGAGGTTTTACTGTTTTAATCAACTGATAATAGGTCAAAAGAGTTCAAAAGAGGAAGAAGAAGCTTTAGCTGGTATAACTAAACTTACAAAAAGTCAAAAGAGGGAACATATAATTTAAATTCAGTTAAAATATTGTAAGAAAGAATCTGAATAACTAAATAAGGCTGCATAAAGTATATTAAAGATGAATCTCTCCCCAAGAGTTAGTATCAAAAAGATCAAAATTATAAGAAAGAGAAATATAAAGAAAAAGATAAAGCTGAGAGAGACTGCTTGTTGCTGAAGAAAGAGAGAAAGTAAAATAAATCAATTCAAGATTTTGAAAATTAGTAGCTTTTGATTATTTTTAGTTAATTTTTTAAATCAAGATTAATTTTGTGTTTTGCGCATTGTATTATGACTAATGATAGATTGAAACACAACTTGGATCCATGAACCCTAGGTTTTAAGTATAAAATCTATAAATCTTCATTAATAGACTATACTTAGATATCTGGAACTTGATATAAACATATCATGGTTTGTTAAGAGTGAGCAATAATAATAGGTGACTTTTATAATTCTGTCTCCCACCAAAACAATGATTCTTAAAATTATTATATTACTTTTTCTTCTTCTCAATTTATTCAATAGTACAGAATCCTATATCAAGAGCGTTGGACAATGTCAATTACAAAAACAAATAAACCTAAGTAACTATGTCTTGTACCATGATTTTTGTTTAAAAGTGATTGATTACTCGTAAATTTATGAACGTTTTAAAGTAGAAGAATAGCGATCTGTAGATTGGATGTATGCAAGAAATGGATCATCAAATTCGAAGAAATGTGGTGGTGGCTAACGTGCGACCAATGTAACTTTAGTACATTTTATAGTTTATTGCTTCCATTAATGGCCATAGAATACCGCGTTTTAGCACTTGGTGCGATGATGGGCTAGCTCTCCGATGTTTGCCGACAATAATATTCATATATTTACATATTTTAATAAGCAAATAGTTTTAAAAGGGAAAACAACTTTAAAATAACCAGATACGGACCCTATATATCTTTATAAACAAAACTTTAATATTAAAAATATTCATATATTATATATCTACTCTGAAACGTTTCTTTCATATATTGATATATTTGTAACCAAATGTATGCAGTATGCTATTTGATTTTTGGCTTGGTTTCAATTTAGTTTATTAATGTTTGGATATTTGAAATAATAATGGTTATCACAAGTACTTTAAATTTTGGAACGACCCAGCGTTCAGACCAAGATCAAACTGAACCACATTAGTGATTTTTTAGATTTTCGTTAAACTTGTGAACTATCGAAACCATCAAAAAACGATTAAAATCTGTTTGTAACAAATAAAAATATTTAGGGGTGAGGGCGTAATCCCCCTTCCGTTCCATCATGTCCCCATTATGTCCTCCTATACACGTTCACAAATTCATGTCGCAAGTATAAGGGAATGCATTCTCTATATGGAACATTCAGGGTATGGGACCAATTGTATTCTCAATTGGATAGGGGACGAGACAGAAGATAAATTCTCCAAGTCCCGTTTGGGAGGAACGATAATACATGACCATATCGGTATGGAAAATCCATTATGTCTCGTAACCATCAAGAACTTTTCGTTCCAAAATAACTAACTCTTTGAAAATATTTATTCTCGTCCAACGGATTAGGGATGAGGTAAGAAATTCGAACGGGATACTCGTATTTTCCGTTTGGGTATCTTCAAACTCTCTAAAATTTTCAAAACTATCTAAAATTTTCAAAATAATCATCCCAAACTAGACACTTACCTTTTCTGAAGTCGATCCTTGATGTTAAGTTTCATAAAATTAGGAGTGAGTAGGTTGCGAATGTAAAATAGACTACTCCATTAATGGGCTAAAAAAAGTCAGCTAAAATTTTAATAAATTCTAAGGTTGATAAAATTTTAATAAATTCTAAGGTTGATAAAATTTTAAGGTTGATAAAATAAATTCTAATATTTTATTTTCCAAAATTAGAGATTTAATTAAACATTAGCGAAATAGTGCTGAATTTAAACAATGAGAATATATTGTTAAGATATGTTTTGGATAGTGTATTAACTGTTTTGGATATATTGAAATAACTACACTATAAAATCAAATTAATGGAGATTTTCTAAACAAATTATATTTTTTGAATTGGAATATGCTTGACTTTTTCGTCTACATGGAAATATATATAAAAAAATGCATTAATTGTTTTCAAATATGTTATTGGGATATAATACTATCAAACTGATATTGACAAATATGGAATTTTGTTTCGGAGATCTTATTAACTGTTTTACACTAAGGGCCTGACTGGTTTAAACGCAGCGGTTGCGGGAGTTTGCGGGTGCGGTAGCAGTTAAATAAAAAAATAACCAAAAAAATAACCAAAAAAATAAAAAATATTACAAAAAAAAGAAATAAAAACACCAATATATTATTTTGATAATATTAGAAAAATTGAACATGCTTAATAATTAAAACCATAAATAAAGTACTAAATAATTATTCAAAAATAAAGAAATTTTGTAATAAGATAGTACTTTATGTTGGTATAACACCAAAAATTGCATCAAGTAATGGGACAAACTGTAAATAACGTTAAATTCAATCAAAAAGCAAGTGAGTTTCTATTCGAGAAAACAAATCGTTTTATTTTTTTATTTTAAATCCAACCGCTACCACCCGCAGCCGCAAACGCTTGCGGGAAAGAGCTTTTGAAATTCAGCGATTTCGAGCGGTTTGAAGCGGTACAAAACGATTTCTATGATTGGTACCAACCGCTAACAACCGCAACCGACCGCTAGCAACCGCTAGGAGGGTGCTAGCGGGAGAACCAATCAAGCCCTTAGTCTTCATACCAAAAAAAAAAAGGTTTTAGAGTCTTACGTATATGGAACTAATAGCTAGAAAATAAATCACGATAGTTGACGATAAAGGTTTCAGAGGATAAATATAAAAATTTACAATCCGATAAAGTATTATCATAATCAAATTAGTTTAGTTTTTAAGAGAAACAAAAATAACATCCATATCAAATCTAAGAAATACATAGGCTATAGCCATGTCAACAAAAACAAAGAAACAAAAAACGAGAAAGTCTTACTATAGATATTTAATGATAGGTGAACTAGATTTATGATATATGAGAGACAACCTTGTAAGTTGGTTTTAGCACTTTGGAATCCTTTTGGTTTTCTTGATGATGTTAACGCCCACTTAAATGCATTTTCTTCAAGGCGGTACAATTCTTCCAAAAATACGTTGCAAGTTTCATTTTACTTGGTGTAGATGGTGTTTTCAGCTGAAGAGAGTTGATAGAGGATAAGACACATTGAGGCACTGGTGAAAGTCTAATCTCCTCTATCTCTGGAAGGTGGTCAAGTTCCTAGTAACGTAGAAATTTTTTAAAAAATTTTCTTGGGATATGAATCTCAATGTAATTACAATGAACATAGGCAAATGAAACGCACCACGACGAGCGAATGTAGATTCATGCAACAACCAAGAAAGGCTGGTAAAACTTCCCAAGAGGATTCGACTAACGAAGCATCCAAGCGAGACAAGTTCGAAAATGGAGGCAATGGTTCAACCTCGGAATAGCTATGGATGACCTGCGTATAGCAATAAAGAAAGTAAACGCCATATACAAATTGTACAAGCTTAATGTTAATGATTGGTTCCAAACATTTCTCAAATTTCTTTTGAAAATCAAATTGTAATTTCGAATTTTTCTTTCGATATCCCGTTGCACTCGTTGTAAAAACGTTTATTTTTCTTTGAATATAATTTAACATTACATTCAAAAAAAAAAATGTTAATGAATAGATTAGTCATGTGTACCGCTAGAGTTCGAGCAGATATGGTCACTTTGTGAAATGTGGATATCGCGATGAGAAAATTATGGATCTTAGTTATCTCTACTGGATCATCATACTCAAAATCAAACACAACATCAATGTTTACCTCAGCGGAGGGACCAATACTATGTATTATAAAGCTTCTAAGTTGGTAATCACGGATACTCATATACTCAAGATACGGAGCATCGATTTCAACATCAGGATCGTCATCACACTCGAAACCAACATCAGGATCGTCACACTCGAGAAGTTGAGACTCTAGTCTGAAGCTTTTCAGTGATTGAGAACGAACACGTACGACTTCGAAATAATCATTCGGATGCGTAATCACAGTTAAATCCTCAAGAACCGGACAGCTTGATATGAGAGTCTCCAAAACGGAATCACCATCAAACTTGACCCCCTCTAAATACATAGACTTAACACAAGGTAAAGAAACTGATTTTGATTCTGGATGATCGAAGACAACACAGTAGAGAGTCAAATTCACCAAAGTCGCACATGAATAGAGCGAGAGAGGCATCCTAACTAAGGCTTCATCAACATCCACCATATTCAGAACAGTCAGCTCACAAACTCCACGCTTAGCCACTTTATTTAACCTCCACACAAATTCATCATGGAAGTGCTCATTCACATCATAAACCAACTTGAAGCTCTTCAACTTAAAGTCTAACTCTTTGTGAGATTTCATAAAGCTATCAATGAATTACTCCTTGTCGAGATCATCTTTGAAATCATGGAAACCCAAATCCAAAGCAGAAACATGTGACCAGAGATTTCTCCAACGAGGCGACAGAACGCTAGTGCGAACCGAATCCTTGGTAGGGAGTTTAGAAAGGATCTGACATAACAAATACTCCGGTAAATCGCTTAACCAATCTTTCCCCGAGACTTTAGTTTTGATAAACTTCCTTTTGTGTAGAGAGGTGTTTAGAGAGGTTCTAACCATGGGATAATCTCTTAACCTATCTTCCCCCGAGCCCTTGGTTTTGATACATTTCCTCTTGCTTAAACCATGGGAGAATCGCTTAACCTATCTTTGCCCGATCCTTTGGTTTTGATACACTTCATATTGCTTAAACAGGTGTTTAGAGAGGTTCTAACCATGGCTTCTCCCAGAAACCCTAAATTTCAGACAAAGCTACAAAATTAAATTATAATCAACTAATCAATTATAGTCCAAAGTACGAAGAGAGTTGATAGATTAGAGAGAAGAAGAGGTCTTCACCTTCAATTCGCCGGCAGAGATCTTCTCGCTAGATTTTCTTCCTCTTTGAAGGTTGTCGTCCACGAAACGTGACCTTTCAGATTTCTATCATTACTATTGACCTCTTTTGGGTATTTTTTAATTATAATTAAATTATCACTTTTTCTTTTTTTTTTTTTAACATCTTACTTTACTTTATTAATATGGACATACACTTACAACCCAGAAATGATTAAAGCTTAAAAAGAAGAAAATACAATCAAACAAGTGAAGTAAACGCCGCTTTGTTTTATAAGCCTTACACGTCAATAGATTATCAAATCTATTATCTTCCTTCTTCGTTTTCTTCTTTAATCCGATATGATCGTCTCGTTTGGCTATCGTTCTTTTGACGGAACTCCATTTAACTTTAAAACGATCAATGGTAGCGATCCATCTGTTACATCGATTCCCAATAAAACATCTCGAGGAGATGACATCTTTCTTGGTTATAGGTAAATGCCCATAATTGCTCTTCGTCTCTGATTCTCTTGTTGGCGTTCTTCAACGACCATAAATGAAAGGTACTCCTTATGATTGCTTCTTGTAACTTCTCCGACGGGTTGTCCTCCATTAGTAAAAGGAATATGAAAGTCCGGGTGCGAGAACGCCTCACACATTTCGGATAAAAGCCCTTAAAACCTTCAACATCCAATGTGATTGGCCATTGATCATGGTCATAACAACCACGTCAGAGATAACTGATCTGTAATTGATGTAGACGAAGCAACATCTTACTACGACCGCTAGTGTAACCGTTCCGATTTGGGATCGGAAGGTAGATGAACTGCCCTGTTGGTGAATTCTTCCACAAAATGTTTCCCGAATCACCATAGGGTTGAAGACAAGAAGAATCGCAATTGTGATTCCATATAGAACCGTCTGATTCCGGCGAAGGAACAAACGCCAGTAGCAAGAGGCGATTGACGATGACAGATTTGGAAAACCCATCCCTCGCTCACTTTAAATTCAAAAGTAAAAGACTAAATACAAACAAAGGAAAGAAATTCAAGAGTATGTCCGACGCCGGAGCCGACGTCGGCCGGTAAATCTGCTAATAGAGGTCGACGGTTCTTTTCGCTTTTTTGATCGCACTATTTCGCTCAGAGAGAGGTTACACTTTTTCATTATTTATCGACTCGTCTTAGGGCTTGATTGGTTCTCCCGCTAACACCCTCCTAGCGGTTGCTAGCGGTCGGTTGCGGTTGTTAGCGGTTGGTACCAATCATAGAAACCACTCCGTCCCTCTTCGAACCGCTCGAAATCGCTGAATTTCAAAAGCTCCTTCCCGCAAGCGTTTGCGGTTGCGGGCGGTAGCGGTTGAAAAAAAAAAAAAAAAAAAAAAAAAAAAAAATCAAACATTTACTTATAAGTATTATAATATATATTAATCCTATATATATCTTTCATCTTTGTATCACTTTGTATCACGTTCTCATCAGAAACCCTAATAATATTCTGAAACTCTTCTCTCAATGTCTTCCACCCAAACTGATGAAAATCAATAACCAAATGTAAGTATCATATATCCTTTTATTCATTCATCACCTCATGTGTAACTTTTTGAATATTTTTCATGGCATCGTTTTTTTATTTTTATTACGTATTGCTTTGCTTTTTGATTGAATATATGTTTCGATTTGTTTTCTCGAATAGAAACTCACTTGCTTTTTGATTGAATTCAACGTTATTTACAGTTTGTCCCATTACTTAATGCAATTTTTTATGTTAAACCAGATGCATAAAGTACTATCTTGTTACAAAATTTCTTTATTTTTGAATAATTATTTAGTACTTTATTTATGGTTTTAATTATTAAGCATGTTCAAATTTTTCTAATATTATCATAATAATATATTGGTGTTTTTATTTCTTTTTTTTTGTAATATTTTTTATTTATTTTGGTCATTTTTTTATTTAACTGCTATCGCACCCGCTGGTTTACCAGTCATAAAACTCCCGCAAACGCACTCATTTTCAAACGCTAAACCAGTCGTTCAAAACGCTTGATAACGCTTAAAGCCGCAACCGCCCGCTTCCGCAAACTCCCGCAACCGCAACCGCAACCGCTGCGTTTAAACCAGTCAGGCCCTAAAACCTTTGCCTTAACTTATAAAACATGATATAATTATTTTAATTTTAATTTTTATATTTATAAAACTATATAATCTCTATAAATTTTAAATAATTTAAAATAATAATCAATTGATCCGTGTTTGAACCCGGTTTACCTAGTAACTCAGAAAGAAGTCTGGTTCACTGTTTGGATCGGATTTAAAAACATTGATACAAATGTATAAAAGAAATTGCATGATTATAGACGATTAATGGAGAAAGATAGCAAATGGAGTACGTATTATAGATTTTACACTACTACATATTATTGAAAGTATTATAGATTTTACACTACTACATATTATTAAACGTATTATAGCATGATTATAAGTAAAGTAAAAAAAAAAAAGTTAAGTAAAAGAAATATGAACAAGAAGAAACAGTAGTATATGTTTTACGTAAAAGTTTATCTTATTATAACAAAGCAACATAAACATAACTGGTACATGTCATAATACCACTTATAGAGTGACACATACTTATTTTATAAAATTACACTTATAATTAAGCACTTAGAGTTTTTGGTAGATTAACATAAGGAAATAGTAGATTAACATGGGAAGTAGCAGATACATTTGTGAGCTGGGAAGACATAGTTACAAGATCCATGTCGTGCTTTCTCAAGTCTAATGCACTGATTCTTGCATGCATTATTGTTTCCGCAAACTCCTGACCATGTTCTACTTCCCCTCTTGCATAATTTCTGTGCTTCCACCATTGTTGGCGCTTCTGCATATGGATATATCTCTCAAAGTTAGTTATCACAACAAAATGAAAGAGAAAAGCTAAAACTTATGATAAGATCAATACTCACCAAGAGCAGCAAAGAAAACAAGAGCAGCGAAAAAAAGGGTAACGATGGTAGCAGACTTAGCCATGGCTAGTTTTTATGCTTAGTTGTTTTCAATGTGTATATGTTTTAGCTTGAAGAAATAAGCTTGAGATCAACCTCTATTTATACTGAAAAAGGTTGGGGGAGAAAGTGTAATAATAAGTCTATAAGTTGGATATTTTCTATACTTTTCTTCCCACTGAAACCTCCAAAGATATTTTCGGCCAAGTGGTAGTGATTTGTCGGCCACATCGCATTTAATAATAAGTCTATAAGTTGGATATTTTCTAGGGCTATATTAATTTGATATGCCTAGACGATCCAAAAATTAAGTATCTATGCATGATAATATTATAATTAACTAATTAAGTAATTATGAAAGAGAGAAAAAATAAACCAAGTTTCTCCTTCTTTTTATGATTATTAATAACGAAAATGCCATTGATTAAAAAATTCGTTTTCCTACTTCAATATATCTATGATACTCTTCATTCCGGCGTCGATGATACTGTTCATCACCGGATAATATTTATCAACCACACAATGACATTGTTCATCTATGTGAACAGTTATTTTATTTACATGTTAAATGATATATTATCGTGATAAGTTCATATAATATGTGTTACATTCATAGTTATCGTGTTAAACGAGTTACCATATCATACAAAATTGATATTTTATATTAATTTAGAATTGTGAATTAATATATATTTTTAAAAAAGCTTAATTAATTACATGATAAAAATATTATAAACAAATTACATAGAATGATAACGATAACAATAATGATAACGCACTACACATACTTGTAACGTGTTAAAATATTAAATACATCAAATAATATTATTATTAATCTGTTAATACATTAAATAGTATTTTATATTGATAAATTAGGATGCCGACGAGATACCTAACAAATGATTATGTATTAGTTTAGATATTGATTTATTTATTTAACATGGTAAATTAAAGTAAATTGTATGTCGAAAATTTAACATTTAACACAATACAAAAATTATAAACGTGTTATATAAAATATTAACAAGATACAAAATTTAATAAAAAGATAAAGTTTTGTGTGAATTACATATTTTTTGTACCATGTTAATACATTACTAAACAAGAAAAACATAAAGATACAAACTTAATAAATGATTACTAAAAGATTGTTTAATAGATTAACCAAATTGTTTACGGTCTAAACAAAGTTTTATGGGTTAACGGGTACGTTATCTCTCTTGGACGAAGTCCGAGACACCTTTCACCATATTTCCTGATCTCCTCTTCCAACTTTGCCAAAAAAAGTTTAATCATCAAATTTTTTCATTAATGACCACTGACAGCTCGCCGGGTTCATGAACCTCCAAACCCACATGATATCTTGCTTTTGTTACTTGAATGACACCACAATTGAACCAAAAATTGAACCATAGACTCCGCCGGAATCCAAAACTGCTGTCCACCTTGGCTTTACCCGTCACGGAATTAAAAACCCACTCCATTTAGATTTTGTTATTTCAAGTTCACTGGGATGAATTCTTGGCCGGAGCAATTTTGCCGGAAATGTGCAATGAAGAGAAGAAGAGAAAGATAAATGTGAGAAATTAAAAAATTAAAAACAAAGAGAGAGAAGGATAGTAGAGTAATCTCCTTAGTTTTATTACTGTAGAAATAGTATCTATTTTACTCACCTAAGTTTTCAATCCTCTGAGCATATCCATTGATATTTTCGTATTTTCTATTGACTTTTCTTCCCCCTGAAACCTCCAAGGAGCTACTTCACTAGCTGGCAAGTTGATAAATTAGGTTATTTCTTCGCTTTCTTTCTTATTGATCACATAATCATCAAACTAATTAAAATCTACACATGTAATTAAATATTAGTCATATAGTGGATCTGAACAAATTTGCAAGAGGGTTTGGACTAATAAATTTGCAAGAGGGTATACATGATTGAATGATTCAATAACATCCATCTTACTCCGACTTGGAATCGTTGCCTTACTTCTCTAACTTGTTTTGCTTGGATGCTTTGTTAGTGGAATCTTCTTGAAATTTCTTACCAACCTTTCTTCATTTTTGTCTTGATTTAGATACCTTCGTTTCTAGTGCGTCTCATTTGATAAACTCTTGTCTCTGATGAAAACACTTCAAATTTCCTTTTAGATTATATTATCCGGAATTAACTGATTCAGTTATAAATAAAACTAAACTAGATACAGGACCCGTGCCTTGCGCGGGAGGAGGGTAATGGTCAAAATTTTCTGTATAAATAAAGAAATTATTCAATCTTTAAAAATGTTGAATATTTTGTGTCTTTCAATAAATTTCTTTATATACGTATAAATCAGTGTTTTTACGTCCGACCCGAACCGTCCGGTATGTTTGGTTAACCTGCGACTCGTACATTTCTCCGGTTTAGGTTTAGTGCTAATGTCCGTTAAAAGATAGGATTTTAGATTTTTTATGTATTCACTATTTTGTTATTTTTAGAACTTTTTCAGTTTTTCATATTCACTATCCTACTATCTTAGTATATTTTATGGTTTTAGTTGGATTAAAAATATTTCTATCCTCGCAAGGTGCTAATCCTCCTCCTCTCCGTCATGGTTCTCAAGGGTCACGGGGTACGCAAAGAAGTCGTAATGCAGCCTCGCCTAAGATGCCAAACTGTCAAAACAACCGAGCAGGTGGATCGACTCCTCCACCAACCAATACAAACTCGCCTCTAGAACATCCCATTCAGCGACTCAACCACTAACTAGGCGTCTCAACGATCTGACATTGGAGGAGCTACTTGATAGTCCCGGTCGTGCATCTTTGAAGAAACTAGACCCTAAACGTCCTCCGGGAACTCTCTGGTAAGATGTTTTGTTTAAGATGATTTGAAGTAATGGCCTTCTCATTCTACGTTTTGTTTAAGTTATCAGATTTGCCTTCTCATTCCAATTGAATTTTTTTTTGTAGGTTTGATGATGACCCTGCAGTTGCAGGTACTGTCCGCAGTATCTTTGAAAGAGATTTCAAAGAACCTCATGCCAATTGGACACAGACACCGGAACCTATGGTCAACCATTGGTATGAAACTTTTTTGGTAAGTCCAATCTGTGTTGCTTTGTTGTTTTGAAGTTTATTTCTCCGAAACAAGAGATCAAAGTGATTTTCCTCCTTTTTCCCAATAAGTCGACGGCCTTCCCTTCTTTCAGTTGAATGTTTGCAATGTCCAAACTCCCTGTTTGGTAAAATTTAGCTAGAATAGATTTGGTGCTTTAAAGATTATGCTAAATTTGATTGTTTGTCAATAGGTTTACAGGTTTGATCACTGACTTGTGCTTAATTAATCAGCAAACTCACTCAGCTGACTTTGATCGTGAACTCAAGGTTTCAGTAAATTCTCACACAGATTACTAAGACAACAATTTTTTTTTCTTTTTTGTTATTATTTCCTCCAACTAGAGTACGTTGAATTCCCTCTTGCTACTTATCAAAACAGTCTTCTTTATTTGTGAAATTAACCATCAAACTTGGATCTGAGCTACTTTAGTGGAATTGAGTATATATTATATCTTCATCTTCCCTAAAAATGACAAGGGCTAACGTTTATATAAAATTAACATTTCAAATGAAAAAGATAAACAATTAAAGAAAAGACCAGAGTGAGAAGGATGTCATTGATTGATGACTAATGACTAATGAGATTGAAGGGATATTTGACTGTCACGGCCGCACGGGGGTTATCAACTTACAACTCTCTTTCCCTAACAAAACCGCAACTTGGTGTGTATCTCTGGTGATTTCTTTCGGTATATGCCAAGTCTTTCAACGACCCCCAAGGAATTGTCTAAGAAGATACCAGGTTTGTTCTCTTGGAATATCTCAACTTGTCACGAACACATATAGGGCGATTGCCGGATGTTATAGGAAGGTTGAAACGTCTAAAAAATGTCAATAAGGAACCGACGAAGATATCTCATCAATGGAAAGATGAACTGAAGTAGCGAAAGCTTTAATGGATAGAACTAGAGATCCGTTGATTCCTCGGAATACCAGAAAACTAGGGTTTCTCGGATATGTTGATTCTTCAGAATACAAGAAACGAGAGAACGTGAGAATTCGTTGATTCTCCGCAAATACCGAACCCTACGTCTTCTTATAATCGTTGAGATCTCTCGAGATCTTCCGAAAACAAGGATTAGAGAATACTCTTCTCTTAAAAGCTAAAAGCTCTTTAATTTTATTAATCAATCAACTCAATACAAAAGGAGGCCTTAACGGCTTATTTATAATAAAACATAAGACAACCCAATAATATTCTAGAAACACTAAAAGATAAAGACTAAAATAAATAATATAATTAAAATATAAATAAATGGGAATTATCCTAATTCTACGTTACATCAGATACCAACTGATATAGAGCGGAAGCTAAATAACAGACGAGAACACAAGATCTCCACGAGAACTCGGATTCACGAACAGATTTTGTTTAGAACCTCGAAAACTTGACGAAGAAGCAATAGGGATAGGGTCGAGATAGGTTCGAGGGAGCGATATTGACGTGGTTTTGCAAGTCCTCCTTGTAGGACTTGAACACAAGCTCTTAGGGTTGAGAGTCCTCCTTTCTAGGCTTTACAAAAGCTCTCTTAAAACTTGTTTATTCAATAATCAAAAACTGTCTCTCTTCAAGCACAATCTAAACCTTATATAAGGCGTTCATAAACGGAAACCCTAATCTAAGAACATAAACGTATATACTAATTAAAAGCCCAAACACAAATAAAAGCCCATGTAACATAGGTGACACTACATCATGAACTCTTTCACAGATATTACTCTCTCTCTCTCTTTGATGAGAAAATGCGCAAATGTTATCTGGGTAAGAATCACATACCCAAATTGAGTTGAATCGCTCTGAATTGACTGCGACCGAGTGAAGCTGGTGGCTGCTCTAAAGAGCTATTCTGCCTCTGTTGGGAATTGAGTCCTTGATTAAACCTGCAACAAAGGAGAAAGCTTTAGCGAGAAGAAGAAGAAGAAGAAAAGAGCAAAGAGAAGAAACTAGCGAGGAAGGAGAAGAAGTTGTCGTGGAAGAGGTCAACCACAACAAGAATGAACAAGTCAACAAGGAAGAAGAAGTTGGGCTTGTTGTTTTGTAATAATAAAAGAGATTGGGCTAATTGTTTAGTTAGGCCCAAACATGTGTTAGTGTTGTTGTTAGCTTGTCCAATAGTTGTTGGAGTTTGGCTTTAGCTGAAGTAGAGTGGAGTTGTTATTGTGTAAGGTTTAGTAGTTCCTTGCTTGTAAGTTTGGTTTTAGTCTTAGAGTAATGATGCCTAGAATTATGGTTTAGAGTCTAAGTGAGTGTAGTGTAGCAAGTGGAAAAAAACCACTATATGTATGTGTGTGTCTTGTAATAAAATAGTACTTGTGATCCAATATTATCAATGTAGACGGTTAAAGTAAATGGTTTGTCTTTCTCTCTAAACAAACGAACAAGAAACAAAGTGTGAGAGGTAGAGAGAGAAAAAACAAACCTTGGTGAGTGATGAAAGTGAGAAATGCAACACTCCGGCTCGTCCGGTTTGTTCAAGAGCGCCATTAAAGCTGCATATTGAAGAACTCAATTGGCATCTGGATTGCTCAACCCATCTACGATTTCCTTGAATCTTGGATCTACTTCTCCGCCTCGAATGTTTCCCTCAGTATGCCACCTTACAACTATGACGATTCCAACACAGATCACAAGAAGTGAGCAAACCAGAAACCCTAGAAACGCTTTTTCCAACAAGATAAACACAAGTAACCACAAGCACGTTATGAGGCTGATTCCTTCGAGGTGTTTTTCACATCACCTCCACAAAACATCATCACCATTGGCAGCGTACTCATGAAGAGGAGCGCGAGCTTCGTAGAAAATTCTCCGGTCTGTGAATCCGTGCAGCTCATGAGCCATGTTTGATTCCGCTTAACATTTTCTTTCTCTTTCTATTTCTTTGATCAGCTCTGCTCTGCAATCCGCTTAACATGTTTGGGTTTATAAGGTATTAATATTAGTTTTTTAGGGTTTAGAAATTTTGGTATTGGAGAAATTTAGTTCTAGCTTTAATGAGAATTAAATAGTTATTAGCTAGGGTTTAGATTTCGGGATTAACATTTGAATTTCAAGATTTAAAATAAAAATTAACATTTGAATTTCAAGATTTAAAATAAAAATTAACATTTCAAATGAAGAGTATAAACCAGATTTATACAAAGTTTAAACACTATATATGAAGTTTAGTATCTTATTTTTATTATTATAACTTTAATTTATTTTTCTTTTTTTCTTTTTGGTTATGACTTTACTTATGTTGTACTTATATTTTTGCATATAAATCTCTAGTTAATTGTTAAAATAGTATACTATATTAATTTTCATAACCTGATTTGCTATTTTTTTACTCAGTATCTCACTATTTAGTTTTTAAAACCATATATATGTTTGGTGCAAATTAAAGAATTATTAATATTGGTTAAAATTCATAAATAAGAAAATTTCTTTTACACATATATATATACTATGAATTACCCAAACGACATATTGAAAGACCAAGGTTGTCATTTTTTTAACACCTATAGATTAAAATTCATATAACTACTTAATTAACGATAAAATAATGTTAAATATAAAGATTGAAATGCCTTTGATTTTTTTCCTTATAAATAATGTAAATTATTTTAATCAAGATAAAGTAGTTTTTTTAACAAAATATAAAGATAAAATCTCTGTCGGCCAATTGAATGTTCTTCTCTCTCTCTCTCTCACCTAATCTCACACCTAAACTCACACATAATCTCTAAACTCTCTTCGTACTTAATTAGGACTATGATTAATTTCGTAGCTTAGTTTGTGTGGGATTTAGGGTTATCGTTGGAAGCCATGGTTAGAACTTAGAACATCTATCAAAAGGAAAGGCTCGTGGACAGGTAGGTTAAGCGATTTACCAGAGTACGTATTTGTTATGTCGGATACTCTCTGAACTCTCAACCAGGATTCGGTTCGCACGAGCGTTTTGTCTAAGCATTTGTGACAAGTTTAGGTTGAGTTCCGAGGAGTTGACGAGGATTAAACAAGTGTTTGGGTTTATAATCTTTTATAGTTTTTTTTTCCGAGGGAATGTATTTTTAGTTTTTGAACATAATACATGTATTTTAGCTAAATTATTAGTGTTATAAAATCCAAGAAAATAAATTATTATTGTTATAAAATCCAATAATTTTAGGATCTCACATGTGGTATACCGTTCCTTGAATGATTTTAAATTTATACTACTAATATATATTTTAAATTTATCATATAAATTATATGATTTTTCTATGTGAATATTTTGATTATTATAAATTAGTAGTTTTATTGTTATGCAAAATGTTAATATAAATATTTGCTATAAATCGGTTTTATGCATATTTTGTGGAGTAAAATTCACGGAATTTTTTTTGAAGATATATGGAAATATTGTGTAGAGATTTTTAGAAACAAATTAGGCAATATATCGTTTGGTTAATATCTTTTATTTAAATTTTGTAAAACTAAATAATAAATGCCAATGACATGGACTCGTAAATAAGGTGGAACTCCAGGATTTATTTCATATTTGTATTTCAAAAATGTATATATAGATATTTTAGGGTTGATGTGGGCAGAGACAAAGTTGAGACATCTAATTAGGAAATCGACAATATAAGATTTTGTCCTAGACGAACAAAAATCAAACATTACTAATGGCCCTCACCTTCGAAATAATTACAAGAAAACATATTGTTTTTTTTGACATGCGTGTGTGACAGATGCTTTGACTTTTAGGAGAGAGTAATAACGAACTGAGATGCTCAGCATGTGAACTGACCCTTACCAAACTAACACTAATTGTTGTTTTCTCAAATTAGAGCAATTTTAACATGGTATAAACATATATTACACGATTATACATTTGTACATATGTAAACACGTAGATAAAGCGTTAAAAGTAATTATAGTGTTAAGTTATTGGATCTATGTATACATGTAAATATTATATATATATATATATATATATATAACGTTATTAACATGTGTATACATATAAACACGTAGATAGAGCATTGTTAACATTTGTATACATGTATGCACACTACATAACCCAAACCGTCGAACATACCAAGTGAGCAGTGCATCCTAATTGGACATCGAAATATCATAAATTTCGTTGGATTTTTGATTGATTTTCCCCAGTTTTTGTCGAGTTGTCACCGAATCTATAACGGATTTTGTCGAATTATTATAGACTGTTTACCGGATTTCATTGAATTGTCACTAGATCTTCATCATATTTTGTCAAATTGTCACCGGAACTTATATAAATACCTCATATTGAGTTTAAAGTACTAATTATCTCTATCCTTAATTGGTTATTTTCTCTCCGAAAATAATTGAGAAGACAGCTTCGA
The DNA here is from genome assembly GCA_019202795.1 of Arabidopsis thaliana x Arabidopsis arenosa. Taxonomy (NCBI): domain Eukaryota; kingdom Viridiplantae; phylum Streptophyta; class Magnoliopsida; order Brassicales; family Brassicaceae; genus Arabidopsis; species Arabidopsis thaliana x Arabidopsis arenosa. Next base: position 2,659,931 of record CM032919.1, on the reverse strand, counting down.
ATTATCCATGACCTTGCAAAATAAATATAGTTTAATCGGGTATTACGACAAAACAGACTAATATATACATAAATCTACAATGTTTTTGTGGACATCCTCAACATATTAATGTGTTTGTCTAGGTAACGAGACGATATTAAAACGAAGAAGCGCATGAGGCTAATTTTGGCAAAAAATGGAAATTTGTCATGATTTATATAAAACTAATTTGCTTCGGATCTATTGTCTATTAGTCAATTATCTCAATATTTTATCTCGGAAACAAACATGCAAAAATATGCTATAAAAAACCCAATATATTTTGAATACATGACAAAATTTACCTTTTTGAAAAAGAAAAAGAAAAAGAAAAAGAAAAACTACAAATTCGTGACAAGATGAGTTTGAGTTTCCGACAAGTTAATGAAGATTAGACCAGTGTTTGTGTTTATAAGGTTTAGCTTGGAAGTTTGGTATTGGAGAAGTTAATTTATTTTTCCTTAAATTTTTCTTTTCTTTTTCCTATAATTTTACTTATGTTGTACTTATATTTTTGCTTATAAATCTCTATTTAATTGTTAAAATAGTATATATTGTCATAACCTGATTTTTTATTTTTTTACTCAGTATCTCACTATTTAATTTTAAAAACCATAAATATGTTTGGTGCAAAAGATATATTAATAATTTAATATTGGTCAAAATTCATAAATAAGAAATTTTGTCTTTTACTCAAATATATATGGGAATCACAGTTGTCATTTATTTAACAGCTGTAGATTAAAATTCATATAACTATTTTAATTAAGATTGAAATGCCTTTGATTTTTTTCCTTATACAAAATGTTAATTATTTTAATTAACGATAAAGTAAAAACAATTTTTAAAAATATTAAGATAAGATCTCTGTGGGCCAATCGAATGGTCTCTCTCTCGCTCTCACCTAATCTCACACCAAAAGTCTCACGTAAGCTCTCAACTCTCTTCGTACTTAGGACTAAGATTCATTTCGTAGCTTAGTTTGTGTGGAATTTAGGGTTTTCGTTAGAAAGCCATGGTTAGAACCAAAACCAATGGCTCGGGGATAGATAGGTTAAGCGATTTACCAGAGCATTTGTCCTGTCGGATACTATCTCACCTCTCCACCAAGGACTCGGTTCGTACGAGCGTTTTGTCTAAGCATTGGAGAAACCTTTGGTTACATGTTCCTGCTTTGGATTTGGATACCATTGATTTTCCAAATAATCTCGTCTTTAAGGAGTTCATCGATAGATTTGTAGAATTTGACAAAGAGTTAGACTTAAAGAGATTCGAGTTATTTTATGATGTTAATCATGACCACTCTTTTGATGAGTTTCTGTGGATGCTTGATGATGTGGTTAAGCGTAGAGTTGGTCGTGTAACAGTTGTCAATAACGTGTATGTTGTTGATGAAACGTTAGTTACTATGCCTCTGTCGCTGTATTCATGTGCAACACTGGTGAATTTGACACTCTCCTTTGTTGCCATGAATAAGCCACAGGCAGAATTGGTTTCTTTACCTTGTGTAAAGACCATATATCTAGATGCTGTGAAATTTGATGGTGATGATTACATTCTGGATACTCTTATATCCAGGGCCGGCCCTGAAAAAAATGGGGCCAAATACGAAACTGAAAACGGGGGCCCTGCCGTTTTACACTTTGTTTTTTGTGTTGAAATACCTAAAAAAACTTACATAAAAATGAAATTTATGATCAAAATCAACTAAAAATTAAGTATAAACATGAATAAATTATCAACTAAATAGGAAACTTACCTGTCATGACTAAATTATCAACTGAAAAAATGAAGATTGAAGAACGTTGATGAAAAGAGAAAGAGTTATTAATGAATTAAAGTTGAGTTTTTTGTTTTATTGGTTGTCTAGTTGACACGTGACACCACATAAATTTATTTTATTTTCTGTTTTTTAAATGTCTTTTTGCCATATCATCATTTACGTTTATTCTGTGAATATTTTTGCTATAGGACATATACACGATTTATAAAGGTATATATGTATGTATATAAAAAATTTCTTAAATGGGGGCCCATAAAAATGGGGGCCCAAAACCATTGTTTCTCCCTGCTCTGTTCAGGGCCGGCACTGCTTATATCCAATTGTTCGGTTCTTGAGGATTTAACGGTGATTGCGCATCCTGAAGATTATGCCCAAGTTGTATGTGTTCGCTCTCGATCATTAAAAAGCTTCACACTAGAGTCTCAGAGTCAGTATCAAGACCCCAATGTTGTAATTGACTGTCCAAGGCTTGAGTATATGAGTATTAGGGGATACCAACCTGCAAGCATTGTAGTACATAGTATTGGTCCTTATGCAAAGGTAAACATCGATGTGATGTTTGAAGTTGACTATGAAGATCCACCGGCAATCACTATGATCCGCAGTTTTCTCATCGCGATATCCAAAGCCCGTGAAATGACCATCTCAACTCGAACTTTAGAGGTACATTTGATTGTTTTATTCCATAACAGATCATGTTTATACATATTTATTCTTTCTTTATTGCTACATACACAGCTCATCGACGGCTACCATCTGATGGTGAATGAGTTGCCTAAGTTTTCCAACTTGTCTCGCCTAAATGCTTTCTTAGACAAGTCTTTTTGGGAACGTTTACCAGGTTTTCTTGGTTGTTGCATCAATCTGAAATCATTCGTCCTGGTGCGTTTCTTTTGCATATGGTCATGTAGTTACATTCGGATTTATATCCCAAGATAATATTACATAATTTTCTTGTTTATGTTATTAGGAACTTGACGGTCCATCAGAGATAGAGGAGATTGAAGTTTCACCACTGCTTCAAGATGCCCTATCCGCTCGTGGGTTTGTTCAGCTGAAGACACCAGTTTCAGTCACAAGGACTTCAAGTGAGAGGAAACTAGCAGCATATTTTGTGAAGAAAAGTGGCTAAAAGTGAGTAATAACATATTATCTGGGTTTCTCTCATAAATCCATTTTTATTTCCAGTTATCTACCAATAATACATTTTATGTAAGACTTAATAATTTTTTGTTGGACATATGACTTTATGATTCCTAGTTATATGGATGTTTGTAAGGTAAATTTCCCTTTTTGGTTGACATGACTTTATGGTTCCTAGGTATACAGTTATTTATTGAAATAGTGCTAGTCGTCAACTATATTGCATCTATGGTAATCTCTGAAACCCTAGCTCTCTCTGCCTAGCTAGTGAACACTTTCCTTGCTCAATACTCTTTCCTGTGTAATTGTGTCTAGCTTCTTTTTCTGACTTGATTAAAATCACACGACTTAAATTCATGCTAACCCTTTGATTTTTATTATAAAGTTAAGTTATAACAACCTTGCTGGTGATATTAGAATTGGTCAGGAAGATATGATTAGCAAATTACAAGATTCTTTTTTTTGTGATATACCAATAATTCCCAAAAAGGATGAGCTTAACACCAGCTTTTTTGCAACGTATGGATAAATCTTTGGCAATATATGGCTCGATTGGATTTTGAGTCTAATGGCTTTCATAGATTATGCTAAAATTCGATTATTTTCAATAGGTTGATAGGTTTGATCAGTAACTTTATTGTGTGCTTTAGAAAGAGTTATGGTAAGGCATACATGATATATCATATCAACAGATTTTCAAGAAAATACAATGTACGATATTGTTAAAAATACCTTCATTTATACATCATATAAGTTATGTGATCAGTCAAGTGGTGAATCAATTTTCTCAGTGGTTATGTGTTTGGAGAAGTTATATCTAGCCGCTCTGCAAAAAGCCATGGGAGTGCTCAAGGCTCAGTGACTGACTACCTATTGGTTTACAAGATTTGACAAAGCTAGCTAGTACATCTGAATCTGGAAAGGACAAAGATACCTGAGAGGCTAGAGCATTTCAGGGATAACTGAGACTACAAGAAACTAAAGTGTGGCTATATATACTTATACTTTCTAACCACGTACCCGTTTCCTATTATTTTATTTTTTTTGGTACGACGAGGGAGACAAGTCTCCCAAATTTTATTAATGAAAATTTTAAAATTACAACCGAACATGTCTAGATCGCGTAGATCCATTCACATCTTCTAACCAAATCAAGCGAACATTTTCCGGAGTCAAACGAACACCCGTTTCCTATTATTTGCTTCAGCGGGAGCTGCTATCGGTATTGGAAACGTCTTCAGTTCTTTGATGTCTTATAAACCGTTTCTACATTTTAATATGCCCGTTTATGATTCCATGCAATCTAAAAAAATATATACTATTTTATAATCGTGATTTCTTGTTTTATATATTGAATTACTGATAATGTATTATTTCATTCTTTTCTTAAAAAGCTAAATATGTTAAGCACGATATATATCCTCTATATATTATAATGTGGCTAAGTCCACAATTTTTTTTACCTTTTTTCAAAAAATATTTGACTATCATATTTGCCAAACACATATTTTCTTATCTTTTTCATCATCCTCTTTAACCACTTACCCAAACACACTTTATTTTATTCAAATATATCTATAATATCCAAATTTAAAATTTTCAAATTTCTATATTATTACCATATATGATATTTGAAATTCCTATACATTTAATGCTTTGATTTTCTGAAATGCACTTTAAATTTGAATATAAAACATCCTCTATATAGTAAAATATAGTCATTTGGAAATTTTATAAATAATTTTATTTATAAAATTTATAATATTAAATATTATAAAGAAATTATTTATAAAATTAAATAGCATAAGATCTATCCGGACATAGCATGGATTCTTACCTTGTTTTGGTTAAAACTGTGTTCTTTTAAATAAAAAAATAATTCTAAAATGATACTCTTTGAAAAATAAATAGAGTATTTATTTAACTTTTATTTTTGAAAAACTAAGAGCTGAACAAAAAATTCAATCATGAGTATTTCGAATATTCTTTTATGTTAACGGTCATTAAATACATATCATTATTTCGATTGACAATAAAATTCATTAAATGTAATAAAAAATCACAACGTTTCGTGGTCAATAAAAGATTGAAGAAATTTGAAAGGGCACAGACGACACGTTTCGTGGCCTCTTTTTATTTTCAACTTATAAAAACTGTGAAAGAGGAAGAAAATCTAGCGAGAAGATCTCTGGTCGTCAAATTGAAGGTTCTTCTTCTTCCTCTCTCTCTCGACTAATCTCTAACCTAATCTCAGAACTATCTTTCATACTTTTGATTATGTTTGATTAATTAATCATAAATTAATTTTGTAGCTTTGTCTGAAATTTAGGGTTTCCAAGAGAAGTCATGGCTAGAACCTCTCTAAACACCCCTTTAAGCAAGAAGAAGTCCATCGAAACCGAAGTCTCAGGGAAAGATTGGTTAAGCGATTTACCATGCCATTTGCTATGTCGGATCCTATCTGAACTCTCTACCAAGGAATCGGTTCGCACTAGCATTTTGTCGCGTCGTTGGAGTAATCTCTGGTCACTTGTTTCTGTTCTGGATTTGGATTTCCAAGATTTCAAAGGTGTTCACGACATGGGGGAATTCATAGATAGCTTTATGGAATCTCACGAAGAGTTAGGCTTGAAGTTGAAGAGATTCAATTTGTTTTATGCTGTTCATGAACACTTTCATAAAGTATTTGTGCGGAGGTTAAATAAAGTTGTTAAGCTTGGAGTTTGTGATCTGACTATTCAGAATATGGTGGATGTTGATGAAGCTTTAGTTAGGATGCCTCTCTCTCTCTATTCATGTGCCACTTTGGTGAATTTGATTCTCTACTGTGTTGTCTTTGATCATCCAGGATCGAAATCGGTTTCTTTACCTAGTGTCAAGAAAATGTATTTTGAGGGGGTTAAGTTTGATGGCCATTCTGTTCTGGAGACTCTCATATCGAGCAGTCCGGTTCTTGAGGAGTTAACCGTGATTCCGCATCCAGAGGATTATCTTGAACTCATATGTGTTCGTTCTCAATCACTGGAGAGCTTCAGACTTGAGTCTAAGCGTTTTGAGTGTGACAACCCCAATGTTGAAATCGATGCTCCGAGCCTTGAGTTTATGAGTATTTGTGATAACAAACCTGAAGCCTTAAAATACATAGAATTGGTCCCTTTGCAGAGGTAACCGTTGATGTTGAGTTTGATGACGAGTATGATGATCCATCGGAGATAACTAAAGTACATAATTTTCTCGTCGGGTTATCCTCATTTCACGAACTGACCATCTCTGCTCGAACTCTAGAGGTACACATGATAGACTGATTAAATATAACATTAAGCTTGTACAATTTTGTATATGGCGTTTACTTACTTTTATGCTATACATACAGTCCATCGATGAGTATTCCAAGGTGGAACCATTGCCTCCATTTTCTAACTTGTTTCGCTTGGATGCTTCGTTAGTCGAATCTTCTTGGGAAGTTTTACCAGCCTTTCTTGGCTGCTGCATGAATCTAGATTCGCTAGTCCTAGTGAGTTTCATTTGTCTATGTTTTAGCCTTTTAGGTAATTATGTTGAGGTTCATATCCCAAGATAACTTTTCAAATTTTTTTTATGTTTCTAGGAACTTGACCACATTCCTGAGATGGAGGAGATTAAACTTTCACCAGTGCCTCAATGTGTCTTATCCTCTCTCGACTTTCTTCAGCTGAAGACACCATCGACACCAAGTAAAATGAAACTTGCAACATATTTTAGGAAGAATTGTACAACCTTGACGAAAATGCTTTTAAGTGGGCGGTAACATCATCAACAAAATCAAAAGGAAACCAAAGATATGCTGAAAGGTGTTAAGTTGTTATGCTTGCAATGTTGTCTCTCCTAAATCAAGTTTACCTACCAACAGTTAGTTATCAAATAATCTATTGTAAGACTTTCTAGATTTTCCTGTGAGACATGGCTTTATGTTTTCTTTTTCTTTTTTTTGCTAAAGACATTGCTTTATGTTTCCTAGTTTTTTTATATGGATGTTCTTTTGGTAATTTCTATCTTAAAAAAAAAACAAAATTGAAAGTCTATGTTATGATATACAAATTTTTATATCCTTTCATTGAAACTTACCCGTAAACTATATTGCAATGAGTAAACTTAAAAGTGAAGCATCTTTGACTTCATCCATCTTGTTACGGGTTGGAGATTCAACGTCAAAGTTTCGTTGAAAGTTTGTTGCTTTAGTTTCGTATATTTCACATGCATTGTAATTAGGGGAAAAAGCTTATTTATATATATTAACGTTAAAAAAACTTCAGTATGTTCTAAATTTTAAATACTTAGTTGCTCCATTTAATCGCAAATCATTTGGTTGGTCACGGTGAGTATGTTCTTTCAAATTGGGTAAACTAATTAGGAGTCTCGACGCAATAAGAAACGCATTGATAAGGCAGAATATTCTTTTTTTTTTGTCAGAGAATTGATCAATGTACAAAACACAAATCTTGAAATTAATACACAATGTACGTGACGTTAAAAGAAAAGAAATTAATACACAATGTTACAACTTTATCTTTACTTAATCAGCAAAACTCACTCATCGTGAACTTGGATAGTGCGTGAACTCAAGAGCAAAAAAGCTTCATTGATTTCTCACACAGATTAAGACAAGAGAACCCTTCTTGTTTTTGTTTTTATCTGGAGGCAAATCTGTTGTCTCCTTCCGACATTTGAGAGCATTGATTACTCTTTTACAATGTTCACGACATCAGACTCGATTTGTGATAGATTATTATCTTCTTTCATGGTGATGTCTACAGGTCCAGCGACTCAACACCACCCCACTTGTCCAATGCGAGTCTCATCGATCCTTTGAACATGTCGATCTTTGCATTCCGCAGGGTTGTTCCCTTCTTTCATTAAATTCACTGTTTCAACATCAAACTATATATAGCGGGTTATTTAGTCAATAATCGATAAAATACGGTTCTCTTTCCAGATTACGAAACTGTAACAGTCTTTATTTCCCATCATACTATTGGACATGGTAGGTAATAATAAAAGGTGTTCAATTCCGTTACATTATTACGATATATTAATAAACTGTGACCAGAATCAAACCAAGCCGCGAAAAGGTAATACATACCAATTAAAACCTAAATATTTTCTAATTTTCTCAAAACCTAGACATTATCAAACAGAATCAAATGGCATTCTGTTTCTATATTTCATAAACCGAAAACCGGATTCGGCATGAGCACCTTTAGTTGGCAAGATGCTGACTGAGAATAACTGAAGCTTTTAATAAATAAACTAACACTCAATGCACAAACAAAGAAACCAATATGATTGTACATTAAACTTATCTTGTTCGTTTCTTGCGGTAAAGATAATCATTCTTGTCTCATCTCCAACCACACATTCAGCAATGTGGCATTTGACATGCCTGATGACCAATTGGAGACCTGTATCACCATCTTTGTACTAAGACCATCCTCATTGATGGTCTCTTAGGACAAATCTTATGGTAAGAGACATTTCTTATCACTAACAAAAGTCTCTTATCTATAACTTGTCTAAAGAGACCATCAATGAGGATGGTCTAACAACTTTCACACTAAGTATGTGTCCACTGGACACTGGTCATAGCTTTTTAACTCATCAACCTTGGTGAACACGAGTTTCTGCGTTTTTAATATTTAAATATTTTATCCGTCCAGTATTAATATAGACCGTCAATAACGGAGAATTGATCTCGACTATACACGTGTAAATTCCCGGTAGTTTGCTTTGCTCCCTCGTAAATCGTCGTGAGAAATAGCCCTTAAGTTTTGGTAAATATTTAATATTAACCCATGTATCTTGATTTTACAATTTACACCCCATCGACATCGAGATTACTACTGCTGACTTCTTAGAGCATATGCATCGCAAAAACTTTTTTATAGGTCTTAAATAATTATAATTGTATTATAAGTTAAGAGAGAGAAAGAGATATATATATATAGATATATTGATCGGTGGAGAGAGAGAGATATGAAGATGCTTTTTACCTTTTCTTAAACTGATACTCATTCATGTTCTGACACGTGGCAGTAAGAGCTGCCTCACAACTGATCTTGCTCAAGACCACTCTTCCCCTTGTTCCTCTACTGTTTGAGTTTTTTCTATTTTTTTATATCCAAGAACAGGGTAAAAGATGCTGCGTTATATATGGTTAGGGTTTGTTTTGTTTGACCACCTTTGAGGCGACGGTTCCGGTTTACCAAACTATAGCTTTCAATCCTCACCTAAACCGGAAAGGATACCAAATATAATTATGTTGGTTAGTCAACCATTTTATTTCACTTTTTATGGTCAATTCAAGTTAGGTCTTTAATTAATCGCTAAGGAATATAATTCTGGACTAAAAAAACTTTAAAAGAGACGTTTTCATACATCGCTTTGAGCATATTTGGCCCTCAAACGCAAAGAAAACACAGACCAGTCTTCGTAATAGCGATTCTCAAATTCGATCTCCGTACAAGCCATGGCCGACACCTCGAAGGAAGTCAACGGTATCGATGCCAAGGATCTTCACTCACTTCTCTCTTCTCCGGCGAGGGATTTCCTCGTTCGTAATGACGGCGAACAGGTAAAATAGTTTTTGACTTTCTCTCTCTCTGTAGTCGACCTGATTTTGAGTTTATGGTCGTCGATCTCAACTTCTGTTGATCTTCGATAACGATCCTGTGCTTGTTTCGCGATTCTCTGAACCGATTCTTCTGGTTTATAGATTATAGATAGCTTTGTGTAGTTGATTTGCTATAGATGACTTTAATCGATTGCTTTGAAGTGTTAAGATTCATTGAATTGAAGTGCTTGGACCTTTATTGATTTGGCTTACCTTGTTTGGGTAGAGTTTGATTATATGCATTTTCTTGATGTTCAGGTGAAAATTGACAGCTTGATAGGGAAGAAGATTGGATTGTATTTTTCAGCTGCGTGGTGTGGACCGTGTCAGCGGTTTACTCCACAGCTGGTGGAAGTTTACAACGAACTCTCTTCGAAAGTTGGTTTTGAGATTGTCTTTGTGTCAGGTGATGAGGATGAGGAGTCTTTTGGAGATTATTTCAGTAAGATGCCGTGGCTCGCTGTTCCGTTTACTGATTCTGAAACCCGTGACCGTTTGGATGAGTTGTTTAAGGTTAGGGGAATACCTAACCTAGTGATGGTTGATGACCATGGTAAACTTGTGAATGAGAATGGGGTTGGGGTCATACGAAGCTATGGAGCTGATGCTTATCCTTTCACACCAGAGAAAATGAAGGAGATCAAAGAAGAAGAAGATAGAGCTCGAAGAGAACAGACCTTAAGATCTGTCTTGGTGACTCCTTCACGGGACTTTGTCATTTCGCCAGACGGAAACAAGGTACCCCTTAATAGCTTGTGAGATTAGATTCTTTTCTGTCAATAGGAAGAGTGTCTATACAAGACTCTTGCACTTGTTACTTATTACGAACCTGTTTCTCTTTGGTTTAGTTGACTTAATGAGACCGATCAATTGCATATTCATTAGGTACCCGTATCAGAGCTTGAGGGAAAAACCATTGGCCTTCTCTTCTCGGTCGCCTCTTACAGGAAATGCACAGAGTTTACTCCAAAGCTTGTTGAGTTTTATACGAAGTTGAAGGAGAATAAGGAGGATTTTGAGATTGTGTTGATATCTCTTGAAGATGATGAGGAGTCTTTTAATCAGGAATTCAAGACCAAGCCATGGCTATCGTTGCCGTTCAACGACAAAAGCGCATCGAAATTGGCTCGGCACTTCATGCTGGCAACGCTACCGACACTGGTTATTCTCGGGCCTGATGGAAAAACCCGTCACTCAAATGTCGCTGAAGCTATTGATGACTATGGAGTTCTTGCTTATCCTTTCACTCCTGAGAAGTTTGAAGAACTCAAGGAGATAGAAAAGGCAAAGTTAGAGGCTCAAACGCTAGAGTCACTTCTTGTCTCAGGTGATCTCAACTATGTTCTCGGAAAAGATGGGGCTAAGGTATAGCTCTCGATATGCTCTTAATCTTCTAAACACTGTTCTTCGAGGCTGATCTGAACCAACCTGTAAAAATTTGGCTTTCTTTGTTAGGTGCTTATTTCGGATCTGGTCGGGAAGAACATTCTTATATACTTCTCAGCTCACTGGTGTCCTCCTTGTCGCGCTTTTACACCAAAGCTTGTTGAAGTATACAAGCAGATAAAGGAGCGGGATGAAGCGTTTGAATTGATCTTCATCTCCAGTGACCGTGACCAGGAATCATTTGATGAGTACTACTCGCAAATGCCGTGGCTGGCTCTTCCATTTGGTGATCCTAGGAAAACATCCTTGGCACGAACCTTCAAGGTCGGTGGGATCCCAATGCTAGCAGCTCTGGGACCAACTGGGAAAACTGTAACAAAAGAAGCAAGGGACCTTGTGGTAGCCCATGGAGCCGAGGCTTACCCTTTTACTGAGGAACGTTTGAAGGAGATTGAAGCTAAGTACGATGACATGGCAAAAGAGTGGCCTAAGAAGGTGAAACATGTACTTCATGAAGAACATGAGCTAGAACTGACTCGTGTACAGGTTTACACGTGCGATAAGTGCGAGGAAGAAGGGACAATATGGTCTTACCATTGCGACGAATGCGACTTTGATCTTCACGCCAAGTGTGCTTTAAAGGAGGAAACAAAAGCAAACGGCGATGAGGCTGTGAAAGAAGGTGGCAGCGAGTCCACAGATGGTTGGGTTTGTGACGGAAACGTATGCACCAAGGCCTGATAGGTAGCTTCAGGCACAATTATGTCACTGTGTGTATGCAAAGCTATTTGTTTTCCTTGTATAATTGCTAAGAGTGAGAAAGTGTGGCTACAATCTGATATCTGATAAGACCTTGGAGATGAAATCTGTTAATCTAAAGTATTAAAATAATCTTTTTATTTAACTTTGATCTTGTATCAACAAATTTTATATTCCAACAAGAGTTGTATGAAACAATACATTGGCAACACTCTATGTATATATATTGAGAGATAAAGAGAGAGCTTTCTGCTCTCAGATGGTCTTCCTGGTTCCAGTGGCTAACAGCTACGTAGAGGAAGCTAAAGGCGGTGATTCTCATTATCTCCAGTGGCTTCCGAACTCTCATTCGTAATGGGTAGCAAGCAAGGAAGAATAACCAACTGCTAAAATTATGAAAAAATCAGATCGAAAGAAGAACTTTTTAAGCTTGAATTGTAGAAATATTTGAGCTATTTGAGATGTATCTAAAATCATGTTGGATTTTGGATAACTGTATCCAGTAAACTAAAGTGATACTTACCAGTGATAATGTGTTTTATCATAGGACGACAACGTTTATGAATTTCCTCTTGGCGAATGCAAGCCACCATTTGTTTGGTGTCCCGTTGGCTCTATACGCTACACTCAGTAGCCTTCCACTTGTCTCCTCTCGAACCTGCTTAAGATAGTTCCTGAAAAGATCTGACATTTGAAGCCGAAAAGAACACAAGGCTAAGAACCCAGTAACCGAAAGAAAAACCGAGGGATAAATAAGAGTTGTTTGTTTAGACATGTATATACCTGCTTCGTCCTGGGACTGAGGAAGCGAAAAGAGGCCAGGGAAAGGAAAGCCAGTTTCTCCAGGAACAGGAATATCTTCTAAACCCAAGTTGATAATGGCCTTAGTTCCAACAGCCAACGTTCTACAGCCTTCGAGCCTCTTTAACGCCACATTTATGTAAAACGTCAAGTATATAAGAAGCTTATCAGCAGGACTTTTGATATCAAAGTTTGTGAAGAAGACATTAGCACGAAAGAAGGTGATCGCTTCATCCACAATATCAGTTTTATCTGCATATAAAACCAACAATTCATAAACACTTTTCGATCGCACTTTCGAAAAAAAATCACATGTTTTGATTAATTACCTTGTTCTGAAATTGGTGCAGGACCTTTTATATGACTCTTGAGAGGAAGCAATGGACAACCACATGCTTTTGTTATCCCTTCTTCATCCACAAAACTCGAGTGATAAACCTGATTAGAGCGTTTAATCACATGGATTAAGGTAACAAAATGAGTATCACAGAGTTAACAAATACAAGCAATGGATTCAAATACACCATGGAACCAAATCAAAGTGAATTAGGATTAATGCTAATTCGAAGATGAGAAAATGGTGATCCGTACCATTTTGTGCCCAATTTGAACAACGAAGCGATATATCAGGAAGAAGAAGAATCGAATCGTAGATCTGCTGAAATTAAGATCATGGAGATATTAAGAATCAGGATTTAGGTGAACGATTGATTTCAAGTTTTTATACCTGTAGGAGAAATTGGTAAACGAGATCAGATCAATTTCAAATTCTTAAGCGTCTGCGAAAGAGGAGAGACTGCGTAAAGTTACGCACGGTGAAGAATCCGTCGTGATGTTGCGGCGGTCGGAGATTGTCTTATTGGGAAGCTAAATCGACGAAGTAGGAAAAAGGAATGAAGAAGACAGAGAGGTATGGATGACACGTGTCATCCTCCATGAATGTGGTACATTGCTTCGTACCGGGACTAACGATTTTTGTTAAATCCGGTTTAGGTTTTATTTTTGAGTTTCTCGGTTTAAATGATATGAATTTTTTTTTTTTTTTTTTTATAGCGGTTTAAATGATATGAATTACATTAGCTTTTTATAATGTTTTTATGGTTAGAAAGTCGGTTTCTTATCGAATTTTAGAAGAATTTAGGTAGAGCAAACATAAAACCGAACAAAGATGTGGTTCACTTTTTGGATTACTTTTCCGGTTCAGTTTCGGGCTACGTCAGTGTGGTTTAACCGGATTAAACTTTGATCTTCAAAAACAACATTAACAACAAAATGTCCATATTACTGTGATATTACTTTGATTCTTTGTGTGATATATATAGTACAAATTACATTGGACAAACATGAAGAATAAAAATACGTGAATCATCTTTACATAGATGTGCCATACATATTCTACTATGAGCAGCTCTTGACTCAAACAGTTAATTAACTTGAACATATTTCTACACTGAATTGATAACAATACAATTGGTGATAACTAAACTAAATTGATGCTACATTCTATGGTTTCGCTATCGTTTAAATTTGAAGTTACTGGGATGTGCCGAAAGTTATCACCTGAACAGTTGAGAATTGCTCTTTGCACAGTGTGATGATGCGATTTTAAATCGTTATGGCTCTGGTTGTTGTAGCTCGTGAATGCGCCTAATGCTCCAAGAAACCCTTCATGTCGTAAAAACATTGCCTTTGCCTCACCTCTCGACCTGAAATGAGAAGGAAAAATGAGAAAATTACATGAGTTTTAAATATGGAGGGATTTGATTTAGTTTCAGTTTTGGATTACCAAAAGTGAACAGCAACAGAGATTGTGTCCATGGTGTACTCAAGCCCACGGATGAAAAATCCACCAAAGAAAATACGCTTAAGACCGAATCTGAGAGCATTCAAATAAGCAATCTGGAGAGAAAGTGAGACAATAGAAAATGTTACAACCCAATCAGAAAAATCATCAGCTAAAGGTTTTCTGTAAAATGGCAATGAACTGTTCAGAGGAACTGACCTGACCGATGTTATTTGATATCATTCGTAGAAGAGACCTTGCGACATCTTCTGGCTGGTAATCTTCAAGTTCTTTGCCATCAGAAATCGCTTTCCCAAAGCTGGAAGCGATAGCTGTTGAGGAGAGACCAATCTACCAAAAAAGAAGAAACAAAAGGTTTATTTTCACATATGAATCCAATCTAAAACTCTAGCAGACGTGTTCAAGTAGGCAGATATTTAAGCAAAACCAAGATCAATCAATTACCTTTGAGTAATCTGTTCCACCATAGATATCCCCAACAAGCATGTCAATTACTCTGTTATTTCCATGGTGACTTAACTCTAGCAGCTCATCAAAACTGAAATTAAGAGATATTAGTTGTTACTCAGGCAAGGAGGAAACTTACATGAATAGACTTAACTAAGAAGTCACCTCTTGCATTTTGTTAATAGCTTTCCAAGTCCTAGAAAAGTGCCTCCACCAAGGCTTGTTCCACTTATCCGCTCATACTTTCCATCTCCATCGACCTACAGAAAAACAAATTTGAGTAAGCAACATCGTTGATGTAGTTGCAAACAAAATCAAAGTGATCAGAGAAATCAAAACCATAGTGACCTTGATCATGCTAACGCCAGAGCCGATATTAACAAGTAGATATGGGTACAAATCATTATGGTCGATCTCGACAAACTCCTTCTGGCCATCCAAGTAGGTAAAAGCTTCTCTTGGGACAGTCTGCAACCATGCAAAAATGTATTGTTACTTATATCTCTTTTATGGATTAGTAACGATGTAAAATGGCAGAAACAAGAAGTTTGTCAAAAATCTATTCTACCACAGATGCCTATATATGCAATGAAGAAACTATCTCATAAAAGACCTCAGGGAGCACACTGCATATGAGCACAACTGCAGATTATCATCATCAAATACTTAATCTCCTAAATGGTAATGTAGCTATATTTGCAATCTTCTGGACGTTAGTCTGCGACAAAACATACAACATCACTCATAAAGAATAAGCAAAAAAGTGTTGACAAAGATGAAAGAGTTAGTGGACTAGACTCTTCAGAGTACATATATACATAACAACCAAGATATCCTCATGTGGGTAATGTAAGAGGGAAAATGAAGAGAGATGGTGATAGGATAGAAAGAAAAAAATCAAACCTTTAATAGAAAATTAACACCCCCAACAAGAGAATGCATCTCATCTTCCTTATCAAAAAGAATTCCAAGTTTCTCCTTAAAGAGATCAGCAAACTTAAATGCCCCACCACCTGTGGCCTTTGGAATAATAGCATATCAATTAGTAGACCATACTCCAACTACACTGCAACATTCCTCACTACAAAGCTTTAACCAAACTATAACCGATGATAACTTTTACCTTGACATAAAGTTTATCATGAGCTGCGCCATTCGGATGCTGAACACCTGAATCATTTCCTCTGTCAGTGAAGTGAAATAACAAAGGAACTCAACTCAACTTTACTAAACTTATTTTGGTTCGAACATAGGAATATTGAAAACACCCCCATCCCCGGTTCTACATCCGCTGAGGTTGTTTGCAACTCAAACAGAAACAACCTCCGCGGATATAGAATCCAGGATGGGGTGTTGCAAAAACCCATTTACTAATAAACTTTTTTCAAATTGAAACTTAATATAGATTATTCAAAGACACAATTTACTCGAAATCAGTAATCTAATGACTCATACATTACTACTGCAAATAGACATAATGCTTCTGAATACATATGAATCAGATGATAAATCAGAGGTTATGATCATAAAAATCGACACTTTACCGGAATGATGAAGAATATTGAATCGAATAAACTCCAAACAATCATCAATCTTTCTGGTCTCAAACTTGGCGAAACAAAGCTTCCCATGAACAACAGAGCAACCATTACGAGACTCTTCGCTATAATCTCCATTTGCCGAGAAATACACAAGCTTTATCAAAGTCCCTGCGAAACCAAATTCCGGTTAATTCGAGATCAATCGAGACGAACCCAGAACCGAACAAATCTAAGAAGTGAATCAAACAAAGCCAAGTTTGGTTTTTTATTGTTACCTCCGATGTCGAGAGCCAAATGAGAGATTTTTTGAGTCGAATCCATGGCGGTTTTTTTTTCCGGGTTTTCCAAAATTCTCTTTTTTTGATCCGTTTTAGAGTTTTTTTCAACGTTAAAGAGAACTACTTTTCAACGATCAACTACTTTGGATCTAAACCTATCTATCTATCTACTTCTCTCTTCCATGGCTGACTTGTTTTCTCTTCTCCATTGAGCAATGTTTGGCTGTCCCAAATTGATTGCGTCAATATTAATTTCTCTTTTTTTGAAGAAAGAGAGACGAATTTTGCTGACTTGTCATTTCGTTTTTTCAGGATTGGATAGAATTTATTTTATTGTTTTATTATACATGTATATGTACATAAATTTTTTAAAACTAAAAATTAATCTAAAGGTGTTTGTTTTGACTCCAAAAAAAAAAAAGGTGTTTTGTTTTAGAATTTGAAAGTAGAAGATACGTTCTCTCAGAATAGAAATATTGTGTTTTTCTTTGTTAGAAAACATTTTTAACTAATTATTTTTTTGAATATAAAAAAAATTTAGAGGTGTCTCTTTATTAATTTCTGGTTAATTTTATACCAACAAAAAAGAATTATCAAAAAGAAGAAAATATATCAGCAGTAAATGCTTTCCATTGACTTTCATCAAGTTCCACCGCGTTGCTGATAAGTGATAACATTGTCGTCTTTAAGAGATATGGAAGTGTTTGTCCTACGTCTTGTCGTATTAAGATATGGAAGCATTTGCCGACCACTTGTAAATGTAATAACAGTCACTGTCATAAAGACATAAACCATACATTCACTCTCGTTTATGACCTTGTAGATAGGCCCACGAAGAACATTGGTTGGGATGGTCGGGGCATTTGAATATTTGATGATAACATGTGACTTGTGAGTTGTGACTGACTAGTTTATAGAAGCTCAATTTCTGAATTCGATATAAAAAATAAGAATCGTGGGACTAAGAGTTAAGGTTAGGTTGGTTAAACCCACGATGCCCACATTTATGTGCTCATTGTTTCTACAAGTAGAAATAATTGGTTACTTTTAAGCTTTTAACCTTTTGCTGCATTCTTTCTTATCTTTTGGTCCCAATATCTTCAGATGCATCCAAGAATATGCTTGTAATTAGCATACAGGAACTTGAATTTGATAATGTGACACTTTGACCCCAAAAAAAAGAAGATAATACGTAACACTATATATTGATTCTCATACATGGTAGGTGCCATCACCTTATATAATATTGTATCTTTTTTTCTTTTTCTGTATTCAAATTTTTAGGATTCAAATCCCTTTCTTTATACTGTTACTAGATAAGTAGATATGGACCCGTAACATATAAGCTAGTTATCTTTGTTTGAAATAAGTAATTATTGGGGGTTGGCAAATAGTAATTTAACAAAAACGAAAAATTTCAAACAACACCAAAACAAATACAAATATGAGAACAAAAACACACCAACTTGCTTCAAACATACATTCTTCATGTGGTACTTGTGTTTCAGATTTCTCAAGCTGCAGAAGGTGCAGCAGGAGAGTGGGAAAGTGGTGCTTCAGAAGCTATAATTGTTTATTTCGAAAGAGTTGCTTCCAAATCTGCAGGGTTTGTTGGTTTGAAATCAAGAGACTCGTCGTTATAGATATCCCACCATTTCCTAATTAACATTTTGACGTCTTCCCTCTCCATGTTAGGTTCTTCTCCTGTGTACCTCCATGGCTTGGCTCCCTATCATTTTAATTTCACCAATAATCGTCAATAGATGTTATAATGCAAGAGAAAGCATTGGAAAAATTATCATCATGTTCATACAAAAAAAAAATCCCCATGTTCAAATATTATACGTAAATGCATTCTCATGCACCCAGGACGATACTTTAATCTATAAAGAGAAAATGGAAAGTTTGAAATAAAATAAAATAATAAGTCATATTCCCTCCGTTTCCGAAAGATTTTTATTTTAAAATTTTATATTTGTTTATAAAAAATATCGTTTTATATTTCTAAGGCAGAATTTTGAATAAAAATCTATTTTTAACTTTTTCTGTTATATATCAATACGAGAGATAATATTATTTAATGTAATAATAAGAGATATAATATAGCAAAAAATATCAATAAACAAAACTCAATCATTAAAAAAATAGAACACCCACGTTGTGATTTTGGTGTTGACCATCGAATATTACAAATATGAGCTGCAATTGATCTTTGGATTTTAAACTTCTTCTTTGATTATATATTTTTAATATTGTGAAATAAATAAAATAAATATATGCATAAAAAGTGAAAACATTCTATATTTTGAAACAAAATAAAAACTAGAAAACATCATATATTTTTAGAGTAACATTTTATAAAAGATAACTATATACTTTTTGTTTATTATGTTTATGTCTTCATGAGGACATTTTTTTTTTTTAAAGGTAATACTTGAGTTACTGTAAGCACGTCTCTTTACAGGTTTTGTTTCATCTTCTACGAGGTAAGAACCACTAATGGTTTTTTTATTACTGATCACAAGTTTCATTTATTGAAATCCCACAAAGTCATATACCAGTTTCCCATCCTAATTAGGGCTTAAGAAAATGTACTTACAGGTGGACAGTAATGAACAACTTTGACTCTCTCCAAGTCAACATTCCCCGGATGGCGCCAAAGCACAGACAGAATCAGGTTGTAAACCGGAGAGACCGGTTTAAAAACTTTCTCAAAGAACATATTGAGAAAATCCTGCCAAAATCATACATCAAAAACGATTTGAAATATTAAATAAATCGAAACCCTAAATTATTAATCAACAAAATTGATGCATACATATGTCACTCACTTGCTCCGCAAATGGTGTAGGCGGTGTGATCTGGAGGGTATGAAGGAGACTCTCATACGTCGAACGATTAGGCTCAAAGACAAACATACCAGCATTAAAGTATGGAGGAGGACGAGCAGATTCCATTTCGGCCGGCCACACGACCTTCTCTGGACAATATTGACAATAACCTATCGAGTAGAGAGGAGTGTAACTCCATATTTTCTCACAGAAACAACTCAACACGCCATGTACATAGCCATCTTCCAAATCGAAGAGGTCATCGATATTGTCAAAGACTTGAATATCTCCATCTAAGTAAACCATCTTGTTGTACTCTTCAAACTACAAGATTATAAGTCCCATTATTAATACACCTATTAGAATAATATGCATATATAGTTAACCTTTGTTAAAAAATTTGCATCAAAAATATAAAATGATGTTCTTTGTAAAACAATAACCAAATCCTATAACATAAGGGAGGGAGTATAATTTTATAGTCTAAATTCAGACGCAAATATCTTTCAGTTTCAAAATTCTTATAAAATACTTTTGTAAACTGTAAAAGCTATAACCTGAAATGAAAATTTACAACAAACTATTACCAAATTAAACACAATGTTTATATATTTTAGCAAAAAAAAAAAAGTTTATATACACATTCTTCAAAGATAACAAACGTAGGCTCTCGTTGTCATGAAGTTTATATATATACTTACGTTCCAAATTCGCAGTTTGGAGTAGTTAATAACGTAATAAGCCCTTGCGTATGCATCTTGGGTATCTGGAGGATGAACAGGCTCGATCTCACGCACAACGCAGCCTTGAGACCTCAAGATCTCTCTATGTTCCGCAGGCACATCAGGTAACGTAGCAACAACAAGAGGATACGCACTTTTGACTTTCCGCAAACCCTTTGCTAATCCCACCACTCCCTTCACGTAGTCTCCATTTCCTGCCAAAAACGTCACGTATGCTCTCTTCTTATGAGCCTTCTCGGATGCATGGATCATGTCCACATGAGTTTCAGGGGTCATTTTGATCAAAAGGGAAAATGTAGAGGTGGGTTTTCAAATAAAAATAGGAGGATAGTTCTGATGAAGAATGAGAATATGCCAACTTGGTCACTTGGGCTCTTGGCTTTGTAGAAGTTTATTTGAAAACTACCACAAACGTTTTGATTATATATAAGCGTAGAAAGAGATAGGTAGATCCCTGGCAATTTTAACTACGGTTTATTAACATTGTAACTTTTAAGTAACATAATGATATAATTATTCTGATTTTTTTTTTTTTTTTTTGCTAACTTGTAAATATCATATAAATGAAATGGAAGGTATTACAAAATGTTTTACCTAAAGATAGAGTAACCTTGGCAAAAAGAATAAAAACAAGGTTACAATGCTTAAGAGAAAGAGATAGAACTAATCCGTGTTAAAGAGATAGAACTAATCCGTGTTAATTATTCTG
Source organism: Arabidopsis thaliana x Arabidopsis arenosa (assembly GCA_019202795.1). NCBI lineage: Eukaryota > Viridiplantae > Streptophyta > Magnoliopsida > Brassicales > Brassicaceae > Arabidopsis > Arabidopsis thaliana x Arabidopsis arenosa. The sequence continues at coordinate 2,639,042 of CM032919.1, read as the reverse complement.
ATTGCTTATGAGTTAAACGATATAATTATTTTTCATTTTTTCTTCTGAATTATATTACACTTACATTTTTTTTCTTGAACTCGCATGCATTAAACATGATTCGAATTAAAACCCAAATTGTGACATCATAGAGCACCAATGGACTATGACATTAGATTTTTCATTTTTATTTTTCACTAATTTATAATTAATTATTGAGTATGTCATAAAATCTATAACAAATAAAAATATAATGGAATCGTGAATAATCCAGTTTAAAAACAATGTTTCCAAATGAAGATAAAACCATAAAATATAGATTTCTTCCGAATTTGATGATCTGCATACAGTATTTCGTATGTAAATTTTGTAGTTTGAATAAAAAAATTCTTCTTATTTCTTATGAGGTACATGAACATGATACAGCGAAATTGTTAACAGTGATGTATTAATAATAATTGAATTTTCTACGGTATATAATATATACAATACCGGTGGTTGTAGAAATGAAAAGAACCCTTCTTTGCGTTTGGCTTAATCATGGGATGATGTAATTACGAAATTTTGTTTTTATCTCGGTGAGAAGGACTTTTAATTATACTTAAGCGGTACCTGCGTTCCATGAAGTGTTGAACTGTATTGTAATTAACCATACCATGTTTTTTTTTTTGGTGAATTATAACCATACCGTGTTGAAAATCCTTTTTGTAGATTTAAAATTTATTAAGAAAAATAAAGCCATTTAAACGAGACAGATAATTTATTGTGAATCACTTTCATCAATACTATATTATATACACTACAAATCTATTTTCTCAAACCCATTTAAGTATTTAACTATAGTAAGAATTTTTTTTTTCTAGTTTCCATTCAATTGTGATTAGTTTACTAATTTAAATGTGGAAAACATCATACCGGTGTTCCAAAGCTTCCACGCATCTACTTTTTTTTATTAGCATGAGATTCATCGATCGGTCTGTTTGATTTAATTACTCTTCAACAGACCGACCAACTCTAGGCATGTTTCACAAAAAAAAAATAGTATAACCTAGTCAATGATCGATAAAGTATCGTTTTTTTTTTTTTTTTTTTTTTGGTAGGCAAGTATCGTTTTATATATATATACTATAACAATTGATACAAAAAAAAATAAAAAACACATGGTAAAGATTTGTAGAAAATTCCATTTAAACATTATAATTTAACCACCGGTCGTTATGAATAGCCTATTACTATTAAAATACCAGCCTCTAATAGCTAGCTTAAGTACTTAAATTTATATCTATACCTAAATTAATTTGTAATCCATTTTCCTATTCATAGATATACAAGTCCAATACAAGTCGTCCGAGTTTATTGGATTAGCGTACTCGTATATATTTTTTTATACGACCTTGTTCATACGAATTAAACAAAGTTATGGCATTTGATTTTGAACAAACATATACATATAAAAACACATTTCCTAATTCTCTATATCATTTAACAATATTAAGACTTAGACTAGTAAGAAAATAACAACTGCGTCAAACAAAAATGGAGAAAATTCAACTAAAACCTTACTAGTGAAGAGGTAAATAAAGAAATTCAGAAAAAGTCACGAAGACATTTTCTGTAAATGAATTAGAACTCACTTTTTAAGACTTCCCCAATCTCCTACCCGGCAAAAAACTAGAAGTCAGTATTCTATTCTAATATCCAAGAGAAGAAATCAAGTGGAACAAGTCAGCGCACGACGAAGACAAAAGAATAGTGTGGCGCACGAATGATCACGTGACTTCCACAACCCTTTATCAAAGAAAAAAAGACATATTTTTTGTTAGTAAACCAATGAGAAATTTTCAATAAGTCGTAATATTTTTCAATAAACCCATTTATGGTTTTCTATAGTTATTATATGGTTGATTGGTTTGATTGATCGGTGTTCCATGTTATTTGGTTGTGCTAGTATAAAGTTTGATTGGTTCTTCCGCTACGGCACTTGCGGTTGATAGAGTTTAAAGCTAATCGTAGTAATCGTTTTAAACTTCTTTGGACCGCTTAGCTGAATTTTAAAAGTTTTCCAAGCATGCCCGATGCTAATACTCGAATAAACTTCTCTGATGTCTAATGGTTTAAGCTTAAAAAAAATTAGATTTGTATTTCTCTAAAAATTTAATTTGAATTCTTGAAATTTAAGTGTTGGAATATAGCTTTGAGGATAATAAATAAATTCTTGGGGTTAAAGTTTTAGGGAGTGTTATTGGTTCCTAATTTACATGGAATTTTGAGGACTTTAACAAAATAATAGAAAGTAAACAAATGAAAGATTCTAAACTATTGTTGGAGAGTTTTTGAGAGTTTTCTATAATCTTGTTGATTAGTATTTCATAATCTTGTAAAGTTTCTCAAACAATCTCTCTATTTTGATGATATTTTTCATGACTTTGTTTTGTAAAGAAAAGTGTAGAAAGTCATAAACCAATAACATAATAATTTAATTCATTAACAATCATAGATTCTTTTGTTGTAATTGAATAACACAAAACTTTTAATGACTTTATAAAAGTATGAATCCAATAACTCCAGATTTATGAAGATTTTAGATTACTTTTTACAAATCTTAAACTAATAACACCAAACTTTAACAAACTTTTAAAAAATCTTGATTGAATAACAACAGATTCTACATAACATTTAAAGTTACTAAAACTCTATTTAAATCACAAACCAATAACACCCCCTTAGTGTTTTATGGTTAAGAAAATGACTAGATTTAAAACTTCTAGGGAAATTGTTAATAATGCCACTTTTTCAATGCCACTTTTCAAAAATACCCTTTTTTTAAAACCTTATAAAAAATGCTCTTAAAAATATAAGATTTACCCAAATATGTATGTAATATTATTAAAACATACACAAACTACATTTCTATGTATCTAAAATCTTATAAATACTTTATAAATACCTTATAAATGCATTTTAAATACCTTTAAAAACCTTTAAAATATCTTGTAAAACCTTTGGAAAACCTTAAAAATCCTTTAAAACAACTTGTAAAACCTTTAAAAACACCTTATAAAACCTTATAAATACTTGGATCGAGTCTTCAAGTAGTAGTTACAATCCATAAGTACCTTATAAATCTAATAAAACTTTATAAAAATTTCAGATTTAAAAAGGGGCATTTTTGAAAATGGACATCTAAAAGGGGCATTTTTGAAAAGGGGCATGAGAAAAGGGGTATTTTTGCTAATCCCCCAAACTTCTAAGGGTTAAGTTTTAAAAAATATCTTGATTGTTCTAGAACAAAATTAAAAGTAATTAGTAAAGATTTAAATTTATAAGTAAATTGTTTTAAAATATATATTTTTAAATGTAAAGTAAATATATATGTAAATGATTTTAAATATTAGAGATAATTGTTTGTCACATTTTGAATAAAACCTACGATTTTCCTACAAAAGAAATTGGTAGGAAACAATTTCCTACGAATTTTCTTTAGTATAGTCTTCGTAAGAAATTGGAAAGAACTGATTCTACCAATATCCTACGAAATACCTACATGTATTTTCTCATTAAAATCCTTCCAATTTCTTATGAAATTTCCTACGACCATATACTTTGCAAGAATTTCGTAGGAAATTTTCTACGAGTTTCTTACGATTACGTTTTGTAGAAACTTTTCTACCAATTTCTTACGACACCTGTTTTTTTTACGTGGTGGGAAATATTTCCTAGGAAAATTGGTAGGATTATACAATGTTTTCTTGTAGAATTAATTAAACTTAATTTTGTTTTTTATATTAGGTGGCAGATTGGTTAGAAAAAGAAAAAGTGAATAAAATGGTTCACTCCTAGAAATGAATCAAAAATTGTTCATATTTGACAGCGGAATGCTAGCAGTTTATGGCCTAGTGATTATGTAGTTGAAAACAAAACACCAAGCGATTTCTAACAATTGGATATAGGGAAAACGGCAATTTTCAACCCCAACTATTTGGGGGCGGGTTTTTCCAACCCAAACTAAGGCCCCCGTCAATTTCTACCCAAACTCAAAACTAATTCAAATTCAAAACCTAAACTAATGAAAATTAGCCGATTTCAACACGACAGAAGACGGTGTTAGTTCGGGATTTAACGGCTGCTGAGTCAGCGATATCGTGGCATTGACGTGGCGGGAAAACGGCCATTTTCAACCCCAACTATTTGGGGGCGGGTTTTTCCAACCCAATGGCTGCAACAGCCATTGAAATAGAGGAGAGAGTCAAGCCGAGTCCAATTCGTTTCAAAGAGAAGCTTGATGTTCTGTTGATACTTTTCCCGAAGAGTTCATATAAGGATATGAAAGCGAGAATGAAGATGATTGAGATGACGTTGAGAGAAGGTACGGGGATCTCCATTGAAGAAGAGATTTTTCTATTCATAGTCATGCCTTGTTGTACGGTGAAGGTCAGTAATTGTGCCACACATGTATTCATTACAATCGTGGTCAAAAAGATTGGTAGGAGACCGATAAATGTTCTTGTTTCTTCAATTTGTGTTGCGGAGATGTTTTTGTTCAACAATGCTTTATCTAAACACCTGAAAAGAAAAATATTAGGTTCACAAAATATTCAAATCTCCAAAATAAAATTATAGCCTTGGTTATTAGTACTGTTAGTTAGTTTTTTTAGTTAGAACTAGGTTTCTGAGCCAGCACATCACATAATACAAGAACAAAACATGTAGTTTTAGGAGACTTACTTTAACTTGTTGTGGTGATGAATATAGTTGTCAGTAAATGTGAGACTTTGCATCATCTCTACATCCAAAACAGAACCATTGCGATACCTTGCGGCAGAAATAAACACATTTGCAATACTTGTCAAGGGACTTCCACTAGGACGTCTCAATCGATACAAAGGTAATCCTAGTGCAAAAATACATAGCGCAATCGCTAGAAGCACAATTGATATAATGAAAAGCTCTTTGATCCAAGCCATAACGGTTATAGCCATGAGCCATCCAAAGCAAACAAAGAAGTAGTACCAATTGAAGAATTTCGAGATCTCTCTTTGGTGTCTACTATCAAACTGATCACCTCCGTGTGCAAGCAACGAGGGCCTAGTACCTCCCATACCAAAAGCGAACAAATAAAGTCCCGTGAAAAGAACCGTTGATTGAAGAGTTGAAGGTGTTTTATTTTCCTCAGGTTGTAGATTAGGGTAATGAGCTTGACATGTCAACACAAGCAAACCCTATCAAAAGGATTAAACTTATAAGTTAATAGGTTTACTTCATTTTTAGATACAAATTTTGGTTTGGTTTTGAAATTACCAAGATTTCAATGGAACAGAAGATAATGAAAGTTGTGGAGCGAGTGAGGAACGAGTCAGCCACGAAACCACCAAAGAGAGTGAGCAAATAAGATGTTCCAATGAAATTGGTCACCATGTTTGCTGCTTCGGCTGGTGAGTAATGCATTGATTTCATGAAATATAACACCATGGTGTTTCCAATAGCTATGGACACCATGATCTCCAGTAGCTCCACAACTAAATTCACACTCACCAAATTGTATATTATAACTCTTTTAAAGCATTAGTATTCAAAAAAAGATGTTTAAATTTTAAAGAAAAGGGTTTACCATAAGCAATAGAAGCAGCTCTAATCCCACCATGTTTTCCAGGGATTGTATCTCTTCCTCTCCAATCTATAAATTTTTCTTCCAATATCTCATTTTCCATCGTTAATCAACTAGACTTTTTATGTGTTGTTAATTTCTGTTGAATATGTGGTTTATATAGGTTCGAACAAACATTCATATCTCAAATTATTTTTGAAAACATTTATATATATAAGAACTAAAATATAGATTATTTCTAAAATGTTTGAGATACGAGATTTATCTCATCTTGCCAAATGTCAGGGTATCTTATCTTATGATATGTCAATTATATACCATGCACAATCTACATCCATTTGTATAGGACATGTATCTACACATTTTAGTGAAATGTATCAAATAACAATGTTTGATTTATTTTATCAAAAAAACAATGTTTGATTTCATTTTCATAGGATTAATCTTTTTTATTATACACACTGAATAGATAGCATGAGACAATGTTAATTATTTAATCTTTTCTTTTAAAAATTTTCTCCATATTTTTGTTTGTTTGCTTTTTTTTTCCCTCCATTTTTAAAAATAAAAGTGTTATTAAATTGTACTTGGAAAAATTGAGTAAATATGTCATTATATAACTCTAAATATACTATCAAAGGTTATTCATTAACCTAAATTGAATATTCTATTAGATTTGAGCTTATGTGGTAATAACACATTAAATAATAATTAGCAGTAAGATATATGTCTAATAAAATTATATTTTATAGTTTCATTAATTAATTTTTTTTTGAAGATAGTTTAATAAAGTTATAATAAAGTTTTTTTTGGGTCAAAAAATTAATAAAGTTTTATATATCCACATAATTATGAATTATAAATCATTTTGGTTTCCTTTTATTTATTTTGTCACTACTTGTAGAGAGTTTGACACAGTAAAGGGTGGAGGAGGACTTGGATTTCAAAAAATTTGGCGATAGGCGGGACAATTTCGAAAGCGGAGGACCTGCGATGGAAACCACCGCTCCGGTTCCGAAGCTTCTTTTACAAGTAAGTCACCGATCATCTTCACCACTCTCTGATCAATCGTTATCCGTTTTCACAGTTTTCGATAGACTTTTTCTCTTTTTTCCCCTAAATTTTTCTGTTCTGAGATTCGAATTTCTGCAGTTAATCTCATCTGCTTTTCAAAGATGCCGTTTATCAGAAGATCTCTGTAGATTATCAGTTCTTCTTGATCAATCTACAAACAATGATCCTCCGATTACATGTATTTCGAGTAATTTCACTCTCTTTGGCCCTAATTCTGTTTTTGATTCTGCGTCGCCTTCATTGCTAAATCGAATCTGTTTTCGCTAAATTGGTCTCAATTATCTATCTAATTTGATGCTGTGTACAGTTGCGGATACGGGAATTGGATGCAATTTGGAGGAATTTCAGAATTTGAGGTGCCCTAGAGAATTCAATGGAGCCAAGATTTGGGGTCAGTACATTATTAGCAATTTGGGTTTGATTTGATTTTAGAATTGTAGAAGTTTGAGCTGAATTTTTCGTTTCTCTCTTCTCTCTGTAATGCAAATGATACGTTAAAGCAATTCTGATTGTGGATAATGATGTGATGCAGATGGGTTACTCTCCGTCAAAACAACTTGTAAGTTTTTCACAGACCTCCACGCTTGATTATGGTTATAAATGCTTTAATTTTGTCAAAATTTTGCTTATAAGTTCAATGGAGAAACATATATTGTTTTGCTTATATGATTGATTGATTGTTCACTTGTCTTAATATTAGATTAAGTTCTCTTAGTTAGAGTCCATGAAGCTACATTGTGTAACCTATTATCGTTCTTCTCTTATCCTCCTCCACCGTGCTGATGGAAGTGCAGGCTTTACTGACGATGAGGTATACTGTTATCATATAAATCTTGATGAGTATATAGCAAACAAAAGACTGAAAAGACAACCTTCTCAAGCTAAGAATGGTGCAAAGTTTAGGTGTGCAAATTCCTCATTTTATATTTTTCTTTACTAATTGTTAAGCCACTGTGTGTGCCTTGATTTGTTATGTATTGGTTTGTTTTGTTTTCAGTGGGACGGAAGTATCCCTGACTGTTTTTGGAAGTATGGACGTTCTTGTGGCACCGATAATTGGCTTCTTTCAAAAGGTCTTCAATTCTGTTCTGCATCCTTGTTTCTCTTTTAACTGCTTATTTTCCATCTGAATTCAAGTATTCTTATTGGTAGTTAGTGTTCAGAATATGAGTAAACGTGACCGTAGAAACAACATTTCAAAAACACCAATAACAACTTGTTATGGAACCAAGATAAAGAGCAAACATATCCCATCTTTAAGGGAGGAAGATCGGTTCTGAATTCCATTGGTGATATTGGTCAATTTGGGATGACAGTTTATGTTTGAAGTCTTTGAAGGCAGGTCTTTAAGCTAATCAGTACCTAAGATACTGCTTTAATTAGGTCAAGAAAGTCAGTGTCATGTCTACTAGTTAGATTTAGCCTTTCGAACTTTGCATATTGACGATTATTGTTGGCCTTTGGCACTATCACTTGAGTGTAGCCAGTTTTGTCAAGTTTAGTTTCCTTATGATTGCTTAAGTTATCCTGTAATGATATTTCTATCCTGTTATCTTGCAGATGCTTGTTCTGCAGATACCTGTAAGTTCAAGTTTGTCTCTTGTTACAATTTTACATTTTCATCTAGAAAGTTAATTTCCCTTGTTATACACATGATAATTTAGTAACAGAACTAACAAATCATGGAACTAAAAAGCTGGTTCTTTTCTTCCTCTCAGAATGTCACGATGGATCTGATGGTTAAACAAGGGGAATCTCCTGGTAATCAAACTCAATACGTCTTTGCAGTGAACGCTGACAAAAATCAATACTTTACTGCCTCCAATCTTGAACGGTTGAAGTCTGGTCTTGAGGACTATGTTTTAAGGCATGGGAACTGTTTGGATACGATGTGTGACCATTGCTTTTCGGATAGGTATACAAAATGTGACACCATTCTTGTTTCTGGCACACTTACGACTTAACTTAGTTCAGCTTCTACTTTCAAAGAATTCTCAGTCAATTCATTCCACAAGTTAAGTCTGACAAATCTGGGTATATTTACTTTCAGAGAGCATCTGAAAGTTGGAAGTGGAATAGTATGCCAGGAAGAAAAACATAAGAGAGTTGGAGGGACGATGGAAGTGGTGATTGTGATAAGTGACTTGCTAGAGACAACTCAGCATTGCAGCAGATCGTGCGATGGAAAAACAGAGGTTTGTTTAGTCTCAAACTAATACTATTGAGATGTAATGTATGATTGGATGATCTAAAATGATGGATTTCCCCAGGTTTTATACTTTGACAATTTCTCACCTTCCCCTGTTCCACATTTGGCCTTGAGCGCATTAAAAAAGATTGACTGGAAAAAATATGGTTTGATCCTGGCGAATGTGAATGATCAAGACGGACATGTGTTTCTCGAGTGGGAAAATTTTCCTTCATATGTTCAAATACAAATTTCCCTCCACTGGTATCACAATCAATATCCAGCAAGACAGAAAAATGGGCCTGGTATAAGTCTTTTGAAGAAAGGAATAAAAAATGCTTTGGATAATTTGAAGGCTAAACATGAGGGTTTTCTTCTAAGCTCACATGCTCGTAAGGTGATCTCTCGGTCAATCTCTTTTGTTGTTAGTTTCAATCTCTTAAATTTATACAGGTTTGACCAAGATTTTGTTGTTGTTTATCTTTATTAGATTTGCAGCTATGTCCCTGACCTTGCAAGATCAATAGCAGGCCTAATATTCTCCTCTACTGATTTGGACTTCCAAGGAGATTGCCTATCTGTTCTTGGATTTCAGACTCAAGAAGTTGAGCGTGACATAGTTGAGGACTATATCCAGAGAAAGATCGTGACAGTTATAGGAATGAATGAGAGGAAACCCCAGAAAGACCAAGAAGCTGCTCCTTTTCTGTTTTTTGATGGCGAGTCTGAGACGTCGTTCTTTGAAGATGAGGACGTAGAAGGTGAGTATTACTCTAGCTCCCTGGAATGATACTTCTGCTTCTGACAACGGATACACTAGATAGTAAAATTGTGAAAATATATGTTATGGATTTGCATATGTTATTGTTTCCACCTATGGTTACAAATTCTCATCGTTTTGGATAGACTTGTTTATAAAAAAACCTTACATGATCTATGTTTAAGAATCTGCAAGTTGTTGTGTTCTTGAGATAGGTCGTCCAAAGCCAATAACACAATTTTGGATCACTTACTTCTCTATTTGTTTTCAATAACATTCAGATCGAGAACATTCCATGCATGAATATGATGCTACAGAAACTAAAACCAAGCTTTATACACAGTTCAAATGTCTGGCCACTATGCTGCAGGAATAGCCAATAGGGCACTTTGTGATTCTAGGCTTAACATTAGTAGTATATTTGTTCTGTACAGCTTCACAGTGATATATGTTTCTGATCCGTACATAGATATAGCAATACAAATAGTTCATTTCCTTAGTAATTTAACACCTTACACACTTTAGCAATACTATTTGAAAACCTTTCGGGTCGAGAAAAGGACTCACCAAGGTTTCTATTTCTGCTTATACTATTTCAAACTATGTATACATATATCAAAAGCAAACAGATAGAAGAACACACCAAGTCTTGTGCACTTCCCTGTAAGACATCTCAAGCAGCGGAAGGTGCTGGGAAGTAGGTAATTTCTGGTTCGAGTACCGAAGCGAGGATGCTCGATTTTGTAACGGTTTCTTCCGCATCTGTAGGGATTTTCGATTTGAAATCGAGAGATTCATCATTATAGACATCCCACCATTTATCAACTAACATCTTGATGTCTTCTCTGTCCATGTTAGCTTCTTCTCCTGTATACCTCCATGGCTTGGATCCCTATCAATTTCATCAGGAATCATATTTCTCAGCAACAAGCTAAAGGGGGTTCGGGTTTGAAAGCAAAGACAGAACTACTTACAGCTGCACAGTAGTGAACAACTTTGACTTTCTCCAGCTCCACGTTCTCTGGGTGACGCCAAAGCATAGCCAGAACCAGATTGTAAACTAGAGGGATCGGTTTGTACACTTTCTCAAAGAACATATTGAGAAAATCCTGTCCATTAAAGTTACAAAATCCAAAACTCATTAATATCAGGTCTCGATTTTGATTTTGGAGCATTGGAAAACCGATGAACTAATTGTTACTCACTTGTTCTGCAAACGGTGAAGGTGGTGTGATCTCCAGGGTCTGAAGGAGACTTTCATATGTCAAAGGACTAGGCTCAAACACAAACATACCGGCGTTGAAATACAGAGGAGGAGGTGGAGATTCCATATCTTCTGGCCACGTGACCTTCTCCGGGCACTGTTGACAATACCCAATTGAATACTGCAGCGAGTGGCTCCATGTTTTCTCACAGAAACAGTCCATCACGGCATGGAAATACCCATCCGGCAAATCGAAGAGTTCATCGATGTTTTCAAAGACTTGAATATCTGCATCCAGGTAAATCATCTTGTTGTACTCTTCAAACTGCAAGAAGTTTCAAAGGTTACCACAAAGATCTTTTAACCACATATCTTATAGTATATTTTTGTAAAGAACTTACGTTCCAAATACGAAGCTTTGAGTAGTTGAGAACATAGTAAGCCATGGCAAACTCAACTTGGTTTTCTGGAGGATAAACAGGCTCGATCTCTCGCAGGACACAGCCTTGAGACCTCAAGATCTCTCTATGTTCCTCAGGCACATCAGGTAACATAGCAACAACAAGAGGATAAGCACTTTTGACCTTACGCAAACCCTTTGCTAATCCCACCACTCCCTTCACGTAGTCTCCATTTCCTGCCAAAAACGTCACATAAGCTCTCTTTGGAGGTGCTTGATGCGCCTTTTCGGATAAGTAGATCGAGTTTACGGGAATCTGAGGGGCCATTTTGTGCAAAGTAAAAGTATTGGGGTGGAGTTTTTAGAAGATAATTGAAAAGTTTTCTTGAGTGTTTGAGAAGTAAAAGAACAATTTGGTCTCCAAGGATATGTAAACTTTTAGTTACTTTGGTCTTTTGGATTGTGAGTAATTTCTACGAAGGCTACCACAACGTTCGATTAAATAGGCGTAGCACAAAGGGTAAATCCGGAACAAATTAATTATGAATATATTACTTTTCTTTTTTCGATATTATTTTCTATTAATTGCATTTTATATAAGTTTTACTTTTCAAATACTTTTTTCCAAGGTGATGTAACTAGCGAAATGAAAGGTCAAATATAAGCTTAAGAAAAATTCTTCACGTATATAGAGAAGATTGCGATGAACTTTTTTTTTTTTTTTTTTTTCATGTTTCATGAGTTTTAAATTTTAAATTTTAAAACTGATTGCTTGGCACGTAAAAACTTGAATTCATGTTCAAAATTTCTTCTTTTGTGTATATGTTCAGTAGATTTAGATTTATAAACCGTTTTAATTAATTATATGTGGATGACAATAACAAAAAAGTAGAAGAAAAGTTCAAAAAAAAATTAAAATGATAAAAGTGAAAAAGGTAGAATTAAAAAAAATATCGAGAAATTTGTACAAAATGTTTTCGTAGATTAAGAAAATATTTTAAAGAAAAGGCAGATTCAAAAGGGGTGATAATATAATAAGATTGGAAGAAGACCATGAATTCCTCGTGGAAAGTCGTTAGGGCTCCAAGGATGTGGCACGCGTGTGTGTCAATGCATATGTAAAAACTTGGCAATTATCTTTTCAGACGTTAGAACAGTTAAGAATTACACGAATTTATTACTCCCTCTGTTCCAAATTATAGGATGTTTAATTAAGTCTTTTTTTCTTGTTCCACAATATAAGATTTTTTCAGATTTTTATGCATAATTTATGTTTATTTAGTTTATTTATTACCTTTTTAATTCTGCTGTCCTTTTTTCTATTGGTTAAATTTTTATAAATAAATAAACATTTATTACTTCTTAATCTTTGTGCTTTTAACAAAAGCATCTTATAATTTGGAACAGAGAGAGTATAATATTAACGGGTATTTAAGGTGCACTTAAATGATATTTAGATAGTCGATAATCGATAACCATTTAATTACTCCCTCTGTCCCAAATTATAAGAGGTTTAAGGGTTTTTTCTTTGTTCCATTTTAATAGATTTTTTCAAGTTTCAATGCACTATTTATATTTATTTAATAGTTTTTGACTGTTTAAATTATGCAGTCTTTTTTTTAATTGGTTGAATTTTTATAAATAAGAAAACATTTATTGTTTCTTAATCCTTGTGCTTTTAGCCAAAACCTCTTATAATTTGGGACAGAGGGAGTATAAATTATTTCGCATCCTTTTTCTGTTTATTCAACTTCTGTTTGTTAAAACTAATGTTGTAAGTTTAAACTTAGAAATTAAATACAGATTACTAAACTTATATTATTTAATTTAACATGAGATAGTTGATGATTAGCTATGTCTTAAAAGAAAAACTCACGTATTCATAACGTATAATTTATGTATAATAATACACCCACGTACAAATGTTATATACGTACATTCACATATATACACTTCATATGTATCTCTAGACTCTAAACCATCTTTACGAAAACATTTTTGTGCATATGATTGACTATGTTATGCTACAAATCATGTAAATGTAGTATTAGTGTATATATAAAATAATAGACTATTATATTCCCAAAGGATACATAAGAAAAAAAACATTCCAGAATAATTCAAGAATGTTTTTTGTATTATAAAAATGCAGAAAAAAAATAAATTACAAACAAAAAGAGAGTTTCGGTTTAGATAAACAATATAACGTACATGAGAACAAGATATCACGACATAAGTACAAAAGAGTAAAATGGTAATTCACTACGGTAAAAGTGTTTATCAAAATTTAATTTATTTCAAATAAAAAAGAAAGCGGAGAAAAATATAATATATATATATATATATTGTTAAATTTATTTAAGCAAAAACCATGACTACATAATATGCATGCATCTTTCATCTTAAAATGCTAAGTTTAAATTTGAAAAATTTAGGGAAAAGAAAACGAAGTAAACCAAAATAGAGCCTAACACAATTCAAATTTGATTTTGGGATCTCTTTTTGAAGACCATCCTGGCAATACATCCTCTAGTTTGTTGTTGCTCTGTGTCTTCCCCGTCGAGCATTGGTTACGAACAATGCAGTCGATGGTTTTTAGAAGAAAAGCCGGAGAGAGTGGTTGTCTCCATGACGTCTTATGTTCTTTTTCTCTCTATATAGTATTATACTTTTCTCTCAAGAAAGTTCATGAAATTAATGAGAATATCTCGCTGAATAAGAGACATGTCGGTATTTTATTTCATTTTGTTTGTTGAATTGATGAAGAAAACATTTGTAACAAAGGTTGATAACTCGGTTGCAATTATATCATAGAGGTCACATAATCGAATCGACTGATTAGCAGCTAATATGCCTACATTATTAAAGGTTAGTCCAGATTTAAAAAATATATGATGACTTTTGGAACGAGAATTCGTAGTTAAGAAAATAAAATAAAATGAAAATGTTTGTAGTTTTTATGAATGTGAATTGTATAATATTTGAAGAAAAATAAGAAAAGAAATGAGAAGAAAAGAAAAATAAAAAGTATAAATTTTTTTATCATGTTTTATAATGAACTAGATATGAACCCGTGCGTTGCACGGGTTATCGATCAAAATTGTTATTTTTATTTTTATTTTTGTAAGTTTAACTAAAATTATATAAAAATATGTTTTAGTTTTAGAAAATGTAGTATTTTAATTATTTTTAAATATACATTAATTATGCATAATGTACAATATAAAATACTATTTGTAGTTTTGTTTATTATATGTTATAGTATAATATTTAATAAATGTTCATATGTATATTATTGAATTTTAATAAATTATCTACATTCATCGGAAGACTGTATAACACTTTCTAATTTCAATGTGGGCAAGATGAAAACAAAATTATAATAATATGAGACCGTTTATATCCACATCATGTAACTTTACTTGATAATATGAGAAATCCTCAAAACAAAAAGACAAATTCATAAGAAATTAGGGAATATGCACTAAATAACCTAAGACTAAAAAAAATTTAAGAAAATAATATTAACTAAACAATGTCTATTTACTATATGATTTTTGTCAATTTTAGGTCCATATTACTCATGAGTTCTTCGTTGTCTCCTTTTTCTTTCCTCTCGCTGGCGAGAAGTCTCAAATCTATATTTTTCTCTCATTAGATTTCTCTTATTTTTGCTCGATCTCCTCTTTCTTTTTTTTTATCTCCCTCTCATTGGATTTCTTCACCACCATATTTTTTTTTCCATATCACTATTTTTCTCTTTCGTCGTTATCACAACCGAGTCTCACTAATTCGACCCACCAAGCCACCACCACAACTGAATCTCACAACTATCACAATCACCATCACCATCAATACTAAATCTCGCTAATTCCGACCAACCATCTTCATCAATATTTACCGCCCTCACCACCACCACCAAGCTTAAACCACCGTCATCAACACCAACACCACCGTTACCGCATCTTCCCCTCTTTCCCCAACTACTTTTATTTCTCCACCTTCTTTATCTCCTCCGACATCGGGTCGAGTTTCTTCGACAACAACTCTATTTCATGTTCATCGCCGTTCATAATTCTTAATTTTCTTTCAACGTCATATATTCTTAATTTGTCTATCTATCTATTTTTTTTTTTATCTATAGAGGTGAGTATTTGGAATCCTTTTTCTTCTAGGATTAATAATTGATTATAAAAAAATTTTAGTTATCATATTATACAATAAGATTGTATAATTTCATAATTATTTTTAATTTTAAGGAAAAACTAATCTTTTGTTTTTAGAATTAGTAGCTTTAAATTAGAATTAGTAAATAATTGTTTAATTTCTAATTTTATTTAATAAGATACATATAGTTTCCTTATAATTATCTTCTTTATTTTTTAAAGGTCAAATATAAGCTTAAGAAAAATTCTTCACGTATATAGAGAAGATTGCGATGAACTTTTTTTTTTTTTTTTTTTTTCATGTTTCATGAGTTTTAAATTTTAAATTTTAAAACTGATTGCTTGGCACGTAAAAACTTGAATTCATGTTCAAAATTTCTTCTTTTGTGTATATGTTCAGTAGATTTAGATTTATAAACCGTTTTAATTAATTATATGTGGATGACAATAACAAAAAAGTAGAAGAAAAGTTCAAAAAAAAATTAAAATGATAAAAGTGAAAAAGGTAGAATTAAAAAAAATATCGAGAAATTTGTACAAAATGTTTTCGTAGATTAAGAAAATATTTTAAAGAAAAGGCAGATTCAAAAGGGGTGATAATATAATAAGATTGGAAGAAGACCATGAATTCCTCGTGGAAAGTCGTTAGGGCTCCAAGGATGTGGCACGCGTGTGTGTCAATGCATATGTAAAAACTTGGCAATTATCTTTTCAGACGTTACAATTATCTTTTATTTAATAAGATACATATAGTTTCCTTATAATTATCTTCTTTATTTTTTAAATTTTTTTATAAGATATATATTTATAGTTGCCTTATAATTTTGTTTATTAAATTTCTATTTTTATTTCATAAGATACATCTAGTTTCCTTATATTTATCTTCTTTAGATTTTTAGAATTGTTTTATATAAGATATATACGTATAATTTCCTTATAAATGTTTTTTTTTGGTTTTACACGTTGATAAATTTGACATGTGTGTATAGTTTCCTTATATATATATATACATTTTTTTTTTTTTAAAAAAGGAAATTTTTGTTTAACACGTGTCAAAATCTGAAATCGATAAATTTGACACGTGGCACGATCCTATGAGTTATTGACTTTGAAAACCATACTTTATATAATAAGATTGGGAAGAAACAAAATTCTTCCGTCTTTTTCTTAATTAGTAAAATTTAAGTATAAAATAGAAGAATTCTTCTTAACTTTTCTTCTATATAATATTTTTGCCAAAAGAATTTATAAAATAGAAGGAAAGGTGTATTTTAGATCGAACACAAACAAAAGCGTTGGTATTAGAGTCTTTATCAGGTGACCGTTTATGTCTCTTTAATTAACAAATGAAAACAATATGTCCAAATTCCACAATTATATATTTATTTTACGTAAATGCTATTGTCGGATTGGTGGGTCTTATTAGACTACTATTATTTAATGTCGGTTGGCTCTTCTAATGTATTTTATTTTATAATTGACTTATAGTCGTCGTCCACGTAGTTCTTTAGATTTTATATTTCTAAGATAAAATTATACATATTAAAAGGGTAAAAGTATAACATTTTGGATGACAAAAAATATATATATATATATATATATATATAACGGTTGAATGTACGATCTATTCCAATTTTATTCGTCACACGATTTACTAAAACTTTTTAAATATTTTTTGGTTTTTAAGCAAAAAAATTATCATCATTCACTAAACATCACAAACTATTAAAATCTACGTAATTCAATATATGTGAAATACCATATTTTGTTTAATAAACCGATAACTACGTCTTATTGAACTATGATTACTGTTTTTGATTCGAATTTGATTTGATATGATTCGAATACCCTAAGATTTGATTTGATTTGATCCAGAAGGTCTTTGTCAATTTTAATTTCCAAATCTTGTAGACCATTGTCGAATTTTTGATAATTGTTAAGCAATTAACCATTGAGAAATTTATATCATCCAACAATAATAACACATCATATATTTTACAAAAAGTCTAAAACCAGTTTCCTAATAATATATTATAAGAGATTTATCCTAGAGAGACCATTCAAATATTTTAAAGTTCTAAGAAAGAAACTGAAAAATAAAAAGAAAATTTGTTTTCGTATGTAAAAAAGCTTTGAGAGACTCCTTTGCTTACAACATCGATTACATTATCTCTCACTAAATTAGTGCCTGATTTCGGTCATGACCTTGATTTTTTTTTTTTCACTGGTAAAGTCATGACCTTGATATATTCTAAGGGAATTTTAAATGGAAAAAATCTCTTTAAAATGGTAAAATAATTGGAACTTTGTTTTGTACCTATCGACATCCTTCAATTGAAAAATATTATAACGAAAGATAAATAAATAATTTGGACCCTACACATTGGCATCACGAATAACACGCGTTTAGGGTTTATATGGTGCCAGTGGCCACTTACCATTTATTATTTTATTGGTGGATAAAATTTATTCTTTTTATTTTTTAATCGAGACCGGAAAATTTCATACCAAAATGGCAAACTATATACAATCGAATTTGAAGCGTTTGTAGTAAAACAATCATATGATTAACATTACAAAGGGAGAGACTCAAAATAGGATCCCTCAATCCCATGATAGAAAAAGTGAGGGTAGTTTTGCTTACGAAATGGCACTACCTTAAACATAAAAATTGAGTTCAATTTGTACTCTATTCATATAGGTGGAGGCCGTCAAAAAAAAAAAAAATTATATAAATGGTGGAGATATAAAATCCCTTTGACTTCTTAATTATGAAACCCTTTTTTATTAGTGTAGTTACGTATTTAGCAAATCTAAACTAACAAAGTAAATAAATTAGAGCATAAAAGCATATATTTGATAATGATCTCGTCGTTGTTCACTACAATTTACATTTGCAATAGAGGTTCTTATTCTTGAACTAAATCAATTAATTGGCATCTATTTTTTTAATAGACAGATTATCAATCAGAAAAAGATTGTATAATCCGATTGACTAGTGCATATATGAATGAATCTATCGATAAACAGAGGTATTGGCCGTAAAAGAAAGATGAATACAAACTTGATTAAGATGAATCTTAGAACACTCTTGCCAAAACAAATCCTTTTAACGAGGTTTTAACAAAGATAATGCTTCTCTCGAAATCTGATCTCACAAAATTCAAGCCTGCCATCAAGAAAAGATAGAACAACATCAAATTTGACCACAACAAAATGACTGCAAACTTTGGTTACGACTGTTTCAAACCGATATATTAATAAACCTTTTTGCCCAGAAATATAATCTAGAATGTGCTTACTTTGTTAGCAATGTTGTTGGAGAGCCAGTCCAGATCTTCGTACAATCCCTCACCGGTGGTGGCGCACGTGCTCTGGATGTACCTGAAGAGAACAATCGAACAGTGTTGGTTCTCTGGTTTGAGAGAACCGACTAAATAGCAAAGCTAAACAACAAAGATATTGACACTCACCAGTGACGCTGCCGGAGAGAGTGGAGTCCAAGCTTATCAGTTATTTCAGCAGCATTCATTGCGTTTGGAAGATCCTGTTTGTTGGCAAACACAAGCAGTACTGCATAACGAAGCTCATCCTGCAAGACACAAGCATTAATCAGAGTCAGACAAGTCTGTTTTAGAATAGCAGTAATAGTTCAGTTTCTTAATTCGTATACTATAAAAAAAGTGTAGCACCAGCTTAATCAAAAAAAAGGTTGTATAAAGAATCGGGTGTAATTTCGTGAGTTTAGGGATAAGTGAAGAGTAGTTAAGCTACCTCGTTTAACATCCTGTGAAGTTCATCTCTTGCTTCAACAACTCGATCTCTGTCATTGCTATCCACCACAAAAATCAGACCTTGAGTGTTCTGGAAGTAGTGCCTCCACAAGGGAGGATCTGTAAGAGAAGACAAGTGAGCACACATTGTTTCCTCTTTCTTCCCTTTTCAGGGAGATTCATTTAGTAACAGCCTAACAGGTGATGATAGAAACCTTGCCTTAACCTCCAACATCCAACACTGTGAAACTGATGTTTTTGTATACAACTGTCTCCACATTAAACCCTGTAAAAAAAAATCATTCATCAAGTCTCACTCACTAAGCATGCTAACCAAATTCCAATAATCACGCTTCAAAATATTGTCTTTGTATATCCAAATAATCACTTGGCAATGCGTATTCTATGTCACTTAGGACGTTAAAAGTATATCAGTTCTCGTTATACTTTCTCTAATATATCCAAATTCAGAAACTCCATAATCAAACATGGTCTGCAACTAGGAAAAAGAAATCATACAATATTCAATTACAGAAAAATCAACGGTCAGCAAGAAAACGAAGCCAGCTACAAAATGATTGATCACGATTTCAACAATTTCATCATCTGGAAACAAGCTAACTACAGAATTATGAGAACCAGATAACTGCAGATTCGAGCATGTGGCGGGTAAATAAAAAAAGCAAATGCACCTACAAACAGCTCAAAAAGGCCTAAACGTCTTCTTCGCCCTCCCGTCATCTTCCTTAGCAACACTGCTCTCTGGTTTTACCGGGATAGATATGCCTGAAATCCCAAACAGCTCCATGGATATTGGTGATGTAGAGCTTATGAACCGGAGGATCGAATTAAAAATTAGGCGGAGGGAAGACGAAATCAGCACAAAAACGAGCAACGGAGAAGCCACCACCATTGTTAGCGTCATTTCTCCTCCGATTTCTTCCCCCGATTTCACACAAATCTCTTCGATTGCGAGAAAGAGAGAGAGAGAGAGTCACCAAAGAAAAAGAAAGAGACACGAATTATGAGAACCAGATAACTGCAGATTCGATATATCTCGATCAACTTCACATTCCACAAGAAGCTAAGGAGTTGATCTTACCTTTTCCAACTTGAGATGCCAAGGGATCTCAACGAGAGAGAGAGAGAGAAGCTTTAGATCAACGCGCATATTTCACTACCACGAAAATTCTGGGGCAATTTCGTAAATACAGATAGTTATGGGGCAATTTCGTAAATATCATAATTCATGGGGCAATATCGTAAATACTGATAGTTATGGGGCAATTTCATAAATATCAGAAGTCATGGGGCAATTGTGTAAATACCATAAATTTGTGGGGCAAATTCGTAAATACCATAAATTTGGGGCAATTTTGTAAATACCTTAAAGTTATGGGGCAAATTCGTAAATATCAGAAGTCATGGGGCAATTTTGTAAATACCATAAAGTTATGGGGCAAATTCGTAAATACCAATAGTTATGGGGCAATTTTGTAAATACCTCAAAGTTATGGGGCAAATTCGTAAATATCAGAAGTCATGGGGCAATTTTGTAAATACCATAAAGTTGTGGGGCAAATTCGAAAATACCAATAGTTAAGGGGCAATTTTGTAAATACCATAAAGTTGTGGGGCAAATTCGTAAATACCAATAGTTAAGGGGCAATTTTGTAAATACCCTAAAGTTATGGGGCAAATTCGTAAATAACGATAGTTATGGGGCAAATTCGTAAATATCAGAAGTTATGGGGCAATTTTGTAAATACCATAAAGTTATGGGGCAAATTCGTAAATACAAATAGTTATGGGGCAATTTTGTAAATACCTCAAAGTTATGGGGCAAATTCGTAAATATCAGAAGTCATGGGGCAATTTTGTAAATACCATAAAGTTGTGGGGCAAATTCGAAAATACCAATAGTTAAGGGGCAATTTTGTAAATACCATAAAGTTGTGGGGCAAATTCGTAAATACCAATAGTTAAGGGGCAATTTTGTAAATACCCTAAAGTTATGGGGCAAATTCGTAAATAACGATAGTTATGGGGCAAATTCGTAAATATCAGAAGTCATGGGGCAATTTTGTAAATACCATAAAGTTATGGGGCAAATTCGTAAATACCAATAGTTATGGGGCAATTTTGTAAATACCTCAAAGTTATGGGGCAAATTCGTAAATATCAGAAGTCATGGGGCAATTTTGTAAATACCATAAAGTTGTGGGGCAAATTCGTAAATACCAATAGTTATGGGGCAATTTTGTAAATACCTTAAAGTTATGGGGCAAATTCGTAAATCACGATAGTTATGGGGCAAATTCGTAAATATCAGAAGTCATGGGGCAATTTTGTAAATACCATAAAGTTGTGTGGCAAATTCGTAAATACCAATAGTTATGGGGCAATTTTGTAAATACCTTAAAGTTATGGGGCAAATTCGTAAATATCAGAAGTCATGGGGCAATTTTGTAAATACCATAAAGTTATGGGGCAAATTCGTAAATACCAATAGTTACGGGGCAATTTTGTAAATACCTCAAAGTTATGGGGCAAATTCGTAAATATCAGAAGTCATGGGAAAATTTTGTAAATACCATAAAGTTGTGGGGCAAATTCGTAAATACCAATAGTTAGGGGCAATTTCGTAAATACCCTTAAGTTATGGGGCAAATTCGTAAATAACGATAGTTATGGGGCAAATTCGTAAATATCAGAAGTCATGGGGCAATTTTGTAAATACCATAAAGTTGTGGGGCAAACTCGTAAATACCAATAGTTATGGGGCAATTTTGTAAATACCTTAAAGTTATGGGGCAAATTCGTAAATATCAGAAGTCATGGGGCAATTTTGTAAATACCATAAAGTTGTGGGGCAAACTCGTAAATACCAATAGTTATGGGGCAATTTTGTAAATACCTTAAAGTTATGGGGCAAATTCGTAAATATCAGAAGTCATGGGGCAATTTTGTAAATACCAATAGTTATGGGGCAATTTTGTAAATACCTCAAAGTTATGGGGCAAATTCGTAAATATCAGAAGTCATGGGGCAATTTTGTAAATACCATAAAGTTGTGGGGCAAATTCGTAAATACCAATAGTTATGGGGCAATTTTGTAAATACCTTAAAGTTATGGGGCAAATTCGTAAATCACGATAGTTATGGGGCAAAATCGTAAATATCAGAAGTCATGGGGCAATTTTGTAAATACCATAAAGTTGTGGGGCAAATTCGTAAATACCAATAGTTACGGGGCAAATTCGTAAATATCAGAAGTCATGGGGCAATTTTGTAAATACCATAAAGTTGTGGGGCAAATTCGTAAATACCAATAGTTATGGGGCAATTTTGTAAATACCTTAAAGTTATGGGGCAAATTCGTAAATATCAGAAGTCATGGGCCAATTTTGTAAATACCATAAAGTTGTGGGGCAAATTCGCAAATACCAATAGTTATGGTGCAATTTTGTAAATACCTTAAAATTATGGGGCAAATTCGTAAATATCAGAAGTCATGGGGCAATTTTGTAAATACCATAAAGTTGTGGGGCAAATTCGTATATACCAATAGTTAAGGGGCAATTTTGTAAATATTTTAAAGTTATGGGGCAAATTCGTAAATAACGATAGTTATGGGGCAAATTCGTAAATATCAGAAGTCATGGGGCAATTTTGTAAATACCATAAAGTTATGGGGCAAATTCGTAAATACCAATAGTTATGGGGCAATTTTGTAAATACCTTAAAGTTATGGGGCAAATTCGTAAATATACCAAACGAGATCCTATGTTTTCTGGGCAACAAATCTGAGTCTTCAGATCAAAATATGGCATAAAAAATCAGATTCCAGAAGGTCATAAAAAGCTAAAAAGATCAGGAATCGTTCAGATCAAACTTCCGTAAATGAATGAAGATAAAAACGTAGCTAGCGTTTAAGAGGGTGTCCATAATCTAGTTTCAACATTAGCGAGATTATTTACAGATATAGTTTTCACAGCAGATAATAAAGCCAAGGTTCAACGCCAGTATTGAGCCCATCTGTGTATGGTTTCAACCATTTGCGGGAACAGCGCACTTACGCTTTCATTAATCAGGTCTTGAAAGAAATGGATGCATGCTTCGTCATCCATGTCAAGCCTAAACTTTTCCTGGAGCTGAATAAAAAAAAGACACCATTTACGAGATAATAAGGAACAAAGCAAGAGCCAATCCGGTTGGAGAAGAATAGTGGGTTTCATGTGGTTTAGGTGAAAGTGAAAGAAACTTACTTTGAGAATGCCCTTTTCCGGGTCTGAAGCTATATCGGGAATAGTGGAACCCGCCATGAGATGAAACAGATTCAAAATAAGGTTGCTCGATTTCCGTAGAATGTTGTAGGCTTCGCAACAGTAGGATTTGAACCTTGTGTAGTATTGGCTGCAACACAGAAATACAGAGTAGCCAACATTTCAAGTCTTATGCTGCTGCTCTCAGAGCAAAATATTTATGGAATTATATATATCAAATCCAGGTACCTTTCTGCTCCGCCCATAGCTTCCACCATTTCTTTGCAGAGTTTCATAGGTGGAGGGAATGGTTTAGGATCTCTACCCAGAATAAAAGCGAAATCAACGTGGAAAAGACGACCATCATCTGTAAGGAGGAGGTTGTCCAGGTGTCTACATATAAAAAAATTAGGCCATCATCACAATTTACCTCAAGGGTAGATCTATAAAGCATGAAAATTGGAAAAATTTCTTAAACACAACTACGGGATCATGTTTTGCACCCTACCTGTCTCCAATCCCAAGTATATATGTGATCACAGAATAGCCTGCACAGCTTTTTATAAATGTATCAAGACAAGTGGCTGTTATCCCGAAAGGCGCATGCTCATCAGGATGAAACTTCTGCAGATAACTTGTTATGCTCCGGTGCTCTGAGAGAATCTGAATATGCAAAGGCACATACCATAGGATAACGAGATTATTTACTCTCAAAATTATAAGAGAGGGTCAAAATTACAAAGGCATGTGGGCAAGGCACTGATACTGTACCTGAGCCAAAGAACGGGATGGTATGAATTCCAACATTCCTTCATCATGTCCAGTTGCTAACACCTTATAAGGCGTTAGGCACAGATCAAGATTTTCCAGCTTAAGTAATCTATCCATGAGCCAAACCATTTGAACAACCTATGGTGTAAATAAATAAAAAATCACAACATACCAAAAAGTACAAATAATATGAAGTAATGAACCTAAATATACCAGTTGGTCTTGCCGGAGATCATCTCCCTTCTTAAATATTAATTTGCAACTTCCTTCTTCTGGTGTTCGGAATGTAAGGCGCAGAGGATGCAATGCACTTTTAAAGAGTGTTGATTCTCCTGCCACAATCCCCTTTATGAGAACATTAGGGGTAAGCGGTGATCGAATAGGCTGAAAGAAAAAAAAAATCCAAAAATTAATACAAAAGGGTTTGAGAAACTTGACTCAGATATTCTTGGATAAACATCACATTTAAAGGTATTAGTTACCCAATTAAAACCATAAAGAAAGTACCTCTTCAAAGTAGGTAAGTTCGCTAAGGAGTCCACCTAATAGCTGCCTGAGCTTCTCAATTTTTTTCTGGGTGTTTCCACGTACATTCCTCACTTCTCGTGTAATGGAACATAACTGAGCAGTCAATTCTGTTTGGCGCACCAAACTTTGCCACAATTGATATCCATCTTCGCCGTTAACACCAGGTGGCAGCTGACATCAAAGCAAATATCAGTCTAGATCAGCTAAACAGATCTCACTTGATGTAGAAAGCAACTCAATTCTTTGTCTCAAGAATTACAACGTAAGGTGGTATACTGTAGCTACACAACCCTGCATAAGTAGCTTCAGCAGTTTGTTTATCATTCTTGGACAACCACTAACTCCTCTAACTAAAAAGTAAGGACTATCGTATTATATTCACTGCATCATACACTAGCTTTTCAACAGACAAAAATCCGAACAACCTGACACTGTTAACATCGAATACATATCCCAGGTTCAAAAGGTTTGCAATCTGACTATTACAAAAAAAGCAGAGGCAGGATGAAGATTGATCTATGTATTTAACTTATCTTAAGTGAAAAGAAAACAGGGAAAGAAAAGGGGTATATAGAGATTAGGTCCACACCTTGATTATATTCTCCTCAAGTAACTCATATGTGCTGTAAAATCGCTTGGCATAGACATGGTCATGAAGTTCCACAGCAACATACCAACGAAGAAAACTGGCCAACTCAATATTCTGTAATGCTAGAAATTTGAACGAAATGTAATGGAAGTCAGGCAATGTAACAAATATATAAACCAGTTTTACATAGAAAACTCAACATGATTTCATGTCTAGATGTTCAGCACATACCCCGCTGTACAAGGAATTGAGAAAGACAAGATCTATCAGAGCGTTCAAAACGGAGAGCCTGAACCAGTTGAAGCAAGTAACATTGAAGCTCTTCATCGTCAGCTCTTTCCAGGACACTCACAGCATAAGCTCGAACCTATCAGTAGGTGTAGTGAAGAATTAGCCTACATTTAAGTATACCAAGATGACAGACAAGCAGATCGAGTGGAGAATTAGAAGAGTAGAAGAAAAGTAAAATTGGACACTCGTAGTACCTCTTCACTCTCAAATAGAGGAGACAATAGCTCCAAAGCATCACATACATCTATCATTTCCCATTTGTACATCAGTTGAATTGCTTGCTTTGCTTCCTGGCAACATGGGAAGCTCATGCAACATGAAAAAAATAAAAACCATGAAAATAGATCTACACGTAAAAGATGTACACGTACCTGAACATCACTCCACTCCACACAGCGAAGAAACTTTGTTAAAGCTCTCTTTTCAGACATTAGAGAGAAACGAAACTTCCAAAGAAGTTGTCTTTCATCTCCACTCAATGTCCTTGTTGGCGGATATTTTAAAACTCTTTGTATGGACCTTTAAAAAAGAAAAAAGAAAACAAGAATACATCACCTAACCATGAGACTGTATGCGACTATATATCATAATAATCTATGATTATGAAGTGACAGGAAATTGTTTCCCTGAAGAATGACACAACTCCAATTCAACCCAAAAAAAAATTCATTCCAACAGAGTTCCACACTTACTTCCGCTCGATATTACTTGGCTTTAGATCCCTGTCGATAATGCCGCGATCCAAGCTCCTTGCCAGCTTTAGTTGTTTGTTCTCTGAAGGATTAGTCTTTCCCAGTTCTGTATCCCAGACAGTAACAAATTCATTTGTTGAACCTATTGGGGCAGTAATGAACAAATTGGCTCCAGACTCCTTGAAATCAAAAGCAAAGAGACATAAATCCACTGGTCATTTCAATATTGCAAGACATACATGGAAACATTTTTATATTTGAATATATAAAAAAGGTCACAGACAGATCTAATTGCAGTAAATATTGCACCTGAAATACAACTCGATGTTCAAAACTACAGAAATCAATAACCACGAACAGATGTGAGCTTCCATGTTTGGAGCTTTCTTGATCCTTGATAGTATCCAAGGATTTCAACATAAGTCGATCCAGCCAATCAATGCTTTGGATCTGCCCCCTCTCATACTTATTCATGAGCTTCTCTAAACGCTCTAGCTCTCCGCGCTCATGCCGTGGAACCTAGAGTATGGAAAAGTTACAGATAACCCAAGAAAAAGCAAGTCAGCATCAAGAACAATATTTCGGATGATATATCTAGAGTTGAGACGTATCAGAAACCTTTCCAGGAGTAGAGGTTGGAAATGAACCATCCGCTTCTTTCCCCTGCCAGAGCCTGAGCTTCTGCTTTCCTGATTTCATTTGCATCTTGCTGTTAAAGAGAAGGACTGTTGCCCCACCAATCAGTCCCTCAGTTTTACCACACGAAACATCATATACCTGGAATGAGCAAAAACTTTTAGACAAGCAGAAAAAGGAGGAAGTAACTAGGCGAGAAGGTACCATAAAAGAAGCAGTAAGGCCATAGATATGTTTACTGTAATCGCAAGTTGTGAATGGGCAGTCAAGTCCCGATATTTAGAACTGAGAGTGATGAGTTCGTTCCAGCAGTATGGTGGTCCTGTAGTTTTCAATCTGGAATTAAGAACAGAGCTCGATGAAACATAAAGCACTTCTACAAGAGTCATCAACATCATCTAAACACAACACAACACTACAGGGAATAAAAATTTATGAGAAAAAGAAACCTTGTTCTCATGGGAAGGCCAAAAGGAGCTCCATCAATATACAATGCACACTCAATGTAAAGCTCTGGTTTTTTCTCCTCTGCGACGGAGACAACTCCTAAAACACACACACACACAAATCAAACCAACTCATCACAAGAACTGAACCAATTTGCAGTAATAAGCCAATTCCGACATAAATTCTTAAATTTCACACACCAATCAACAAAACAAGTTCCCATTACACCAAAATTAGGGATTAAGAGAATCAATTCAAGTTTCTTTCAATCAAAATCTTTTGAGTACCGGAATCAGAAGATTTCTTGACGGGGAGGTTTCCATCAAGCTTCTCGATACGAAAAGTGACGGGCGAATTGATATCGCAGGAGAGGAAGAAACGAAACTCGTTCGCACCCATGTGTGACTTAGAGGATCAAAGTTAGGGCTTTTCTCATTTGACGAAGAGTGGAATCAATTGATTTAGAGAATCGGAAACTTGTAATTCGAATTCGTAAAATTTGTGTTTGAATCGTCGAGAGGAGTACTTGATCGGAGCCCGGAGGAGATCATCAGCTTTAATTTGTTCCCAAGTCTTAACGCAGACGGCTCCGGAAAAATTACAGAAAATTAATAGAATTTATTTTAAACCTTGGAAAAGAAAAAAAAAACACAAATGTCGACTAAAACCTTATAAAATCGATAAAATATTAAATCTTTTTTTTTTGGCAAATAATAAAATTTTATTTGTAACTTTTGATAGAATGTAAATCCACTAGTTTTAGTTAATTTTTTTTTTGTTGAGCTAACGTTACAATTGTATATGTGATGTAGTTTAAATTTTAGAAAAATTGGTTGATTTATAATATTTTTATCACAAAAATAGAAACAATTAATCAAATCTTACTAATTAAAATATGAAAATTGTGTTTCTCTGCTGTTTTATAGAGTACTAGATAAGGCCCGCCTAAATAGGCGGGTATAATATATAAATATAAATTGTTATCGATGATATTTGAATTTTGATTAATATAGCAATCCATTCACTTTCCCTAATATTTAATAATTTAGTATTTTTTGTTTTAAACAAAAATTGAATCTTACACATTCCATTTTTCTATACATTTTAACTATTTATTTCATCGTAATAAACTGAATTTTAATTCTACACACTCTTTCGTATTGATGATATTTAAATCCTAAATAGTAACTGACACACTTTTTATATATTTAATTTAATATTTTTTTTAAACGAAATTTCAATCTTACACATTCCATTTTGCAATATAATTTAACTATTTATAACATCATAATAAACTTGATTTTAAGTCTTCATAGTTCATCTTAATGGATAAACTTCTAATAATAATTTTGTATCAAAATCGTATATATATCATATCAAATCTATATCTTAGTTAATATTATAAATTTAAATATAATTAACAAATAACAAAAAATTTAATAAAAAAATAGAAATCCACAAAAGTTATGGAAAACAAACATTGTTTAAAATATAGTTTTCTATATAACGTAATCTCATAAGTTAGTTTTACCTCATGGCAAACTAATTTTAAATCAGTTAAAATTAATAAATAAATCATTAAAATATATATATATATATATATATTAACATTCTCATTAAGTAATCAAAAATTCAATCATATAAGCCATTTTCCCAAATATTTTTAGTTTATAATTATGACTACATGCACTAAAATTCTTAAAATAAAATTAAGTATAACCACACTAATTTTCTTATCAAATATTCAAATATTCGTTAGTTTTTTTAAGCTCATTATTTTTTGTAAAAATTTTGTGTTTTCATTTGACGAATAAAAACACTATATTACGATGATAAATACAATTTTATTCAATTAAATTAATGTTAAATAACTTATATTGTTATTTAAAACTTCAACCGTTATTGTTTATTTGTTAATATCCATACTAATGATTTATAGAAAACAATTAACACATGCCAAATCTAATTGACCAATAACACATGTGAAGAGAAATTGTTAGTTTTCCTTTTTGGCTAAGAAAAATATAGTTAACAAATTTTAAAAATTAGATATATAAATTAGTATATGTAAATATTCTTTTTTTAGTTTTGCTATTTCGTTAATGAAGAAAGTTAAATATTTTTTGACACATGTCAACATCTGATCGATAGACTTGACACGTGTCACGATCATGCGAGTTATTAACTTTGAAAACTATACTTTATATAATAAGATTCTTTGCTATTTATGAGCTAAAAACATAGTCAATTAAATCTTATTTATTTCAATATAAACAAATCATCGTTCGTACATAATGTCATCGAATCAAGAATTCTTACATCATATTACAAATTTATACTCAATACAAAATCTCTCAAGTTTATGTTGCTGCTGAAAATAGTAATCATAAGGAATTAAAGATATGTAAAATATATATAACAATGCTAGTCGTAATAACTTTTTTAAAAGATTAAATGAAATTCAAAATTCATGTTGGACAGTAGGTTGGTATTGTGTGAATAAGTTAATAATCTTATCGCAATAAATTAACAAAAAAAAAGTAATAAATACTTCAGTTATATATAAAATCTATGTTAGACATATAGTTAGACTCACACACAATAAAATCAAATAAGAAGTTAATTAGAAAGCAAGTTAAAGGAGTATGCAAGTTCAACATATAGCAAAGAAACAAACAATACATAAAACAAAGAAATAAGCCACATCAGAGAAGCAAGAAATGAACTAAATAGAGAAGTCAACGATGCAAAGAAGCAAGCAATGTGCACTAAACAAATAAGCAAAGAACAAGCAATGCCTTACTTAAGCAGAAGTATTAATAGAAGCAAATAAGATAGAAAGTAAACAAGTTAGCAGGTAAGAAAGCAATCAAGGAAAGAAGAAAGTAATGAAGTAAGTAAAAGAAGGAAAGAATAAACAACTTAACAAATTAAGCATTTATGCAACGAAGCAATAAACAAAGCAAATATTCAAAGAAGCATATATGCATGAATATTTATGTATGTGTTTGCATGAATATATATATGTATGTATGTGTATGCACGAAATATGTTCAAAGATTCAAGAGATAGACCGAGCTCACACTATCGAATGAAATCAAGGAGATTATTGTTAAAGTATTTGGGTGTCAAATATTATA
Organism: Arabidopsis thaliana x Arabidopsis arenosa; assembly: GCA_019202795.1. Lineage (NCBI taxonomy): Eukaryota > Viridiplantae > Streptophyta > Magnoliopsida > Brassicales > Brassicaceae > Arabidopsis > Arabidopsis thaliana x Arabidopsis arenosa. The sequence continues at coordinate 2,608,534 of CM032919.1, read as the reverse complement.
CCGTCGAAGGCGTAATCCGATCGTAGTACCTATATGTAGAATTTTTTCGTTTACGCGTTAGGCACATTGGCTTTGAAATCTAATACTTCATAACAACAAAAGGGACTAAATTCAAACTATTAGAGAAAAATTGAAGACTAAATAGAATAAAGAGATTGTAGATATACCTGGAAGAAGAATTAAAGTTAAGAGACTAGAGGATCTCTAGAGGTTGTCTGCCAAACATTTTGATCTGCAAAATATGGGAATACATTATGTGCTTCTAATTTGAAAACACATCATAAGCATAGGTTTCGGTCTTTCCAATTGAATTACCTTCCACAAATTGATTTCGGGCTCCTAACTCTTGACTTTTCTTTACTTCAGTTGTCTTATTTTCAAAGTTACATAATGGGGATCTTTACTTCAGTTGTTCAAAAAGTATCATCAGCTTCAATGTGGATATGAAATAGTTTAACATCATCAACACTGAGATTACGAAAAAATGAATAGTCTTATGTCTGAGAATTTATTTGAGATGAAAAAAATGATAACTTACAAAGTGGTTTGCGTAACGTGTTACTCAAAAAAGCAAGCTCTTCCAGCAATTTCCACTTTCTAACCTATAACAGTACATGTAAACTCATAATCCTTTGTTGGTTTATTTTGATTGGACTCACTATGTATATACATGATCTAACACTATTCTTCAAAGACGATAAGGTAATCCAGAGTCTTCTATATGTGTAACACTATAATTTTAACTAAAAGTCTTCCTGTGAATGTTTAATTCCTTTAGAGTGCTTGTCGAGTCTATGGATGACACCGATGCTGACTCATTAAAGAGTGCAGTTGAGCATTTGATAAGCACGTTGGAAGATCCAGTGGCTGTGGTACTAGGTTCATCGCCAGAAAAAGACAGGGTTAGCTAAGCTATGTGGCGGAGGAGGTGCCAGAAAAAGACTAGCTTTTGACTGTGTTGGATTGTGCCACCGGAGTTATGAGGTGAAGTTGTTGGCAGTTGAGACGACGGCGTTTTGACTGTGTTAGATTGTGTCACCGGAGTTACGGATGCGGGGATATGAATCATATAATTGAACGCGGTAGGATATGTAGTTGAGGAGGTTTAGGTTCCTTTTTTTTAATCCAGGGTCCGGTGCAATTTCAAATTGCATAAAACTCAGTTTAATATTATTCTTTTTGGTACAAATCGGATTAATAAGGGCAAAAGCTTTTAAAAGATAATACTTTCAACAATGTACTTTTGTTTACAAATTAACATTGAAAATAATTTGTATGTCTTTTTCAATCAGGTTAGAGGATTATCGAGTTCGAGAAAAGTTTGTTAGAGAGTAAAAGCAACAAAAACTCATTCTCATTAATTATCTTAACCAAAGTGATTACAATATCGTCTCTTATATAGTGTGAGAGTAAACCAGACATTTAAACAAATACACGGTTGACATAAACCAACTTTAATTGATTCTATACTTTAATAAATCACTTGTGAATACAAAAGCGACTATCGAATCGTCATAAAAATATGTGAATTGGTCGCAATGAAAGACACAAAGAAGGAAGAAGTGAACAAGATAAGCAAAACAATTACTGAAGGAAACAAGTTAAGCATGTACGCAAACAGTGAAATAAAAAAGGAATCAAAGAATCAAAGCAGCACGCAAGTTAAGAAATGAATGAAGCAATTGAGTAAGCAAAGATCAGAGAAACAAAGCAGGAAGCATGTAAACAAGCAGTAAAAGAAACAAGCAACAAGGTTAAGCAATGAAATAAGCAAAATAAACATAGAAGAGAACCAGTAAAACAAGTTAACAATGTAAATAAAGAAGCAAACAATGAACTGAGAAGCAAAATATACATGAATGTATGTATGTATGTATGTATGCACAAATGAATATATGCATGTATGTATGAATGTATGCGTATATATGTATGCAAACATGAATATATGCATGTGTACATGAGTGGATGCATACATGCAATGTGTTGGGATATCACGCTGTCAAAGGAAAGACAACATTGTTAAAGTAAATGGTCTATACCTGTTTTACTCACCACATAGCTTCTTTTGGTTCACAAAGTTCGTTTGGCTATGAAATCTGCTACAACATAAAAATAAAAGAGATGATAAATTCAAGTGATAAGAGAAGAAACGAAATACTACGCAGCTAAAAAAGATTAAAGATATACCTGGGATAATGATTGAACTTAAGAAACTAGAAGATAACTCCAGAGATCAAATCAAGGCCTCCAAGAACATCATCAATACTCTAGCGTTTTTTTTTAATGTTGTGTTTTATATGTCGGAGCCAGCTGCATATTTTGTCACCATAAGTTTTGATCTGAGATGAATCTAGAAAAGATGTAAGGCGTAACACAGATACTAAAATCTAGACAACTTTGAACATTATAGGCAAACCTTTTAAGTTTTTCAGGAGTTGTATATGTTCCTTAGGCTTCACGGACTTGACAGCCTTCTTACGCCAATATCTCAAACCCTGAACAACTGAAACCAACAAGTAAAATATTTAGATACAAACTAGAATACCTTGTATATGTGTGTATATATATATATAGCCCTAGAGTTGATTAAAGAAGAATGATCATAGATTTTGATCCTTGTCTTCCCAGAAATGTTCTTCCTTGATTAGTTTACAAAGAAACATCTACCTTGGTTATTACTGACATCCAAATCTATATCAGATAAATCCTTCACGGATGATTAAAAGTCCTTCCACATCGAACTTTTGTTCAAAGAGGTTCATCATCTAACTCAGTTGCAAACCTTACTTGTTCAAAGAGCTGATCTTGTTTTGTGTCAAGTGGTTCCTCGTCTGACTCATCCACTTCAAGAAGACTCAGGTTCTGAATATACTTGAATCTGTAATATGGCACCTTTAAGTCGATCGAATAGATAGATCCAAACACATAACAAGCCAAAATGTGTATATAACAACCAATCTCAAAGCGATACCATGCGACTCCGCATCCATATAGTCTTCTCGTTTTCCTCATCCAAAATATCTACCACCTACTAGTCCTGTAAAACAGAAATCAGGAACATCAGGACTTGAGCACTCATATACTTCTATGAGAGAATTTGTTACTTTGATGAAGTTTCTTTTGAATGTTGAGATCTATTTATGTTAGAGCCAGCTGCATCTATTTTCTTCTTACGTTCCTTGATCTGAGATGAACTGATGTGAGTTAACACAAATACTGAAATCTAGACAACTTGATCATTGTAAGCAAACCTTTCGTGTTTTTCAGAAGTTTCATATGTTTCTTTAGGCTTCACAAACCATATTTGGTTATAAGCATCTCCAACCTGAATCTGAAAAAAGGACAAGAATCCGCAGAAACAAATCTTAATATAGATGTTTACAACTAGTATATGTTTACGGAAACGCAATAAAGTTAAAGTACTAGCAGGAACTCAACATTTACATGTTTGAGAGAACGTAAAGTTGTGAAAATATGAAATTTAAATTCGAGACAACAAAGATTAGGCATATTGCGTTTCTAAAACAAGTATTAGAAGCAAACCTTTGCTTTGAAAAGGTTATCCATTCCTTCTAGCAACTTTAGTAAGACTTCGACCATTCACTTTATGTTTGCCCACATTCCTTCTGGTAGCTTTCCAATACACGTCTTTAGCTGTTGTATAGTCCTTTAGTTGCATATAGCCCATCCAAAGTTCCATTTATTCAAATCCATTAATTCATTGATCAAGAGACTTCAGAAATCTAATCAAAACTAAAGACTAGTGAGATTAATCTTACCAAAATCCTAGTGGTTTTCTTCTCGACCGTGACCTGAAATTTCTTGCCATGAGATCTTGCAGTATTTGTTGGTTTGACCTTGGTTATTCCTGGCATCATAATCTACATCAGATATAACCTTCACGAATGATTAGAAGTCCCTCCGCATCGAACTCTTATTCAAAGAGGTTGATCATCTAACTCATTTGCATACCTCACTTGTTCAAAGTGGTTCAGTCTGACTCATCCACTTCAAGAAGACTCTGGTTCTGAATATACTTGAATCTGTAATATGGCACCAAAACGTTTATCGAATAGATAACAACCATAGATAGATCCAAACGAATAGCAAGCCAAAATGTGTATATAACAACCAACCTCAAAGCGATGCATTATATTTTGAAAAAGAGGAAGTGTTGCTATGGCCACGCAACTCCGCATTCTACTGTCTCCATCGTTGTCCTCGTCCAAAATATCTTCCACCGACTAGTCCTGGAAAACAGATACCAAGAACATCAGTACTTGAGCACTCAGAAACTTGTATGAGAGACTTTGTCAATCGAGTTGGAAAGGTACTTTAATGAAGTTTCTTTTGAATGTTCCGATCTACTTATGTTAGAGCCAGCTGCATATATAGTTTCTTCTTACCTTCCTTAATCTGAGATGTACCAAGAGAGATGTGAGTTAACACAAATACTGAAATCTAGACAACTTTGAACATTGTAAGCAAACCTTTCGTGTTTTACAAGAGTTTCATTTGTTCCTCAGGCTTTGCAGAGTTGACAATCTTCATGCCAACTTTTTACAAGCCTTGTTTGCATCTGGCTCTATCACTTGAGTTTTCCGATACACGGCTTCAGCTGTTGTTACATCACATTTAAATCCATCAGTTCATTGACCAAGAGAATTCAGAAATCTAATCAAAATTAAAGACTAGTGAGATTAGTCTTACCAAGATCCTAGATGTTTCCTTCTCGACCGTGACGTGAAATTTCCTTCCATGAGATCTCGTAGTGTTTGTTGGTTTTCCATTGAATGCTTCTCCTTGATATATCATCCAAAATTTGCTTCAATAGCTAAACTTGCTCTTTTGTATTTCCACATTTCTGCTCAAAATTCCAATCCAACTTTGTCAATTCTACGATCTAATAACAATAACTGAGAGAAACAAGAGAATGGTCTCGGTTAGAGTTTATTTACCTTATAGAGATCGATGAGTACTACATTGTCTAATGATTCTTGAGCTTGTCTCAGCCACCAACACCTTCAACAAACATAAAATTTGCCTATTTTTCAAACTAGATTGTTGTTGTTTTCATAAAAGAAGAAAAATATTCATGGAGTCTTAAGAGTTATTAAACTTACAAGTGGGAGTTCATTGTTGTCGGAATGTATTGTTTAACTCCAAGATGAAAATATTCTAGAAACTTCTGGCACTGCTCATTGAATCTTAAAAATGAAAGATAAGAGAGAATCAAATAAACTCTGTCTAGCTTAGTTTATTTGGTCTGACAAGTTAAGACAGTTATAACTTAGCTGATTGGTTGCTCTGAAGGACTTTGAAATAGTCCTACAACTATCTCAAACAAAACACATTTGATAAACTGAGACAGTTCGTGAGCAAATAAGCAAGTAAGTTAAGGATAGAAAATAAGGAAAAGAAATTCAAGTAGTTAAGGAAAAGACAGTATGTGAGAAATTAAGCACGTAAGCAAGGAATCAAGTTAAGTATGTAAGCAAGAAAGCAAGGAAGCAAGAAGCTAATGAGGAAGCAAGGAAACAAAGAAGTAAGTAAACAAGGAATCAAGGAAGCAAGCAAGGTCAAGCAAGGTCACAAGAGAGTAAACAACAAACCATTGAAGCTGGTAATTAAACAAGGAATGGAGAAATAAAAGGAGTAAAACAAAGAATCAGACAAAGAATTAAGGAAGCAAGCACGCTCACAAGGAAGTAAACAACAAATCTCTGAAGCTGGTAACAAAACAAGGAATGGAGAAGTAAAAGGAGTAAAGCAAGCAAACAATCAGATAAAGAATTAAGGAATCAAGTAAGTAAACAACGACTCAAAGAAACAGAGAAGGAATTATGAATGTGTGCAATGTAGATTATGTATGGATTTATGTATGTATGTATGCATTTATGTATGTATGCATGTATGTATGTATGTATGTATCTATCTATGTATGTATGTATGTATGTATGTATATATGTATGTATGTATGTATGTATGTATGTATGTATGTATGAATGACTGAATGGATGTATGTGTGCATGTATGTGTATGCATTTGGTTGAGTGATTGCGAACAAACCATAAGAATTTTCTGGCTCTGCAATTTGTTGTTGCAGAAGAAAAGTGACACAACATCAAACTCCTTCCAAAGGAGATAGAATCGTCAATTGCTTCCTACACAAAAATTTGAGAAAAGAGAGCACAAGATATCAGAGAAATTAACTCATATATATGAGTAAATAAATGAGTAAGTACAACACTAAAGATTCTTTCACTTATCTAATTTACGACCTAGCCCGATCTTATGAACAGAGCACAAATAATGTAGAAGTTTCTTGTAAAATTTTCTATCACCATTTGGATAACTATAAGCAAGTTTCAATACAACTGCAGAATGAAAAAAAATCTAAACATAAGAATGAAAACAACAAACCTGTGAAATTACGAGTGGCAATGACAATCTTTTTCATCGAGAACTCAAAAGTGAAATCTGATCTCCATTGCTCTTAATAAAAACCCAATTCACTGAGAGACAAAGAAAACACTATGAGTTTCCACAACCAGACTGATTTCTAAAAGCTTCGTTATCAACCAAAGACACAACAAATTATGAGAAGAGTAGAGCAAAAATTGATCGGATTGGAACGGATGGTAAATTTCAATATCATATTTATTGGGTTCTCAGAGTTACACGAACGCAAGAAATTTGAAACGGTGGAATTAAAAACATAATAAATTCGATTGAAAAAAAAACACAAACCTCCGTCACCGCCTCCGTAACCGCCCTCACCGCGGCCACCCACCACCACCGCCACCAGATCCCTCACGGCGGCTAAGACAACCACGGCCTCATCCACCGTCGCTTCCTTTCAACAGTCTTGTTCTCTTCTTTGAAGGTCGTGAATCATAATCCTCTCGATCTCCCAATCTTGCGATCGCTAGTGATCTGTGAAACCCAAATCAAACAAATCATAAATCAGAAGGTATTGAAAAAGCAATGAAATGACAAAATCAATCGATCGCTCATAAAATCAGGAAGATTAACGTAACGATATGACAAATTAAGTAGTAAAGAAAGAGAGAGATCGAATCAAGTAGCGGAGAAACACAAATCAGAAACAGCTCCAGAATAATTGGAATTGACTCGACTAATCCAGAATTCAAGAACCTCTGACCTTTGAATCGATAACCTGAGAGAACGCCCTTTCTAGATTCTAGTCGGCGGTGGCTTAAGAAAGGTCGCCGGGAAAGTACCGCTTCTTAAAATTTACAGTCATTTTTTCGGTAAGGAGAATTTAGGGTTTCAAAATTATGAGAGTGATCGGAGAGGAAATTGATCGTCTTCTAACGGACTATTTATTAACTCTACTAGGACTCAGGACCCCCGCGATGTCGCGGGGGAATATATTTCAAAAATCATTTAAAAAAATATCAAACGAAAAAATCATAATGAATTGTAATAATTTTGAATTTTTTTAATGACAAATCAATATATATTTTACAAAAATTATGATAAAGAAAACTCTCGCAAGCATTTATTAATATTAGAAAAACTATAATTTGTAACTAAAAAACTATTCCCAAGTGCAAAAAGCATAAATTAATAAACCAAATATTACAATGGTTTGATAAATAAGCCAAAACGTTCAACGTTAAATAAACCAAATGCTATTGTGTTAAATTAAACGGTAACAGCAATTCATTTAAATATATTTTAGTATTTAAATATTTTCTAAAAATATGACGAACTTATCCGAGAAACGCAACTGTAGATATCAAATATTCCAAAAACTGCAACGATTCGTCAATTATACCAAATGTTGCAATAGTTCATCAAATATACTGAAGATAGCAATGGTTCGTAACACAAAACCAAAAGTTGCAATAATTCGTCAAATAATCCAAATGTTGAAACAGTTCAATTAAATAGTTACAATCTCATTTAAATACATTTTAGTAATTAAAAATTAAGAATTAAAATAATAATTTATGAAAAGTTACACCGAGAGACGTGGCGGTAGATAATTAAATGTTATAGCTATTTATAAAATAAACCAAAAATTGTAATTGTTCGTGAAATAAACTAAATATATAAACCAAAGGTTGCAATTGTTCGTAATATAAACTAAATATTGCAATGATTTGAATAAGGAATTTCAATTGTTTATGAAGAGTTACAATAAAAAACGCAACCGTAGAAAACATTCAGAATACAATTTATAAAAAAAACATAACCGTAAAATATATATTTTAATTAATAAAAACATTAACGAAAAGTTGCGATAAAAAGACGCAACCGTTCAGATGTGCAAATGGTATTTATTAGATTGCTATTATATATAGATTTTTGTTTTTGTTATATAAAAAAACTCCAATTTCAAGAAAACAAAAATGCCGCCCATTACGAAAATAGAAATTTGAATCTCAGTTTGGACACGTCACGATTGTAATGTGCGAAATGTTTTAACGTAAACAAAAATTAACCCGAGATTTTTGGTTTATAGTAACGGCCTGACATGTTTTTGGTTAAAGCTTAACCATAATGTAATTACCGTGATCCGTGAACAATTTTGGATTGGCTCGGTTTGGGTCTAATCGTATTTTGGCTATGCAATTGCAGTGAGTGTCATAGTATTGTTTTCTTTACAGAATTACAATTATAGTAGAAATGTCATTGTATTTTTAAATCTAAGATCAATGATATTTATTTAATATGTCAAATTTGGGATAATCATCTATCTGCCAATCACCTAATAATCCCAACTTAGCAAATAGAATTAGTGGTATTTTAGTGATATGTGCCTTAGTGCCTAAACTTGTTTTAATGGAAACATGGAAAAGGAATGATCTAATTTTTGAAAGTCATCAAAAATATTATTAAACAAGGAAATTTTCTGCTTTAGTATATTACTGAATTAGGACCGTCATATGCGGATTTAAAAATTCAAAAAAAAAAACAAAACTTTATACTAAAAGCTATATTAAAATTTGAGCAATTGACAAAAATAGCACTAAAAAAAAATTCTTCCAAAATTAGCACAACATTTCTAAAATTCCACAATTATTGACATTTCTAAAAAAAATATTTGTGGAATTTTAGAAATGTTGTGCTAATTTTGGAAGAAAAAACTTTTTTAGTGCTATTTTTGTCAATTGCCCTAATTTTTTTAATATAAAATTATTAACATGATTGAATCATGCATTGAAATATGATCAACTGACTAACACGTGTTGTGATTATGTTAAAAATAGTGCTATATACAATTTTCACTTTCAAAAAATTAAATAATAAATGCCACAAACATTTGCTGCCTATGAAAAAAAAAAAAAAATACCACACATATATGAAGCAATGAATTATGAATCTACCTTTAACTACAAGAGTACAAGATGCACCACTACACATCTAGAAGACTATAATTACTTCTCTTTTACGTCTCTTCTCTTCCACTCTTGTTTTTTTTTATTTAAATGTGAAATTTATTTGAATGAGAAAGAACCATTTACAAAGCTTATTAAGCAGAGACGAAAACAGAGTAGAGAAAATGAAGAGAAAGTAAGAAACAGAGAAAAGCAGAGCATAAACAATAAGATCTCGAATCTTGAGATCAATAAAGAACGCTCTGTTAGCTATGCCTTTTGTTACAATTTCAAACGGTACCTGATATTATCAAACGTTAAGCCAGTAAAATATTGATATACACATCATTAAGGATTTAATGGAGACTTTTTAGTTTCAACTATGAGCTATAGTCTATAGAGGTGTAATTATGGACTTAATTAGCTTTTTTAAGATTCCAACATGCACGTTACTCACATCCTTTTATCTAAAACGTTTACTTCTAATATCTCCATATATATCTTTGCATATCTCTTAGAAGAATCTCATCACTTACCCTTAAAACATCTCTTTCCCGTCTCTATCTCTCCCACCCTTGTCTTGTCTCAAGAAGAAAATGGTTAGTAGTAAGAAGAAAGTTGCCACTAAAAAAACCTCTCCTTCTCTCGCAATTGCCAAAAAGAAGTCCCGTGGCAACAAAGATGTTGTTCTTGTTGAAGCACCGATTGTATCTTCCTATAATGATCGAATCAGGCCGTTGCTTGACACTGTGGATAGGCTAAGGAACCTGAATGTGATGAGAGAAGGGATCCATCTTCCCACCATTGTCGTGGTTGGAGACCAGTCGTCGGGGAAGTCAAGTGTTCTTGAATCCTTGGCAGGAATCAGTTTGCCTCGTGGGCAAGGAATCTGCACTAGGGTTCCTCTTGTCATGAGGCTTCAGCGAAGCTCTAGCCCTGAACCTGAGATCTGGCTTGAGTATAGCGACAAAGTGGTTCCTACGGACGAGGAACACATCGCTGAAGCTATTCGTGCTGCAACAGATGTGATTGCTGGTAAGTTCTCTTTCTCTAAGTGTTAAGTGTGTTTTGCTGCAAACCTGTAAGAGAGATGATTGAGAATGAGACATTTATCTGAACACAAGTGCCTAGAGGTGTTACATGAACTACTAGTTTGGTCTTTACTCATCTGATTTTTTTAAGTTTTGCTATATGGTGAAACTGTTACAATGTTATGAGTTTGAGGTTTAACAAGTATTGACAATGATTAAGTACTTATAAAATACTTGTGATGCAGGGTCTGGTAAAGGGGTCTCAGACGCTCCCTTGACCCTCCATGTGAAGAAGGCTGGTGTTCCAGATCTTACCATGGTCGATCTTCCCGGTATAACTCGAGTTCCAGTCAATGGTCAACCGGAAAATATTTATGAGCAGATCTCTGGGATGATTATGGAGTACATTGAGCCTCAAGAATCAATCATCCTCAACGTTCTTTCAGCTACGGTCGACTTCACAACCTGCGAATCCATTCGCATGTCTAGAAAAGTGGACAAAACCGGTCAACGTACTCTGGCTGTTGTGACAAAGGCTGACATGGCTCCTGAAGGTCTCTTGCAGAAAGTAACAGCAGATGATGTGAGTATTGTACTTGGTTATGTGTGCGTCAGAAACCGCATAGGAGAAGAGACATATGAAGAAGCTAGAATGCAAGAAGAGTTACTTTTCAAGACTCATCCAGTGCTAAGCTTGATTGATGAAGACATCGTGGGAATCCCTGTGTTAGCTCAGAAGCTAATGCTTATCCAAGCAAGTATGATTGCCAGATGTTTGCCTAATATTGTACGCAAGATCAACCAGAAATTGGACACCGCTGTTCTTGAGTTAAACAAGCTACCAATGGTAATGGCTTCTACAGGGGAAGCCTTAATGGCGTTGATGAATATTATTGGTTCTGCTAAAGAATCTCTATTGAGAATTCTTGTCCAAGGAGACTTCTCTGAATACCCGGATGATCAAAATATGCATTGTACTGCTCGCTTGGCTGATATGTTAAGCCAATTCTCCGATAATCTGCAAGCAAAGCCGAAGGATGTGAGTGAGTTCTTGATGGATGAAATCAAGATCCTTGACGAATGCAAATGTGTTGGACTGCCCAATTTTATCCCAAGATCAGCCTTCTTGGCTATTCTTTCACAACATGTTGATGGTATACAAGACAAGCCAGTTGAATTCATCAACAAGATATGGGACTACGTTGAAGTTGTTCTCTCATCAGTCATTTCTAAGCATTCTGACAATTTCCCACAGATTCAATCTTCCATCAAACGAGCCGGTCGCAATCTAATCTCCAAGATCAAAGAACAATCTGTGAATCGAGTGATGGAGATAGTTGAGATGGAGAAGCTGACGGATTACACATGTAGCCCTGAGTATATGACGTCTTGGACTCAGAAGACTGGTGAACAAGAGAGCTTCATGTATGATGTTTTGAAAAATGGGAACAAACCTGACTACTTCTCTATGAATGGATTTGGGAATGTGAAGATCTCGCATCTACGAAAGTATCACGCTCATTTACTGATTCCTGCTTTCGACATGAAGATGAGAATCACATCCTACTGGAATATCGTCCTACGGAGAATTGTAGATAACCTTGCTCTGTATCTTCAGCTATCTGTGAAGTCTCTCGTAAACAGTCAATTTCAGAAGGAGATTGTGGCGGAGATGGTGGATCCAAGAGATGGCAGAGGAGTTGAAAAGATGTTGGAGGAATCTCCGTTGGTGGCGAGCAAGAGAGAGAAGCTGAAGAATAGTATCAAGCTCTTGAAGGAGTCGAAGGATGCAGTGGCCGCCATTGTTGATCAGAATTGTTAAACGATTGCTTCTTTCACAAGCTTTGGTGAAATTAGGTCGGGTTAGGAGATCGTTGATTGATTTGCTTCGGTGAAGTCGGTCGGGTTTTTAGGGATGTCTGATGGGCTTTTGTGGAGTTGGGCCTTTTATGTTTTTTGAACTTTCGGATTTTCTCGTTTTTAATCTTTCTCGATTAAGCTACGAAGTTTTTAAAATCTGATGAGCGTTATGTCGTCCTACACATTCCATTTTTTTTTCCTAAAGATTTTTTATAGGCTTTACATGCACTATGGAAACATAAAATTTTGACTAGTTCTAGCTCAAAACTATCTCAATAGATTTGCGGAAATATTCACAAAATGTCAATTTGAAAAGGTAGTAGCATGTTGTCAGAAAAAAAAAAAGGAAATAGCATTTGAGAAACCACTCCGATTGGTGACAAAAAAAAGAACAATAGGAACAGAAAAAAAAAAGGAATGAAAAGGAACAAGAAGGAAAGGAAAATGATCAAAACCAGGAACCAAAAGGAACATAAGAATTTAACAAATGATTATGGTAAATGGTAACCAAAAAATTGAACAAATATTTAACATAATAATTACTAAAAATTATGTATTTTATTTAGTTTATAAATTTTATTTTAAATTAATGTTTTATTTTAATTTGAAACGAAATATAGTATAAATTCAAAAAATTTATTTTAAAATAATATAAATTTCACTTGAAAGCATTTATTTATTTATTTTAGTATAAATACTAATTTAAAACAAAGTCATAAGATTCATTTAAATTAAAGTTTTGATAAAAGTTTTTTTATACATAAATATATAATAAAAATATAGGAATTATTTATGTATAAAAATGTAAATATTATCAAAAAAAGCTATTTTAAAATTATTTAAAAATTAAAAACGAATTTTAAATTTTTGTTCCTTGTTGTTCCTCTACAATTTTGGGGAGGAACAATTTTGTTGTATCATTCTTTTTTTTTGAGGAATGAAGAGGAAAAATATAGGATCCACATGTTTGAAAATGGAACAAAAATTCCTTATAAATGGTAAAAAAAAATGAGGAACAAAAAGAACATGACATTCCTACTCATTTTTTTCCTCAAAATTGGTTACCAATCGGAGCCTAAATAAATTGATAGAGAACACAATCCAAATAAAACTTAGCTACAAAGAACGTACTCCTTTGTTTTTCTGTAGCTTCTCCTTGACTCCTTGTAATTTAAAACTCTCGTGGAACCAAGAAGATCTTCTTCATTTGCGAACAGCGACCATTGTACTGTTTCCACATTTCTGTTTTAATCACTAACCGAAAACGGTACTATTTGACACCATTCAGAGGTCTCTTTTATAGTCAGGCTTTCGTTTAAATCACATCATCAGAAGAAAGATTAGAAACGATAAACTGGCTGCAAAAGCCTAAGAAACTTAAAAAAAACACATCTGTGATCATTGATATGAAGCTATTTCAATCGCATAAGGAAATGTGGAGTTAGGAGTTTGATGCTTAGTTAGCTCTATGAAACTTGTAAATCACGAATAAATTTAGAAACTTGATATCAAATTTTAAACTAAGCTATGATAATCTCTCTCTGCATAATTATTTTTCCCATCTGAATTACTTTCTGCTTAACATTTCCTTAACATTATTAATGAGAACATTAATTCCAAGAAAATATGTTCTGAAATGCTGTCTACATAACTTAAATCATGCTTGCAATTGAATCATCTGCTAACAACCATTGGAAATTACCAAGTGTTGAGCCCAATGAACGAAATTTATCAAGTTACGCCTTTAGTCAAAATTCCAAACGTCACCACAAGAGAATTCAGCCAATTGAAGCCAATAAAATATTCAAATACACACATATAATAAAGGATTTAAGTGAGACTTTTTAGCTTCAACTACGAGCTAGATATAGGTGCAATTACTGACTTAATTAGCTTTTTTCAATTCCAACATGCACGCTACTTGCATCCTTTCATGCAAATTACTTGTTTCGTATATTCTTCATATACACAAGCCCTTCTGATATCTCTATATATATCTTTGCATATCACTAAGAAGAATCTCACTTACCCTTAAAACCTCTCTTTTCTGTCTCTTATCTCTTCTACTCTTGTCTTGTCTCAAGAATCAAAATGGGAGGTAGTAAGAAGCATGTTGTCGCCAGAACCACTCCTTCTCTTGCAATTGTTGCAACAAATCCTCATGACAACAAAGATGTTGTTCCCATTGAAGCACCGATTGTCTCATCTTACAATGACCGGATCAGGCCGTTGCTTGACACTGTTGACCGGCTAAGGAACCTCAATGTGATGAGAGAAGGGATCCAGCTTCCCACCATTGTCGTTGTTGGTGACCAGTCCTCAGGGAAGTCCAGTGTTCTTGAATCCTTGGCAGGTATCAGTTTACCTCGTGGACAAGGAATCTGCACTAGGGTTCCTCTTGTCATGAGACTTCAGCGAAGCTCTAGCCCTGAACCTGAGATTTGGTTCGAGTACAGTGACAAAGTTGTTCCCACGGATGAAGAACACATTACTGAAGCTATTTGCGCTGCAACAGACGTGATTGCTGGTAAGCCCACTCTCTCTCGTAGGTGTTAAGTGTGTTTTGCTGCAAGAGAGACTATTGAGAATGAGACCTTTAATCTGAAACATAAATATTAGAAATAAGTTGGTTTACTTACCATAGAAGTCCTTGGATTTAGATGTGTACATATACCTAAATGAAAGTGCCTAGAGATGTTTTTCATATACTCTAGAACTCCTAGTTGGGTCTTAATGTTCTGACTTTTTTCATGCTGTTAATTATACTTTCTCTTCACGTATCACGAGTGTTACTTACTTCTACCTAAAATAAGATGTGTGCATAAACCTGAATACAAGTACCTAGAGGTGAAATATGATTATGGAACTTACTAGTTTTGCTTAACGATAGAACTTTAGAGTGTTGTGTGTTTGAGACTAACCAGGTTTGACGACCTATATGCTGCAGGATCTGGTAAAGGGGTCTCAGACGCTCCATTGACCCTCCATGTGAAGAAGGCTGGTGTTCCAGATCTTACCATGGTTGATCTTCCCGGAATAACTCGAGTTCCAGTGAATGGACAGCCGGAAAATATTTATGAGCAGATCTCTTCAATGATCATGAAGTACATCGAGCCTCAAGAATCAATAATCCTCAACGTCCTGTCAGCTACGGTGGATTTCACAACATGTGAATCCATTCGCATGTCAAGACAAGTTGACAAAACAGGGGAACGGACTCTGGCTGTTGTGACAAAAGCGGACATGGCTCCTGAAGGACTCCTGCAGAAAGTAACAGCAGATGATGTGAGTATTGGTCTAGGTTACGTCTGTGTCAGAAACCGCATAGGAGAAGAGTCGTATGAAGAAGCAAGGCTTCAAGAAGAGTTACTTTTCAGGAATCATCCAATGCTAAGCTTGATCGATGATGACATTGTGGGCATCCCTGTTTTAGCTCAGAAGCTAATGCTTATCCAAGCAACGATGATTTCCCGCTGTTTGCCTGAAATTGTCCGCAAGATCAATCATAAGATGGAAACCGCAGTCCTTGAGTTGAATAAACTACCAATGGTAATGGCTTCTACTGGAGAAGCATTGATGGCATTGATGGACATCATTGCTTCTGCCAAGGAGTCCCTCTTAAGAATTCTCGTTCAAGGAGATTTTTCTGAATTCCCAGATGATCAGACCATGCACTGTACTGCTCGCTTGGCTGATATGTTAAGCCAATTCTCAGATAATCTGCAAGCGAAGCCAGAGGACGTGACCGAGTTCTTGATGGACGAAATCAAGATCCTTGACGAGTGCAAGTGTGTTGGATTGCCCAATTTCATCCCGAGATCAGCTTTCTTGGCCATTCTCTCACAACACGTTGAGAATATTCATGTCAAGCCAGTGGAGTTCATCAAGAAGATATGGGAGTACATTGAAGTTGTTCTCTCATCAGTCATTACCAAGTACTCGGAAAACTTCCCACAGATCCAATCAGCCATCAAACGTGCCGGTCGAAATCTAATCACCAAGATCAAGGAACAATCCGTGGAGCGAGTGATGGAGATTGTTGAAATGGAGAAGCTAACGGATTACACATGTAACCCTGAGTACATGACGTCTTGGACCCAGAAAACTGCTGAACAACAAAACTTCATTCATGCTGTGTTGTTCGATGCGAAAAAGCCTGAACACTTCCCCTTAAATGGATTTGGGATTGTTCCAATCTCGCACCTACGGAAATATCATGCACATTTGCTCCAGCAAGCGTTCGATATGAAGATGAGGATCACATCCTACTGGACGATCGTCTTGCGTAGGATTGTTGACAGCCTTGCGCTGTATCTTCAACTATCTGTGAAGTATCTCGTGAACAGTCAGTTTCAGAAGGAGATTGTGGCGGAGATGGTGGATCCAAGAGCTGGCGGAGGAGTGGAGAGGATGCTGGAGGAGTCTCCGTCGGTGGCGAGCAAGAGAGAGAAGCTGAAGAACAGTATCAAGCTTCTGAAGGAGTCCAAGGATGCTGTTGCCGCCATTGTTGATCAGAGTTCTGGGTATGGTGATCGCTGATCGATTGTTTCTTTCGTGGAGCTTTGGTGAAGTCGGGTCGGGTTATGGATTGATTTGTTTGATTGTTTCGGTTAAGTCGGGTCAGGTTTTTTAGGGCTCTCTGATGGGTTTCTGTTTTGGAGTTGGGCCCTTTGTGTTTTTCTTTGAACTTTCGGATTTTCTCGTTTATGGTTGTAATATTTTGTGTGTGGTAACGATTAAGCTATTAAGCTTAATAACGTTACGTTGGCCTCTTTTACAGTTTGAATGAATTTCATAAATTATAATAAGTTTCTTAAGAATAATTTTATTGCAGTAGTTAATCTGGTCAACCTTAGTGAATTTGTTATTTTTATACCATCTACTATATGAAATTAGATTACTTTTTCTTTTTATCTTCACTCGGATTATTTGTTTAAAATTTATTACATTTCAATCAAAGCATTTGGTTATTTCAATTCACTTGGTAAGTCCCAAAGAAACATATTTTGAGATTTGAAATTCACAGTTACTAACTAGCTAGAGCTGCTAGACCATAGAACCATTTGGCACAGATTCACTCAATTACGATATTTATCTCAAATCAAAAAATTAAAATCGAATTCCTTTATAGGAAATGTGGAATAAAGCCAATAACTTCGTATGGTGGGTTTGCTCGGTGGAGTAAGAAAAGAAAAAGAAAAAGAAAGTCCGTACATAACTAAAGCAAAGTTAAACCTTTACAAGAGCTTCATTGGTCTGAATAATCAAATTTAAGAAATTTGTATACCCTACTGACAAAAAGTTGCATGACAATTTTTAAAAAATAGCAACATGACAATTATATATGTTACCACTAGCAAGAGTCTCACTCACTGAAAAACATTTCTTCTCTGTTTCTATCTTTTTCCTACTTTCTCGATCTCTTTTTTTTTCGCACTTTCAGGCAAAAATGGTAGGTAGTAAGATGCCAACAGGTTATGAAATTAATGTGGAAGCCGGGATGTCTTCTCTTTCTATAGTCAACACAATCCCTACTGAAGCACCAATTGTATCTTCTTACAATGACCGGATCAGGCCGTTGCTTGATACTGTGGACAAGCTGAGAAACCTTAATGTGATGAAAGAAGGGATCCAGCTTCCCACCATTGTCGTGGTTGGAGACCAGTCTTCGGGGAAGTCAAGTGTTCTTGAGTCCTTGGCCGGAATCAGTTTACCTCGTGGGCAAGGAATATGCACTAGGGTTCCTCTTATGATGAGACTCCAGAGAAGTCTTAGTCCTGAACCTGAGATCTGGCTTGAGTTCAATGACAAAAGAGTTGATACTGACGAGGAGCATATAGCTGAAGCTATTAGCATCACAACTGAGGCAATTGCTGGTAAGTTCTGACTTTCTCTTTATCAGAATGTTAAAGTATGTTATTTGGTATAAACCAACAAGACATATTCTTAAAACTAGTGTCCTCGCACATAGTAAGCCCCAACATGGAAGTAAGTATATTAGAGCCTATATGTGTAATCTGAATTTTCATACTGCAACATTGATTGTAGCATGTTTGAGACTAACTAATGGATTGCTATATTGTAAATATACCCATTTGTAGGATCTGGTAAGGGCGTCTCAGATACTCCCCTGACCCTACATGTTAAGAAGAATGGTGTTCCTGATTTGACAATGGTTGATCTCCCCGGTATAACCCGTGTTCCCGTGAATGGACAGGCAGAAAACATCTATGAACAAATCTCTGGGATGATAATGAAGTACATCGAGCCACAAGAATCCATCATCCTCAATGTCCTGTCAGCTACAGTCGACTTCACCACCTGTGAATCCATCCGTATGTCTAGACAAGTTGACAAAACAGGGGAACGGACTCTGGCTGTCGTGACAAAAGCTGACATGGCTCCTGAAGGTCTCCTAGAGAAAGTAATGGCAGACGACGTGAGTATTGGACTAGGTTACGTCTGTGTAAGGAACCGTGTAGGTGATGAGACATATCAAGAAGCTAGGATGCATGAAGAATTACTTTTCAAGACTCATCCATTGCTTTCTATGATTGACCATGACATTGTAGGTATCCCGGTTTTAGCTAAAAGGTTGATGCAGATCCAGGGAACAATGATTGCTCGTTGCTTGCCTGATATCGTTCAGAAGATCAAAGAGAAGATGGAAGTAAGTTACTTTGAGCTGAATAAGCTACCAATGGTAATGACTTCAAGTCAAGAAGCTTTGATGACTTTCATGAATATCATTGGTTCTGCCAAGGAGTGTCTACAAAGGATTCTTGTACAAGGAGACTTCTGTGACTATCAAGATGATAAAAGCATGCACTCTACTGCTCGTTTGGCTGACGTGTTGGGCCAATTCGCAGAAAATCTAGGAGCACAGCCAGTGACAGAGGAGTTCTTGATGGATGAAATCAAAGTACTAGAAGAGTGCAAATCTATCGGATTGCCTAATTTCATCCCAAGATCTGCCTTCATAGCTATCCTTTCACAACGTATTGATGCAATTCATAGTAAGCCGGTTGAGTTCATCAAAGAGACATGGGACTACATTGAAGGCGTCTTGTTATCTGTTCTTACCAAATACTCTGAAAACTTCCCCCAGATTCAATCATCAGTCAAAAGAGCTGGTCGGAATCTAATCTCCAAGATCAAGGAACAATCTGTGAACAGAGTAATCGAAATCGTCGAGATGGAGAAACTAACCGACTACACATGTAACCCTGAGCACATGACAGTTTACACCGAGAAGATTGCTGCACAAGGAAGCTTCATCACTGCTGTACTGGACGGTTATTCCAAATACTCACTAACTAGATATGGTTTTGGGGAGGTTACGCTTTCGCATCTTCGGAAGTATGACGCGCAATTACTTAGGCAAGCATTCGACATGAAGGTTAGAATCACAGCTTACTGGACGATCGTCGTACGAAGGGTTGTGGATAACCTTGCACTCTACCTTCAGTTCTCTGTGAAGCATCTAGTGAATAATCAATTTCAGAAAGAGATTATCGCAGAAATGGTGGATCCAATAGCTGGCGGAGGAGTTGAGAGGATGTTGGAGGAGTCGCCGTCGGTGGCAAGCAAGAGAGAGAAGCTTCAGAACAGTATCAAGCTCTTGAAGGAGTCCAAGGAAGCAGTTGCCGCCATTGTTGATCAGAATTCTGGGTAGAGATTGTTACGTGATTGCTTCTTTCACAAGCTTTGGTGAAGAGAGTTTGTGTTTTTAGGGTTTTCCTAAATGTTTGTTTTTCAAAGTTCGGGACTTTTGTGATGTCTCTGTTATGTGTTGAATCTGTTTTTTTTTTTTTTTAACGCTTAACGTTTTTATGTGGTGTTTCTTGTTTAATAAATTTAATTTTTAAATTAAAGCTTTTATAAAAGTTTATTAGTTGAAAAATGTTTTTATTCCATTAGTTAGTTTGGTGAATAATTTAAATTAAAATATTTTGTCAAATTAAATTCTCCTCGAAAACATGAAGAATCACGAGGTAATGGGATCACAAACTTGAAATCTATGGTGGTTCATAGTCATTGACAGCTAAAAAAAATTAAAGATAGAGATTGAAGAACAAGTAAAAATCTACGTCGTAAAAGTAAAAAAAACACGAAACGTCACTACAAGCCACTCTATATAAGTCACCACACCAACATGAGTTTCATTCACTAAAAATCCAGCTTCTCTGTCTTTATCTTTTTCCTACCTTCTCGGTCTCTTTTATTTAGTCTCAAGCAAAAATGGAAGGACGTACGAAGCTTGAAGTCTCAAACACCTCTACTTCTCTTGGTACTGTTGAATCAAAACCCCAGGAGGAAGTGGTTCCAACTGAAGCACCCATTGAATCTTCCCACAATGAGGCTATTGTTCTTGAAGCTGTCGAAACAACCCCACAAGAGGATACTGTTCCCATTGTAGCGCCCATATCTTCCTACAATGATACGATACTCGACATTTCAGACAGGCTCAGGAACTTGGATCTGATCAAAGAAGGGATCCAGGTCCCGACTATAGTTGTCATCGGAGACCAATCCTCTGGAAAGACAAGTGTTCTTGAGTCGCTGGCTGGAATCAGGTTGCCTCGAGGGCAAAGGACTACATTTCCTCTTGTGATGAGATTACAGAGAAGTCCTTGCCCTGAATCTGAAATCTGGCTTGAGTACGATGACAAAAGAGTTGATACTGATGAGGAGCATCTCGCCGATGCTATTTGTACTGCAGCTGAGGCAATTGCTGGTAAATTTTGAATTTCTCTTTTATCTTTTACTAGCTGTTTAGTTTATATGGTTTAAACCTGCAAAGACTGATTCTTAGAATGTGTCTCTTCACACATTAGAGCCTATACGTGTTTTCTAAGTAATCGATATTTTTCACACTGTAACACTGAGTGTAGCATGTTTGAGACTAACAAATGGATTGTTGGGAATTGTTGTTATGATGAGTAATCGAAAATATATATACTCATAAATGCAGGATCTGTTAAAGGCGTCTCAGACACTCCTTTGACCCTCCATGTGAAGAAGGATGGTGTTCCCGATCTGACATTGGTTGATCTCCCTGGGATAACTCGAGTTTCCGTGAATGGACAGCCTCGAAACATGTATGAGCAGATCTCCAGGATGATTATGAAGTACACCAAGCCAGAAGAATCCATCATCCTCAATGTTCTGCCAGCAACAGTTGATTTCACAACTTGTGAGTCCATAAGCTATGTTGCACGGGGACGGGGATTTTCAGCCGTCTCACGTCCCAGTTTCGTTTCGGGGACGGGTACTTGCTGGGGACAGCCTAAAAACGTTTCCCACACGTTTCAGAGATGTTAGGGACGCCAGCAAAAAATGGAAACGTGATGGAACAGATATATGGACGTTTCCGACACGTTTTGGGAATAAATTAAGTGTCCCTAATTTTAAATAAGCAATTTTATCAATTTTCCTAAAGAAAACTCAATCATAAAAGGAATTAAAAGACATGTTCTAGGGTTTTTTAATTAAAAGAGTCATTAGATTTAGCACGACTTCTCAACTTCTCAACTTCTCAACTTTTGAATTAAAAGCCTTCTGCCGTTCTCACTAGATGATCCGGATTTTGAAAATCAATTCCTCAACACTTAGCTTTTTTTTTTATGTTATTTAAGATATTAAATCAAATTGTTTTTGTACTTTGAGACTTATATTTATAATTTAAGGGTATTTCTTTATATGTTTATATATATATAAATAATATATATATATACATATATATATATATATATATATATATACATATTGAAGTACCCATGCCGTCCCCGTAGCTATGAATTTTTATTTTGCCGTTTTCCGTCCCCGTTTCCGTCCCCGTTTCTTGTTCCCGTACCCGTTTCAGTGCAACATAGTCCATAAGGATGTCTAAGAAAGTCGACAAAACAGGGGAACGAACTCTGGCTGTGGTCACAAAGGTTGACATGGCTCCTGAAGGTGTCCTGGAGAAAGTAACTGCAGATGAGGTGAGTATTGGACTTGGTTATGTCTGTGTTAGAAACAGGATTTGTGAGGAAACCTTTGAAGAAGCTCGGAGGGAAGAAGAGTAACTGTTTGGGACTCATCCATTGCTTTCCATGATAGAAAAAGATATTGTGGGTATCCCAGTGTTAGCTCACAAGTTGATGCAGATCCAGGAGGTGATGATATCCCGAGCAGCTGCAAAACCAAGTGAACCGCCCCTAAGGAGATCGAAACGGGGACGAATTCCAAACCGCAAATACTTGCAATAAACGGTTCTTGTTCTCTGTTTTTTTAAGTAGTGGTGCTCTTTGTTTCAACTTAAAATAAGAAGAGAATTGGTCCTCTTCCACATTTCCATGTTCCTTGCTTGTGGGAGTTAAGGCTCCATCTCTGTTATGTTCATCAATTTAAAACAATGAATAAAGCCAATAATAGGCAATTTAAATTTCCAAACAAAAGTCTTCTTGAGTTTATTTCTTGTGTTCTTTTGAGTATATTTAGAAGATATGGGAACGACGTTGAAGTTGTTCTCTCACCAGTCAATATTCTGACAACTTTCCCCCATATCCAATCTAACACACAGCAAAGTATCTAACACACAGCAAAGTTTCATCAGTTCTGTGTTCCACGATGAAAATAAACTGTACTGCTTCTCTTTACCTGGATTTGGGAATGTGAAGATTTCACATCTACGAAAGAATCACACTCATTTGCTTCAACAAGCGTTCGATATGAAAGAATCACATCTACGACGATGTCGCTTAACAAAGAGCTTCAGATTGAGCTAGAGGAAGTTGAAAGCTTATGAGATGGAGAGAGGGTTTGGAGTAAGAGTATATCGATTTGAGGTTAAACCGAGGTTGTTAACGGTTCAACGGCTTTTGGTTAAGTTCTTTGTATAATAATAACAGAGTCGATCAGAAAATTTGTGTGTGAGCAATGAAGTCTATTTCTTTGCTTGTGCGAAGTAAGATCTTGTGTTTGTGTGTGTGTCAGTGAATTTTTCATTTGAGGCGTCGTGGATTCAACAACATGAATTAAGTTGTTAGATATAAATACAGAGAATGGGCTTGAGAAAAAAAAAAGAAACAAAGTACGAACACTTGAAAAAATTGAATGGTTTTTACTTTTTAATTTTTTTATACAGAGTTTGTGTTTCCCATCTACATTAAAATTTTATTTATTGAACAAAATATGTAATCCAACTAAGAATTTTCGGTTCAATTTTTTTTAAGACAAATGTTAATACGAAAACCAAGACTCCAAGAGTAAACTCCAAATATTCCACGAACAAGCAGGTTACATTTATCTCTTGTACTAAAAACCATGCACACAAGACAACCTTCAAACTTCCACTTCTTAAAACATCAAAACAACCTTCAAACTTCCATTTCTTAAAACATCAAACGTCACCACAAGCTACTCTCTCTATATAAGTATATGTATCATAGTCTATCAGTACCAACAACAATCTCACTCACCCGAAAACTTCTCTTCTCTGTCTCTCTGTCTCAATCTCTTTCCTACTTGTCTCTTGTTTTTTTTAATCCATGGGAGACGGTAAGATGCTTGAAGTGTGTGAAACTAGCGTTGGCATGTCTTCTCTTGCTATTGTCAACACAAGTCCTCATCACCATGTCCAAATCAAAGCACCAATTATATCTTCTTACGATGATGACCGAATTAGGCCGTTGCTTGACACTGTTGACAAGTTGAGGAACCTGGATGTGATGAGTGAAGGGATCCAGCTTCCCACCATTGTTGTGGTTGGAGACCAGTCCTATGGGAAGTCTAGCGTTCTCGAGTCGCTGGCAAGAATCAGTTTGCCTCGCGGGGAAGGAATCTGCACTAGGGTTCCTCTTGTGATGAGGCTTCAGCAGAGCTCTAGCTCTGAACCTGAGATCTGGCTTGAGTACGAACTGTACGGTAAGAAAAAAGTTGATAAAACTGACGAGGAGCATATTGCTGAAGCTATTCGCAAAGCAACTGATGCTATTGCTGGTAAGTTCTGACTTCCTTTATCACAGTGCTAAGTAATATGTTATAAAGCTGCAAGATAGATTCTTAGAATAAGACTGCACACTGAAAGTCAGAAAATAATTGTGTATGCATACCTGAATATTAGAGCCAATATGTGTTGTTTGAGTTTGAGACTCCTAGTTGGGGCTTGAGTAATCTGATTCGACATAGTACTACACAATGAGGGTGCATGCTTGAGACTAACAGATGGATTGTTGCAAATTGTGATTATGATTGTAAAAATTCGTGTTGCAGGATCTGGAAAAGGGGTCTCAGACACTCCCTTGACCCTCCATGTGATGAAATCTGGTGTTCCAAATCTTACTATGATTGATCTCCCAGGCATCGTCCGGATTGCTGTTGATGGTCAGCCGGAAAATATATATGAGCAGATTTCTGCTATGATTATGAAGTACATTGAGCCTCAGGAAACAATAATCCTCAACGTTCTATCAGCTCAAGTTGATTTCACTACCTGTGAATCCATCCGTATGTCTAGGCAAGTTGACAAAACTGGTGAACGAACTCTAGCTGTTGTGACAAAAATCGACTTAGCTCCAGAAGGTCTCCTTCAAAAAGTAACTGCAAATGATGTAAGTATCGGACTCGGTTATGTCTGTGTCAGGAACCGTATAGGAAACGAAACCTATGAAGAAGCTAGGTTACAAGAAGAGTTGCTTTTCAAGAAGCATCCACTTTCCATGATTGACGATGAGATTGTTGGTATTCCGGTTTTAGCTCAGAAGTTAACACAAATCCAAGCGACAATGATCACCCGTTGTTTGCCAGATATCGTACAGAGAATCAATGAAAAAATGGACAACAGTACCGCCGAGTTGAACAAGCTACCAAAGGTAATGACATCTACAAGGGAAGCTTTGTTCACTTTGCTGCATATCATTGGTTCCACCAAAGAATCACTCATAAAAATTTTAGTCCAAGCCTCCAAGGTGATTTTTCTGAATTTCCAGATGATCAATGCATGCACTCAACTGCGCGTTTGGCGGATATGTTGGGCCAATTCTCAGCCAATCTGCAAGCACACCCCCAAACCGTGACGGATGAGTTCATGATGGATGAAATCAAAGTTCTAGAAGAATGCAAATCTATCGGATTACCTAATTTCATCCCAAGATCTGCCTTCTTAGCTATTCTTTCACAACGTGTTGATGCAATTCATACTAAGCCGGTGCAGTTCATCAGAGAGACATTGGACTACATTGAAGGCGTTCTATTATCTGTTCTTACCAAATACTCTGAAAACTTCCCACAGATTCAATCCTCACTCAAAAGAGCTGGTCGGAATCTAATCACCAAGATCAAGGAACAATCAGTGAACAGAGTAATCGAAATCATCGAGATGGAGAAACTAACCGATTATACATGTAACCCTGAGTACATGACAGTTTACACACAGAAGATTGCTGCGCAAGGAAGCTTCATCACTGCTGTACAAAGCAATAATTCGAACATGTGCAACTTAAATGCATCTGGATTCGGAAATGTTCAGATTTCGCATCTAAGGAAGTATGATGCGCAATTGCTTAGGCAAGCGTTTGACATGAAGGTTAGAATCACATCTTACTGGATAATCGTCGTATTAAGAATTGTGGATAGCATTGCTCTGTATCTTCAATTCTCTGTGAAGAATCTTGTGAACAGTCAATTACAGAAGGAGAATGGGGAGGAATTGGTGAATTCAAGTGGCGGAGGAGAAATTGAGAAGATGTTGGAGGAACCTCCGTCGATGGCGAGCAAGAGAGAGAAGCTGAAGAACAGTATCAAGCTTCTGAAGGAGTCCAAAGATGCTGTGGCCGCCATTGTTGATCAGAATTCTGGGTATTGAGAAGATCGTTGATCGATAGCTTCATTCTCGCTTTGGTGTAGTCGGGTCGGGTCGGGTTTTAGGTTGGGCTTTTTAGGAGTTGGGCTTTTATGTTTTCTGAGTTTTCGGATTTTTTCGTTTATGTTTTTAATCAATTTGTGTGGTAGCAACTGATAGGTAATTAACGCTAAGCTAGTAAAAAAGCTTAACGTTTATGTGGTGTTTCCGTTAAATAAAGACTCTAGACTCTCTTTTTTTCGTCAAACAAACTTTTATTAATTCAAAGGATCATTACAGAAAAGTTTTTGGAGCCATAAAGGCTGATTAACAGACTCAGAATAAAAAACAGAAGATAGACAATCTAGTTTGACCATAAAAAGACTATAGTCTCAATTCTAAATTAGTACTTCAATATAAACTTTCATAAGTCGAGAATATTACTTTAGTCTTTTTTTTTTAACACCTAAGAATATTGCTTTGGTCATGTTGAAAGATTTAGAAAACATGGAAAATCATGAGATAAATGGGACGAGAGTTTTGATCACAAACTCGATCTATGGTGGTTCAAAGTCCTTAACGGTTTTAACTTTTAACGGAAGTTAAACCATGTCCAATTTTTGTTGCATCTTTAAAATCGTAAGAACTCGATATTTGTTTTCAATGAAAAGGGCTTTATTAACCAAATTTAGTATATTAACCTAGTCCAATCTTAAAAACGATAAAAGATTATTTATATGTAATACATGTATGTTTATATACATTTGTGGGCTACAGACTTAGTCGAATATTTCTCAAACTGAATCCGGACCTGATGTATACTTTAAAAATTATACTCAAAAGTTTATGTAAAATACCTAAAATAAAACTATATTACTACAATTCGAATTGGTTGGGATTCACCATTTTTGAACACCTCTAGTAATAATAACAGTCGGATCTAAATGGTAAAATATTAGAAGAATCAGTACAAAAAGATGAATAGAATTGGTACGATAATGAAATATTTGATGAAGCTTAAATTCACTCCAAACGGTAAAGACGACATAACGTTTAGCTTAGCGTTGTTACATTATACCATACAAAGAGATTAAAAACATAAAAGAGGCCAGAAAATTCAAAAGTTCAAAAACTACAAAAGGCCCAAGCCCAACTTCAACATCAGAGAACCCGACCCGACATCAATGATCTCCATAACCCGACTTCACCAAAGCTCGACGGAAGAAGCAATCGATTATCGATCAACGATCTCCGTACCCAGAATTCTGATCAACGATCGCCGCCACAACGTCCTTGGACTCCTTCAGAAGCTTGATACTGTTCTTCAGCTTCTCCCTCTTGCTCGCAACCGACGGAGACTCCTCCAGCATCCTCTCAATTCCTCCGCCAGCTCTTGTATCCACCATTTCCGCAACTATCTCCTTCTGAAACTGACTATTGACCAGATTCTTCACAGAAAACTGAAGAAACAGAGCAAGATTATCCACAATCCTTCGCAGGACGATTGTCCAGTACGATGTGATCCTCATCTTCATATCAAACGCTTGTTGCAGCAAATGAGCGTGATAATGTCGTAGATGCGAGATCTTCACATTCCCAAATCCAGTTAAAGAGAAGTAGTCAGGTTTCTCCTCATCGTGCAATACAGAATTGATGAAGTTTTGCTGTGAAGTTGTCTTCTGAGTCCAAGAAGTCATGTAATCTGGGTTACATGTGTAATCGGTAAGCTTCTCCATCTCAACGATCTCAATTACTCTGTTCACTGAACGTTCCTTAGTCTTGCTCATTAGATTACGACCAGCCCTTTTGATGGAGGATTGGATCTGTGGAAAGTTGTCAGAATACTTGGTAATGACAGACGAGAGAACAACATCAATGTAGTCCCATATCTCTTTGATGAACTCAACCGGCTTGGCATGAATTCCATCCACATGTTGTGAAAGGATAGCTAAGAAAGAAGATCTTGGTATAAAATTAGGCAATCCGATGCATTTGCACTCTTCTAAGATTTTAATTTCGTCCATCAAGAACTCTGAAGCGACCTGAGATTGTGCTTGCAGATTATCTGAGAACCCGTTCAACATTTCAGCCAAGCGGGCAGTACAATGCATGTTTTGATCATCGGGGTATTCAGAGAAATCTCCTTGGACGAGAATTCTTAAGAGAGACTCTTTGGCGGAACCAATGACATCCATTAGAGCCATCAATGCTTCCCCAGTTGAAGCCATCACTATTGGAAGCTTATTAAACTCAAGGACACTGATCTCCATCTTCTCGTTGATTTTCCTTTCGATTTCAGGCAAACATCGGGATATCATCATTCCCTGGATCTGCGTCAACTTGTGAGCTAAAACAGGGATGCCCACAATGTCATCATCGATCAAGCTTAGCATTGGATGATTCCTAAAAAGTAACTCTTCTTGCATTCGAGCTTCTTCATACGTCTCTTCTCCGATTCGGTTTCTGACACAGACATAACCAAGTCCAATACTCACATCATCTGCAGTTACTTTCTGCAGGAGCCCTTCAGGAGCCATGTCTGCCTTGGTGACAACAGCCAGAGTTCGTTCGCCTGTTTTATCAACTTGCTTAGACATACGTATGGACTCACAAGTTGTGAAATCAACTGTGGCTGACAGAACATTTAGGATGATGGATTCCTGTGGCTCGATGTACTTCATAACCATCCCAGAAATCTGTTCATAGATGTTTTCAGGCTGTCCGTTTACAGGAACCCGGGTTATCCCAGGGAGATCAACCATGGTAATATCTGGAACACCAGCCTTCTTCACATGGAGCGTAAGGGGTGTGTCTGAAACCCCTTTGCCAGATCCTGCAACATAGTGTTCAGAAGTAATTATCAAAATCAAGACTTCAACTGGTTAGTCTCAACATTACAACACTCACGTTTTTTCAGATAGCAAAACTAGTGTAACAGCATGAAAAAAAAACAGATCACTACAGACCAACTAGGAGTTACAAAAGCCTATTAACACCTCTAGCTTTAGCATTAAGTGATATATGCACATCTAGTTTCAGGGACTTCTGTGTCAGTGGCAAGCTTGTTTTGAATAAGCACGTATTGATGATAAAGGTGTCATTTTCATTTTCGGAATCTTTCTTGCAGGTTCAAACTAAATATTTAACAGTACGGAATGGAGAGATGCAGAACGTACCAGCAATCACATCAGTCGCAGCACATATAGCATTAGCTATGTGTTCCTCATCCGTCTGAACAACTTTGTCATTATACTCCAGCCAGATTTCAGGTTCAGGGCTAGAGCTTCGCTGGAGCCTCATGACAAGAGGAACCCTAGTGCAGATTCCTTGCCCACGAGGCAAACTGATTCCTGCCAAGGACTCAAGAACACTTGACTTCCCCGACGACTGGTCTCCAACCACAACAATGGTGGGAAGCTGGATCCCTTCTCTCATCACATTCAGGTTCCTTAGCCTGTCCACAGTGTCAAGCAGTGGCCTGATCTGATCATTGTAAGAAGATACAATCGGTGCTTCAATAGGAACAGCATCTTTGTGGTCATCAGGCTTCACCTCAACAATAGCAAGAGAAGGAGAGGCTCTAGTGACAACATGCTTCTTGGTACCTCTCATTTTCTTATTTGAGACAAGACAAGAGTGGAGGAGATAGAGAATGAAAAGAGAAGTAGTAAGGGTAAATGAGTTTCTACTTAGCGATATGCAAAGATATTACCAGGGCTCGTATATATTGAGAGAAGTAATCGTTTGAGATGAAAGGATGTAGCTCAAGTGCATGTTGGAATTGAAAAAGCTAATGAAGTTCATAATCACATCTATATAGCTCATAGCTGAAGCTAAAAAAGCCTCTCTTAAAGGCCTCTATATAGTATGTGTGTATATCAATATTTAACTATTTTCAGGTAGACATTTAGAATTATAACAAAAGGAATCTCATACATATACTGACACAAAGCTAAACAGACTCTCTCATCAGCCTGAAAATTTTTTTTCATTTTTTTTTCATTAATTTGCAAATTGAAATTTGGACTTAAACAGCATTTTTGAAAATTGCCCTTTGTAATTGTGGACTATAATATCTAGATTTTTAATATCATGAACATAAGTCTAGTTTACAAAATTTCATATTTTTATAAATATATCTAATTGTTTATTTGTATCAAGATTATCTTTCTTTAGTGTGTAGCACTCTTCACTTCCCAACGAGTTCCTCTGCTCATTTCGTTCCGTCGTTTCAATCATTTCCAAACTTCACTTTTCAGCCCACGAAAAAGTCACCACAAAGCTGCTGCTGCATATGTACGTGATTTGATTGATAATTATAGTTTTTATGATTTGTTTTGTTGACTAATGGTTGAGACTTTAGAGGTTTAACTTCTAGTCCAATTACAAATAAATTGTAGAGGTTGGTTCAGTTGAATCGGAAATGGAATGACTGTGGATGGGTTTTTAACTGGGCTCGAAGTTTGTTGACTGGCCTAAGAGTGAAGCTGGCCCAAAGTAGTTGCTAGCGATGTTCGAAAATTGCTAGGTGCTAAAAATCGGAGATTAAGGGCCTAACTGGTTTAAACGCAGCGGTTACGGTTGCGACTGCGGGAGTTTGCGGAAGCGGGCGGTTGTGGCTTCAAGCGTTACCAAGCGTTTTGAACGGCTGATTTAGCGTTTGAAAATGGTTGCGTTTGTGGGAGTTTTATGACTGGTAAATCAGCGGTTGCAGTAGCAGTTAAATAAAAAATGACCAAAATAAATAAGAAATATTACTAAAAAAAAGAAATAAAAACATCAATATATTATTATGATAATATTAGAAAAATTGAATTGAACATGCTTAATAATTAAAACCATAAATAAAGTACTAAATAATTATTCAAAAATAAAGAAATTTTGCAACAAGATAATACTTTATGCATCTGCTTTAACACAAAAATTGCATCAAATAATGGGACAAACTGCAAATAAAGTTGAATTCGCGGATTTCCCGGATTTCCTTTACAAATATTATAAAATTTCTTCAAGGTATCCAAACGATTTTTAACACAGCTCCAACTCAAATCAATTCCAAACTGGTCGTTAATATTCTAAAGACATATATTCAATCAAAAAGCAAAATAATACATAATGAAAAGAAAAAAACGATGCCATGAAAAATATTCAAAGAGTTACACATGAGGTGATGAATGAATAAAAGGATATATGATACTTACGTTTGTTTCTTGATTTTCATCAGTTTGGGTGGAAGACATAATTGAGAGAATAGGGTTTCAGAATATTGATTAGGGTTTTCTGATGAAAACGTGATACAAAGTTGAAAAATATATAAGATTAATATATATTATACTAACCAAAAGATTGCTTTTTGGATTTGTATGCTTTTTTAAAATTATATTTTTCATCTTTTTTATCTCTAGAAATCAGAATTTGGTTATGGAGAACGTTAGTTTCTCACCCTGGTATCTGTCACTATTTAGGGGTTTTTCTGATGAATTTTCTTTCCTTGGGAGGCAAGGCTTTTCTGATCTCTTGAACTCTGGGTGTTTCCTTATGTTTTTCAATCTTTTTGTGGTAATGCTGAGTTTTTTTTATGTTGAACGTTTCCCGTTTTTATGAATTGAAATTTATTTTCGTAAAATCATTATTCATAGTTTGGTAAACAAAACAAAACAAATGAAAAAAGGACTTGGATTGGAATGATGACAAATGCTGTAATGAAACCACCTGAACTGAGCTAGAAGTGAGTTTAAGGTCGCCGGGGAAATTTAGAGAAGTCCGGTGGTCGGCGTTGCATATAAGCAGTTCTTCCTTCAATAGCTTCTTCGGTTCCATAGAATAAGAGTGTCGCATCGCCACCGAGTCCCTGCACCAAGAAAAGTTTGTAAATCCCTTAACTGCATGCTAGTAGGTTGCATAAAAACTGAACCTATCAAAATCTGTTACTACAGTGACTTTGTGACTTAGATTGCAAATTTGACTGTAGGATTTTGTTCCTTTAGAACGGAAAGAGACTAAGCAAGTTGGTTGTGATACGTGACTATGGTTAGGTTGATTAGGCCACAGTTATGACGTTTTAATTAATTAGTTTTGGTGTTTTATTTATGAATTTGGTTTTCTTTTTTATGTTAAAGTGTTTTCTATTATGCATTAGGGTTATGATTAAGTTGTATCAAGAGTCAAGACCTATATAAGGGTCTCTATTAATTAATAAGAAACCAACCTCCAACAATTAACCTAATTCTCTAGAAAGAGGCTTGGGTTAAAAGGAAGGTTTTGCTTAAAACATTTGGATCGTATCTGGTTGAAGGAGGTACCTGAAGTCCGGCATGGCCATCGTCAACAGCATTGAGTGCTGCCTTAAGCACTCGGATTGCAGTTGGACTGTTCCGTAAGATTTCTCTGCACCATTTCACAGTTTCTTTCTCCAACATCTCTAGCTGGAACAGAAAACAGTTATCACTTATCAGTGAAGGAACAAAACAATTACCAACAAAAAGAATGATTTATTTGTGAATCTGTGACAACAGTATGGGGTCTACTGGTAAACTTTACCGGTACAACTGTATTGATAAGTCCCATTTTCTCTGCTTCAGAAGCTGTGTAGAACCTCGTCATAAACCACATTTCTCGTGCCTTTTTTGGACCAACCTATTATCAGCCCATGTTAGTTAAGATTTTGGCTATTGCATCGCAGAATTATTCAGTTATATCGAGCAATTACCAGACGAGACATGATGGAACTTCCATAACCAGCATCAAAACTTCCAACCTGCAGACATCAAGCCAATCCAGTTGATCAATGGGGATTAGTAATAACTCTGGTTCCTACTACACAGACACATTGAATTTAAGGATGAAACAGAGGCTAGAGGGAGAGAACCTTAGGACCCGTTTGACCAAAAATAGCATTATCAGCTGCAATTGTTAGATCGCAGACCATGTGCAAGATATGTCCCCCTCCAACAGCATAACCAGCAACCTGACTCAGTCCAAAAGCAAAGAGATTAGCCACAATAAATGCTCTCTACCCACGGGCATAGATGAACGGTAACAGAGCTAGTCGATCCAAGATCAGTACAAAGATGCATAGAGTAAACTAGCAGTTGTTTGAAAGTTCTTACCATCGCGATAACTGGCTTTGGCAATCTGCGGATTTGAATCTGAGAAGGAAAGTGGCAAATACACGAATCTGATTAGGATAAGGATATCCACACTTTTATCTTTGTCTTGTCGATCAAAGACATACCTGAAGATCAAGAACATTAAGGCGGCCAACATCATTGGGATCAGCATAACCGTCTTGTGTTCTCAATGCCTGATCACCACCACTGCAAAATGCTTTTGTTCCCTAAACCATCAATGTCACTATTCAGAACAATCGTTTCACTAACAAATATCAAAAACAGAAAAATAGTATCGAACTCTTAGTCAATTGTCCTCAACTCATAGCTAGACACTGACTTAAGTAACATAACCTAAATCCATATTTTTCTTCCTACACTCCATCTTCAATGTTCATCCACATTCATGAATTAACTTTGACATGGTTCTATTACATTTTTACTGCTTCAGAGCATATAACGAATACATATCAACTTAATTACTAACCGTTGTCGACAAAGAAACACCAAATACTAAGAACTTTACCTTGCCGGTGACTCAACACAAAGCTCATAGCTAGATATTGACTTAAGTAACATAACCTAAATCCATATTTTTCTTCCTAGACTCCATCTTCAATGTTCATCCACATTCACGAATTAGCTTTGAGATGGTTCTATTACATTTTTAGAGCATATAACGAATACATATCAACTTAATTACTAACCGTTGTCGAAAAAGAAACACCAAATACTAAGAACTTTACCTTGCCAGTGAGTATGATGACTCCTACAGAGCTGTCATCTCTAGCATCATTAAACGCACGCATAAGCTCCTTCACAGTCTGAGGCCGGAACGCATTTCTTCTCTCTGGCCGGTTTATAGTAATCTACATAAGCCCGCAAAACAAAAACTATGCAATTCATAACCCACTCCACCAAAAACATAACTCTCTCAGGAATTTCATCAAACACTTAATAAGCACAAACCTTTGCAATGCCTTCATCAAGGGCTTTCTCATAAATAATGTCAACAAACTCCTTATTATCTCCGTCACCAAAGAACTCAGCTTTTTTCCAAACGACTTCGTGGGTCGGAACTTCACCGTGAACCTTATGGAAACTATCATCCATCGACGAAGCACTACAGAGTTCTACTGAGTCAACACAAGTTGGATTGAATCCGATAGGGATGAGATGGTTGGTGACGACGGAGATTCGCCGGCTGGCGGAGCCAAGCTCCTTGGAATCTGCCATTGGATAGGTCGACGAGAGATAGAGAAAGATGATGATAACGACCAAACATTCGAAAGCATGGACTTTGACAATGGTGATGATAATACATTTTTTAATTGAAAAAAAAATAATTAAAAGATTTTCTAAAAAAAAGCTTCAAGCTCAGAATCAGAGGAAGTGGACAGAATTACTTCGCGCTCTGTCTCTTTCCATAAAAACGTTTTTGAAGATGAGATAAGATAAGGCAAAACGCAAGCAAACGTGCGTTTCACTTGTCACTTGGAGTTATTTCCACAAATGCACTTTTATGCGCATAATACTCACAAATTAATCAAAGTTTAAACTTCGAAAACATTAGATTTGACCCTCTAATTCCGGTTACCAATCATTTGTAATTTACTCACATTTTAGACCAAACCGAACCAATCAAAAATCGTTCATGAGATCAGGGTGGTTACATCATGGTTAGTCTTGACCAACAAAATTTCAAGACTTTACTAAACCAAAATTTTAAAATCCTGGTTTAGGTCTTCTTCGCAGCTAACAATTATGACGTGTACAAAGCTGAAATTTGAATATCTTTTTTTTTTTTTGTCACAAGTGTGTTAATTTTTATTGAAGCCAAAACGGAGCCATTACAAAAGTTAACACCAAACAGCAAAGCCAAGAAGGGAAAAATTGAATCTCTCACTTAACCCCCGTCCCAGGAACCTTTACACTTAACGCGCGACCCGGCGGAGCCATGAGTGCAATCCAGTCCCGAACTTTTAACTCGGAGTCACCGAGCATGCTTTATGAAGCAAACATAACAAACATAAAATATAAACTAACAAAAAGCCCAAACCAAGCCCAATTAGGAAAAACTGATCGAGAAGAGTAGAGGAGGTTGACATCCAGCGTAGAAAACACGCGTCGATAAAGGACCAAAGCACATGACACGTGTGAAGAAGAAGAACTGTTGTTCGCCGTTCATCGCCGGCTGTTTTTCCGACTTCATGGAGCTCCTAACCACACCAGAAATTTCAATTCAACAGGTTCATATCAAGACTCCAAGAAGGAACTTCATCTTCAATAATCTACAATCTTCTCATCAAAATACAAAAGGCTCAAATTTGGAAAGTAAAGTAAAAAACCGATCCGATAGCATTAGAAAAGAAAAGCCCCAAATCAACTCAGTTACTTAGAACATCAATACCAAACAACCATCGATGAAACTTCAATCCGTAACTCAAATCCTCTCTTAAAAGATGAAACAAATAGGCTTGAAGAAGGGATTAAGCCCTTTAAAGAAAGGAGGACCAGAGAATTACACAAACGATGGAGGAGATATAGACATAAGCAATCAAGAAGAAAAAGGTAATTTAAAATCCTTATAATCGGACTCTAAACGGAACCTAAATCCGGCCAAGAAACCGGAGAGAAATCCGGCCAAAGACGCCGGGAAAAAGCCCGACGAGACAAGAAAGAGAGTATCTTGCTCTCGGGAGATAAGCCAGCCAACGCCGCTAAAAGTAGCCGGTCGATGCCGGAAGCTAAGCCAGCCAACGCCGCCACAAGTGACAGACGATGCCAGAAGATGAGCCAGCCAACGCCGCTGAGGGAGCCAGCGATGCCGGACGATGAGCCGACCAAACGCCGCTGATAAAGCCGGTCGTTGTCGGAAAGTAAACTCTGAACTTGTTTCTCTCTAAAAGATGTAGAGAGAGAAGAGAGAAAGAAGTTTTTTCTAACTCCAAATTTGAATATCTAAAACGGGTCTTTTGTCTTGGGTTCTTCTTTTGCAATTTGATTTTTTTTTTCTATATAACGGTAGCAATTGACCGTTTGAAGAAGAGTAACGTAAACAAATCTATCTCTGATAATTTTCACTCTTTTGAAACCCTAAATTCTCTTTCACCGTATCAATGCTTTTTTCCGGCGGCTTCGCTTGGGCCACGGACGATCTAACACTAGAAAGGGCGTTCTCGATTCTAAGGTCAGTTACACGACTCCCAGATTTAGGGTTCCGTCGAGGCAATTCTGATCATTCTGATTCAAAGATTGATATGTTTACTTGATTCGATTATCGTTACTATGTCTCTCGTTCTTTGTTATTGTTACCTAATTTATCCCAATTGGTATGTTAATCTTCCTGCTTTCGTGAACCCAGAGGTCGATTGATTTTGTTATTTCATGGATACCATCTCTATGATAGTTTTGTGATTTTGGTTTTGACAGATCACGAGAATTAGAAGATCAAGGGGATTCTGATTCGGGATCTCTAAAGACAATAAATCTTCCATGGAATGCTATCGAAGAGATGATCGGGAAGGAGTTTGATGGCCGTAACTTCACCGTGAACAGTTTTGTGCTGCTTTGTTTTTGGTTTAGATTTGTTCTGCATCACTGTCTCCGGTTTAGATGCTCGTGTTTTGACTACAATTGTGGTAAGATTCCCTTTTTATGGAATTTACATGAGTTAATTGTTTCTCTGTTTCTCGCTTTTACTTCATGTTTTCGTGGCTTTGTCTTCCTGTTGAAATGAGCTCTTCAATTGCTCAACTGTCACTTACAGGAGTTGTAATGTAATGTAAGCTTGGTTCTGGTTTTATTTGAGAAGATGATATTCCAAAGATAACCTTTGGTCGCTAGTGCTAATGTAAGCTTTTCTCTTGATTGATTTAGGGAGATGATACTGGAAAGTAAAATATTTAAAGAACTTGTATCTGTAGGGATGATGTAACTAAGAAAGTGCATTTAGTGTATATAAGGCATGTATTGTTTTTTTGCACATGGGAAAGCCAAAAAGGTTTGCTAATTATTTTTTTCGGTTTCAGGAGAATGGATTCTTATGCTGCAGAGACAAATCATTGGGGAGACGATTGGGTAGCCAAGAGAAAACGAAAGCCAAGGTAGAGTCTCTCTCTCTCTCGCTCACACACAAACGAATAGCACAAAACACAACACGCATACACACACAACAACAAAAACAGAACACAACACACTCAAACGCAATAAAACTCAAACACAACAAAAAGAGAGCACAAAACACGCATACAAAGTTAAACACAACAAAAAACAAAACACGCATACACAAAGTCAAACACAACCAAAAAGTAATAAACATATTACAAAACACTCAATAGTAACAAAGTTCAAACACACACAAAAGGAAGCTCAAAACAAAAACAGAAACTTAAGAATTTTCACAAACCCAAGAGAAAGAGAAAGCAATGCAGAAACCTAAGAATTGGCCATATTCGATATTTGTTTCTCGTATTTATTTTCATATGATCATGCCACTACAATAGAAAATGGCATCTTGCAGCAAGAGCTAGGTAACATTTTTAACAACTTTTTCTCATCTGTGATGGTGGAAAATATCTTCAGATTGAATCATGTATCTTTTATAAGAATTTTGTTTCTCAAGCTTTTTCTGTTTTCTTAATTAATATGACTTGAACGCCAAACCCCTGGTCAACAATATTATAAAGCGAGCGACTGGAGATTTCTTTTAAAAAGATGACAGTTTATAGCTTCTACCAAGAAGGTTGGGACTGGGAAACCAAGTAAAGACTAACGAGGCAAAAAAGCTGGATCTTTATGGAACGAAAGTTGAACCACCTGCATATGTCGAGGTACATGTAAATATACTTATAAATGGTTATGTAATCGACTCTGTTCTTCTTTGTTAAATATCTTATTCTTCTTTTCATTTTTAGCCTGCCGGGATGGGTTCTCTTGTAAACCCCAGACCCCAGATTCTAGAGCTTTCTATATGATATGAAAAGAAGGACTTGAAGGTTTGTTGGAGGCATTGAAGACTCTTTTATTCTCAAAAATCGTTAGTGCTTACCTCTTTCTATGTTTCTTTCAAATTTCACTACACATAGGATTATTCTGTTGTGCAAGGCTCCTGAATTTGATACAAAGCTCTATTCTATGTTGCCTTGTTATTCTTCAGATCAAAGCTGCATTAGCCCATGTCACAGATGCTCTTTAAAAAAAAGAAGTATTTATCAGTTTGGTGAGGTTTTTGGATTATATTGTCGTGTAGCAAGTAGCAACTTTGGCTTTGAAAGGTCTACAAGAACTAGGCAAGTGAGTGGAAATCTTGGTCTGGTTGTTGTGTGTAGGTCCTGGTTGGGATGAGAAATATGTGCAGGTATGCTTGATATCCCATATAAATCTTCTTATATATATTAGAATTATTC
The DNA here is from genome assembly GCA_019202795.1 of Arabidopsis thaliana x Arabidopsis arenosa. Taxonomy (NCBI): domain Eukaryota; kingdom Viridiplantae; phylum Streptophyta; class Magnoliopsida; order Brassicales; family Brassicaceae; genus Arabidopsis; species Arabidopsis thaliana x Arabidopsis arenosa. The sequence goes on along the minus strand of CM032919.1, from coordinate 2,569,951 downwards.
CCCCTAAGACTAATTTAACTTGGAAATACAGCTTCAGCAGCAAGTCATTGAAATCATCACTTACCTATCTTGGACTGTGGCAAGTTTCCTAAGGAAAAAGCTACATTCAGTTGATGAATGTTGAATTCTGACATCAGTTTTATTTTTTGCTCCTTACAGAATTAGTTCTTGCTCATTTGGCTGATTTTTTCTATCATTCGCAAGCACTAATGGCCAAGCTGCATATATAAAGACACGAGCCTCTGGTATGAAGTGCCCTACTGCATTCTATGAAGCAGTTGGTCCTAAATTTGTTTTCAAGAGGGTATGTGCTAGTTCGGTTACTTTTCTTCGAATTTCATCTTAATCTGATCACAATGATGATTCATGGCTTTCGTTTGTAGCTTTTTAAAAACATGAGTTCTTAGTGAAGGCTTGCTACTGATGGTTTTGGCAGTTGATGTCTTTGGTGTCTCACTTTTGAAACTTACGGTTTGAACTTTTCTCTACTTAGAAATTTCCAGCCCCTGATCTCCTTTTATTAAACTGCAGTGCAATAATCAAGTTATTTTCATTAAGACAAAGAGCTTTTTTTTGTCCATTTAATAAGATTGGATAGATTTTTGTAAGGATGATGCAGCTCTCACGAGAAATGTAACAGTCAAGCTATGTTATTTTTGTTTTGCAGACTTCAAAGTGTTTCTTGATGATCTCAAACCTGCTCTACTAAGTGCACTTGACGCCGAATATGAGAAAAAAAACCTTTTTGAGGTATATATGTGTGGATTGTCTTAATTTTTGGATTTCTCGTTTTTCTTGCTCTACTTATGTTCTGTTCATCATTAGCAAGATTACCCTTAATCTTCTTAATATTTTGTTCATCAGAGACTGCAGCTCCAAAGAGAGTTGTTAAGACATCAGTTTCAAATTTTCTTAAAGGCTTTGAGAGTCTTGTTTGGGAGGTGCTGTACAAATTGCAACTTTTCTTTTCTTGTCTAAACCTAACAATTCTTTGTTGGAAATTTATTTTAAGCTTTAGAGTTGAAACTAAGTCTTTCATACTTTGTAGATGCGTTTGGAGTCAAGTGAAGCTGTAAATCAAATTCTGTATGAAGTCAGGTGTTTTTTCTATAATTCTCTGTTATTTTAGTCTATACCATTTGTTGTCTACGACTGTTTGATAGTAACAAAAATCTTGTTATGCTCTTAAGCAAAACATTGACTACCATTGATGTTGCAGTAGCCACAGGACCAGCTGTGGAGAAAGCGAGCAAGCTTGGTGATACATGTCAAGCATTGAAAATATTTTTTACTCTCTACAGTAATACTGCCTACCAGTTTTAACAAATATTTGAGTAATCTACTTCAGCAAATTCTATCTATCTGAACTTCCAAAATGTCTCCACGAAGCACATGAGAGAATGCACCTAGGCTGCTCTTGATTCGTGGCTTGGTATTGTGCATCTTGACAAAAATCTTCCTTACCTTCTGCTTGCTAGTATAATTACATCAACTTACAGTCCTTTTTATTCTATGAATGCAGATTCCTTAAATTATAGTAGCCCTAGCAGATGGGAAAATGGGAGCAGAAGGACGTAAAGATCTTTTTGATTGGTTGGAATAAGTGACTTTTTGGAGGTTATACATGCAAGAAGGTGACTCATCTAAAATTGTTATACCCCTCATCAGCTTTAACCACTGATCACGTCTGTTTGTTTCTGTTTGTTATGCTTCTATATTCCAGGAAAAATGTGTGACAAAACAGCGGAAGGATGCATTGCCGAGATCTTGAGAGTCAGTGGACAAGAAACGGTTGGTATCCTTGGGTTTTATTCATGGTGAGAACCCAAATATCTGATTAGTCATGTGCATTTTTTTCAGGTTGAAAAGAATATCAATGCATGGTATCCAAGGCCCATCACTAGCTATTGTGCTTGAAAAAGTAAGATCATGATTTGTTCAAAGTACCTCTCCATCATCTGGTTATCTGGTCAACATGTTCTCTCCTCTTCGTTCCCTTTATATGTTCATGCTAACGATGTTTTCTCCAGAACCATTTGAATCATCAAAAGCTTTGGCGTTTAGAAAGGTGTTTTAAAGTACCTTTCCATCATCTGGTTGTCGTCCAATGATTTCAAAACAACCTTGAAGCAAAGAAACAGATGTAAGTTTCTGTCTCTAAACATATTTTATTCTGTGTTCAATTTTGCCCAAAGATTAAAAAGAAGAATGATATTTGGTGGTTTCATGGCATATGCAGGTCTTTGAGTGACAAAAGTCGTAAAGGCAATTCCGTAGTCCAGAACAAATGAAGTGTCGGGTAACATCTCTTTGTCTCTCTTCTCATGGTAAAAACACTCACACCAAACCAACAAACACGACCAAAAAACAAAAAAAAAAATCACAAACACTCAACACAATTACAAATACAGAACAAAACAATATCACACAAAACAGAACTTCCAGACAAACACTTAAGACTAGAAAAACAGCACAAACCTCCACACTCAAAAACAAAAACTTCACATGCCACACAAAACACAACACAAAAATTGACAAAAACGAACAAACCCCAACAAATTCAGACTCACCTGAACAAGAATTCTCATTGGTAATTTTTCTTTCTAATTTAGTAGAGTTTCATGCTTTCGATTTATTATGTCAATAACAATTTATGCACGATTTGTAATGATATCTATTGGTTCATTATTTAATATCAATTTTGTTTTTCTGTAAAAGGTATTTTCAGTTGCAATTCAAGCCTTAATAAACTGAAATCTATTGCAAACTTTAAAAATCCAAAACCAAAAAGCCAACTAGAAACAAAAGATCAATAAAAAAATTGCTACCACTGGATACCAAACAAAGTAAAACGAAAAATCAACAAGTGTTACATCCAAAACCTTTCATTATTGTTTTCCATCTGATAACGTTCTTTTTGTTACTGTCCTAGTAGATGTGTGGTCATAGGATGTCTTGGAAGTTTTTGGTCTGCTGGAATGTTTTTTTTACTGAGCTTCATTGCCCATGAAATGGCTAAAAGATTTTATATTTGATCTTGTATTAGCTCAGTTAAAATTTTTGGTGAGATAATTGATTACTGGGTTGCTATTTTACTGCATATTTAGCCTCTAATCTGTGCTGATGTGATGGGATTATTGCATACAGTTGAATGCCTTGCAATGCTCAGCTATATGTAATCTTTGGCTTGCCTGTGCGTGTCTTATAATAGTATGATGATCTTCCTAGTGATGCAAAAGGTGACAGAAGACCAACTTCTGGTACTTCTCCCCAAATTATCTCACCTTTCTTTTTCCTCATTCCATAACCTTTAAAAGAATTGCTAAGTCTTATGAACTTGATTACTTGCTTTGAAATGTTTGAAGAGAGAGGATCGTGGAGAAGTTCAAGAGATCAGAGTAACCGGAGTGGTGGAGATGATGACAAATCACAGCATCGTAAAGATGAAGACAGAAGCTCGTGGCGACATGACAAATCACTAACAATGTCTTAAAAAACTTGTGGTGATAAGAATGCGAGTGAAATCATGTCTATGGTGCTTGGAGATTTGTTCAAGTGCTCTGTTTTGTGTGAATGGCAAAACATAATCAGTTAATGGCTTTGAGTTTAACTTTGAGTTTTGGTTCCAAACATAGTAGTTTTGTTTATATGAATGCTTGTACATCTTCTTGTTTTATCACAAAAGACATTGTTTTGCAAAAATTTGATTTTTTTCTTCTTCTTAAGAACTTCATTAGAGATTACCATTGGAAGAGAAAATAGTTAAGAAACAATCATGGGGCTCTTAACTTTGTAAAAGCAAATTTTAAATTTAAAAAATAGTTAGGAGCTAAAAATAAGAGACCCTCAATAAGGTTGCTCTTACAAAGTCAAGTCTTCATTGGATAGTGCACTGAATCCAACCAAGGCGATCTTCAATAGACATATTAACGAATATGTCTCTCATTTCAAGCTTTAAAATCATGTTAAGAGCTTGGTATCTGGTTGTGTTCGCCAAGTTAGGAATCTCTTTGAGAGCATCCCAAACATTCTTCATTTTTTTCTCAGCCATTGATCTTCCTTGCATTATGTGATCAGTGGCCGAATCAATTGATCTTAGCTCTGTGCAAACGTCTTTTTTTGTGACCGATGCATCATCATCAGTTCTACCTTCTTGATCTGGATTTCCAACGAAATTCTCTAAGTAGATTGAAGTACCAGGTACAACTACTTCCATTGACTCATGAACCTTATCATCACTAGTAAGATCTACTTGTTTCAGTTTCTCACTTTCTCCTACTTTACATGCTTGTGAAGGTGATCTCTCAAATCGCCTCTTTCCAAATACTAGCTTCATATGCTCATATTCTTCATATGTCTTGTAAAACATATGTCTATGATTCGGATAGTCCTAGACAAAAAAAAAAGTATGTATATATTAGTAACAATGTAAAATAGCAACTACATATACATCTTACTCTTATGTAGACAAAAATGAAAAGAAACTTACTTTGAAGTAAGCAATCCACACTTCATCAGGAGCCGTGAACTTCTTCGTGATTGGATTCCATTCAAACTTCGAATTATAACGCTGAAGATTGACAGAATCTCGGTATATGTTCTTCAAAATCTTCATTCGGTTTATGTAATGCTTATAGGTCTTCTTACACTTGAATGTTTTGTTAAGAACCGGAAGTATCTTTGTCTCAACAGTTTCCTTGAGCATTCTTCCATTGGGATCAATCAATCCCCGCTTGAAGCAGTCGGCAGCTAGTTCAATCAACAGTTTGCTCTCCTCTGGTCTCCATCGTATATATTCACCTTTCCCTTTTCCTTCTATATTATCTCCCGTTTCTTTGTTCATCAAAGCTAGCAACTAAAACTGTTTGCATAACAAAACAACAAGAAGTCAATTTAAAACCTGGACATGATATAGAGATCTAAAACCCTGGAAGAGAACATGAGAGGTCTAAAGAAGACCCTTTATAAGATGATTTATCAACAATACACGGTTCAGAACAGAGTAGGAAGAACAGAGATAAACGACAAGAAGACAAGAGGGTGGGAGATCTAAACCTGGCAGAGAAGCAGTAATTATCGGCAGTTATGACTTATGGCTGCTAACACGTTTTTCTGTGCCCTAGAAGTTTTGGAATATATATATAGAGGGCGCGTGTTGGAGAAGATCTTCAAAATATTTGAAAACTTTTATAGAAAATTTGGATAACTACAGATTTTGGTTGGCGGTTTTTGCAAATCACACGTGCAATAACGCAGTATTCTAATGGATTTTAAAATCCATGTCTCTGTCTTCTTCATAATCTTAATTAATCAACATGGATTATATGATTAAGCTTATAATATGCAATCAAGAAGTGCCTTGATCCAATCTTGCGCGCCAAGCTTCTTCCCTTATCTGAAGAGAGTTGTTTCATTCCTCTTGAGATTATTTTCCATTCAAAAGTTTACATTTTCATTAATGCTATTAACCAAAAAAAGAAAAAAAAAAGAAAAAAAAGCTTATAAAATCCTTTTCTTCCAAAACTTGAATATATTGCAATGAAATTAACCTAGAGGATTTACACTTGCAAAAAGCAACGAAGAAGCAATGGCTGCTATCAAGAACCTATAACTAAAGCTAACCGTCTATGAATTTTCTAAGTCTGAAGCTACGCAAGAACCTGCCGTGTTCTTATATGCCAATACAAGATCTATGCTACCACTTCTCATCTCATCTCTGACTTATCGCTTTCGTTTCTGAATCCTTTTCTTGGTAAAGGCAGCAATAGATGCAGGAATGCCTATGGTTGTTCGGCCTTTCTTACAACCCCATTTCACTGGCATATCATTGACTATCTTGCTGATATTATCTGTTCCGCTTAATTGCACCAACTGCTTTATCTGATCAAACATCTGCAGGGTCAATGCCATTGAGAGATCCAAGGCTATCGAGTCATCCATAGGTTTCATCTTTATGTTTCTCAGTTTCTCTTTGAACGAACGCAAAGACATTGAGTCACCATATCCTTTGCGGTTTTCACACATTGTATTTACCTTTATGATGTGTTTGCATAAATTTCCTTGCAAAGACCAAGCGCAATCACAGAAGGCAAACTCCGAACCTGGGTTCCACACAACTCGTGTTACATCGCTATCTCTCTGAGACTGAACCTTTGCAACAAGGACGTTACTTTCGTCTAGTGTAACAGCAGATTCTGGAATCTCTGACGCCCTGTGCCAGGAAGTAGAAGCAATGTATTCTTCTTTAACATTTTGGAAAGAATCACTTTCATCAGCATACCGATCAAGCCAATAACTCGAATGGAGTTCCGTCGTCAGCTTGTGTACCAACCAATCTACTCTCTGAAGGGCACCGAGGTGTGTATCGTCAAACAATTTTACTTTAAGCTTGATATGGTAAGCTTCTATCGCACCACATGCTTCTTGGCTTGCAAGTGGAAGACTTTTCATAGCTGAGAGCCACATTCCTGCAGTAATTGAAGAAGATATAAGGCACTAAGACCAAGAGTACATGTGCACGGTTCTATATAATAGGGATAAGAAGGTGAAAATTTAAGGCCCTAACCTATTTTAGGCAACCAAGTGGATGTGAAATACTGCATGAACGCGGTTTGATCAACAAAATCCTGAGTTAACCTTTCTAAAGCCTTTTTTGTATCTACTCCATCCCAAATACTGTACACGAGTTCTCCTAAACATTTGAATAAATCTCTTTGAACCTCAAGGCTATCGCACTTCTTCACAACATTCCGAAGCCAGGATCTACGAACACGCCAGAGAGAGAAAAGAATGGGGCAACAAAATGTGTCCCTGGAAAAACAAAAAAGGAATTCAGTCAGTTCACAATAATAGACTCTTTAACCTATTTTAGAACTTTTTACAAAGTTGAAGAATCAACATTCATGCCTTATGGGATCAATCTCTGTTGCAGCATCGTCAATGATAAAGCCATTGATTTTGAAACCAGGATCAACACTCTTGGCGCGTTGGAGCAGTATTTTCATCCACTTCTCAACATCAGATTTCAAATAGCTACGCGAGATAATCCAAGCAACGGGGAGAGCATGATGTCTTGAATCAAATACAAGAAGCGTGCACAGAGGATACTACCACAATGTTTCAGATATCAGGATTAAGCACATAAACTTCCCAAAAGCAGAGACAGACATAAAAACAAGACCCATTTTACCTTAAGTCTCTTTATCCCAAATGTCGAATCAGCTGCAATAAGACTACAATGCCCAAAACGCACAAGCTGCTGCAACTGCCACTCCGTTTGAATCCCGAGCATGAACTGATCCGTTTCCGAAGATTCCTGATAAAAGAAGATTGATTTCTTGTTGCGCTCAGCCCATATCTTGATACTCGCTTGATCATCTAAATCCAGCTCATGAGTGGAACGTTTGATAATCATCCCAAGTTTATGAACATACTGAGAGGCAAGACTATCAACAGTTGCATCAGAACCACAATACCTCTGTATCCCTTCAATATGTTTCTCCAAAACGTTTTCTTCAGGAATCCCAAGATAGATCATAGACATAGTTTGCTGTTGAATCTCATTACATATATAAGGAATCTTCTTAGCACCAGGGCCAATAGCATCTCTATCAAGAGGTCCATGACAAACAAACCCAGCTTTGTTCACATGTCGTCTGTCATTGTATATAAGAAGCGCAAGTGAAGGACGAGCATAGAGTCGTTTCACCACAAAATGACAAGTACATCCTCGCATAGATTGAGGTCTCGCAGCTCGATTTCTAGTGTTGAGACGATATTTTCTACTGGGTAAAACACCACCACCTTCTCCATAGTTCTCAGGACCAAATGAACACCAATACCTTCAATAAGAAGTAAGACCATTGAAACCCACAAGTGAAAAATGAGATCTTTGAGTACTTTGAAACTGAAATTGAAACTTACAGTCTATATTCCAAATACTCATCGCTCTTGTACTCTTTGAGACTGCCTCGAGAGCGTTTTCTTCCTCTTTCGATGTGAAATCGTGTAGGGCACTCTGCGTTTGAGCATTCTCCGATTATGAATTCGTCGACTCTTGAATATGGAATCAGTGCTACTTCGTCGTGATGCTCTGATGTTCCGAATTTGGTCCAGGTCAAATCAGCCCATGAAAAATCTTCTATTTGTGGGTTTTGCACTGGAATCTCTTCTATAGATTCGACTATTTCCATCTCTGAGTAAAGTTTTGAGTAAACTGTGCGACTGCACAGGTCCCAGAAATTAGGGTTTTTTTTTCATGAGACGAATTGAATTGGGTAGAAGATGAAGAATACTGGAGAGGAAATGAGAAATATTATTACAAAATAGCCCACATATTATTATTTACTTTAACATTCGCCCCTTATATTTATCTTTTGTTTATTTTGTCCTCTTTGTATTTTATTATTTAAAAAGAGCCTAGCGAAACCATTGTTTTTGGTCCCCAACAAAACGGTTAAATGTTTCATATGTTATACTGTAAAAAGAGTATTTGATTTTATGAAAAGAAATTCAAAATATGATACGAAAAAATAAGTAAATAACAATATGTATCATAGTTGCCCAAGTTTTTTAAACATTCTTGTAAGCCATGACAACAATTATGAAAGCTTTTTTTTTTTTTTTCACAAGATATATAATTTTATTGAACAAACAAACATTACATGGGCTATGGAATACCCAACAATAGAAAAAGTACAGAAATGTATTAGGCCCAACTAAGCCCATCAGAGAAACCACCTATGGAAGAAGAAAATTTATCTTTTGTCTCTATCCAAAACCACGTGTCTTCAATTGGTGAGAAACCAATACACGTATTGGATGAGAATCTAAAGTTTTCCGACTTCATCCTTCGCCGTCAAGCATCGACTCCGATGAAAGATTCAACGTCGACCAACAATTCAAACATGGAATCTTGTGGGTTTTCACCGGTAAAAACAATCGAAACTCTGATTAAAGAAACAACAGCTCAAGGCAATGTTAATATGCGACGGAAACCACTTTTGTTCTTCAACTCAAATCTCTGATTGGATTCCTGCAATTCCAAACTCAAAAAGAAAAACAGGTTGGATAATAAGCAACCGAAAGCGAAATCGCTTTAATCATTATCACCAATACATCTCACATGAGATTTATTGAAAGCAAAACTAATTTATGAAAAACAAAACAAAACGCAGCAAAGGAGCGCCGACGGCAAAACCGACCATCATCGCTTTGAAAGCCGAATGATGCCGGACAAGAGCTGGCCAACACCGAAAAGAACTAGTAGTTGCCAGATGATAATCCCTATCGGGAGACGGAAACCGGAAAGAATTCCGGACGGCAAGAGATTGTTCAGCTTTCTCTCTCTTTGAAAAATTTTAGAGAGAGAAAAGAGAGAGAAAGCTGCTAGATATGTGTGTGTTTTTTGACCTCACAATTATGAAAGCTAAATAAAGTTTTTAGAAGGAAAAAAAAAAAAAAAAAATAACAATATGTGGAAACTACATACGGGCTAAGGATTTAGTGGGCCAGAACATGTGATTCGGCCCATCAATATGCAGTCCAAATCCATAATTATAAAACTTGTCGTGAAGAAAGGTGCCAAGTTGGGCAAATTCATTTCAAAACCCTAAAGCTTGAGCATGAACGACGATGAAGAGCCACCACTGAAGAAGAATAAACTGCCAATAGAACCAACCTTGAATCTTTCACTTCCAGAAGATTTGATAGTGAGTATCTTAGCCCGTGTCTCAAGATTGTCTTATCGAAATCTCTCCTTAGTCTGCAAGCGCTTCCACTGGCTCCTTACTTCAGGGGAGCTTCACCGGATCCGGTCACTATCAGGTTGTACCGAGAATTGTCTCTATGTGTGCTTACGTTTCTCTCATAATGACCATATCCCTCGCTGGTTCATGCTTCGTCGGAGACCTAATGAAACCCTAACCAATGACACTAGGAAGAAGAAGAAGAAGAATAAGTCAAGTGGGTATGTTTTGGAAACAATCCCATTTCCCCATCCTCCTCCTGCCCACGGTTGGGGTCTCGTGGCGGTTGGTTCTAATATCTACAACATTGGCGGATCCATCTACGGTTGTCGCTCAAATAGTGTCTCAATCCTAGACTGCTGGTCTAACACGTGGCTCAAAGCTCCAAGCATGCAGGTAGATCGGTGTCGCCCATCAGCCAATTTCCTTGATGGAAAGATATACGTAACAGGAGGCTATACCAGTTACAAAAATGCATCACACTGGATGGAGGTTTTCGATCTGAAAACCAAAACTTGGGAGCCTGTGTTGAGCAGTGCAGGCAGAATGACGTTATATAAAAGTAAGAACGTAGTTGTTGATGGAAAGCTATACATTTTTGGGAATAAGGGTGTTGTTTACAACCCCAAGGATGATACATGGGATAGTTTAGGACCGGAGATGAATTTAGGTTCGAAATGGTTTTCTTCTTGTGTGATAGAGAACGTGCTTTACTATTATTATTACGAAGAAGGTATCAAATGGTATGACACTAAGGCAAGATCCTGGAGAAGTTTGTTGAATGGTATGAGTAAACTGCCTAAGTTTGCTCGTCATGCCAATGTTAGGTTGGCGGATTATGGTGGGAAAATGGCACTTTTTTGGGACAAGTTTGTGGCTTCTGGTGGTGGTGGTGGTCTTGGCTATCAGAATAGGATGATTTGGTGTGCGATGATTGCACTTGAAAGAAGTGATAGTGGAAACATTTGGGGGAAGGTCGAGTGGTTTGATGCAGTGCTTCCAAATCCAATTCCTAAGGAATATGTATTTGAGTATGTCGGTGCTGTCAAAGTTTGATGAAATGCCATAAGAGTCACACTTGAATGTGGTGAATCTTTAGTGTGATCCATGTGGGTGTTATCTCATTTTGACGGATGATTGTCTTTCTTGTTTTTAGTTTACTGCAAAAACATATTTCATTTTGTAATGCTTTGATTGTTAGCTTTTTTTGTGGATCTAAAAGACCTACGAAACTCTGCTTTGGTTTGATTAAAGAGTGTTTGGTCTTCTAGTGGCGCTAAAGGGATCATACACCCGCACGCTCGATGTGTCCACGGGGAAAGAGTATGGACCGGGCTGTGACCACTTGGTTAAAAAAACCCATTTGCCCCAAACTACCATGTCTCATGAGCTGTTACTATATATGCTGAATCAACAACGGTTTATACACTAACGATTTGCGAACAAAGTCACGTGCTCCTGATATTTCCCGCCATATTCGTCTAATCCTAATTTAAACTATCATCATCTCGTCTACACTATGAAAAGCTCTGAAATTAGATTTCTTAGAGAAGAACGGGGAAGATGACGACTCTAGTCGTGATGAGAAGACGAAAGAATAGTGGAGAAGAAATGAGTTAATCTTTTGTTAATTTATTTTAAAATTAAAAGTCTTGACTTTTGTTTCGATTTTTCTTTCCTCGTGCATAATATTTGTTCTGTTTGAAGTCCATGTAGAAATAAGAGGCACTTCAGTTGATATCTAGGTGTCACAATTCAATCATATGTTGTGATTATGATACATAGCAAACTTATTGTTAATTTCATGATCAAATTAACGACAACAGTAACTTGTAAATGTGCCATCGTACTTTAAATAGATAAATCATGGACAAAAATAACTCATCAGTGACAAAAATAGCTTAAACCACAAGGTCCCAGTATCATTTCAATTAATAAGTAAATCGAAGCCTAGAAAAAAAAAACAAGGAGAGCTCAGTACAAGGCTATACTACATCCAAGAGATCAGAAGAGTGCAATGAACCCAACCATTGCTGAAACCTAAATCATCACAGCTTGATGCACCAGCCGGCAATCGAACCCGAGTCTGCACTGTGGCAGGGTACTATTCTACTACTAGACCACTGGTGCTATCTGACAACTATTTTTTTTTTTTTAACGGTAAAATAGAATCATCTATTTAAGTTAGAAACGGGCGGTTTTCTTCGGGAGAAAACCAGTCCGGTGTTAAAGAGCTTACATGGGAAAAAAATAGAATCTCGTGGTCTTGCCTTTTTAGCGAGGCAATCGGCACGTACATTGTTTAAACGTGGAATAAAAACTAAACAAAAACGAGGGAAACCAAGTTTTAAAACATTAAAATCTTCTAACTCCGAAGCAAAGGCGGGCCACTCATCCGGAGTGTCCAAAAGCTGACTAAGCTCCTTGCAATCTGTCTCAAAAGCAACATTAAAGATAGATAATGATGTGAGGGATCTCATTGCCCAGAAAATCGCTTCAAACTCTGTGTGAATGGGAGATAAACATTGGCGAAGACACTTTAATCCAAGATTAATAATCTGGCGATCAAAGCTAATAATCCAGCCAATGCCGCATAAGGAGGCTGCGTCTTTCCAAGATCTATCAAACTGACAAATCAAACAATTTGAAACAATAGGTCGCAAACCTGAATCTAAGAGGACCGGTTGAGAGACGATGATCAATTTTCTGGCTCTAGCTATACGGAAAGACTCTGCTTCTGTGCAGGCAAGTTGGAGCGTGTCGGCTGGATGAACATCAGAATTCCCAAAAACTTTTGAGTTGCGTGCCGTCCAGATACACCACATAATCCATGGAAAGTCTATGATATATTCCTCTCTCGCACCGAACTTCTTTGCTCTCAGTAGAGATGGTCTAAATTAGCTAAAAAAAAGTATTAAATGTATTCATTTTTTGGTGATTATTTAAATACATTTATGTTAAATGTAAGAAAAAAGTATTTGATTTTAAAAAAAAATTCAAAATGATACGAAAAAAATAAACAATATGTGGAACTACCTAGGGGCTTGATTAAGGAACTTACTGGGCCAGAACATTTGATTCAGCCCGTATGCAGTCCAAATCCATATCTATACCCTCGTGAAGGAAGTTGACAGGTTGGGAAAATTCATTTCAAACCCTAAATCTTGAGCCATGAACGACGATGAAGAGCCACCACTGAAGAAAAATAAACTGCCAATAGAACCAACCTTGAATCTTTCACTTCCAGAAGAATTGATAGTGAGTATCTTAGCCCGTGTCTCGAGATTATATTATCCAACTCTCTCCTTAGTCTCCAAGCGCTTCCGCTCGCTCCTTACTTCACCGGAGCTTTACCAGACCCGGTCACTATTAGGTCGTACCGAGAATTGTCTCTATGTTTGCTTACGTTTCTCTCATACTGACCCTATCCCTCGCTGGTTCATGCTTTGTCGGAGACCTAATCAGATCCTAACGAATGACACTAGGAAGAAGAAGAAGAAGTCAAGTGGGTATGTTTTAGCAACAATCTCGATTCCCCGTTCTCCTTCTGCTCTCAGCTTGAATCTCGTGGCGGTTGGTTCAAAAATCTACAACATTGGCGGATCCATCTACGATTCCACCTCATCAAGTGTTTCAATCCTAGACTGCTGGTCTCACACGTGGCTCAAAGGTCCAAGCATGCAGGTGGAGCGGTGTCGCCCATCAGCCAGTTTCCATGATGGAAAGATATACGTAACCGGAGGCTACAAACACTACAATCCATCAAACTGGATCGAGGTTTTCGATCTAAAAACCGAAACTTGGGAGCCTTTATTGAGCCGTGCAGGGATATACCGTAGCTTGTCATTTTTGAGATGTCATGATCAAACTTATAATTTTTACCAAAAAAAAAAAAACTTATAACGTAGTGGTTGATGGAAAGCTATACATTGTTGGGGCTAATGGTGTGGCTTACCACCCCAAGGATGGTACATGGAATAATTTAGGATCGGAGATGGATTTGGGGTCTTCCGCTTGTGTGATAGAGAATGTGATTTACTGTTATTTTTACGAAGAAGGTATCAAATGGTATGATACTAAGGCAAGATCCTGGAGAACTTTGAATGGTATGAAAAAACTGCCTAAGTTTGCTCGTCATGCAAATGTTAGGTTGGCGGATTATGGTGGGAAAATGGCACTTTTTTGGGACAAGTATGTGGCTTCTGGTGGTGGTCGTGACTATGAGAATAGGATGATTTGGTGTGCGATGATTGCACTTGAAAGAAGTTATAGAGGAGAGATTTGGGGGAAGGTGGAGTGGTTTGATGCAGTGCTTCCAAATCCAATTCCTAAGGAATATGATTTTGAGTATGTCGGTTGTGTCAACGTTTGATGAATGGCATATATAAGAGAAACATTTGAATGTGATGAATCTTTAGTGTGATTCATGTGGGTCTTATATCATTTTGTTTTCCAAAAAAAAAAAAAAAAAAATTGTAATACTTTGATGGTTGGCTTTTTTTTTTTGTGGGTCTGAAAGACCTAAGAAAACTCTGTTTTGGTTTGATGAAAGAGTGTTTGATCTTCTAGTGGTCTTTCCACATGCATAATATTTGTTCTGTTTCCAGTCCATTTATAAATAAGAGAGACTTCAGTTAAAATCTGAGATATCTAGGTGTCACGATTCAATCATATGTTGTGAATTGTGATTATGATACATAATTACATAGCAAACTTATTGTTAATATCATGGTCGAATTAACGACAACATATATGTAACTTGTAAATGTGCCATCGTACTTGAAATACATAAATCATGGACAAAATAACTCATCAGTGACAAAATTAGCCTAAACCACAAGGTCTCAGTATCCTTTCAATTAATAACTAAACCGAAGCCTAATAAATGTGTCTCTACACAGTTGCTTGGCACGAAAGGAACCATTTTATTCAGTCATGAAACTAAAAACTTCAGCAGTAAAGAGACCTAAGTATGAGAAAGATCAATACTTATAAACTTGAGAAAATGGATGATAGATCACGCATTTCCCACCTCTTGGTTCCCTCTAAAACCTTAATTAACAAAATGATGCATCTTTAGAAAAAGATGCAAAAATGAAAAAGAAGAGCTCAGTACAAGGCTTATATCACATCCTAAAGTTCAGATGAGTGCAATGGACCCAACCATTGCTGAAACCTAAATCCTCACAGCTCAATGCAGTCTTGTAATTTATAAAATAGCCCTCAGCGGACGTTGGTTTAGAATTTGATACAAAGATTTAGTTTAGTTTAGCTCATTCTTATCTTTTTCTTTTAGTCAACAATATAGCAAGCTAATTCAAAAGACTTTGAATTAAAAAAAGGTGAATGTGGTGTCAATTAGCATTATCTTTTACAATGTTGGATAATAATTTACAAATTCAACTCTGATAAATTTCCAATAATAAAAATGATATAAATCCAAAAATTTCTACCGACGTAAATGTATTGAAACAAAACAAAAGATAGAATAAAACAAAAACATCAGGTCCAGCACCAATCTCTTCCACAGAAATTCCTAAGGCACTGACTTCATTACATGCCTCTCCAAAAATTCCATTATAAAAGAAAATTAATCATGTTTCTATATAGACAAATGGGTCTGTAAAAAATACTTTATTTAATTCAGGTTGGATAAAGAAGATCCAAAACCACCAATACTTGCATTGCATATATGGTGAGTTAAAGGAATGCATTTTAGTTCATAGAAACTATACTAATTAGAATGACCAAATCAATTAATAGTGAATCAACAACCTCTAATCCAAACCCTGACAAGGTTTAGTCTGTAACATATTTCTATTTGCACCTTCTTCTTACTATTTTTGTTTTCAAGAAACACAAACCAAAACAATATTGGACCATTATGATATATATGAAACAATCAGACTATATGTTATACAAACAATACACATATACTGCTTCAGCAAAGCAATTAGGCAGTTCTTGTTTTTGATTTCTCACTTAAGAGTCTGCCTTAATTACTTTATAGAAGGAAAAAAAACACTTTCTAATCTTCTAAAACACTCCACAACACTTTCACACAACAGGACAAATCAATAGAGTCCGTATGAAGTAATAATATTATTCTTTTCCTAATCATTTTACATTCCCCTGTAGGTCATAAACATATATCATGATCTGAATGGACTCCATTTCGCGCTGGCTTTCCGATCTGTAAGCAATCAATCGGTGGAACGGTTGCAGAATTGAGCTCTCCAAATGTTTTCCAACAAAATGGATCGTACATGTGGTATTGTAGTTGCACTGGTTTTAGCTCTATGCCTGATAATTGCACGTCTATGCAAGGGAAACTGTCACTACAAGCAAAATGCACAGGCTTCACGGTGTAAGTGCCTCGTATCTTCTCATATGTGACTCCTTCTACGGACACTGCTGAAGTATGGTTCATGCATTTGCTGTGATCACAGTAGAATTGATCGATCACTATCGGTAGCTGAACCTCTGTGAGTTGAATGTTTGAGAAAAGTATTCCTTTCACTGATCCTATCCCTCCCTGCACATTCAAGCTGTTAGTTTTAACGGCTTACTATTCAAAATCAATTGGCAACGAGTGGATTGACTCATTCTGTTTTTTTTCTGAAAGGGTGTATTGTTACCTGCCAAGTCTTGATCCGGACACCGGTCATTGTGTTGTGCATAACTACATCTCGGACTGTTATGTTGGAGACACAGGCTTTGGTACTGTCTTTACCAAGGCTACCAATGCTGATTCCATGTCCTGGTCCACAATTCACATTGTGAACATACACATTGGAGCAACCCGTTTGAATCGAAATACAATCGTCTCCTGAAAAAACAGAGGAATCAATCAACGATATTAAGACCCGACTTTTTTCGATTTTTATGATGTTTTTCGATTAAAATTGGTTTGTACCGCAAGCTAGTGTGGTGGTGTGAATCATGACATCTTTGGTGTTCTGCAAATGAATCCCATCTGTGTTTGGACTATCTCCGGGAGAAGACACATTCACGTCATGAACTAAAACCTGGACGCAGTTATCAAACTTGAGGTGACATTGAGGACTGTTCTGGATAGTAATACCCGTCACAGTCACATCAAGACTACCATAGAACCGCAGCGCCTATACCGTAAAAATCAAGGTAATCAAAAGAATTTACTGAGTTTAAAAAACATGTAGAGACTGCTAATTCATTTTTATTTCTCACCGTTGGTTTAATGCTTGGCATTCTCCAATTAAGCTCACTTCTTATCTGTCATGTGACAAAAATACAAAAATAGAGTTTGGTGTTAAATAAAGAAACTTGAGTAGATTTTATAGAATGAGATGAGGAAGAAGATTTTTACCGGCATTGGAGGACGTTCTTGGACCGAATTGTTCAACGGGACAATGAGCTTGAAGTCATCGTCGATAGGATAATCCGAAAGGTAATCTTGTTGCCACCAAACAGTACCTCTTCCATCAATAACACCTTTACCTTGAATTGTAATTCCTTTAAGCTTTGTGAACTCAATCCACCACATTAACCCTCCTCCCCACGATTCAGTATCCGTAGGAGCTACAATCATCCCATCCAGCTGAAACAAAACAAAAGGCTCAAATCTTTCAGTTCATATGATGCATTTTTGTTTTGAAATTCTAACAAGTTTTGATGATTAATTCTCTCACTTGGAATACAATGTTTGCTTGACAATAAGGACCCGAAAAGGAAATCGGGCCAACGAGGAATATGTAATCCGGCGGTATGATCATCCTTGAGGCCTCGACTTTGCAGGCTGATGCCCACGCCGCTTCAAACGCCTGCAAAAGTTGTTAAACTCGTCATTGTTTAGTTTAAGACTAAACATAATTATGGAGGAAAAGAACAGAGAGTATGGTCCCCTCTTAAATCGGGTAATTTTGTTGTTATTTCTCTCTATACTCGTTTGTTTGTTTTCTTGGGGAATTTAAAACATTAAGAGGAAAAAAGAAAAAAGTTTTTGACTTTACAGAACAGAGAGAAAACTTTTTTGTGCTCTGTTTCTTGTTCTGTCTCGTGTTACCTTCTCAACTGTAATTCACATTATGGTTATTTTTAAAGACAATTCTCATGAAAGCGAGATTAGAATTCTTGATTAGTCAAGAACCACCAGATTGAATTTTGTAATGGATGATAAATCATTTGAGCCTGTACCTCAGTGTCATCACTCATGCCATCACCCTTAGCTCCAAAATCAAGCACATTGAATTCTTGTGAGTCCCCATCAACTGGCTTCAGCGGAAGAGGTGATGGTGGTGGTTGGACATATGGTGGTGGTGGTTGTTGAACTTGTGGTGGCTGTGACACGACAGGTGAACCGTCACTGGATTTTGGCGGCTGAGTTTTCATCTTCGGTTTTGGTTTTGGTTTTGACTTATGGGAATGACTATTGTTGTGGTTGTTCACATGGCTTTTTGGTTTCTTGCTGGACAAGGAATCCGACAAAGAGGAGGAACTGCTATGGTGGTGTCTCCAATGTCTTCCTCTTCTGGCAATGCATGTCTCTAGAGTTGTAGACCAGACCAGGATTGTCACTAAAACCATCATTGTGATACTCCTCAGCCTTAGACTCTCTCTCGTTATCATGTCTTTTTGTTGTTGTGTAATAATGTTCTCTTTGTAATGGTTTGAGACAGAAGCAGAAGAAGAAGAGAGTTTGGTTTATTTGTTGTTGTTATAGAATGAATAAAAAGAAAAAGGAATTATGGGGGTTTATATAAGGAATCGGTCCAAGAATATAGAAGGACTCACGGGAGCCTAAAATGGAATTTCATGTCGTAATTTAAAAAAATAGTGTTTTCTCATAAACTTAGAAAATTTGCACTAGATACATTATATATACGATGGTATTTAGAAAATGACAATGGAAATTCTTTGTCCAAGAAACAAAATGGAATAATCTTGTACGGTTTTACTGATATGTGATTTTTTGTGAAACATGTTATTTTCTATTTTGATATCTAATTAATTTTATCAATTGGACGTTACCCCAATTTTTGCTCATGTTATTTATGCCATTGAATTCTATTGCCCTTATATAACATCGATTATCTTAAAGTTCTATATTATTATTTACCGTATTAACGATAATACAAGTCTATATCAATTTATGAGAATACTAAATGAGTTTTTTTTAAAAGATTAATCCACTAAAATATTACGCTAATTTTCATCCCAATTTTTTGGCTATATTCTTTTGTTATCTTGTAAAAGTAACTTATGAAACTGTCATTTTCAAAATACAAATCATATGGATAATGGGAATCATTTCTAGTAATACAAAATTATCTATTTTCATTTACCAAATTAACCCATAAACTTAAAAGTACTAAGCGTTATTTTTTTTTCTTCGACATTGTAAGCGTAAAAATCCAAGGTTACTACTACTACCGTACTACATATCCACATAAAAAAACATTGTTTGTGTTTTGGTTCCAATTTTTGAACAAATTTGATTATGATAGCGGCTAATCTTGGTATCCTTATCATTATTCAGTAAAACTATATATTATTCATAACAACGACCCTTTATGAAAAAGAAAATTACCCTCTATAGTACTGTTTTGTTTATAGAAAACTGTCATGGAATATATTCCCTACACAAACTAAAATACAATTTGATGCCAAAAGTCAGGACTGTCTTTTTCGAGTAATAGTTGTACATATTGGATAAGTAATTTGAGTATCTAAATTACTATCAAACTATACCCTTAAAGAATGGTTCATGTAATTCGAGTATTGGATAGGGTTCAAAAAATTTGGGTATTTTTCTTCGCTATACAACTCTTATTAATTCGAATAATCGTTCGATTCGTGTTTTGATATTTTCAGATATTCAAGCAACCTTGAATAATTTTTAGGTGTTTTTGGACAGTTTAGGCTTAAAGTCCCATGCATAATTATTCCGATGGAACAAGTTATACTAATTCTAATTAACGAGTAATTAATTTCAATAATCCAATGACCTCAAAAGTTTCTGTTATTCGGGATTAACCAGTAGAATCATTTTATGTGACTCAAAATACACAAATCTACAATAATAGTTGTTATATCGTAAATGTGATAGCATTATAGAGATGATTAGTTTTTCTTTATTTTTTTTTTTGGAGATTACTAGTTTATAAATTAGGGAATATAATTTCAGGGGATATGTGTGCGCCACGTGTAGACTAAGGGTTGGTTGAGACTCATCCACTTTGGTTGGCTGAAACACACACTAACGCAAGCTAAAACAAACATACCACAAAGAGGCACCTGTTCAGACAAACACATATACCTTTCCTGTTGCAAAACCTCATCAACCAACATACAAATTCGTATATACTTACTTATATATGAGTATGACTATAGTATATGCATATATGCACCATATAAAGTGGGGCTACGTGAAAATGAGGTGGTGTTTTATTTTATTTTTGTATACACATAATAGGGATAAACATTTTTCTATAGATGTGTTTGCTGTTGATGTGTCATCGTGGTGATCAGATAAGTGTCTTATGGTCTCTATATTTACTCTAGAATATTTAATTATCAGGAATTCATTTTCATTGTGTGTGCATTATCTTCATTTTACAAGCTTGTTGAGTGACATTTTTGAGTTAAATTAATATCACTATTTTTGAGTTAGAAATTTAATCAATAAGAACTTTGAAAAATGGTTATAAAATAAGTTATTTTTGTAGTACGGCCGGACCAACAAACTTTAAAAATTTTACATTATACAAACCGCTTGCGATTTTTAACCCTTTATATCAGAAAACCAACATCTACAAAATTATTCTTGTTATAAAATTATATGAGAAATGTTGATGTGCAATTTACCAGTGATGAATATGTAAGAAATCTATATGTGCAATTTACCATGCATGGATATGCCTTTCTCATTAAAAGAAAAATTTTCCGTTGATCATAAGAATATTGTAGCTAATGTTTAACTAGAATAAAAAGAACAGATATTCTCGTACTCTCGTAGGCCATAGTAAGTTACATCTTCTAATGTATGTTAACTTAACGAAAAAATAATTTAACTGCTTTCATTCAATTTGTTTTCCACTATTAACTTGAACAAATCATTCATCGTGAAATGAGTGTCTATTAAGACCCAATTAGTTGATATTCAATGAATTCAAAGTTATTTTCTTTTAATGATGAGCTAACCTTGACAGTTTCTTGGGAGATAATTTTGTCGTATTAGTTTCTTGGGAGGTAATTTTGTCGTATTAGTTTCTTCCAAGAGAAACATATTCATACATTATGTAATATATATATATATATATGTGTGTGTGCATGTAAAAATGGATGAGGCATGTGATTGGGTCTAATATTTTGTCAATGGGCAGTTGATTATAACATCTCTTTTAGTGCTCACATGCACCACTTCACGGGAATTGCTATTGCCTCCACAACTCCTCCAACTTTTCTTTTTAAAAACTTTTCTTATCTTCTTTCTTTGTCTTATATATTCATGCATATTTAACAATTCAATCTTTTTTCTTGTAACACTTAATAATTCATTAGTTATTATGTGAAGAAATAGTCCTAAATAATTCATTAGTTGAATGCTGAGAAGTGATTGCACAAAACAGTTTAACGAGTTTCTCACTTCTCGTGAGTAGATAGATATCGACATGATCGTATCCTACAATCTCCGCTAAAAAAAACTTAGTTGTCTAAGTACTCATTCCTTGGAAGGTTTGCTGCGTTACAGAATAAGTTGTCTCTACACATAGTGCGTTAGTTTCTTCCATCTACGCTTTGTTGATTACGGAGTTGGCCTACTCGAGTGATGCGGGCGATTGCTTTGAAAAAAAATCCACTATACACGAGAGAAAATTAACACAATTTAGACATTCATACCTTTTCTTCAAAAAAAAAAAAAAAAAAAGACATTCATACCTTTGTTCTTATTAAAAGAATAGTAGGCTTAGTAATTTGTTCTATAAGTTTGTAACATTATTAACTCTTAAAAATACAAGATCATATATTCCAAAGTTGATATTATATTATTATAAAGGTTATGACTGGTGGGTCATGATATGGGAATAATTGAGAGTAATTTCTCCCATCTCTTATACAGAATAAAATTTTAATTAACAAAAAAAAACCTTTGATAAGAAAAAATTATATACCTGGAGGAGAGGAATTCCTATCCCTTGCATACCAGCCAAAGTAATATATGATACTACAGTATTATGAAAATTACAAAAGAAATTCTATTGTATACTGATATCATTTAAGAGTAGACTTATATTCTAAAACAAATTTAGAAAATTAATATGAAACACAAACGCTTCTGATGACAAAAGAAAACACAAACGCTATTATTGATTGAAACGATCACCACTTATATCATATAATTAACACTGTACTAATAAGAAGAATATAAACATTAAACTTTAGTCGCATGTGTGAATATGAGTGAGGGGATAGATCCCATGGGGGCATCATCACATATTCGTGTGCGTCTGTATATGTACACAAATCAAGATGCTTTCAAAACTTTCTAATGTTCCTTTCTCATTAAATTCATAAAATGCCACTGTTCATTGCTACACGAGGCGTATTAGTAATTAAGTATAAGAAACAAGAAACCCTATAACAAGAATTGGAAAAAAAAAAGGGAAAAAACAAGAACCCTTTTCATTTCATTTATTATTAAAGGATCTTGAAGAATCGGGAGTTTTTTCATAAAACCATTTACTAGCACTGTTTTTTTTTTTTCTTAAAACAAAGAAGTATATATTTCCACGTACCACCACAATCTGCATATGTTTAATAAATTTATTGGTTAGCTTATTTTTAATAAATATATTGGTTAGTTTTGTCATGCAACCATTTACTAACACTGTTTTTTTCTTAAAACAGAGAAGTGTATATTCCACCACCACAATCAGAATATGTTCAAACTTAAAAGAAATTCCAAGTAGATTGTTTTTAGCTAGATGTAGATATGAGACACGGATTTTATTGTAAGCTATATTTAAATTTTTTTGTAAACAAATCTTTTTTTTTATATTTTTTTTCTTAAAAGTAACAAATCTTTTTTTTTTTTTTTAAAGTAACAAATCTTTTTTAGTGATGCATGATCGTTTCTATCAATAGGGTTTGTGTTTTCTTTCATAGCTAGCTTGATTGGTAATCTTTTTTATTCTTGGAATTAAGTGAATTTTCCTTATTGTTCCACTCCTAATTGGTGGTTTCATTGAAAACTTGATAACAGAAAAATAATTGAATAATATAATAAAGTTACATATACGAATATATACAATATTACAAGCCCTTTGACTTCATAGCTCGACTCTTTGTGGTATTGGGCAATCTTCTTGATCATGTGAAAAATATATGTGGACCGTACCCACTTTCTTGATACGCCAAAACAAGTAATCTGTTATATATGCCAATATGTGTTACCTGTCTTCGAGGTTTTCATATAAATTCCAACATTTATAGTAATATATGAGTGTATGATACACTACTACACGTAACTGCATGTGTGCACATTTGTTGATATACACGGTGTGTACTTTATTATCGTTTATACCAAAAAGAAAAAAACCAATCATCACTTCACCGTTTATTGTTTTGCTCTAAATTAATTTACAGTTTTCTATGTATTTTAACAGAATCTTTATTTGACAACTTTCCAAAAACGATTTGAAGTTTTCCTATAAAGATCTCTTATAATAGTTTCTTTTTGTGATAAAAAGATGTATTATAATACGTAGTTTTTTTTTTTTTATGCTTAAGTATTATAATAGTTTGGATATTAAAATTTACAAACTTAATTAATAGTTGGAGTCTTTTTAATTTATTATCAAAGTAATGTTTTCATTGTTTCTACCAAAAAAAAAGTAATGTTTTCATTGTTTTTGACTTTTTGGTAAATTTTTTGAATGGTTTCACATACTAACTGAATGATTAATTCCTAAGTTGAATTTCATTTTAAAACTGTAAGATTATTAAGTAATAAAACTAACGAAAAAACAAAAAAAAACAAAACTAACGAATACGAGACATAGAAACGATAATCTGCAGAGATTTTTTTTTTTCATGTGGCTATTGCTTTTCTGACTTTCTTCTAGACTTTATTTAATTGTCTTTTGTTTCTCGTATGGTTTTACAAAATTAAATATATATGGCTTTACAAAATTAAATATATGCGTTCTTATATTTCTATATGCCGTCTTTTAGCGAAGACATGCTCGTGATTATTTATTTATTTGTTGTGTTTTTGTTTTTTTTTTCTTAACATCCCCGTGAGGCGTGAAGTGAACTCCATTGTCAATTCGTTGGTTGGCGAATGACCGTTTAGCCCTTCTGTTCCATCTAATTAAGTTTCTGTTTTAATCATTTTTTTTTCTCTTGGTTTGATAAATGTCTTGATCCAGCCAAATTCTTGATGTGCAATTTTTGGAAAAAGATCGAATAAGTTCAACTTTGGAGCATGACATGATTAAAAAAATATGTATATATATGAAGGATGTATCAGGATATGTGCATGTACATTTTTTGTTGATATATATATATGTGCATGTACATTTTTTGTTGATTAGATTAATCATATCAAATCTTGTTATATATAATATGATTTTCAAAATTAGTAACTTGTATGATCGTGAATGCTCCAAAACCAGTCACGGCAGGTAAAACATTACAGTCATTTATGTACAAACAATTTAGATTAGGTTTGACTTGTTTTTGTTGATACAAGTCTATTAATACTATTTGCAGAGTGCTCCATTCTCAGTAGCATCTAGTTCTGGAATGCTCCAAAACTAGCCACGGCATGTAAAACATTGTAGTTATTTCTGTACAAACAATTTCGATTAGGTTTTGTAACACTTGTTTTTCTAGCAAATCCCTTGCAGAAATTCTTAGCAAATCCGTTTTATAGGCAAAATGATAGAGATGCAAAACCATAACTCAAATTTATGCTATTTAATTTTAAGAAAAATTATATTTATGATAAAATTTATATATTTTTAATTTATTAATAAATTTCACTATTTTTGGAGATTATATAGTTGTGGTATTTTTGTTTCATAATATATTTTAGACACATTAGAATTATATAGTTGAAATATTATTTGAGCCACTAAAAGTCCAAGTTTAATGGGTCTAAGTGTGTAATTATGAGTGAATTTTTTTATTAATAACTATTCTTATTTATATAAGTTATATGTATAAACACACAAACACATATATATATATATATATGTATATACATATATATATATATATATGTATATACATCTATAACCATACCGTCAAGGGACATGCACTTGACATGCACTTATTCCGACATGGCCCATATTTCAACATATCCATGGTGATATCCGTCACTTGGCCTAACGATTGACACATCCAAATTCAACCTAGAGAATATACCCGCTCACCATGCTTGTGATTTGAGACCTTTAACAACTGTTCTAAGTTCAAATGATTCCTTTTGGCTATAGGATACTGTAGTGGCTCATAAGTAAACGTTTATTTATTTTTGGAAACAGAGAAAAACAAATGTTTGGTAAGTCAAATCTAGCGAGCGATAACTAGTCCCAACGACAATGCGGCTCCAAACAATGCGTGGAGTCTCACACAATAATACTTGGCCATGAATATCTTCCCATTATCCTGCATTTAAAGATTAGATTAGCAAAATTTTGTATCACAATGTCCAATTCTAAATTTCTTACCTTGTGGTGCTTTTCGACATAGCTTGAAACCAAATTCCCAACTGGTAATGTCAGGAAACACATCAACTGAAACACCCAAACCCAACAACAAAATTAAAAGAGTTTTTAGTTATATGTTCTTGTATCTCAGTCATGTTCTCAAATCTGTTAACTTACTGTGCAAGGTAGTGGCAAAATCCTGCTTAAACCAAGAACAAGAAGCATTGAATATAGCAAACGAATAGCCCATCTCACAACAAAAGCTCCTTTTTCAGTCCCTAACCGAACCTGTGTAAACCAAAAAACAAAACTCTAAATCATAAACACAAATCACCATATTCATATTAAACCTTGTTGAGTTTTTCACATTTGTACCATAGGTGAATACTTCCCCACAGCTAAATCTCCATCCACCTGTAGAATGTAAACGTACTCAGTATTGTGCGGGTCGTTTCAGGAATCATTAGACCGCCTTTTTAATTAACCAACCTGATGAAAATGGCTGCAGAAAAGGATGAGAGATGTAGTAAAACCAACAAGGAGAGATGAGGAAAGGACCCTACCGCTTAACGGAAGATGCCTCATCTCACTGCAAAACCGATTAACCAGTTTCCGTTATTAACTCATGGAAACAGAAATTGATGAGGGTTTGAGTAAAATTTTTGATATTACCTTGAGCTACCAAGAAGTAGATAAAAAGCAGTAGTAGCAAATGGACCAAATGCTGCAAAGCATAGAGGCTCTCCTAATCCTTGGTAACTTAACCGAAATGGCGGACACTAGAACAAATCACAAAGTATTACTAGAGTTAGAATCTCCTCGATTAGTATCAAATTGTCATCTAGGAAGTAGCATTCACCTGGTATACATAGCCGCAGAGTATTGCTGAGGCCAGCAATAGTATTGCACGGATATTACTTGCATTCAAAGATGTCCAAACTAGACCAGAAACACCAAGCACGAGCGATGTGATTGCAGCGGCTAAGGTTCCTGTCCGGCTTTTCCAAGTAAAACCCACAAAGCACATTTATTAGAAGGGAATTGAAATACATAAACTTCAAAGTTTCAAACTCTATCCTTTAATACTTTACCTTCCAACCAGATTTACTACTGATTCCTTTTTGTTCTTATCAGCTCCGGTATCAAAATCATAAACATCATTACTGCGATAAAACCATGTTTGGAAAGAGTAAATACATGAAAGAGTTAGCTAATACAATCAACGAAAATGTTAAAAGGAATCAATCAATCACCTTAGGTTGAGCCAAGTAATGATAAGAATTGATGAGAGCATTAGAGTAACATAACGTCTAGCTAGAAACAAACCCGTCTCTAAATAGGCCGCTGAAGCGCCAACCTGTGACATTTTAACTGTGAATACTCAATAGCATATAAAGGCAATGGAGGACATAGAAAGGTTTATTGAGTAAACGTACGGTAAGAGGAACTACAGCGACAGAGTACATGGGTAGTTTGATTGCTCTCCATATCAATTTTTCTCTGGGAATTTCCTCTTCTTGGTAAACTTTTGCTGTATCTCCATAACTCTTACAAAAGATTGGCCCAACTCTAAGGTTACTTCTTGTTTTAGCATTCAGATTCTCCCATGCATTTGAACCAAACACCGGTAATCTTGTGATTACATTTCCTCTGCTGGGAAGCTAAGCTAAGTAATTTTAGTGAAAGTACAAAGTAGATGAATTCATCATCAACATCAACAGAAAGATTATTGTCAAAGAACAAAGCTTTGGATGAAGCACTAAGCTTACCTTGTGAATTTGCCGTTTCACAAACAAATCAGTTGACTTTTTGGGCACAAACCCATAATTTATGTCACAGAGAGAAACAAAATTCATCATTTTCAGGTCTCTGCATAACAAGAAGAAAGATTTTCAGTTAACCGAGCAAGAACACTACTTCCGAGTTAAAAGTCCGAGAACCCTATAACTAAAATCTTTGTTCTGGCATAAATCAGAGACAATGAAAAATGAGTAAGATGAAGAAAGACAAATATAAAGTTTGGAACTTTACCTTTTAACACGAATCTTTCGAAGAGGGCATTATCAGCGACGGAATTGGAATCAGATCAAACCCACTACGTAATCATAACAAAATCACTCAATGAGCTCTATACAAAAACGTGTCCGAATTATGCCAATAAACAGTCAAAATTGAGTGACTAGAATCAGAATCAGAATCAGAGTCAGAGGATTTTTGAAGGAATCTATGCAATGCCAATGTTTGGATTTGTTTATTCAGACAAGAATTTGAATGTTGGGTTTTGCGGAAGAGACAGGGATGATGAAGTGGATAACACAAGCTCTTGTTGGAAGATAAAATCACGTGAGGTTCACGTGTCTTTGACCAATTTTTAATACAAGTAGAAGATGGGCCTTGAAGGCCCAATATTTTGAGGGGTTGATTAGTACACACTACAAAGTAAACTATATAGAACACATCAACGCAAGCTTAAAATGTGGTGTTTTAAGTTTATATGATTTTTATTTTAATTTTTTTAGTTTTGCTTGTGAGTTATCCAAATATGTGTTATCAGCTGGTAGCAACAAGGCTATTAGGAGTACTAGGATTCAGGACCCCCGCGATGTCGCGGGGGAATATATTTCAAAAATCATTTAAAAAATATCAAACGAAAAAATCATAATAAATTGTAATAATTTTGAATTTTTTTAATAACAAATCAATATATATTTTACAAAAAATTATGATAAAGAAAACCCTCACAATGATTTATTAAGTATATTAATATAAGAAAAACAATAATTTGTAACTAAAAAACTATTCCAAGTGCAAAAAGCATAAACTAATAAACCAAATATTACAATGGTTTGATAAATAAGCCAAAACGTTCAACGTCAAATAAACCAAATGCTATTGTGTTAAATTAAACGGTAACAACAATTCATTTAAATATATTTTAGTATTTAAATATTTTTTAAAAATATGACGAACTTATCCGAGAAACGCAACCGTAGATATCAAATATTCCAAAAACTGCAACGGTTCGTCAATTATACCAAATATTGCAATAGTTCATCAAATATACTAAAGATAACAATGGTTCGTAACACAAAACCAAAAGTTGCAATAATTCGTCAAATAATCCAAATGTTGAAACAGTTCAATTAAATAGTTACAATCTCATTTAAATACATTTTAGTAATTAAAAATTAAGAATTAAAATAATAATTTATGAAAAGTTACACCGAGAGATGCGGCGGTAGATAACTAAATGTTATAGCTATTTATAAAATAAACCAAAAATTGCAATTGTTCGTGAAATAAACTAAATATATAAACCAAAGGTTGCAATTGTTCGTAAAATAAACTAAATATTGCAATGATTCGAATAAGCGGTTTCAACTGTTTAGGAAGAGTTACAATAAAAAACGCAACCGTAGAAAACATTCAGAATGCAATTTATAAAAAAAATAAACATAACCGTAAAATATAAATTTTAATTAATAAAAATATTCACGAAAAGTTGCGATAAAAAGACGCAACCCTTCAGATGTGCAAATGGTATTTATTAGATTGCTATTATATATAGATTCTATTTAATCTATAAAGTTTCTCTTCATTTTTCATGAACTGGAGATATGGTGCTGTTTCCAAATCATCTAAATGATGAATTATACTTGATTATAGTCCACCCTCTTTTACTCATATGAAGATAAACTTGGTTTTACTTTTGACTTAATCAACAATTTTATTAACTTTTTTCAAACATACAAGTTTTAAGAAGAAGACATTCACATGATGTCAAAAAAGAAAAAAAAAACATTCATATACCAAGCGATGCAAAAAGCAACACATAAGTAGTGTTTTCTTGCAATATCTTGTGCCATATGGGTACAATATGCTAAGAACGGAACCATGTGAATTCATATCGCATTATCTTTTTTTTTTAATTACATGTTGAAGACTTATTATAGATTTCTTATATTATTTTTATAAATAAAACCTTATAAAATACTAATAATGATTTTTAAGAATAAAACCAAAATAACCCATCGTTCTATGGTCTTCCAACCCCTCGCAATACTTCAAGTTGATGAAGATTAATGCAGAAGTCATTCTGGGTAAATGCACAAAATATGATTCGAACGGTGTTTTTTTATAGATGAATGAATCAAAGATTATTGGCGATCATTTTTTCTTTGTTTTCAAAGTTTGGCAAGATCATACTTTTAATCTTAACTAACTTCTATCAGTTCAGGAAACCGCACTCAAGGATGTTGTCAACGACATATGAATGCAAAAAAACTAACATGTATTACTATTGCCTACAAAGAGATTTAAAAAAATACACGTCAAATAAATTAAATACAAGACAACAATGAGTTTTACCATGTGAAGACCTTATTCTATTGTCTATTTTTAGTACGAAGGTAAGATTAGTTCTTGCTACTTTATTTTTTATTGAATTTTGTAATGTTGTTATGTTGATTATAATTACTGATTATAATATCTCGTTGTAAATCTTTTATAAACAAGTCTTGAAATATAAATTTTTTTCTTTTATTTTTAAGTTTATGTAATGAATATTTTAGGATGGTTATGATTTTTTTTTGGAGGTAAATTTACTTAGAAAAACAATCCGGGTATGAAAGTGACATGATCTTAGGTCTTTTTTGGACAAAACTATAAGAAAAATATATCTCAAAAATTTGGACCATCTCTAAATGTTGCTCAAAATATTTTTGCTCACTACGTTGCATTTATTGTAAAACAGTCTTTTTTTGGTGAATATAATTTTACATTCATACAAAAAAAAAAAAAAAAAAAAAAAAAAACTATATCCGTTGGATAGAAGTATGATTTAGTACATAAATAACCTTACTTGGGAAAGAAGTTTTGCAGCAAAAATATTAAGAAAAAAGAAATCAGCCAAAACCCAAAACA
Organism: Arabidopsis thaliana x Arabidopsis arenosa; assembly: GCA_019202795.1. Taxonomy (NCBI): domain Eukaryota; kingdom Viridiplantae; phylum Streptophyta; class Magnoliopsida; order Brassicales; family Brassicaceae; genus Arabidopsis; species Arabidopsis thaliana x Arabidopsis arenosa. Next base: position 2,539,587 of record CM032919.1, on the reverse strand, counting down.
TGATTGATTTCTTCTAGCAACGAAATCCACAGCTTTGATATATCGCACACGAGACTCAATTAGTATCTCGGGTTCAAAGAACGGCTGCTTTAATAACTACGAAATAGAAGAATCATGCTTAAATAGGTTTAATGGCAAAGCAAAGAAAGACTCGAGCAAGTTTTTCATCTTGAGCTCATCATCGTCATCATCACATACAAAATATGTTCATGTTTCTCCATCATTAACTTTTCAACAGTATAAAGATAACTCAGGAGAAGAAGACCTGAACGCTAGAAGTTTTCAAAGACTGGCAAACAGGACAAACACCAGTAAACACATCACAGTCTTTACACAAACTCAAGTGCCTACACGGCACGAGCAAGACCGAAACATCCTTTACGTTACACGACTTACATCTCATCCCAGCACTTGGTATCCCCGGGATGTTCAAGTAGTTGTATGAGGCTGCCTCGTCATCAATCTCACTATCCCCAAACCCTTCTTTCATTTGATGATGATCAGCTACTACTCCTGCTGCATTGTTGTCGTTTCCATGTGACATCACTTGTTGCAAGTTTACCTTTAAGGCATTAACCACAGATTCATTGTACTTTGCTTTGTAATGCCAGTTCTGAGCTTCCACTGCCACTTGTTTTATCTTATCCACGAGTTCCCGGTTCTTCTTGTTCATGGTTTCAATCTCCTGGTCTTTCTCTTGAAGCTTCTTACTCACATCCTTCTCTAAGGCCGTGACAAAGGACGTGACATGTCTCTGTTTTATATCTCTTACACCTTTCGCCATTTGATCTGCCTGGTCCAAGAGAGTACAATCTCAAAGACATGGGATATATAGGCAACAACATAAGCTTTAGAGTTTAGAGATAGAATTGGTACCCGGAATTTGATAAACTGATCAAGCTCCTCTTTCTGTCTATCAAGGTCCAATCTGATATTGTCACCGAGTGACTGAAAGACTGGAGTTGTGATACTTCCATTTGCCGAAGTTACAGAAGAGTTGCGCTCATCATCGTCATAAGATAGTCTCAGACCAGTTGACACTAAGTTCTGTTTTGGGACTTCATCTTGACCAACAGTATTGTTGTTGTAGTTATAATTCAAAGAGATCTGCAGCTTCTGCTGTCTCTGCATATTATTGTTGATTTCGGTTTCCCTTCCGCGTTTGCTATTATGCCGAATCATAGGAGCAAGGTTATCATTAGCAAAGTAGTTTACGGGATCAATAGTACAACCAGCTCTCACTGCAACCAATTCCACATACAAAGGAACAAGCTTTAGCTCTATAAAGCTCTAACAACATTAAAACCAAATGAAGAACAAAATTCAGAAACTTACTCGTCCCAAGCAAGTGAAGCTGATTCAACGATGTGTTAGATTGATACTGAAACTGGCTGTCGTTCATAAGAACCTGCGGCACAGGGTTCTCATTGTTGCCTCCCAACATCTTCTCTAGAGCTTAACCGTTTTGTGTGTATATTAACCGTAAAGTATTGAACTTTCAGAAGAATTACAGTAACAAACCTGCAGACAAATGAAACTAATTAGTTAAAACCAACAAAAGCTCACATTTCTTCAGCTTTTAACATGAAGAGCCAAGATGTACTAAGATTTAACTGTCCTAAGCAATACAAATTACAATCCAACTAGAGACAAAGTTGAGATCTTTGAGGAAACTATGGTTCATGATCAAAGCCTCAGATATATTACAGATACTAACAAGTAGGAATTGATTGATTCTTCATAAACAACACCCAGACAGGAACTCTAGTATATATCTATACGGTCAAACAAATCTAAAGAGATATCTGAAGAATCAAGTTTGCCTATTTGATGAACTTTCTTTGATCTTGCCCAAGAACCAATATGATGGTCAAAGATTCATCTGAATATTAAACCAATTAACAAAAACAGGCAAAAGAAAATAAGGCAAATCTCTGGAACATGGAAGAAAGATAGCAACTTCAAAGAACAAGACATACCCAAAAGATCTTGTAAGAGAACATAGTAACTCCTCTTAGAGATTGCCCATCAAAAAATTAAATCCGATTTACAGACAGAAATTAAACCAAAGCTTCCTTGAGATCCTACATACACACAAGAAATCATCATCACAGCGACAAAAAGAAAAAAGTTTGATTCTTTTCATCAGTTAAAGTAAGAAAAAAAAAAACCTGTAAAATCAAGAAGTCGAAGAAAAGCTTAATCAATTGAAGATTCAGAATCTTAAGAAGAAGAGAAGAAAATGGGTTTGTTGAAAGAAACGCAGAGAAACAGCAATATCCAATAATTTAATTCAAAGATTTTAATTTAAGGGGAAAGAAGAATAAAAGAAACGGATGGGAGAAAAAAAAAACGAATGAAATGAATGATGGAGAGGTGAGAAAGCAGCAGGAGGACACAGTGGTGAAGGAGTGGGAGAAGTTGGGTGGCAAAATCGATATTATAAAAAAAAAAAAAATCTTGAAAATAGACAAAATTTCGAAAATATATTTTTAAAAAAAGAAATAAAAATGTTGGATGATGATGAAAACAAGAATAATAATAGTAGTAACCGGTGGCGGTGGTATTGGTTCTGCTGATTTTCCCCGTGAGTTGTGCCTCTCTGGTGACGCCATTTTACTCTACTTTTCTCCATTTTTCCTTTGTCCTTTTTCTCCTCTTCTATTTTTTTTTTGACCAAATCATTAAGAAAATTTCAAACTTTTAAAATGGGCAACACTAATTTGTTTGTTAATTACGATATGGACCCAGTTCTATTTGACATCCTGGACTCCACGTAAAGATTCTGAGTAGGGGTGGGCACGGAGCGGATATCAGGGATGTTGGTGGTATTTGTTATTCGATTCGCTTTTTCCGAATACTAAATTTTCCGATTCGTATTTGCTTCGTTACTGACCGGATATCAGGCTGTTCGAATATCCGTTAAAATCCAAACTATTTGCCGGATATTCGATCCGTTAAGTATTTGTTTAAAATTAAACAAAAACAATTAAATAAAAAAAATTAATCCAAAAATTGTAAAATTTTATTAAAAATAGTAATATTTTATCAGAAGTATATATTTCTCCTTTAATTGTTCAAACTAATAGTTCAAGTAATTAATTCGGCGATTAGAAAATTATAAAACACATACAAAAATAATAAAATTATAATTTATATATGTAATTATCTATATATATGTATGTATTCCGGAGCGAAGCGGATATCCGCCAATTTAAATTTTAGTATTTGATATTTGCTCCGTTTTTTACGAATACCTATTTTTAATATTTGATTTGCTTCGAAAAGTTACGGATATCCGGATTTTTCAAATCGAATCGAATCGAATAACGGATCCGGACCATATGTTTGTTAGATTGGCTGATTTTGGGTGACACATTAAGAATTGAAATTTTGCAAAAATATGTGTGAAATCTGCAAAAATATTGTTTGAATTTAGGCTGATTTTGGAAGACACTTAACATGGAGAGAAAACTAAATAGATTATGTTATAGAGCTCTTTTCATGGAATGATTGGCCTAGCCTAGCTCGAGAATTGATGCTAGGTGTGACGTTGTTGTATCGTAAGATGTTCTTGAAAGCTTTGTGAACTCATCTGAGCAAAGAAGGTGTTTCAGAGGTTTACATTTTTTAGATTGTTGAGAAAGATGCCAAGCTAGGGATTAGGAATTGGGGACTTCTGCATCATAACATGACTAGTAAGTACAGATTTGAGTTCTCAGATCGACGCAAAGACGTCTGAAGATTCAAAGAGCTTTTGATTGGATTCTTTGTGCACGTGGTGATACTTTATCTGTTGACGTAGAAGAGAGGTACTGTCTCTGTTTCCTCTGGTTTTTCGTTTTGGTATGTGGATTAGAGTAATACATTGAACTTAAACTTTATGAACAACAATGAATGTTTGGATACAAGAATTAAAAACTCTTATCTGTGATGATTAGTTCAGGGAATGTCATCTTGGGTCTCACACATAAAAACTATAGAAAAGTGAAGCGATAGTGTAGTGTGTGTCTTGTATGAGTAGTAGCACCACACACCAAGAATCATTTGACATGGCAACATGGTCCAATGACCAAGATCATTCTCATCCTTTACCATGTCTTGTATGAATTGTTTTGGTTCCAAACATAGTAGTCTTGTTTCTATGAATGCTTGTACATCTTCTTCTTGTTTAATCACAAAAGACATTGTTCTGCAATAATTTGAAATTTTTTTCTTAAGAACCAATGGATTCTTAACCATTGGAGGACATTTTTGCTAAGATACTCTCTTCTATTCTTAACTTACAAAAAGCAAAATTTTATTTTTAAATAATGCTAAGTTACAATTGGTTCTTAACCATTGGAGATGGTCTAAAGATTTTAATTTCGGTTTGGGGTATGGAAAGTCAGAAATCCAAGTTTTGTTATATTTAATTTAATGAACCAATTGATTTAGTTGTTCCGAATCGAACCAAACTAAATCTAGTTCAAAGTTCAAACCTTTTACGGATCGGTTTAAAAACTTTTAGGGGGTGTTATTCACTCATGGAGTTAAAGTCAATTCTTAAAGGTTTAGATTTGATTTCTGCTATTGTTTTTAATAATCTGTTTGTGTGGAGTTCAAAATCTCTGCAGTATATCCCGGATTATGATTCTAATGATTTACTCATGAAACTCCAAAGATGTTTCATTTCAAATGATTTGATATACAAAGATTTTACAAGTCTTTTAGTTTTGAATAACACTGGATTTTAATGAAGCATTTTAAATCTTAGTTGAATAACACCAAACTTTAAAATCTATTAGAGTTAGATTTAAAATTATTAGGTTAATAACACTGAATTAGTGTTGGATTTCAATTCTGTTAAAATCCATCATTGAATAACACCACCTTAGAGTTTAAACTGAATCCAAACAAAATTAACCAAATTACGGTTGGCTCCGGTTCAGCCGTTTCGGTTAACAAAAAAATGGATGTTTTCCAGTGTTCCACACGTGTCCATAAACCCTAATTTTGCAGTTTTTTTTGAAACTGAAGAACGAAAGTGAAATCGTGCAATTCATCTTCCTCTTCTGTTATAAACCCTAATTTCGGATTCTCACAATCGAACTTGGCTGCAGAGAAGAATGGGGACTAAAGAAGTAACAAGAATTGTGACTGATGAAGAAAAGCAATTCGCCAAGAATTTCAACATATTTGATCTCCCTGACGTCCCTACCGGACTTCCTCCGCATCTTGAGCTCCAGCGAACTCGCGCTGTCTGTAAGAATGATGCTCCTATTCATGTAAGAACTAGTCTCGATCAAATTTACACTCTTATTAAGCTATGTATTGTTTGGCTATAAGTTCAGCTAACTAGAAATTTATTGGCTTTTCTCAATGTCCCATGTGGGTTTGCTGTATTCATCGATTTTGTGTAGAATTACAGAGTAAAGTTTAAAACTTTCCTGTAGAAAGCTGTGAATTTGATGAGTTTGGTCTTACCAATTTAAGAAGATTACACTGTGGGTTTTGGTAGTTTTGTCGAAATCCGAATGATATTGAGTGATGATTGTCTGCAATTTGAAGTCTTGAATGTTCTTTGTGTTTCTGTTTCTTTGTAGCCTACGAGTGTACTTTACTCGGGTGCCTATGCCTCTATGGGAGTGGACAACAGTGTAAGACTAGAAAACTTCTCTGAGGATTTCAAAGTTGATGTGATTAGTCTTACAGAGACAGATATGGTTTTCGATATGATTGGTGTCCCTGCAGGAATCGCTAATGCTTTCCGAAGAATCCTCCTAGCTGAGGTCTGTCCACTGTCTCACTATCTCTGATGAATCCCTGATTATTAGAGTCTTTGGTTATAAGTGTTCATTTCTTGCAGCTTCCTTCAATGGCTATTGAAAAAGTGTTTGTAGCAAACAACACGTCGGTTATTCAAGACGAAGTTCTTGCTCACAGGTTGGGTCTTATTCCAGTTGCCGCAGATCCGAGGCTTTTTGAATATTTATCCGGTAAGAAATATTCAGGGGCATGTGATCCATCTCATTTAGCATATAATTCTCTGTGTCACGCTTAATTTTTTCTTTTATCTCTGTGTCATAGAAAACGATCAACCAAATGAAAAGAACACCATTGTTTTCAAACTCCATGTAAAATGTCCGAAAGGTGACCCGCGTCGTAAAGGTAATATTTGTTCTTTGGTTAGCATAAGAAGAGTCTTTGTTTTATTGTTAGCTCGATCTCTCATGAAAGGTGTTATTTTTTATTTCTTGAAGTCTTAACAAGCGAATTGAAATGGTTACCAAATGGAAGTGAGCTTGTCAAAGAATCTGGAGGTTCAACCACAAAGCCAAAAACTTACACTTCATTCAGCCATAGCCAAGATTCCTTCCCTGAATTTGCAAACAATCCAATCACGCCAAGCTTTCAAGATATCTTGATAGCAAAACTCGGCCCTGGTCAGGTATTGTTTCTATTTACACTCTTCCTCTTATTTGGGACACTTGAAAAGAGTTTACTTGCTATGAGAGATGAAAGACTTGCATCTTTTTCTTGCAGGAAATTGAGCTCGAAGCTCATGCGGTTAAGGGCATTGGTAAAACACATGCAAAGTGGTCCCCAGTTGCAACGGCTTGGTACCGAATGCTTCCTGAGGTGAGAAGTTCACCATAAGCCTTCTGGGAAAAGGAGTTAATTATTTTCATGACTCGTCCTAAGCTTTTCCAGTAATGCTTTTTGTTTCTAACATCTTAGGTGATTCTACTAGAGGAATTCGAGGGTAAACATGCCGAAGAACTCGTAAAAGTATGCCCCAAGAAAGTTTTTGACATTGAAGACATGGGCCAAGGTGAAGTAAAAGCCTTCCCAAGTTTCCTTCAAAATCTTCAAATCTTCTTACTTGCTTTTGAGTAACAACTAGAGATTCTGATGAAACCTGAGAACTTTGGCTGCAAATTGATTTGACTTGCAAAAGTGGAAAACAGGTAGGAAGAGGGCAACGGTAGCTCGGCCGCGTGATTGTTCGTTGTGTAGAGAATGCATAAGAGAAGGAGTGGAATGGGCGAAACAAGTGGATCTGCGCCGTGTCAAGAACCATTTTATATGTAAGAAAAGAAAAAGAGAAATCCTTCAACCTGGCAATTCATGATCTGAAAGAATTTCTAATTGAGTTTCTTATTGTCTTTCTCAGTTACGATTGAGTCCACCGGATCACAGCCTCCGGACGTTCTTTTCAACGAAGCAGTGAAGATTTTAGAAGATAAATGTGAAAGAGTAATCTCTGAACTCTCCTGAAAAGAGATTTAATTGGTTTAGCTCTACCGGCTTGGTTCCGGTTTGGTTTAGTTCAGTTTTGGGTTTTGTATCGAAGTTAATACGAAGAACATTGAAATTTATACTTAGTTTCGGCTTGGCTCAGTTCAAATTAGAATTTATGTGTACGTTGGGGGCAAGTATCTCATGTGAACGTTGAAGAGTATATGGCTGTACGTACATACACATTCATTCTTAAGCATTGAACAGAGTGAGAAACAGAACAAAGCAATTCTTACAACAACAAAAAAAAAACACTGCACTAACGACAACACGTCAACACATATATACACGAAACTCTTGATATAAAATCAAGTTAAGTTTAAAGCGAATGCGAACCATGCACATCACATTCTCTAACATATCTACGAGAATATCTTCTATGCAAAGACACAAGCTTTGAGACTCTTCCCTTCACGCATTCCTTAACTCCTTCACAGTTGCAGATATCTGTTCCCGCCACTGAAACGAGTTTGACAGATAAATTGTATTACAGATGATATATGGACCGGTTATTGAATGGTTAATTCTGGTTAACTACATCTTGGTTTAATGTATTACTATATAAGCTTATTCTCATCATTAGTTTTGGTTTAAGCTTTGTAACAACATTTTTGACGATAATAATGAAAGTTTGTTAAGCTCTCTCTTCTTCTTCTTCAATCTTGATTCTCTGATGATGAGAATTCAATATGGTATCAGAGAATAATCGTCTTCTTCCGCAATTGTCTGTTCGCCGGAGATGAGCTTTTCGATTTGTTCTTAGCTTCTTTTGATTGTTCGCAATTTGCGATTTCTTACTTTTGTTTCACCGGAATTTTGATTTTCCCGTTCTGTTTTCTTTGATTTTTCTTTCGTTGACCTCCAGTGTTGACGATTCTTGCTTTCTTTACTCAATTCGTCACACTTTTCTTTGTAATTTCTTGTTCTTACACTGAGAATGGGATCTTATGTTCCTCCACCGTCGATTCCGGTGACTTATCCGCCGTTAAATGCTAATGAACAACCGCGTTATTCAGCCAATCAGTATGATCATAATCCTTATTATCTACATAGTGCCGATCACGCAGGTCTTGTTCTTGTTTCCGATCGTTTATCCAATTCCTCTGATTTTCCATCTTGGCGTCGTTCAATTTTGATGGCTTTGAATGTTCGCAATAAGCTGGGATTTGTCGATGGTACGATTGTTAAACCTCCGATTGATCATCGTGATTATGGTGCTTGGTCACGTTGCAATGATATTGTTTCTACATGGTTGATGAATGCTGTTGATAAAAAGATTGGTCAGAGTTTGCTTTTTATAGCAACTGCAGAAGGAATTTGGAACAATTTGTTAACTCGTTTCAAACAAGATGATGCTCCTAGAATATTTGATATTGAACAGAAGTTAAGTAAGATTGAACAAGGAGCTATGGATGTATCCACTTATTATACAGCTTTGCTTACTTTGTGGGAAGAACACAAAAATTATGTAGAGCTTCCTGTGTGTACATGTGGTCATTGTGAGTGTGATGCAGCTGCTAAATGGGAGAAAATGCAACAGAGAAGTAGGGTAACTAAGTTCCTTATGGGGTTAAATGAGAGTTATGATCAGACTAGGCGTCATATACTGATGTTAAAGCCTATTCCTACTATAGAAGAAGCATTCAATATTGTCACTCAGGATGAGAGACAGAAGAGTGTTAAACCATCTACTAGAGTTGATAATGTTGCTTTTCAGAGTTCCTCTCCTATGATGAATGATGCTGAGAATGCATATATTGCTGCTTATAATACTGTTAGACCATCACAGAAGCCGGTGTGTTCTCACTGTGGGAAAGTAGGACATACAGTTCAAAAGTGTTTCAAGATTCTAGGATATCCACCTGGTTATAAGGCAGGGGCTATTGGATATACTTACAGAGGTAATCCTCCTTTACAGCCTCGGATGCAAATGATGCAAATTCAGCCTAGGATGCAATCACAATCTCAGATGCAGATGATGCCTTATACCAATTCAATGCAAAAGGCAAATGCAGTAGCTCATGTGTATACTGAGAATGGCACTTATCCAACAGAAGGATATATGCAAATGCCTATGCCAATGAATGGTTCTTATGGTACTTTGGTTCCTCAATATGCACCGCAGGTTATACAAGGTGGACATAGTCAAAATCTTCAGAATTTTAGTCCGGAGCAAATAGAACAAATGGTTTCGCAATTTCAAGCTCAAGTTCAAGTTTCAGAGCCTGTAACTTCTTCAAGCACACCTAGTCCTACTGCCACTATCTCAGAACATGGTTTGATGGCTCATACATCCACTTCTGGTACTGAATTTCTATTTCCTTCTACCAGTCTAAAATTTCAAAACAATAATCTCACTTTTCAGAATCACATTCTTTCTTCTTTACAAAAATTTCTACCTCCTGATGCTTGGATTATAGATAGTGGAGCTTCTAGTCATGTATGTTCAAATCTAGCCATGTTTAGGGAATTAAAATCAGTCTCAGGTGTTACTGTTACTCTTCCAAATGGTACTAGGGTCTCCATTACACATACATGCACTGTTTGCATTACTAAAACACTCATTTTGCATAATGTTTTGCATGTACCAGATTTTAAATTCAATTTGATTAGTGTGAGTTCTTTGGTTAAAACAATATCTTGTTCTGCTCATTTTTATATTGATTGTTGTTTGATTCAGGAACATTCTCAGGGCTTGATGATTGGGAGGGGTAGACTATATCACAACTTATACATTCTTGAAACAGAGAATACTTCCCTCTCTCCATCAACACCTGCTTGTTCTTTCTCTGGATCTGTCATAGATGGAAAGCTTTGGCATCAAAGATTAGGCCATCCATCGTCTATTGTTTTACAGAAGCTTGTTAGTGTAATTCCTTCTCTAAAGTCTTTAGATTCACAAAATTCTGCATGTTCTATATGTCCTTTAGCAAAACAGAAAAGATTAGCTTATATTTCTCATAACAATTTAGCTCCAAAACCATTTGATCTTGTTCATTTGGATATATGGGGTCCTTTTAGTGTTGAATCTGTTGAGGGTTTTAAATACTTTCTTACTTTGGTAGATGATTGTACAAGAACCACCTGGATTTATATGCTAAGAAATAAAAAGGATGTTTCAACAGTTTTTCCTGCTTTTCTTAAACTTGTTTCTACTCAGTTTAATACAAAAATAAAAGCTATTAGATCTGACAATGCTCCTGAACTTGCTTTCACTGAATTGGTTAAAGAAAATGGCATGATGCATTATTTTTCTTGTGCTTATACTCCTCAACAGAACTTTGTTGTTGAGAGAAAGCATCAGCATCTTCTCAATGTTGCTAGATCTTTACTTTTTCAGTCTAATGTCCCTCTTCAATACTGGAGTGATTGTGTCTTTACAGCAGTATTCTTGATTAATCGTTTACCATCACCATTGCTTCAAAATAAGTCTCCTTATGAAATTTTACTTGGAAAATTACCAGATTACTCGCTTTTAAAGAACTTTGGTTGTTTGTGTTATGTTTCCACACATCAAAATGAAAGAACTAAATTTTCACCTAGAGCAAGACCTTCTGTTTTCCTAGGTTATCCTGCTGGTTTTAAAGGCTATAAGGTGTTAGACTTAGAAACTCATTCTGTTTCAATCTCTAGAAATGTGGTTTTTCAAGAACAAACTTTTCCTTTTAAAACTAGTGATTTGTTGCATAAAGCAGTAGACATGTTTCCAAATTCTATTTTACCTCTTCCTGCACCATTACATTTTGTTGAGACAATGCCATTATTAGATGAGGATTCTCTTGTTGATACTACTGCATCATCATCTGCAATAAATCCTAGTACCATCTCTTCTACTAGTAACACAGAGACGCATGATACTGGTCTTAATTCTGTACCTATGGCTAGGTCTAAACGCACTACTAGAGCTCCTAGTTATCTGTCTGAGTATCACTGCTCTCTTATTCCGTTTATTTCTTCATTACCACCAACTGAACCGGTTATTTCATCACCTAAACAGCCTACACAATATCCTCTTCTTCCATCACCTAAAAAGCCTACACCATGTCCTGTTTCATCATCACCTAAAAAGACTACACCATATCCTATTGCTTCTGTCATTTCTTATGACAAATATACACCCCTTTTTCAGTCTTATATCTGTGCTTATGATATAGAGACAGAGCCAAAAACATTTAAACAAGCCATGAAGTCTGAGAAATGGACAAAGGCAGCTAATGAAGAGTTACATGCTCTTGAACTTAACAAGACATGGGTTGTTGAATCATTACCTCCAGGCAAGAATGTAGTGGGTTGTAAGTGGGTGTTCACCATCAAATACAATCCTGATGGAACAGTGGAGCGATATAAAGCACGCTTGGTAGCACAGGGATTTACTCAACAAGAAGGAATTGATTTCCTAGATACTTTTTCTCCTGTTGCTAAACTAACAAGTGTGAAGTTTTTGCTTGGTCTTGCTGCTATAAAGGGTTGGAGTTTAACTCAAATGGATGTCTCTAATGCATTTCTCCATGGTGAATTGGATGAAGAAATTTTTATGAGTTTACCTCAAGGATATACTCCCCCACAGAACAATGGTTTGCCTCCTAATCCCGTTTGTAGACTACTGAAATCTCTTTATGGATTGAAACAGGCTTCACGCCAGTGGTACAAGAGATTGTCTTCAGTGTTATTAGGTGCAAACTATATACAATCCCCTGCTGACAATACACTTTTTGTCAAAGCTACTACTGGTTCATTTGTTGTTGTCTTGGTTTATGTGGATGATCTTATGATTGCAAGTGACAATGATGAAGCAGTGGATCAATTAAAGGCACTGTTAAGGTCTGAATTCAAAATAAAGGATTTAGGACCTGCAAGATTCTTCTTAGGATTGGAAATCTCCAGATCTTCAAAAGGAATATCAATATGTCAGAGGAAGTATGCTCAGAACTTGCTAGAAGATGCAGGCTTACTTGGTTGTAAACCAAGCTCAATACCTATGGATCCTTCTTTACATCTGACTAAAGACATGGGAGTACCATTACCAAATCCTACTTCTTACCGTGAGCTTATTGGAAGGTTATTGTATCTTACAATCACAAGGCCAGATATTACATTTGCAGTTCATCAGTTGAGTCAGTTTATTTCTGCTCCATCTGATATACATCTCCAAGCTGCACATAAGGTACTCAGGTATATAAAATCAAATCCAGGACAAGGACTGATGTATTCAGTAGACTCAGAACTTTGTTTAAATGCTTTCTCGGATGCTGACTGGGCTGCATGCAAAGATACTAGGAGATCAGTTTCAGGGTACTGTGTCTACATTGGTTCTTCCTTGATCTCTTGGAAATCAAAGAAACAAGCTGTCGCTAGTCGGAGCAGCACTGAGTCAGAGTATAGGAGTATGGCTCAAGCCACTTGTGAGATCATTTGGCTTCAACAGCTGCTCAAGGATCTTCATATCACAGTGAGTTGCCCTGCAAAACTATTTTGTGACAATAAATCAGCGTTGCACATTTCTATGAATCCGGTCTTTCATGAACGCACAAAGCATATAGAGATCGATTGTCATACTGTGAGAGATCAGATTAAAGCTGGCAACTTAAAGGCGCTACACGTTCCTACAGAGAATCAACATGCAGATATTCTGACTAAAGCTCTGCATCCTGGTCCTTTTCATCATTTGCTTCAACAAATGTCATTGTCAAGTCTTTACCTTCCAAACCAGACAAGTTCGAAGATAAAGACTTGAGAGGGGCGTATTACAGATGATATATGGACCGGTTATTGAATGGTTAATTCTGGTTAACTACATCTTGGTTTAATGTATTACTATATAAGCTTATTCTCATCATTAGTTTTGGTTTAAGCTTTGTAACAACATTTTTGACGATAATAATGAAAGTTTGTTAAGCTCTCTCTTCTTCTTCTTCAATCTTGATTCTCTGATGATGAGAATTCAATAAATTGAATGATTTCCAACTTTGTAGAGCTTCACGCACAGATAACCCGTAGGCCCGTGCCTATGACTTAAAAGAGGAAACTTTGGCCAAGAAGCTTGAAGTTTCCACTGATTGTTGCACGTGAGGCTAAAACAGAATTTGCTCCAAGATCAAGACTTATTAATCATCTTTTTTTTTTCAATGTAAGATTGTAGACAGCCTCCTGATCTCATATATCAGATCACTTCATGAATTCTTCTTCTTTCAAGACCTTGAAGCTTTGATTAACTTCTGAGATGACCTCGTTTTCCTCACATAGAAGATTCTTACACATCATCTTTCGAATGAGACCATCATTCACTGGAACACGTGATGTTGACAATGTCCGGATGTTGACCGTTGACATCGTACACCACCACTTCACTATGTAGCTCTAATAGACTTCATTTGTTCAAAGCAGAAACATGATAGAAGCATGAACTAATACTAACATCATCTTTATCTCGCGGATCTGCTCCATCATGCCTACCATGCCTGTATCTTTCTCTTGACCAAGATCAGAAACCTCACACCATAAATCTTCGTCTCTCTTTACTCTCAGAGACGCAGAACCAAGACGCACTCCAGATTCCGATCAGCAACTATGAGCAACCGGTGACGATTTCTTTGCCGACAATCGTCTCTAAGAACCAACGGAGCTAACAACCTTATATCTTCTTTCACTTAGATCTTCAATTTCACAAGACTAGAAGAGAAATTGAACTCTCTTTTTATCCCAATCCGTTACAATTAAGAAGACTAGATTCACTGTGTTTCACGTTTTTTTTTTTCTTTCACGAACACGTGTACCATCAAACTGAGCAAGCTGACAAGATTCAAAGAAAACTTTTCACCAGTCTCTGCTTCTCCAATCCTACTCTCTCCAAAACAGAAAAACACAATTCACCATTGACTTCTTCTTACACTGCCATCAAAATCAGATATTGGACCACAAATTAACACTAGACCCATGTCAACAATTTTCATCTCTTCATTGATGCTTCCTCAATAAAATTACAATCACCGTCCACCGACTCCTTTAGATCCCTACAATTTCCGGCGAAATCTCTGTCATGGTTCCTCTTTAGTAGTGGTCGCAAAATATAGCACCAAGCTCATCACGAACCCATAATCTTCCCAAATTCTAGAAAACCAAAACTGAAATCACTTTAACTCACTTGATTCTAAACTGTGAATCTCTCTCCCGTCAATTGATAGCATCAACGACGCTCACAAAAAAACCACTTACTCTCCTTCCAACAGCTACAACCAATTAAAGCGACTTTGCCGAAATCCTCCACAGTTTAAAAGAACCAACACCGACTACTTCTTAGGCACACAAAATCGAGAAACTTTAACCCTGAGCTCTCTTCTTTACCAACAGCTTCTCTTTACCATCGAATTTTCGGAGGATAGCGAAACTTCTACAGTTTTTTCTTTAGTCTAAAAACAGGATTTCACTTTCAAATTAGGCACATCCGGCAAGAGTAATTGTCAATTTCTTGAATAATAATCTGATCTTCCCTACCAGGTTCACACGTGTGCAATCACCAAGCTTAGCACCTTCACACAAAGAAACTTCGAGACCCTTTGTTACGTTTCCAACTCTTCTTCTCACAATAGGCTTTTTGTGGGGCTTAATCAAAATTAAATAAGATACTGGGCCAAAAATCCCAAATAGGCCCATGATGAAAATACTCTCCTTTCTTTTTCCATCTTTCCCGACGAGAAGAGAAACACGAAGCTTCATGTTCACAGCCCTGCAATTTCCGGTGAACTCAATATTATTCTGCCTCCATCATTCACTGAGATAATTTTGAGACCTCAAAATCTCCAATTCTCTTTTCTTCTTCAATCCCAAAAGCAATTTCAGAGAAATTCAATCGTACTTACAGCAAATATACCTTCTTCTTATCCATCTAGCCACACAACCAAGATCTAACCTGTAAGAGATCGTAATCTCAGATCGGTTTCCCGCTCTGATACCAATTGAAGTTACTATGTGTGTGCTAGATCTATGCGTTTGTACGATGGGAGAGTGCAGCGAATGTAAAGAGCATAAAGTAAAGACGACACAGAGATTTGTTAACGGGGTTCGGTTAACAACCTACATCCCCGGGACCTAGTCCAGAAATCATTCCACTAGAACAAGATTGCAAATACAATTGCGTATGATAATACAGCATAACTATGCCTACCATTCTTTTCTAGATGAACTTTGGAAACAGTACCAAGCCACGCATGTCTTGACTACCACCCGGCAGCACCGGTGCATCACCGTCTTCTCTAACGGCTGCAGATTCCAAAGGAATACCACCAACAGATCTTCATCTGACTTGGTGGGGCGACGCCACACACGCATGTGTGCCTCTTTCTCAAATATACCATAGACGCGCCACCTCTCTTTGTCACGGCAGCCATCTATATATACTCAAGACAAAACCCTAAGCTCCAAATATTCTCGCAATCTTTTTTCCTTGATTCGAAAGTATCCGAGCCACCACTAAAGGAAACATCACGTCTCCAATAGAATCATGCCACGTCATCTTCATTCTCAACTTGATTCTTCCTGCGTTTAGTTCTCCTGTTGTGTTACACAACTGCTGCCTGTGGAACACAACTCTGATACTTTCTGTTGATACTCTTGCGTCACACAGATGTTCCAATACCTCTATTGTTGTCTGCATAAACTCTTGTGTCACACACACGTCCTGTTATCATATCACCTCTTGAGCTGTGCCATCATCTTGAGTCTAACAACCAGTTACAAACATACCTTCAATCTCCCCCTTTGTTACTGCGTTTTAGAACTCAACCTCACCTTGTACCTAGTAGTTTGATGATCTTCAAGCTTCAATACTATCTCATAATCTCTCTCTAGTCACTGCATATATTGTGATTCTGACCGAGTGTCCATGTTCCAACTGTCACAGCTACACAACTGAGCAACATCACAAATATACTAACATTCTCCCCCTTGATGGCTGAGTTGTAGCTCACATGATCTAGCATCTTCAATCTCCCCCTTTTTAGCTTAGTTTGAAACTCAAGCAATTAACCATACAGGAAATACCAAGACAATGTATCATTGCTCCCCCTGTGACAAAGCTGCTAGCTTCAATCTCATAAATGCAATATATCGCCCACACTCCATTTATCTCCCCCTGCTTGAGTGCACAACTAAGATAAAACTTCACATTACATGGCATTTTCCTTTTGCTTGGATACCAGAGCATGTTCACACATCTGCGGAATCCTGCAAACACTCACAATTGCCTTTGACTTCTCGGAAATTATGCAAACACATTCTCAGGCTCCACTATCAGTCACTACACCAGAATCCAAACAGAGGGCATGATGCATCACTTGTGTAAACAAGAACAATTAAAAACCCTTTCAACAGCTAGGCACAACGCTGTTGTAGCAACAGACACCAGCGTCACCTGTCAAACACATAGTACATGTTACATTTTTGCAGCTCCACGGTAAATCAGAATTTCAACACAAATAAAAAACAGCTTGTGACTGCAACATAAAACAGATGAACTGACTTTAGAAGAATCTGCTTCACCATCAACAAGGAACCGCTGTCGCCAATAGGAACAGGATCTAAGCCTGCCGTACGCACAGAACAGTCACTTCTGATGTGATAGCAGTTCTAAGAACAATATGCAGAAACAACTTCCAACAGCTCCTGACCGTCTTATGACCAAGCCTGTAGAAAAAACCATCAACATCAGCTCTTGTATTAAACCGTTCTCACCTGTAACCAAAATAGCATCTAGCATATGGAAATATCTTCGATCTCTTCTTTCTAGCTCGGTTTAATACTCCAAACACCCAATGAAACCAACACAAGAACCACCAAAAAACCATACTTCTGCTTGAAAGCAACGTTGAAGTAAAATCCAGATGAACCTACCTTGAGACAACCCAAACACAACATCTTATGTGCCCAACAGTGAAACAGTGTGGATAAAGCAGGCAACTGCAACTTCTGTAATAGTTGTTGTAGTAGTATGTAGTACGTCCGATTTTAACAAACACAAGAACCTCATATAAAGTCCTTAGATTTTAAGCACTAGAGCAACAACGACTTCTTGAATTTCAATAGCGATGTCCCAACTTTCACCTACAAGACACTTCAGCTTCCTGGGCTAAAACTTAACCGGAGTTACTCAACTTTGAGTATTCTACCTCAGATTGATCCCGACCAACATCTCCTTGCAGATGTCACTTAAGCTAACCTTGCATAACTGAACCGGAGTTACACAACTCTGGAATGTTACCTCAGATTGATCCCGACCATCTTATAATATTAGTAAAAGTGAATCCTTCTCTTGAACTTCAACAAATGAGTGTTCTACTCTTCTTTCTTCTCCCCTCTTTCTTGACAACTTCATTACCTGTCGTGAATCAAAAACGAGCCACAATCCTACTTAACAACTTTCGACTTTTTCCGGTGAACCTGCAGAACTCCACGATACTTGTCTCTATCTCAAAACATGGAGTATAAATAAGCTTCAAGAGAGATATCATGTCACCATCAATAATCCACTCTCTTCTTAAACATTCACACAAACACTTTCTCCCTTGACGTATTTCTTCGTTAATTGTTCAGGAACCATGCTAGTTCATACTTCAACTCCATAGACATTGTTTAAGAGCATCCACTGATCCACTTAATCTTCTTCTTTCAGCTTGTATAGACTTCATCAACTTGCACTGAAGCTTTTCCACGAACAAAGAGCTCTTGTACTGAAGCATCTGCATCTGTTTGACTAATGGCATAACAGGAGCAGCAAAATAACCCAGAAAATTATGAAAATTTGTGGAAAAATCAACCACAGCCATACGGAGCCACAGGAGAAAGCGGATCAGGATTTGAGTTTACGGTTCGAAAGTTATGGCCAAAATCTCAACACATATTCGGAATGATACGCCCTGCGAACTAGGAGAAAAAGGTAAAATTTTTAGTAAGTTCTTAGGTATAAGTTAATTAGGGGACAGCCATTTTCTAGATGAAAAGTATGAGCTTCAAGAGAATGATTCGGAGTTCTTGCAGAGCGGAACCATGCAGAACAACCAACTTTGAGAGCAAATTCCTATCAAACCACAATGAACCAGAAGAAGATATTGATATCCTTGGAAAGATCTCGTTTCCAAGATTCCAGAAAATCTTTAAATGCTCAAATCAGAGGTCTATGGCCAAGTCAAACGAAGGAGACAAAGTCAGACAAAAACTACTTCATCAAACAATAGCTTCATCAACTCTGTTTGATGCAGAACACAACCGAAGCAGCAAACCAACCCAGAAAATTCTGAAAATTGGTAGCAAGGCCAACATGAGATATACGAAATTATAGGAGAAAACGGATCAGAATTTGGATTTATGGTTTGAAACTTATGGCTAATTTCCCATGACAGATGCGGAACAACATAATCTGCGAGAAGCCAACTTTGAGGACGAATTCCCATCCAACCGCAAGGAACCAGAAGCTGATCTTTATATCTTTGGAAAGATCTCACTTTCAAGTTTCCAGAACATCTTTCAGAAGCAAAATCCGAGATCGGTAGCCAAAGAAAACGAAAACGAAAGAATCAAAAACTATTCTTCTTGTTCCACATTCTTCCTTTCCTCTCTTCAAAACAGAGTTGCATCAAACTTCTTCTTCATCATTCTTTGTTAGATCTTTTCACAAATACCAGTAACATCTCTAAGAACTATATTCCATTGATGCCATCTTTGATTCATCTTCCTTTCCCACGGCGAGAACCATTGTTGGCCGTATCATCAAAAACAAAATTCCCATTGCTTTTTTTTGCTCCCATTGCTTTTCTTTGCTTTTTCAATGAAGCTATTCTAGGTTTCAACAGTCTTCTCCCCCTTGTTGATTATGTGTCTCAATAAAAGCCATGACACATACATCAACACACATCCATTAAAACCCAAGGCTTCCAAAACAAAAAAAAACTTCAAAAGAACGTAGCTTCAGAAACAGAAAATATGGCCAATCAATTAGTTATCTCCTATACCACTTTCAATGAGCTGACTTCCAACCACAATAACCCTCGTAGAGTCATGCAAATCCCATCATAGGAGAGCTCCATCACCGCTAATCTTAACTCTGGATCTTGTTTTCTCCTCCACGAGATTCTAAGGTGACTTGAGAAACGATCTTCATGTTCACCGGTTTTTGAATCTCCTCAATTGCATAACCAATTTATTGCAATGCCAGAAGCTTGAAGTTTCCACTGATTGTTGCACGTGAGGCTAAAACAGAATTTGCTCCAAGATCAAGACTTATTAATCATCTTTTTTTTTTCAATGTAAGATTGTAGACAGCCTCCTGATCTCATATATCAGATCACTTCATGAATTCTTCTTCTTTCAAGACCTTGAAGCTTTGATTAACTTCTGAGATGACCTCGTTTTCCTCACATAGAAGATTCTTACACATCATCTTTCGAATGAGACCATCATTCACTGGAACACGTGATGTTGACAATGTCCGGATGTTGACCGTTGACATCGTACACCACCACTTCACTATGTAGCTCTAATAGACTTCATTTGTTCAAAGCAGAAACATGATAGAAGCATGAACTAATACTAACATCATCTTTATCTCGCGGATCTGCTCCATCATGCCTACCATGCCTGTATCTTTCTCTTGACCAAGATCAGAAACCTCACACCATAAATCTTCGTCTCTCTTTACTCTCAGAGACGCAGAACCAAGACGCACTCCAGATTCCGATCAGCAACTATGAGCAACCGGTGACGATTTCTTTGCCGACAATCGTCTCTAAGAACCAACGGAGCTAACAACCTTATATCTTCTTTCACTTAGATCTTCAATTTCACAAGACTAGAAGAGAAATTGAACTCTCTTTTTATCCCAATCCGTTACAATTAAGAAGACTAGATTCACTGTGTTTCACGTTTTTTTTTTTCTTTCACGAACACGTGTACCATCAAACTGAGCAAGCTGACAAGATTCAAAGAAAACTTTTCACCAGTCTCTGCTTCTCCAATCCTACTCTCTCCAAAACAGAAAAACACAATTCACCATTGACTTCTTCTTACACTGCCATCAAAATCAGATATTGGACCACAAATTAACACTAGACCCATGTCAACAATTTTCATCTCTTCATTGATGCTTCCTCAATAAAATTACAATCACCGTCCACCGACTCCTTTAGATCCCTACAATTTCCGGCGAAATCTCTGTCATGGTTCCTCTTTAGTAGTGGTCGCAAAATATAGCACCAAGCTCATCACGAACCCATAATCTTCCCAAATTCTAGAAAACCAAAACTGAAATCACTTTAACTCACTTGATTCTAAACTGTGAATCTCTCTCCCGTCAATTGATAGCATCAACGACGCTCACAAAAAAACCACTTACTCTCCTTCCAACAGCTACAACCAATTAAAGCGACTTTGCCGAAATCCTCCACAGTTTAAAAGAACCAACACCGACTACTTCTTAGGCACACAAAATCGAGAAACTTTAACCCTGAGCTCTCTTCTTTACCAACAGCTTCTCTTTACCATCGAATTTTCGGAGGATAGCGAAACTTCTACAGTTTTTTCTTTAGTCTAAAAACAGGATTTCACTTTCAAATTAGGCACATCCGGCAAGAGTAATTGTCAATTTCTTGAATAATAATCTGATCTTCCCTACCAGGTTCACACGTGTGCAATCACCAAGCTTAGCACCTTCACACAAAGAAACTTCGAGACCCTTTGTTACGTTTCCAACTCTTCTTCTCACAATAGGCTTTTTGTGGGGCTTAATCAAAATTAAATAAGATACTGGGCCAAAAATCCCAAATAGGCCCATGATGAAAATACTCTCCTTTCTTTTTCCATCTTTCCCGACGAGAAGAGAAACACGAAGCTTCATGTTCACAGCCCTGCAATTTCCGGTGAACTCAATATTATTCTGCCTCCATCATTCACTGAGATAATTTTGAGACCTCAAAATCTCCAATTCTCTTTTCTTCTTCAATCCCAAAAGCAATTTCAGAGAAATTCAATCGTACTTACAGCAAATATACCTTCTTCTTATCCATCTAGCCACACAACCAAGATCTAACCTGTAAGAGATCGTAATCTCAGATCGGTTTCCCGCTCTGATACCAATTGAAGTTACTATGTGTGTGCTAGATCTATGCGTTTGTACGATGGGAGAGTGCAGCGAATGTAAAGAGCATAAAGTAAAGACGACACAGAGATTTGTTAACGGGGTTCGGTTAACAACCTACATCCCCGGGACCTAGTCCAGAAATCATTCCACTAGAACAAGATTGCAAATACAATTGCGTATGATAATACAGCATAACTATGCCTACCATTCTTTTCTAGATGAACTTTGGAAACAGTACCAAGCCACGCATGTCTTGACTACCACCCGGCAGCACCGGTGCATCACCGTCTTCTCTAACGGCTGCAGATTCCAAAGGAATACCACCAACAGATCTTCATCTGACTTGGTGGGGCGACGCCACACACGCATGTGTGCCTCTTTCTCAAATATACCATAGACGCGCCACCTCTCTTTGTCACGGCAGCCATCTATATATACTCAAGACAAAACCCTAAGCTCCAAATATTCTCGCAATCTTTTTTCCTTGATTCGAAAGTATCCGAGCCACCACTAAAGGAAACATCACGTCTCCAATAGAATCATGCCACGTCATCTTCATTCTCAACTTGATTCTTCCTGCGTTTAGTTCTCCTGTTGTGTTACACAACTGCTGCCTGTGGAACACAACTCTGATACTTTCTGTTGATACTCTTGCGTCACACAGATGTTCCAATACCTCTATTGTTGTCTGCATAAACTCTTGTGTCACACACACGTCCTGTTATCATATCACCTCTTGAGCTGTGCCATCATCTTGAGTCTAACAACCAGTTACAAACATACCTTCAGCCATAACGACATGGCTGCAAAGCAATTTGGTAAATTTCGAATATTTATTCTCTAAACATTACTGTCTCCCTCTACTCTCTAATCATTTTCATATTTTGTTATGTGTATGCCCACTTTACTTCCTACGCTCAAAAATATGCCCACTTAACATATTTTGTTACAAAATCAAATTTAGTTACGCTACAACTCAAATAATATTCTACATTTAATTTATTTTTCACTATAAATTGCTCTTAATTTGTTGAACAAATTAAAACTGAATCATTCTAGAAACCCACTGCAAATATTTCTATTTCGAAGATTCCTGTTAATAGAACAAAAAAAAAAAAACCAAAATGACATATAAATAGCCAGTAAAGTCTACATGCACTGATACATTATGCACTGACAATCTTTTTTTAGAATCATCTCTCTCGTTGTAAATATATGAAACAAATTTATAACTAATCACCTATTCAAATTACAAAATATAATAACACAGAAAAAAGATCAAGAAGATTCAAATACATTGTTTTTTTTTTGTCTAAACAATGGCTGCACACAAAATGAGTCTTACCAGTCTTTTCTTTGTTTCAATAATGATTATATTATCATTGTTCAGCGGATTTGGAGAAGGAAGCAAATATATAAACTATGGAGATATGAGAAAAGACAGAATTCCAGCTTGTGGCAGTAAGAACCCAAAAGAATGTGTCAAAGTTCCAGCCAACCCTTACCATCGTGGTTGTGAAATTTCTACACGTTGTCATCGTGAACAGCATCCAGGTTATTGATGTATTCATATGTCTAAATCATTTTCTATCGAATATGAAAAATATGTTTTTATTAATTTATATTATTGATGTGATATTGTTAATTCAAATTCTAATTTTTGTAAGATTCTTTCCTTTTTTATTTGTAACCTGGAATTATTTATTATTATATTTTAATAAATTATAAATTTATTTGTTACCATGCATAGCTTAAACTTCTTGTATATGGTGTGGTCTTTATAGACATTTTGTTATTTAAATCATAGTTAGAGGTATATTTTGACATTTGGTAACTGAATCCGGAAAACTTTAATTGTTTGGTACACACTTTATCCTAGATCGATCTCTAAACTCCTTTAGAAACTAATCACCTATTTTTGTTATGATGTAGAGATCCAGATAATAACTCTTAAAACATATGATACATAGATTTATAAAGATTATATGACATTATTTTTACTAGCAAAAGTACTAGACAGACTAATTTCTAATTAAGATTATTAAGTGAAGTTGATGGAAACACCCTTATTGTTTTTTCTTAATTGTTTTACAAATTAAGGACACTAAACAAAAAGCGGCTAATTAACAGACAGATGTGGGATTAGTTAGGGGACTATATAAAATATTCTGGTCCCTGGTATTAGGGGATGTACAACCCTGAATCCAAAACCTCTTAGTTATTCAAAAAAAAAAACAAGTTACCTGCATCTTTCCCCAAATAGTTTAATTGGAAGTCCTAATTTCGGTCTTCTGACTCAACGAACTGAGGAAGAATGAAAGCATATACTTTTGCTTGGGACGCAAGGAGGCGTTTAGGGTTTTGGTGGGAAAACGAGATTTGTCTAGATGCTAAGAGGAAATGATGTTCATATATATGAACTAGGTCATAACTCATATGATCATAAGAGCATCATCTGCAACATCATCACTTCAAGAAGACACAAAAAGCTTTTTCGAAAGTTAATGCTTCTATGGATACAGTCAACTCTCTCATATTGTACCCAAATCATTTGTTACCTTGTTTTTATTTTTATGTAAGTAAAATGCTCTGTTGTAATACATAAACTTTTCATTTCTTAATGATATTTACATTCATAGCAAAAAAAAAAAATGAGCCCATCATTAGCAAGTGAATGTCTCGGTCTAAGGAAAATATATTTGTAACTGTGGAAGAGGACATGTAAGCCTCTCCTTAATTAATGAGACCAGTTTTGTTAAGCAACCATTGTGATAATGTGATTGTGGGTATTATCCAATTTAGGAAGCATATATTATACGAGAGAGTATAAGATTATGAACCCCTAGCTACTTCAAAAATCAAAACAATGGAGAAGGCTGCAACAACTTGAATTAGATGCTCATATGATCCTCCCTTGGCAAGCTCTGAGTCGTATCCGACCATCTCCCAGGCGAATGATCACTGCTGTTAAATGAGAACAGAGCTGCTTCAGCCCTTGCATCTTTCACCATCTTCAAGACCTCTCTCATCGCAGGACGATTTTCCGGCTTAACAGCCACGCAAGCTGTCGCGATGCTCAAAAGAGCCTGAAGTTTCTCCTCAGAAGCACTCATCTCCTCACTTAATTCAGTCTCTTCCTCTCTGACTGCACGCACCCATGTGGAGATATCCGACCCGTATTTATGAACAAGGTCCTTGAATGAAGTTCTACCTGTTAGAAGCTCTAAAAGGAGGACTCCAAAGCTATAAACATCAGCGGGTTGTGTTGAGGCCTTGCGTAAGTCTCTGCATTCAGGAGCTTTGTAAAAGAGAGAGGCTGCACTTGTATCTTCAACCGAGTAAGGATCATGAAGATCGCTGAGGCCGTAGTCCGTGAGGCAGGACTCGAAGTCTGGACCTAACAAAACATTGGATGATTTCAAGTTCCCATGCGTTAAGCCAGGATTCTGATGAATGTAGACCAGGCCCATTGCCAAGTCCTCTGCTATTTTCAAACATGATGTCCAGTGAAGAGGCTTCCCACTCCCGGAAACTTTACTTCCTAAAAAAACAAGACACAGATAAAACACATCAAGCTTGACAGAACGAAAACCAATGCTGTGTGTGTGTGTGAGCAAAATACATACCATGGATAAGAGAGAAGAGACTTCCATTGGGGAAGTAATCGTAAACGAGCAAGCATTCTTCTTTGGCTTGGAAATAAGCTCTAAGAGGCACCAGATTAGGGTGCTTGAGCCTGCCTATGATCTCAATGTGTCTCTTGAATTCATCCATTCGAGGAAACCCCGCGTCCTTGAGCCTCTTAACAGTGATGATGAATCCAGACTCCATCACCGCCTTGTAAGTGCTCCCTAACGTTCCTCTTCCCAACGTTTCCGCTGAAGCTTTGAGTAGATCATCCATGGTGTATCTCATCACCGTGATGTCTCTCCCCAAGAAAACCAGAGTCCCCACTGATCCTTCTTCACTTTCTTTATCCCATGAGAACCTTTTGTTTTTCTGGTCACTGGTACCTTCCTCTGTTTCAGCGGCCTTTGCTCCTTCTGACTCTGCCACGGCTTTGCTTCTCCTCTCTTCTCTTTTGGATTTGATTCGTTTCCGTCTCCAAAGCAGACATATGAGAAGCAATGTCAGCAGAAGTACCACAATTCCACCTCCAATGCTCCCGGCAATGATTCCGATAAGCTTCCTTTTGTTCCGCGTTTTGGCTACAGGGATTGCTGGTTTTGCTGATGGAGTTGAAGTGATTCCGGTGTTGTCATTGCATGAGTTTTCAATCTGATCACCGCAGAGAGCAATGTTGCCAGTAAACGACGACTCATTGAACCGATTCAAAGCTTGTGTTGGTGGGATATGGCCAGAGAGGTGATTATTTGAGACATTAAAGAATCTGAGAGTTGCTTGGTTGAGAGGAGGAATGGAACCAGAGAAGAGATTGTCCTGAACGTAAAGCGTGTAAAGGCGGGAAAGACGGAGCAACGAGGTAGGAATCTTTCCGGAAAACCGATTTCCGGAAAGAACAACGGTTTTCAATCGGTGTAGAGACGTCAGTGATTCAGGAAACTCACCGGAGAAGTTATTATCATTGAGATAAAGAGATTTGAGGTTAACCAAACAGGAGAGGTTAGGGATTGAGCCAAAGAGAGAGTTGCCTTTGAAACTAAGAACTCTAAGTTGATCCAATTGGTTCAAACTCTTGTCGTTGAGTGAGCCAGTGAGGTTCAAATTCTCAAGAACAAGCTTTGAAACTCTTCCATTGATGCATTTCTTGACTCCTTCCCAGTTGCAAGGATCCGTTCCTCGCCATGGAATCGAGTTTGAAGGATCAATGGATGATTTCAAACTCAGTAGAGCTTCGACATCGTTTGATCTCACCGGAGAAATAAAAAAGAAAGCAAACATCAAGAAGAACATACAAGAAGAAGAAGAGATCATGATGGAATCAAGATATTTTTGACAAGTGATGATAGAATCAGTAGTTGTAAATGTCATCGATGAAGAAGCTCGATCACGGACATGACAGCAAAGATGTCACGTGAAGCCAATGCTTCTTCACACTTTAAGAGCAGTGGGAGAAGTTAATCAAATCTCACTTGTCTCACTTGTTTCCTTTTTCAATGCATTTATAAATATTATTTTTTTGTGTACACTTCCACTGTTTTACACAGATATGTAGACAATAATTGTTTATGGTGGAGACCAAGATTAAAAGAAGAGAAGAAAATATTAAAGTTTTTGTCTTTTTCACTCAAAGTCTTTGAACTTTCTCAAGACAAGTGCTGAGTGCTGACTAGGGAAGAGAAAAGTGACAGAAATTTTTAGAGGGAAATGCCAGAGATCATTGATGCTATTGGAACAAAATAGTTTCAAGTAATATGATATTCGATTTAAAGAAGAATCATAAATACTGATTCTGTACCAGAAGGTTTCAGTGAAACAGAATGTAATGATGTTTGAAATAGTCTAGGTCTAATCCTGTACGAGGGCGATGGTTCGAATGACAAAGAATACAGAAACACAACCATGGTTAAGAAATTGCACAAAACAGAAACACAAGAATTGTATAACTCAATTCATCAAAATCATATCAGTTTATAACAAGCACCATATTTTGTAGACAACACTAGAAGTTTAAATATCACATAATCAACTCACTCTCAACCTATGTTTCTTCATCTATCCACCGATATCCAAGTAAAAAAGATGAATCTTTCTGGCCTACCATATTGCTGGAAATACACCGGTTTCAATCCTTAGTATGACGTCTTTTCTTTCTAGACTTTTGCGATGCATCTTCGTTTTCTTCTTCCATGGTCGATGAACTCTGGATATTTGTAAGAAAGAATGAATCGATTAGGTTTTTGACAGACCAACCATGGTTACAAGGTTACAGTTATGAGCCTTTACCTTTTCCTGTTTTTCTGATCTCTTAAGCGGTTTTTGTGATCTACTGTTTCCTTTTATCTGCTTCTCCTACATTTATGATTTTTGCAACAATTTGGTTAAGACTCAGCGGAAGAATACAAAGCACTTGTTTGCATTTGCTAGAATTCAAAAAGAAAACCTGTGATGGCATCTCTGGATCTTCAACTTCTTCGTTTTCTCCATGTTTGGTTATTGAACCCTGGATGTTCATATTAAAAGAAGAATCAATAAGGTTTTTGACAAACCATCCATGGTCACAAGGTTACAGTAATGAGCAGGCTACTTTTACCTTTCCCTGTTTTTCTAATCTCTTACGCTGTCTTCGTGCTCTACTGTTTTCTTTTGTCTGCTTCTCCTACATTTAGGAGTTTTGCCAGAATTTGGTTATGACTCATCGGAAGAACACAAAGCACTTGTTAGCATTTGCTCGAATGTCAAAAAGAAAAACCTGAGATGGCGTCTCTGGAGTGTCAACCTCTTCGTTTTCTCCATGTTTGGTCGATGAACCCTGGATGTTCATATTAAAATAAGAACCAACAAGGTTTCTGACAGGCCAACCATGGTCACAAGGTTACAGAAATGAGCAGGCAAATTTTACCTTTTCCTGTTTTTGTGATCTCTTATGCTCTCTTCGTGCTCTTCTGTTTCCTTTTATCTGCTTCTCCTACATTTAAGATTTTTGCAAGACTTTGGTTAGAACTCATTGGAATAACACAAAGCATTTGTTGGCATTTTCTTAAATGTCACCTGAGATGGCGTCTCTGGATCGTCAACTTCTTCGTTTTCTTCATGTTTGGTTGATGAGCCCTGGATGTTTATATTAAAAAACAATTGATAAGGTTTTCAACTGACTAACCATGCTCACAAGGTTACAGTAACGCGCAAGCTACGTTTACCTTTTCCTGTTTTTGGGATCTCTTTCCCTGTCTTTGTGATCTTCTGTTTCCTTTAGTCTGCTTCTCCTACATTTAAAATTTTTGCAAGAATTTTGGTTAGGACTCATAACCAGAACACAAAGCACTCATTGGCATTTTCTCTTATGTCACCTGAGATGCTGTCTCTGGATCATCATCACCTTCTTCATCATCGGTTCTGACCTTTCCTTCTTTCACTAATTTCTCCATACGGGCATGCTTCTGAAATGAGTCAAGTGAAAAACAAAACTTTAAAAAACACACTTTTTGATAAACTAAAAGACTGAAAAGAAAAAGCTCAAAACAAAGCTCGTGCTTATCATCTACTTCATGAATTCCGAAAAGGCCAAACACACCATTCTAGTTCAAAGCAAAGTAATTTACCTTTGATGAAACATGTGCTTGCATTGTGTTCTCATTCAAGCAAACAACGGTTGGACAATATCTGCATTTATAAACCGATTTGGATTGTATCATACAACCTAGAATATAGTTCTCTTCCACCTCTTCCGGTGGTTCTTCTAAAAAACGATTCATTGACATCTTCTCCAATGTCCCACCATAGTCATCAGCATCCGAGTTATCATCACCATCATCAACATCAGCGTCTTCGTCAGCAGCTATAACAGAGAAAAGATCATCACTTACGTTCTCAAAAGGTTCTCATCGATTACAATCACAAGAGAACTAAAAGAAATAATGGCTCAATTGAAGAAGCAAACCTGGGGATTCATCATCTCCTGAATCATCACCGTCTTCTGAAACTTCTGCAACAGAGTCTTCTTCTTCAGATTCTTCTGATTCCTCTGTCTCAGGATCAGAATCAGAAGAGAAGCAAGATGAGTCGGATCCACTGTCTTTATCACCATGCTCAAGCTTGTAAAATCGTCTCTTTATCATTTTTTCTTCGTGCTTCTACTACTCTACAGAGATAAAACCAACAAAACCCAAATTTAGAAATCGAAATTCTCCTCGATTTCAATCGCAAAGGACCAAACTTTGGATTAGAGTGAATAGAAAAGAGGAGACTTTCGTACCGTAAGTTCCGCAGAAGAGAGCTTGGAGACTGAAAAGGAGAGAGTTTACTAAAGAGAAGGGTTTTAGGGTTTATAGGTTAGTTTCGTAATTAAGTAACTTTGCTAAGGGTGTTTTAGTAATTTCTTGCACAACATTTTAGCCCATATATAATTAAGTTGAAGGTAATCCTCTGCAGTTACTTCATTGTCAATCACCAAAAACGCAGAAAGTTCTGACCTTTGGATTAGCGGTGAGTAATTAGGGTTTATCAAATCAAGATTTCTAGGGTTTCTTTCTCTTACCTCAGATTTCAGCAAGTTTCTCTACCCAATTCGTAGTTTCAATAGATTTTCGTTTTACTTGTTTAAGTAAGAGATGGAGTTTCGCTTGTTTTATTTGGGTGATTCTTTGTAAACGGACGAGTTCTTTAAGGTTTCTTGATTTTGATTTTGTGTGCTAACTATGTTTATGCGTTTTTGTTGTTTCTCTTTTGGTTTCAGTGAGAGTTTCACAATGAAAGATAGAGAAAACGTTGGAAATCTTGAGAGCAGAATCTTCGTTGGAGGATTGTCGTGGGATGTCACAGAGAGACAGCTTGAGAGTACTTTTGACCGCTATGGGAAAATCACTGAGTGTCAGGTCTCGTATCGATTCTCGTTCTTTGCTTGTGCTGCTTATGATCAGAAGTCTCAGAGACTCCTTTTTGGAACTTGTGTTTAGTGAATAATATCTCTCAGATTGTAGGATAGTTTTGTTTGATGAACCTAAGAGGCCATCATCAATTCTGTTGAAGAGCACATGCATATAGTGAGGTTTTTTGACTTGTTGAAGGATGCAGTGGAGGAATTTGTAGAGCTTTCTTAGGAAGTAATTTCTACCTTCTCTTGATCGGAAAATCTGTTTGAGAGCCTTGTGCTTGGAAGTGCAAGAGTTTTGATTCAGATCATTCTCTGTGGACTGTACTTTCATACTGTTCCCTTAGCCTTGGCTCTTGACTCAACATCTGTGCAGTACCCTTGGTTTGACATCACTTTGTTTTGTTGGATATAGCAGCCGAGCTCTCTTTTCAGTGGTTTTGACACCAATCAGGACTAACCATCTTTTACTCTCTTGCTTGTGGTATCAGCTTTAGTAGTCACTGAGATGGTTTTCCTGTACTCATTCACCATGAGCCGCTAGTTGGTGTGACTGTAAAAGTACAGTTATTGGCACATGGAAGCATCTCTAAGTAGTCTATCAATACACCAAGATGATAAGTTTCTGGTCAATAATGGTCTTGATCAGAATATTAGTCTTCTTTTTTAGTGGAATTAGCATGGAAAAGCATTTTCTGTGGATTTGTTGTTGGAACATTAGATAATGCGAAACTGATTTGATGTAATATGTCTGTTGCAAGGGTTAAGAGTATGGTTGGCTAGAGGCTAATCTCCAACGTTGTTTTGCTAGGATTATTGGTGTGGACTGTGGAGATACTTCTTGTGGAATAGTATTTCTACAAGTATGCAGATGTAATTTGACTTTGTGTTGTGTGATTCTAAGGACTTAAAATGAAGTAAAATTTGTGAATCTTGCTGCCGTCTTCTGTTTGCTTGTAAATGTTCTGAGTTTGCCACTTCTAGGACCTCCTATATGAGAGATAGGAATGTAATATATCTGCTTATTTTTTAACTCTAATGTAACATATGATCCTTAGTAATATTCCTGTTCCTGGCTCAATATGCATTTTAATAACACTATTGGTCTTCTTTGTGTAATTGTAGATTATGGTGGGGAAAGATACTGGCCGTCCACGTGGTTTTGGGTTTATTACATTCACTGATCGCCGAGGAGCTGATGATGCAATCAAGCACATGCATGGGAAGGAGTTGGGCGATAGGGTCATCTCGGTGAACAAAGCTGAGCCCAAAGTTGGTGGAGATGATGTAGACCATTTAAATAAGGGTGGAGGCTACTCATCTCGAGGGAAGGGAAGCGAGGATGAGTGCTTTAAGTGCGGACGCCCTGGTCATTGGGCTCGAGATTGCCCATCAACTGGTAGCGATCGAGGACGGTTCAGGGTTTCCCTTGCGATGCGCTCTAGACTTGGAGAATTAGATGGACACCGAGATCGCTATGGAGATCGTGAGCTGGAGCGGGAGCGTGAGCGTGACCGCTACATGGATGGACGCCGTGACCGAGATGGGGGACGATATAGCTACAGGGACCGCTTTGAGAGTGGAGACAAGTATGAGACTCGTGATCACTATCCATTTGAGAGGTTTGTAGCTCTTATCTTTGGTTGGTCTAAATAAATGGTTCCAACATGTGTACGTTTAGGAAAGTCATGACCTTTTAATGCATTAACAATGTAGATACGCACCACCTGGAGACCGTTTTGTGAGTGATAGGTATGGGATGCCTGAACATCATCTTGAGAATGAATATCGCGGCAGAGAGAGAAGCTATGACAGGGACAGATACGCAAGGGATACAAGTGATAGGTATGTCGCTATGGGACCGATACGTGATGAGGGAAGACCCTACAGAAGCAGACCGGGTCCTTATGACCGTCCTAGCCGAGCTGGAGGCCGACCTTCATCATATGAACGTTGGTAGTTCGTTTGGGTTAAACCAGAGGTCAATGCTTCTGTTTTTGGATTTAGGTCCCATATCAGATAGAACTCAAATTCTAGATCTCTGCTATGCTTTTTTGTCGAATCTTCATCACAGTAAAAGAGTTACGTTCTTATGAACCAATTGTTTCCCACAAGAAATTCAATAGATTAAACTCAACATTGATGGATTTAGAACACTCGAAACAGAGCTTAGCTTAGAACACTTGAAACAGGGCTTAGCTTTAAGCTCTGAAACTCGAGATTTCCGATAAAAATTAATAGAAAAGGAGGAAACTTCGGCAATACAATGGAAGAAAAAGAGAAAACTTTGGCAATACAATGGAAGAAAAAGAGATACACTAGCAAGACAAAAGGTTCTACAATCTCAAATCTTCAATCAGAAGATAATAAAAAAGCCAACTTTTTTTTGGCTTACTTAAGAAGTTCTCCGATGTAGAAATCCTCAATCATGTCGAAAACACGAGTGGCGTGTTGTGGTCCGAAGAAGCCATCAGTAGAATCATCACCAGCATGATCTAGAATGGCGTCACCACCAGGATGTTCTTCAACATAAGAAGTAACATCATAGACTCTATCTTTGATTATGACCCAACAATCGTCCCTTTTGTTATGTACTGCGATTTCACTCTTGCTGTAACTTTTTGGTCTTACCACATCTACAGGCTCGTTACTAGATCTCTTCTTCTCTTGATTGTCGTTTGATCTTCTTCGCTTGCCTTGGATTAAGAACAATGCTGAAACTAGAAAACCCAGAAGCAATCCGATCACAGCTATCATCTTTCTCTACTTGGAAGACAATTGGAAACTAGTGTGGTGGATTAGATCTGTTTGCTGACCCAATTTAGGGTTTTTTGAACAATGAGGGGCATAAAAGTCAAAACACAACATTTATCTTTGTCTTCTTCATTAGAAGTTTGCTAGTGATATTCTAATCAAATTCCTCTAATGGGGGTTTTTACCACATTTTGGATATGTATTTGGAGTCGGAAGAGGAAGAAGCGTATACAGATGCAGATTCTCTGTGGATCAGCGCAAGGACTTGGTTTTGTTTGCTTCTCAAACTCTTTAATAGATGGCGATTGCAATTTGAGAGTAATAAGAAACATCTTATAAATAATGCTTAGTAATCTTGTGACTAAGGTTTTAAAAGCCAAATCCATGAACTAGGGATAAAGGCTTTATACTTGTTATGTTTCTAGTTTCTAGTTGTCAATAATTTTGGGTTGAATGGACGAATTCGTTTCTGGATTGAATAATTTTTTATTTACCATTCATAAATAATACTCCCTTTGTTCCAACTTATAGGATGTTTAAACCTTTTTTTTCTTGTTCCACAATATAAGATTTTCTCAGATTTTTATGCATAATTTATGTTTATTTAGTTTATTTATGATTTTTTCTACTGTCTTTTTTTCTATTGATTAAATTTTTATAAATAAATAAACATTTATTACTTCTTAATCTTTGTGTTTTTAACAAAAGCATCTTATAATTTGGAAGAGAGGGAGTAGTCTGTAAGAAAAATATAAAAGAAATTTGCCGCTCACCAATTACAAACCGCTTTTACATAGAGGGTTCGACTGGTTGCGACGGTTAGAACAAATAAATTTGTTTGCGGTTTGAACCGCTTTTTGTTTACCATTCATAAACTATAATTAATAGTAGTGTGGATTGAAAAAAATAGAACAAGTCTGCGACGAACTAACTATGAATCGCTTTTATGTAGAGATAAATTTAGTCAGAGGCGGTTTGTTGTCTGCTTCAAAAATAGAGTGAGTTAGTCTGTTAACGGTTTAGTCCGCTTTTTCTACATCATTTAACTAAACCAGAAATAAATTTGGTCTATAGTAAATTGTTGTCCGTCTCAAAAATAAAATAGTCTAATCTGTTTTGTCCATTCAAAGTCTTTATTATTCAGCTAATCCATTATTTATCATCACCATAAAATATCACTATGATAAATAAGTAAACATGAAAATACATAAGTATAGCTCTACAACAAATACATGTTGTGAAGTAACACATCTAATAACAAATGTCATATTTCACCCAACTTTTGCTTAAGACAAACGAAATAAAATGGATACTAACTTTATGATTTCTAACACCTTATTGTAATTTAAATATCGATTAAAAAAAAAGGGGTTCCAAAGTGTATGTGACTGTGTAATTCACAAAATAGCGTAAAAAGATTAAAAAAATATTCAGGAACAAACCATCTTTCTTCAAAGAGTGGACAAAACAAAAAAGCAAAACCACCACAATGGAATAAAAAGTGGTTCTGCTTCTTAAAGAATAAACCAATACAAAACAAAACCAAACCACCATTTTCTCTCTCTCTCTCTCTCTCTCTCTCCTCGCCAGCTTCTGCAATTCGAAAGTTCTTCGCATCTTGCTGTCATCACTCTCTCGCGAATTGAATCACGATTCTTAATTTCTTCATCTCTATTGCGATCTCTCTGAAATTTGTGGCTTCACGATTTCAAAATCTCTACTTGCATCACCAATCGTTGGAGGTTTAGGGTTTTGCATCGACGACATCCATAGAGCTCCGGAGAAGCATACTCGTCTTCTTTTTAAGCTAAATCCGAGGTGGGTTTTGCTCAAGTTTTACTCTTTTAGGTTTCTGTTGAGTTTTAATCGAATCTTTCCGTATGATTCTGAATTGCTAAAACCCTAAATTGAGCATGTTTTTGGGCGTGATTCGTTGTAGGTCAAATTAGTCGCTGTGAAAAAACTTTCGAGTGATGATTCCGATGGATAATTATTGCGTACCGAGCACTAGCACGACCGGTTTAGTATTTTCGGCGAATTCGAGCATGAATGCTTCCTCTGGATTCCACCTTACTGTAAATTCTCCGACTTCCGTTACTGGACTCAAACATGAAGCTTCTTTGGCTGTTGATTGGTCTGTTGAGGAACAGTATGTATTGGAGAAAGGTCTTGCAAAGTAAGTGTTTTTGTTATTCTTCATTGTTCTTTGTTCTCTGCAAATTTTCTTACTTCGTAGCTATTACACAATGGTAGAGTAGATAAAGGAAAAGGTTTTACATTTGTATTTCATATGAACTGTTATAGCACATGTTGTTATCTCGAATTCATAAGCCGATTCAGATTCTTATAGATATATCAGTTTTGTACCCTTGGTTTTCTAGGAGAGCTGCCTGAGTTTTTCTTTTTTTTACTCTGTGTTTCAATTTTAGTTTATTACCTTTTGTTGCTTTTTTTGCTTGCCTGAAACATTTGTCATGTATTTTGTAGATTTAAAGATGTACCACAAGTTACGAAGTATGTAAAGATCGCAGCAACTCTACCAGAGAAAAGTGTACGGGATGTAGCAATGAGATGTAAATGGATGACGGTAAGTTTCTAATGCATTGTCATTAAGTTTCAGTAAGTGGCTTGCAGATTTCTTGTTATTTGGTAACGTCATTTTGCTTGGGAGATGAAAAAAGGGGAACCAACATGGTGATGCTACTTTGGGTGTATGCTTTGTTAAAGATAAAGTCCTATGGGAAAAGTTCTTTTATATTTTTTTGGCTATAAGCTAGGCTTAAAGTTCTCTATTGCTCTATTGATGAAAAGACACCTTACCATATCATAAAGGTTGTTTAAAGTATGGTTAAGAGTGTGTAAGGGGAGGAATAACAAGTATTGCTGACGATAGATCTGGCTTTCTATTAGCTATGGAGTCATGTTGGAACTTGATTTGACCCTAAAGCTTGATTTGATTTCTGTAGTTACCCTGAATCTAATTTCGCCAAATGGGTGATGTCAGATATCCTTGGGTTTTTTTCGACTTTCTGAAGTTTATTTTGATATGTTACCTTTATGAAAGATAAGATTTCATATGGCCGACTCTTGAGTTATGAAGCGATGATTAAACATTGGTTATATTGTCTGCAGTATGGCCTACACTGTAGTGTTAGACTCGCATAATAAAATTGGAAAAGGAAGTTAACAGATTACCTTATCGGCTTATCCATACTGTCTATCCAGTCAGATTTCTTCTATGAAGTTGTGCTGAAGAAATGGATAGATATTTTATGACTTGAGTTGTACAAGCAGATATATGACTCGTACTAATATAAGTTTTGACATTGCCCCTTTTTAACATTTATAATAACTCTAGTTTGCTATTATTTTATCTTTCAACTATTTAACTCATGACCTTTGAGTTTGTCTGGGCTAAGAAGGGAATCCGTTTTTTCAGCAAAAACGAAGAAAAGGCGAAGAACATAGTACCGGCACGACGGTTAGTTGTAGAAAGGTATGTAATGTTACTAAATAAACAGATGATGGTAGATAGCCTAGGTTATAGTTTTCTTTACAAGAGGTTATTGGCTGCAAATGGAATTTTGTTCATACAGCTACAACCATTTTCTACTTGAGAAACCCAACACTCACGTAACTGATTTCTTTGATTTAGGTGGTGGATTTACCTCCAAAACTGAACATGTTTTCGACTTTGCCTCAACAAAATGCTACATATGCCATAAACCATATGTGCCAGAGTGCACGCATGCCTTTTGAAGGTTAGTACTATTTGGGTTACACTATAACAGTATTGTCGCTATTATTTCCTTCTTCTCTCTCCTGAAAAGGATATATCTGTAAAGAAGGATTATTTTAGGAAGACAAATTGCATATTTTCCGAAATAGCAGTCAGATGTACTAGGCAATTTGTAGTTCATCTTGTTGATGCCTGAATCTAGGCATTATCGATGTTGAAGAGTTCCTGGAGTCTCTCAATTATTGTTTCATCTCCTTAGTTAGCTAGATACCTTTTTCTCACCTGTCACATCTTTACTTCTTTAGGTCTCATATATTTTCCAAACTTTTATTCTCTTAGGTCTAAGTGATGCGGTTATGGAGCGTCTACGGCAGAATGCTCAAGCTTTCAGTCAAATTTCTTCAAACCTTTCTGTGTGCAAGGTAATTGATTTGTATCTGATCCAAATGCTACTTGGGAGAGAAAAAGATTGGCATGAGCAGAAAATTGACTAAAAAAAGATTGTAGATCATATTTTTCGCATGCACAGTGTTTATTCATTGTAACTCATTGTTTGGTTGGGGTACATTTCTTGTCCTTTCGTAATGGAATTCCCATCCTGACATCCTACTTTCTGCATTCAGCTACAGGATAACGTCAGTCTGTTTTATATGGCAAGAAATAACATCAGTGCCATCTTGAATGAGTATGTCAATCTAATAGCATGTTGAATCACTAATGATACTTTCCTCTGTGTCTTTCTCCTTCTCGTCTATGAAATCTTGATTTACTATACTCTTACTTATCATTACTGCAGCATGAAGGAGATGCCTGGTATCATCAGCCGGATGCCGCCTCTGCCTGTCTCAATTAACAATGAGCTTGCAAGCAGTTTAATGACGAGTACAACACAGGTAAGCAATCTTGCATTTTCTCTGAACGTGGATATTCCTGATTATTAAGGGGATTAAAAACCTGAAATTCTTCCCCTACCAAATCTGCCTTTGTTTCATGAAAAAATGTCTTATCGCTTCAAATAATAGGACTTCCATAACCCACAAAAGTCGGCTTCTAGTATTTTAGGGAACTGTGATCTTGTACATAAACATTTCTTTAGATCTGGGTGAATGATGTATCATTTGCTTCACACCACGTTTGATGTTAAAATATATTGTTGTTTATCTGTCTGTCTCAGCCGAGATCTTATACCATTCCCTCAAGCATCTATCTGAAGCAGGAGCCAAGAAACTGATGGGGTAGGATACTGGATTTTGACCAATGCTAAAGGAACTAGCACAAGAAATCTCCTGTAAATGGCAGCTGTTCAACGTTACCCAGACGAAAGATGATGGTTTTGTCAACTGCTAAACCCTCTTGCAAAACACAAGATTGAACAAGATGGGATCTTGTGGGAACCCTTTGTGCTGTCGGCTAATATAAACACTGAACCGCAGGCTAGCCAAAAATCCTTTTGCAAATCCTTTCACGTCTCCGAAACTGATTATTTTTCCGGTGCCAAAATGCTTTGGCGGTCAATCCAAGATATGAATTCGTTGCACAGATCCGTGTTAAAGTTGGTTGTATAGATTAGCTGTTTCTGTAAGGTTTTAGATGAGAGTTACATCAAGTTTGTATCAAGAACACATCTTTGTAAGGTTTGGTTTTCAGAGGCATTTCATATTTTACTTAACCTCAAATCAGCTGCCATATGGTATGGCTCCTCTTTTTTCCATGAGCTGTTTCTCTCAATTCAGACAGATTTGTCTTAATGGTTGAAATGGTGATGTAATGTTTCAGATTTAGAGGTTGGTCGCAGATTATAAGATGCATATAAACTATACATTGAAGACTCTGAACATTCAACACACACTCTTAACATATTATTTTTGTAGACTCTGAACATGAACACAAACTCTTAAAATGTTATTTTATGCGGTTTGGCTAGAGAAACTCTCATGCGGTTCTAATTGGCTTTCCAAGAAGACAATGGTGGAGTGTCGGAGTTCTTGAAGGTGGACACTGAGGCCATGTATCTTTCTCCTTGCACAGACTCTGGTTGGGCAAGGGACTCGAGCTCAGACATCTCTTCGGTAGTAAGTTTCACTGATAAAGCTCCAATGTTCTGGTTGAGGTTTTCTATCTTAGTGGTTCCTGGAATGGGGCAAACATCATCTCCCTGGTGATGAACCCATGCAAGGGCTAGTTGTGCGGGAGAGCATCCTTTCTTCGCAGACATTGCAGATACTTTCTCAAAGAGAATCTTGTTGTGGTCTAAGTTTTCCTGTTGGAATCTTGGTAGAGTCTGCGATAAAGAACACAAATGAGCAAAGGTTCATCAATCATGTATTCAAATGCAAATAACAGTAGTTGCCTTTCTGAAGTCATCGTCTTCCAGATTCTCCGCAAGCTTGGGTCCTGATGCTAAGAAGCCTCTTCCTAGAGGGCTATAAGCTACTATTCCAATCCCGAGTTCCCTGGTGAAATATAAAGAAAATGTGAAAAAAACATGTAAACAAGCATGAAAGTTATGTCTAGTTATGATTCTTCACACCTGCAGGTTGGAATGATATCTTCTTCCGCGTCTCTCGACCATAAGGACCATTCTATTTGCACAGCGGTTATGGGGTGAACAGCATGCGCTCTTCTGATAGTTGAAGCTGAAGCTTCTGACAAACCAATATAGTTTATTTTACCTTCTTCCACTAGCTTCTTAAGTTCTCCCATCTTGGAATTCACAGACAAAGAAACTGTTGGTAACTTGGAAACATTGAAACCATAGAATGAAGCAGGATTGGGAAAGAGGAGGCTTACAGTGATTTCGATAGGAACACGAGTATCAACACGATGCTGATAATAGAGATCAATGCAGGCAATATCTAACCTCTTTAAACTTGCCTCACACGCAGCTCTTACATACTCAGGATCTCCTCTTATTTCGGAAATTTCCCCCTCTACTATAAAGAATCCAAATTTGGTCGCAAGCTCTACTTTCTCCTTCAAGCCATCTTTCAGAGCCTGACAATACAATTAATTTCAACAAACCTTTCTCATACAAAATCTTGTTGTGGTCTAAGTTTGTTTCCTAAAAGAGAACAAACCAAAATATCTTGGACAATCTCTTGAATAAAACAAGATAAAGTCAGTAGATCGAACCTTGCCTAGGAGCAACTCGTTGGTCTCAGGACCGTACATGTCAGAGGTGTCAAAGAAAGTAACACCAGAGTTGATAGCATGGTGGAGGAGAGCGATGGCTTCAGTTTCCGGCTTGGGAGCACCGTAGCGAGCGGAGAGGGCCATGCAACCAAGGCCTTGTGCCGATACCTCAAGGCCTTGGCTTCCTAACTTCATCCTCCTCACTCTGCAAGCTTCAGCCATGGATTTTTGTCACAACTCTCACTCTCTCTTTCTCTCTTTTGTAGAGTTTAGAACTGAGTGGAGTAGTTGTTGTAGTTGGGTTGATGAGTGGTGTGATTAAAAAAACTCTCAAATTGCCTCTTTCTTTTACAAAAGTGCTTTTACAAAAGATCTTTCTTCTAGTCTTACATGAGAACTATGTATACGTACGTGTTTGAGTGATATATCTTCAAAGATGTGTCATCAATTTGTGCTCAGTAGTCTTCACGTAATCGATTATTTGTTTTTTTCATGGTCTTGACTCCTGAGTCAACGAGTCATGTCTTCTTGAGTAGGCAAGTTTTGTAATATTAGGTAGTTTTTGGTCTTCATGTTCTTATCTACAATTTGTGTTCTTTTTTGAGAATACTGTACGTGGCAAGTTTTATCTTTTGTCACCTATAGTTTGTCTACTTGGAAGTCTAAGTCTTGTAGGCAGGTTCCAAATCATTGGCTCTAAGTTTTAAATGGAAGAAGTGGAAAATGTTCAAATATGATGGGAATACTCATTGGCATTAGCCATTAGGTGTCTAAAACTCCTAACGCTAAGCCAGGTGGGACGTTTAAATCATGCTGATGGATCACTAAGACTATGCAGAGACCTGGTCACAGACTCACAGTGTATAAGATGGGTAGAAAATAATGTATTCTATACATAAAGTCATAAATCATCCTTTGGCCAGAACCACTTTTAAACTCTTTAAACAATCGGTTTGGCCAGAGAAAACTCTGAGACAGTTTTACTCAGCATTCCAAGAAGACAACGGTGGAGTGTCAGAGTTTTTGAAGGTTGGCACTGTGGCCATGCATCTTTCTCCTTTCACAGACTCTGGTTGGGTAATGGTCTCGAGCTCAGACATCTCTTCTGGAGTGAGTTTCACTGATAAGGCTCCAATGTTCTGGTTGAGGTTTTCGATCTTCGTTGTTCCTGGGATGGGGCAAACATCATCTCCTTGGTGGTGAACCCATGCGAGGGCTAGTTGTCCGGGAGTGCATCCTTTCTTCTCTGACATTTCACAAACCTTCTCATAGAGAATCTTGTTGTGGTCTAAGTTTTCCTGTTGGAATCTTGGTAGAGCCTACAATAATTGAGTTTTATACAAAGTCATTTGATTTATCCACAGCTTCTTTAAGGTTAATCAATCAAATAAGTCATACAAAGGCTGTGTACTTGCCTTTCTGAAGTCATTATTGTCTAGGTTATCAACAAGCTTGGGTCCTGATGCAAAGAAACCTCGTCCTAGAGGACTGTAAGAAACAATCCCAATCCCAAGTTCCCTGAAGAAAGGAAGACAAGACGTTACATGATTGATGGATTAATGCATCATGAAAGGAGGATGAAATCTGCATACCTGCAGGTTGGGACGATTTCTTCTTCCACGTCTCTCGTCCACAAGGACCATTCTAACTGCACGGCAGTAATTGGTTGAACAGCATGCGCTCTTCTGATAGTCGAGGCAGAGGCCTCAGACAAACCGATATACTTTATTTTACCCTCTGCAACCAGCTTCTTTAGTTCTCCCATCTTGGAATTGACAGACAAAACATTTGTTAAGTTCAGCAAAACAGCTAGGTCAAGTATGGCAATCGAACTAGAGAGGAGTATATTTGAACGAACAATCGTTATGGGAGATGATAAGATCCCACATTGGAAGGAAAAGTGTCTAAGTAAATGGCTTATAAGTCTAAACTCTATAGGTCACCCTATCCTCACAAGGTGGCTTTTAAGTGGTAGATAAGAGATAATTTCACCAGAAATTGATTCTATATGAATAAGCTAGCAATTTCTGAAAGAGTAACCTAAGCAGAAAACATCATCTCCAAACATATACCAAGCCAAAGATGTAAACTCAAGACCACCTGAAGTATAAGTAACGTCCATTTCATATGAAAGTAAGAGGAGGCTTACAGTGATTTCGATAGGGACACGAGTATCGATCCGATGCTGATAATAAAGATCAATACAGGATACATCTAGCCTCTTTAAACTCGCCTCACAAGCAGCTCTAACATAGGCAGGATCTCCCTTAATCTCTCTCTTTCCCTCTGCATAGCTTATTCCAAATTTGGTCGCAAGCTCTACTTTCTCCCTCACAACACCCTTCAGAGCCTGATAAAATTCGAAGTTTCAACAAATGAATAATCATTTCTAAAGCTAAGAAGCTTAAACAAATCAAGGCTAATTCCCATCTCTAAGTTTTCCCAACAGAGAACGAATTGAAATATCAGGAATTAACAAAATCGAACCTTTCCGAGGAGAATTTCATTAGTTTCAGGACCATAAATGTCAGAGGTGTCAAGGAAAGTAACGCCGGAGTGAATAGCGTGGTGGATGACAGCGATGGCGTCAGTTTCAGGCTTAGAAGCACCGTAATGACCGGTGAGTCCCATGCAACCAAGGCCTTGCGCCGATACCTCAAGTCCTTGGCTTCCTAGCTTCATCCTCCTCACTCTGCAAGCTTCCGCCATGGATTTCTCTCTCTCTCTCTCGTAGAGTTTTGAATTGAGTGGAGTGGTTTGATTTGACTGATGATGAATGATTGAACCAAAATTTAAGTTTAACACTAAAATCCTGGTTTAACTAAACCAACACTCTTAAACCAAAATATACCAATCAAGTTTAATTAAACCGAAAATAAGATGAAGTAGAAGCACACGTTATTGAGAGTCTAACAATTTATTACCACTGAGACACTAAAAAGTGTTAAGAGAAGCACACGTTATTGAGTAGAAGTTGATAGAGAAGAAGCTGATCTTCACTGTTGAGACTCTAAATTGGTAATAGAAGAAGCAGAAGTAATTGGAAGCAGAAGTAATTGAATAGAAGCTGACAGAGGAAACATGGTTATAGAAAAAAATCGATAGGGAAGAAGTGGAAAATGCGGAAGAAGAAATCAAGAACAGAGATTGAACCGATACGTCGCAGCACATCCGACATCCTTCATAGAGTTGGATGAACAGATAGTTTTTGTTACCGTAAGGTTTTAGCTT
Organism: Arabidopsis thaliana x Arabidopsis arenosa; assembly: GCA_019202795.1. Lineage (NCBI taxonomy): Eukaryota > Viridiplantae > Streptophyta > Magnoliopsida > Brassicales > Brassicaceae > Arabidopsis > Arabidopsis thaliana x Arabidopsis arenosa. The sequence continues at coordinate 2,496,837 of CM032919.1, read as the reverse complement.
GTAAGAGTTACAGAAAAAATCTTCTAATAGAGATTGGTTAAAATGTACGAAATGTTAACTGAAGTTCTCACTTGGGGAACTCTATACATAGTTTATTCTTCAAGACATTAACACTGATATGATCACTCATTCATTGGCATTAGCCATTAGGTGTCTAAACTCCTAACCCTAAGCCAGGTGGGACATGTAAATCATGCGGATGGGTCACTAAGACTATGCAGAGAGTAGTAGAGCAAAAGGTATTAATAGAATCTATTCGCACCATCTGAATTTACTGTTGTCCTCGGTCTTCCTCTGTGTGTTGTTCTTCAAGAATTGTCCTACTGCTTCTTTGTTAATCTTGTACACAAAGGTTATTCCTCTAATCTGCAAAATTTGGGCGTTCTAGTTATAGATAGAAAGATGCATAAACACACTTGTACAAAGCATAAGCTCGTGCTTACATCGATTGAACTACACGAGGTGAGGGTTGCAATCTGTCCTGTAACGATTTTTTCTCCATTTACAAGGATATGTCGCTTTCCAAGGTTCTTTAGAGAGAATGATCCGTTGTTCTCTAGCTTCACCAATGCCTTGTAAAAAATATGGAAAAATAAAAGTATAGCACATTAGCAACTACAAGCAAGGTGGTAACTAAGAACTTCTTTAGTGAAGTAATTTTAATTTGGGAATGGGAAAGAGGATCACCTGACGCCGAGATATCTTACTCCCATAATTATATTTACCCAAGTCAATGTCAACATTCAGGCCATCAGATGATCTCCCAATAATTACCTATGACAAATAAATGACCTTCTGCCATGTAACTAAGAGGACTTGATACAACATGAAAACATCAAGACAGAAGAAAATGATTTGTCTAACATACCTCGCGTTTTCTGACAAAATGCTTTGAATCACGACAATGCAGGATGGCAATTGCCCCATGAAACATATTTGCTCTTTGCAATGAAGTTCTTGTGCAGTGTTCCAATCCAATTAAGGCGTGTCTTGGGTGCTTAGACATGTTCCATTCTAGGTATCATGAAGCGAACCATAATTGAGACAACTATAGTTTGAGAGAGACAACTGTTTTTTTTTACAATCTCTTTGGATGCAACAGTGTGAACTAGTTACATGATTGATTGGATATCAAAAGCCATATGGTTTACCTTCCCTGTTGAAGCATGAATCTGAATCATCTGGGACTAGATTCAATTTGCGGATCTGGAGATATTTTCATGTGATATCAGAGATCAGAAAACACATTGAAGGATAATTTGTCACACACTTGTGTATAGAGTAATCAGGGTTTACCATTGCATCAATGTCAATCTCATCTTCACCATCCACTTCTTCCTGATATAGAGTTGATGGGGTTTGAGCAAGTTCTGCGTCCCTGTCCTCAGAGCTATTAACATTTACATATAATTGTTCACCCAAAGAACTACAAGCACCTGAACTATCTTCCACTAGAGTTAAATTTCTGACTGCAGCTTTAGAGCCACAAACTGACCATGGCCTACTAGGTCTTTCAAGGGTTTTTGTTAAAGGTATTGGAGAGATTTCAAGACCAATATGATCATCATGAACGTTGTATTCATTTATACATATGTCAATCTGATGAAGTGAACACGTTTCTGGCAATATGCGTGACCAACCATCAGGAGGAACAATGCTGATCGGTATTGGTTCATCGTCTTTATTCCACAGTGTAAGCTCGTCATTAATGCACATTATCTCCATAGACCCCTGCATGTTGACAACATCTCCACATCTAACTTCAATTGCAGATGATTTGTCGCCATCATTCTCGAAGATATCAGAATTGCATGGGATTTCAGGATCTTCTTTGCTGACACTACACCTCAAAATATCTCCACAATGCCCAGGGATACAGGACATTTGATCTTGTTTCCGTTCTGAATGGAAGAGAAAGTTGTCGTTGCTATGTCCAGAGAAAATTTGGGGATCAGTGATATGCTGTAATTCCTTTGGGGATGCAGAAACAGATGATAACACCTCATCTTCTTTAGACCTTACATCATTCTCATCAGAAGATAACAACAGGATAGAATTATGAGTTTCTAAAGACCACTTACTAACCAGAGTTCCCTTATCCTCACTGGACCATATAGACAGAGATTTCGATGCGGTTATCAAATCATTGTCTTCAAGAACATGTTCTGATATAACATCAAATTCTGAAGATTCAGATATGTCAGTGTCACTGCTGCAGTCGTCTACAATGGAACCCTCATCCAGAGGATCATAAGGATTATCCATAAGATTTTCAAACCAGAAATCACTTTCAGGTCTCGGACAATTTCGTATATAGCCACCTTTCTCTGCATTATCTAAATCCGGAAACATACCATCATCAACAGAGTTGTGCCTACAAGTTCTCTTTCTCATGACACAAAAGAGACCTTCAACTTTCCTTTTGACATTGGAACTCTCTGATGTATCATCTTTACCAGAAATTTCGACATAGCCATCCTGTCGTGTGACAAAGACTAAAATCAGAAAAAGGGTTTGTGCAAACTCCATTGAGAACTAAAATTCTGGAATCTAGCCATAAAAACGAGACAAAAAGCTGGTTCAACCATGGAGATTCTTAAACTACGGAAAAGGATTGATCATTTAGGGTTTAGTGTAGCAGAAACGAAAAATCATAAACATATGTCATGAAAAAATAGAATGAATAGAGAGACGCACGACTAGTTCCTTATTGCCGAATTGATGTTCTGATTGTGGAATCCATGGTAGACCTTCCATTGCACTCTCGGCGGCGATCAATCTCAGCTATGATACAGTAAATTAAGAGTTGGGAGAAGATGACGTGGCTGTGGTAAAATGAATTCTCATCTTAGTAACGTGGAGCTCCCTAATTGGATCAAGATGGTGGATTATGATTGGAGGATCAAAATAGTTGTTACATCGAAGGAATGAAGAAGCTGGAGGCTATAAGAAGAAAAATACTTTTACACTTTTGATTATCGAAAATCTTGTGAACATTTTTCATTTTCAATTTCTCTTGTGCTCGCTGATTCTTGGAGCTTGTTGCTTCCATCGATCGTTGAGTTTCAGATTCTCGTTTTATGAACGTCAATCTGTTGGTTTTGGTTTGCTTATTAATCAAACTCTAAATTTCTACACCAAAGGTATCAGAGCTAAACCTTCCTCGGACGCGATGGTGGCTGGAACCCGATCACACACAACGGCAACAGTGGCGACTCAGGAGCAAGAGGATCCACTGGGTTCTCGACTCGAAGAAGCGATTGCGTTACAGAACAAGAAAATCGAAGAGCAAAATACTCGGATTGAGAAGAATCTGGGAGAAATGTTCACGGCGCTTAGTCTCATCGCAGGGAAACTTAACAGCGGAGCTGCGATCCAACATCCGAGCCCTAGTCAACCTTCTCCAGGCCGATCGATGACTCCGGAGAACACATTTCCATCACCGGAGGTGTTACGCGGGTATCGACAACCAAATCAAAACCCCTACACGGCGGTGACTCGGTTGGGTAAGATTGATTTCCCTCGATTTCATGGTGATGACGTTATGGAATGGTTATTCAAGGCGGAGCAATTTTTTGAGATGGATTTTACACCTGATGAGATGAAAGTGCGTATGTCCTCTGTTCATTTTGATGGTGTTGCTGGAAAGTGGCATCAATCTTTGTTTCAATCTGATTTGGGCAGGAATTTGTTGCATGATTGGTCGAAGTATAAAGAACTGTTAATCGAGCGTTTTGCAGAGGTTCACGACGACCCAATTGCTGAGTTGAAACAGTTGCAGGAAACAGATGGTATCAAGGCTTATCATGAGAAGTTTGAATTGATAAGGATGCGGGTGACTCTCTCAGAAGATTATCTTGTCAGTGCTTACTTGGCTGGGTTACGAACTGATACTCAGATGCATCTCAGGATGTTCGAACCTCACACAGTGCGTCAGTGTTATTCTTTGGGCAGATTGTATGAGAAGGCACATCCAACACAGGGTGGGGTTACAGGTTGGTCAGGAGTGAAAGGTCAAGGTGGTGGTAATACACAATGGGCAGGCAGAGGTAGTGGAGCTAATTCACAGAATAAGAATTTACTCACATACAAGTCTGACAAGGACTTGAAAGTGACACCTTATACTGGTGGTAATAAAGGAAAAGAAATGAGTTCACAACCTAGGAAGTTCCTATCCAATGAGGAGATGAATAGGAGAAGGTCTTTGGGTTTGTGCTATTATTGTGATGAGAAGTACACACCAGAACACTTCCTCACTCACAAGAAACCACAATTGTATTACTTGGACGCGGATGAGGCTGGAGAAGTAGAAGTACATGGAGAAGAAGCTATGTTGGATGAGGAAGAAACGGGTGTTGTTGCTAAAATCTCTGTAAATGCAATATCAGGGATTGATGATTACTCTACTATGCGTGTGAAGGGAAATTATGGGAAGCATAATTTGTTCATGCTTGTTGATTCAGGTTCTACTCACAATTTCATTGATCCCAGAGTAGCTGAAAGATTGCAATGTGAATTACTACCAGCAGGAAAAACCAGGGTGACAGTTGCAGATGGCAGGCGGGTAGGAGTTTCTACTAGGATCAACAACCTCAAATGGAACTTCAGAGCAACAGAATTCTCAGGTGATTTTCTGGTACTTCCACTGGGAGGTTGTGATGCTGTTTTAGGGGTTCAATGGTTGAAAACATTGGGACCCATTACTTGGGATTTTGATATTTTGGAAATGCAATTCAACCATGCCTCCAAAAGAGTCTGCTTACATGGAATTAAACAAGGCTCAGTCAGGGAGGTTAAAGCTATTAAAGTCAACGAGTTGCAAGAGGAACAGGTTCAGTTGTCCATGATTTGTGTTCACAACCTACCTATTGAGGAAACTGTAACTATTGGCTCTATTGAAGTAGATCAACAACAACAAAGACAATTAATACCTGACGTAGAACAACTAATTGAGGCATATACTGCGATTTTTGCGGTTCCTGCGGACTTGCCACCTTTCCGACAGAATCTTGATCACAAAATTTCTCTGTTAGAAAGATCAAATCCAATAAATCAGCGGCCTTACAGATATGCAGTGTACCAGAAAGATGAAATTGATAAGATCGTGAAAGACATGTTGACTAGTGGTACTATTCAGCCAAGCTGCAATCCTTATGCATCTCCGGTCGTCTTGGTCAAGAAAAAAAATGGTACTTTGCGGCTTTGTGTGGACTATAGAGGTTTAAATAATATGACAGTTAAAGATCGTTTTCCTATTCCGTTGATTGGGGATCTCATGGATGAGTTAGGAGGATCGACTGTCTATTCTAAAATCGAAGGAATGAAGACAGTATTTCAGCTTATGAAGGATAACAGCCTGTTTGCGAAACAGAGTAATTGTGAAGTTGCTACAGATAAGGTCGAATACTTAGGCCACTACATTGAAGCTAAAGGTATCTCTACGGATCCACACAAGATTCACGCAATCAATGATTGGCCAGTGCCACAAAACTTGAAACAACTGCGGGGGTTCTTGGGTTTGGCCGGTTACTATAGACGATTTGTGAGGAATTTTGGTGTGTTGGCTAGACCCCTCACAGCATTAACGAAGAAAGACGGGTTTGCATGGCATACAGAAGCACAAGACGCTTTTCTCATACTTAAAAAAGCTTTGTGTGAAGCTACATGGGAGTTTTTATATGATCTTCTCAGGAAGTTTCCATCCTTTGAACCTTGTGGTCAAGGTTCTTCAGACCAGGGAGCTTTGATACAGTAAATTAAGAGTTGGGAGAAGATGACGTGGCTGTGGTAAAATGAATTCTCATCTTAGTAACGTGGAGCTCCCTAATTGGATCAAGATGGTGGATTATGATTGGAGGATCAAAATAGTTGTTACATCGAAGGAATGAAGAAGCTGGAGGCTATAAGAAGAAAAATACTTTTACACTTTTGATTATCGAAAATCTTGTGAACATTTTTCATTTTCAATTTCTCTTGTGCTCGCTGATTCTTGGAGCTTGTTGCTTCCATCGATCGTTGAGTTTCAGATTCTCGTTTTATGAACGTCAATCTGTTGGTTTTGGTTTGCTTATTAATCAAACTCTAAATTTCTACACCAAGCTACAGGAGGATCAAACTCATTTTTAACTCAAATGGAACTACCCACTCTGTTTCAACTTTCAAGACACGGTGGTGATTGCTTCTGCTCTCCACGGACGATTTAGTCGAAGAGAAGAAGTTGGGGTTGATGAAGATGAGGATATGACCGAAACAAAAAAAAAAAAAGAACTCTGGTTTAATTAAACCAAAAATAACACTCGAATCCTGGTTTAATTAACCCAAAAGAAATTAACCACGTTAAACCAAACCGAAAATAACATAATGAATGATTTTACCATTGAAATTCTACACTGGTAAAAAAAGTTTATAGAGGAGAAGCTGGTTAGTGGATAGTGGTTATCACCATTGAGACTCTAAATTGGCAAGAGAAGCACAAGTTATTGAGTAGATGTTGAATTTTACCATTGAAACTCTAATAGAAGTTGAGGAAAATGTGGATATAGAAAAATCAATAGAGGAGAAGTGGGAAATGCAGAAGAAGAAACCAAGAACGAAGGAGATGGAACCGATACAATTCGTCGAACTTATCGTTCATGTTCATAGAGTTGGGTGAAGAGATAGGTAGCCTTTTTTGGTAAGGTATGTATCAGAACAGAACTTTCTTTATAGAGTCTGGTTACAACGTACGACATGTAAAATTGAAGTTTTCTTTGGGGAACTCTATACACAATTTATTCTTCAAGGCATTAACACTGATATTTGGATTTCCTTGAGAATGATACTCTACTCTCGAAGACGCAGCATTATTCCCAACACACTGATCTAGCTGACAGAAAGTTAGACCACTTCAATGTCATAATGCACCACCACAACCATAGAAACTTCAACCGGCTTTAAGCGGCTTTCCAAGAAGACAACGGTGGAGTGTCGGAGTTCTTGAAAGTTGGTATCATGTTACCGTATCTTTCCCCTTTCACAAAACCTGGTTGGGCAATGGCCTCAAGCTCAGTCATCTCTTCCGGAGTGAGTTTCACTGATAAAGCTCCAATGTTCTGGTTGAGATTTTCGATCTTAGTGGTTCCTGGGATGGGACAAACATCATCTCCCTGGTGGTGAACCCATGCCAGAGCTAATTGTCCAGGAGTGCATCCTTTCTTTTCCGAGATTGCACAAACCTTCTCATAAACAATCTTGTTGTGGTCTAAGTTTTCCTCTTGGAATCTTGGTAGAGCCTGCAATAATTGAGTTTGTATAAAGTTATTTGATTTATCCACAGGTTATTTAAGGTTCATCAATCAAACAAGTCATACACAAAGACTATGTACTTACCTTTCTGAAGTCATCCTTTTCTAGGTTCTCAACAAGCTTGGGTCCAGATGCGAAGAAACCTCGTCCTAGAGGACTGTAAGCAACAATCCCAATCCCAAGTTCCCTGAAAAAGGAAAGAGAATATGAATTTGCATGATTGATAGATATTGCACCAGGAAAGTAGGATGAAACCTGAATACCTGCAGGTCGGAATGATTTCTTCTTCCACATCTCTCGTCCACAAGGACCATTCTAACTGCACGGCGGTAACTGGGTGAACAGCATGCGCTCTTCTGATAGTTGAGGCAGAGGCTTCAGACAAACCAATGTACTTTATTTTACCCTCTTCAACCAGCTTCTTCAGTTCTCCCATCTTGGAATTAACAGACAAAAAAATGGTTAAGTGCAACAAAAGATGCCGGCTTTCTATGAAGGTAAGGAAGTAGAGGTCAGAACCGACCCTAACAGAGTCTATTCATAAGAGAATTCCTTAAAATACTTAACTGACTAACAATCACTGAGAGACTAATTATCACCAAACGTCCCACATTGGAAAGGGGAGGAAAAAGTAAATGGCTAATAAGTCTAAAGGGCACCCTATCTTCACAAGCTGGCTTAGAAGAGTACTTATAGGTGAAAATAGATGAGAAAGCCTCAAAATCGCTCAGTTAAGGATCATTTCATCAGACATTGTTCTTTGTGAAGAAGCTAGCAACTTCGAAAGAGTAACCTAAGCAGAAAACATCATCTCCAATCTATTTTCTTCGACCCTATTAGTCCGATATACCAATCCAAGAGGTGAAGCTCACTGAGATTTCTCTTAAAGTAGTGAACTATATAACTTCCATGTCATTTGAAAGTTTCAAAACCATCAAGTAGGACTCGGAAAGAGGCGGCTTACAGTGATTTCGATAGGGACACGAGTAAAAGACTAAGACTAACCAAATTGTAAACTTGGAAACTATAGCATGGAGGAGGATTTGCAAGAGGAAGCTTACAGTGATTTCGATAGGAACACGAGTATCGACACGGTGCTGATAATAGAGATCAATGCAGGAAACACCTAGCCGCTTTAAACTAGCCTCACAAGCAGCCCTTACATACTCAGGATCTCCTCTCACCTCTCTCTTTCCCTCTGCATAACTGATTCCAAATTTGGTCGCAAGTTCCACTTTTTCTCTCACCCCATCTTTCAAAGCCTGAAAAAAAAATCCAAACTTTGAAATCATTTCTACAGCTATGAAGCTCAAAGAAATCAAAGGCCAATTCCCATCTCTAAATCGTTCTTTATTGCCCAAAAGAGAACAAACTTTTAAAACCGAAGATCAAATCGAAGATCGGGAATCATAAAAATCGAACCTTTCCGAGGAGAACCTCGTTGGTTTCAGGACCGTAAATGTCAGAGGTGTCAAGGAAAGTGACGCCGGAGTTAACAGCGTGGTGGATGAGAGCGATGGCGTCAGTTTCCGGCTTGGGAGCACCGTAGAAAGCAGAGAGGCCCATGCAACCAAGGCCTTGCGCCGATACCTCAAGGCCTTGGCTTCCTAGCTTCATCCTTCTCACTCCGCAAGCTTCCGCCATGAATCTCTGTCAGAAATCAGAACTTTCTCTGTCTCTTCACTTGTCTAGGTGACTCTTGTAGAGCTGTGAATTTTGAGTGGAGTTATTGTTGGAGGTGGTGGGTTGGTGAATGATGAATGATGATGAAGAAAAAAGCCGTGTGTTGCTTTTGTATGGTTGGTGCAGTTTTTTTTCCTCTTTACGAAAACAAAATTGAATTTGTTAACCAAATAAAGTAATGGAATTTTCTTAAGTCAAACTCGTTTAACCGAATATACTCTTACCAGTCTTCTTCAATTGTGAGAAACTATTAACTTCAATTTTTTTTTTTCTTGTTTCTTCAAATTTAAAATCTATTAATAGTGATTATGAAGAGGTTTATTTTTATTTTTGTTGTTATAATATTTTAACAACAATTATAATTTTTTTTTAAGTTTATTAAATTGAATGACATTTTCTAATGCGATTATGCAAAAAAGTTTACCAATCAAAAAATTATATATAATGTTTAACAAAACACAAATTTGCTTTTTTCGCCTAAAAATTACAAGTAAAAACTCACTATGCAAATAAGTGGATATGCAAATGTATTGCATCAACACAAATTTTCATTCTTCCATTTCTGCAGAGTTTTCAATTTGCAATTTATGTGATAATTTTATGCAATTATGTAATGTTACTAATTGGAGTCTAAGTTAAACAATTTACCTCTTTATTAAATTGAAGTAAATATAATGACTTGTGAGTTAATTTTTTAAATAAATACTTTTTCTTAGCTTTATGAAAATTATACTTTTTGTTGAATATTATGGAAACCTTTATCTGCAAAACTAATTATGAAAATCAAAAAAGAGAAGTGGGAAATGCAGAAGAAGAAACCAAGAACAAAAGAGATGGAACCGATACATTTTCATCGCACATATCCTTTATAGAGTTGGGTGACGATATAGATAGCTTGGTAAGATTTTTGCGGTAAACGTTATTTAAGTTTGTATCAGAACATATATTTCTTTATAGAGTTTGGTTACAATGTATGAAATGTAAATTGAAGTTTTCACTTGGGGAACTCTATAATTATTTATTCTTCAAGGCATTAACACATTTATTACCTATTACCTTGATCTGGCTGATATAAGTTAGACCACTTCAGTGTCATGAACCCCACAACAACCAGAGAAACTCAGACGATTTTAAGCGGCTTTCCAAGAAGACAGTGGTGGAGTCTCAGAGTTCTTGAACGTGGTCAGGATGCTAATGGATCTTTCTCCTTTCACAGACTCTGGTTGGGCAAGGGACTCGAGCTCAGACATCTCTTCGGGAGTAAGTTTCACTGATAAAGCTCCAATGTTCTGGTTAAGGTTTTCAATCTTAGTGGTTCCTGGGATAGGGCAAACATCATCTCCCTGGTGATGAACCCATGCAAGGGCTAGTTGCGCGGGAGTGCACCCTTTCTTCTCAGACATTGCAGAAACTTTCTCAAAGAGAATCTTGTTGTGGTCTAAGTTTTCCTGTTGGAATCTTGGTAGAGTCTGCAATAAGAAACAGAATTGAGCAGATAAACAGTGAGTTGATTACCAACAGTTCATCAATCAAACAAGTCATAAAAAGGCTGTGTACTTGCCTTTCTGACGTCATTATTGTCTAGGTTCTCAACAAGCTTGGGTCCTGATGCAAAGAAACCTCGTCCCAGAGGACTGTAAGCAACAATTCCAATTCCAAGTTCCCTGAAGAAAGAGAGAGAAGATGTTACATACTTGAGAGATAGTGCATCAAGAAAGGAGGATGAAATGAAATCTGGATACCTGCAAGTTGGAATGATATCTTCTTCCACGTCTCTCGACCACAAGGACCATTCTATTTGCAGAGCGGTTATCGGGTGAACAGCATGTGCTCTTCTGATAGTTGAAGCTGAAGCTTCTGACAAACCGATATACTTTATTTTACCTTCTTCAACTAGCTTCTTCAGCTCTCCTATCTTTGAAATTGACAGACAAAAGAAATTGTTAAGTTCAGCAAAAGGTGCCGGCTTTCTATAAAGGTCATCAAGTGTGGCAACCCAATTAGAGCTCAGTGTCAAACCTAAAGGAGGAGTCTATTCAAATGAAACATTCTTAGGGGGATGATAAGATCCCACATTGGAAGGACTAAGTGACAATCCTATCCTCGCAAGATGGCTTATTATCAGAAGACTATTTACAGGTGATGATAGATGAGAAAGCCTCAAAACCGCTCAGTTCAAGATCATTTCACCAGACAATGGTTCTGAAATCTAAGTTCTTCGACTCTATATTAGTCCCAACATGTCCCTAGCCACGGAGATGAAGTACATAACTTCCATTTCATTTGAAAGTTGCAAACCCATCAAGGAAGATTGAAAAGAAGAGGGCTTACTTACAGTGATTTCGATAGGGACACGAGTATCAATTCGATGCTGATAATAGAGATCAATGCAGGTAACATCTAGCCTCTTTAAACTAGCCTCACACGCAGCTCTTACATACGCAGGATCTCCCTTAAATTCTACTTTCCCCTCTGCATACCTGACTCCATATTTGGTCGCAAGTTCCACTTTTTCTCTCACTCCATCCTTCAGAGCCTGACAAAAATCCAAACTTTCAACATTGAAATCATTTCTACAGCTATAAAGCTCAACGAATCAAGGCCAGTTCTTCTATTAAACAATATCAATATCAAATCGAAGATGGAGATTGATCAAAAATCGAACCTTGCTGAGAAGAACCTCGTTGGTTTCAGGACCGTAAATGTCAGAGGTGTCAAGGAAAGTGACGCCGGAGCGAATAGCGTGGTGGATGAGAGCGACGGCTTCGGTTTCCGGCTTGGGAGCACCGTAGAAAGCGGAGAGGCCCATGCAACCAAGGCCTTGCGCCGATACCTCAAGGCCTTGGCTTCCCAGCTTTATCCTTCTCACTCCGCAAGCTTCCGCCATGAATCTCTTGTCACAACTCTCTCTCTCTCTCTCTCTCTCTCTCTCTGTCTATTGACTTGTCTAGGTGACTCTTGTAGAGCTGTGAATTTGAGTGTAGTTGGGTTGGTGTGATGATGAACAAGAAAAAGCCGTGTCGCTTTTGTCTAGTTGGTGCAGTTTTTTCCTCTTAACGAAAACAAAATTGAATTTGTTAACCAAAATAAAGTAATGGAATCTTCATAAGTCAAATTCATTTTTGATATAGTCTAACATGTCTTCACTTTCTTTCTCAATCAATTATTAACTTGTGGAACTTGCAAGTTGCAACCACTATTTCTCTCACCCCATTCAAGATAAAGTAATGGAATCTTCATAATGCATTATGCATATTTTATTCTTGAAAGCAAAACCCTTGGTAGGTTGAAAAAGCAACCATGCATAGGTCAAAACTCTCAAAGATGAACAACTTCAACCTATTATTACCTCGATTTGGCAGACATAAGTTACACCACTTCAATGCCAAGGTGTCACCATTACCATAGACACTCTCAAGCAGTTTTAAGCGGCTTTCCAAGAAGACAACGGTGGAGTGTCGGAGGTCTTGAAGGTGGGCACCATGGCCGTGTATCTTTCTCCTTTCACAGAATCTGGTTGGCCAATGGTCTCGAGCTCAGTCATCTCTTTGGGAGTGAGTTTCACTGATAAAGCTCCAATGTTCTGATTGAGGTTCTCGATCTTAGTAGTCCCCGGGATAGGGCAAACATCATCTCCTTGGTGGTGAACCCATGCGAGAGCTAGCTGTGCGGGAGTGCATCCTTTCTTCTCCGACATTGCACAAACCTTCTCATAAAGAATCTTATTGTGGTCTAAGTTTTCCTGTTGGAATCTTGGTAGAGTCTGCAATGAATGATGGAGCATATATAAAGTCAATTGATGTATTCACAGCTTATCTAAGGTTCACAATGCAAATAACAGTCGATGCCTTTCTGAAGTCATCATTGTCCAGCTTCTCAACAAGCTTAGGTCCTGTTGCAAAGAAACCTCGTCCCAGAGGACTGTACGAAACAATTCCAATCCCAAGTTCTCTGGAGAAGGAAAGATAACATGAAGTCACATGATTGATCGATAGTGCACCAAGAAAGGAGTATAAAATACCTGCAGGTTGGGACGATTTCTTCTTCAACGTCTCTCGTCCACAATGACCATTCTAGCTGCACAGCGGTAATTGGATGAACGGCATGTGCTCTTCTGATAGTTGAGGCAGAGGCTTCAGACAAACCGATGTACTTTATTTTACCCTCTTCAACTAGCATCTTTAGTTCTCCCATCTTGGAATTGACAGACAAAGATATTGATAACTTCAGAAAAAGGTACCGGCTTTCTATAAACGTCAGGAAGTATGGCAATTAGAGCTCATAACCAACCATAAATGAGTCTAATTGGACAAAACCATTCAGGGATATGCTAACAATCGCACAAAACAGAGGAAACATTGTGACACAAACGAAAGATCATTTTCTCCAATCTATTTACTTATAACCTATTAGTTTAATCATATCCAGAACCAAAAGGAACCAACTTGGAAACTTTGAAACCATAGCATGGAGGAGGATTTGCAAGAGGAAGCTTACAGTGATTTCAATAGGAACACGAGTATCGACACGATGCTGATAATAAAGATCAATGCAGGCAACATCTAGCCTCTTTAAACTTGCCTCACAAGCAGCCCTTACATACTCAGGATCTCCTCTAACCTCTCTCTTTCCCTCAGCATAAGTAGCTCCAAATTTGGTCGCAAGTTCCACTTTTTCCCTCACCTTATCATCCTTCAGAACCTAACAGGATTCAAAATCTCAACAATGAAAAATCATTTCAACAAATATGAAGCTCAAAAAATCTAAGACCAATTCCTACGTTAAATTGTCGTTCTTTGTTTCCTAATTACATTTGACAAATCACTCAAAAATCAAAAAAAAAAACACGATCGGGAATTATCGAAATCGAACCTTGCCGAGGAGTAATTCGTTGGTCTCAGGACCGTAGACATCGGAGGTGTCGAAGAAAGTAACGCCGGAGTGAATAGCGTGGTGGAGGAGAGCGATTGCGTCATTTTCCGGCTTGGAAGGACCGTAGAAAGCAGAGATTCTCATGCAACCAAGACCTTGCGCCGATACCTGAAAGCCTTGGCTTCCTAGCTTCATCTTTTTCACTCTGCAAGCTTCCGCCATGGATTCTCTCGATGACTCGATCGATCGAGTCTCGTCTCTCGTAGGACACTTGTAGTTTTGTTGGTGACAACGGTTCTGAATTCTGAATTCTGATGATGTAATCTACCGGTTTAAAAGTTGGTTTACTAATCAATTAGATCGATTATTACAAACCGACCCGGTTACCATTACTCGTTCCTTTAAATCAGTAACCGAATCGATTGGTTTTCGTTTTGGTTTTGGTTTGGAAAAAAAGAACGAATTAGTTCTCGATTTTTAGACTGATTTCAGACAAACAAGCAGGCATAAAAAAAGCGATGTCATTGTGACTTTCTTAATTTCTTTGCATGATAAAGTATTTGGTTTTGGTGCTTTCTAGATTACATATTCATATGTGTTTCAATATCTTATATATTTGGTTCTAAATATTAAATACTCGAATGTGTAATGTGTTGCTTGGATCCAAAATATTTCACTGCAGTCGGATGGAAATTGATCATAATATGTTGTGTACCAGCCAGTATATAAAATTCATGGGTATGCAAGTTATGCTACTCATTTTATGCTCCCTTTTAGGTTATGCTAGTTATCTTAATTGACCAATATAATTCATAATTCATCTTTTTATGTCTCTTGCCAAATTCCAATAGAATCTGAAACTTTTTTATAGATGGCATTGACATTACTTTTTCAATACATTTATCAAGTTTGTTTCTCATCCATGGAATATCATTGCATTTCTTTTTTGGATTTTTGAAATTGCTTGTAAATTTTTTTTAAAAAAACTCAATTTTTATCATGCAATGTTTTCCAAAATATGTGTACATGTTCTAGCATATGAGTTTATTAGTGAGGGTTTCCTAAAAAAGATTGTTGTATTTTTGGAAAACAAAGTTTATTTTTGGATAGGTTGCTCCTACATTTTACATTTTTTCTTAAAATCATGATTTTAGAAAATCTATTATATTTTTATGGTCAAACTAAATTTAGAAATCTCTATTAATGATTTACTTCATTCCGTAAAACACTATAAATTGTCCTAAGACCTAAATTCATATTCGCTCTCAAGTCAAAACTCTTGTATTTTCCCCTGTCTTCATATCCAACAGAGATCTCTTCATGGCTCCAATTACTGTCGGCGATGTTGTACCAGACGGAACTATCTCTTTCTTCGATGAAAATGATCAGCTTCAGACCGTCTCCGTTCACTCTATCGCCGCCGGTAAAAAAGTCATTCTCTTTGGTGTTCCTGGTGCTTTCACTCCCACATGCAGGTACAAAGTTTCAAACGTTTTTCAGATTTATCCTTTGAATTAATTTTATAAGATGTGTGAAGCTGATGGATTCTTAGATTTTGATTTGAGAATTGTGTTTTTGGGTTTTGTGAGCTTAGCATGAGCCATGTCCCTGGATTCATTGGGAAAGCAGAGGAGCTGAAGTCAAAGGGTATTGATGAGATCATTTGCTTTAGTGGTAAGTATGAATAATTGATATGTTTTGGGTCTCTCTCTGCTCTGTTCTTGCCTCTATGAGTTTGTGTATAGTGACCAAAATGTTGAATTCATTTGTTGCAGTGAATGATCCATTTGTGATGAAGGCATGGGGAAAAACATACACAGAGAACAAGCATGTGAAGTTTGTAGCTGATGGGTCTGGAGAATATACACATCTTCTTGGACTTGAGCTTGATCTCAAGGACAAGGGTCTTGGGATTAGGTCAAGGAGATTCGCGCTGTTGCTCGATAACCTTAAGGTGACTGTAGCCAATGTCGAATCTGGTGGCGAGTTCACGGTTTCCAGCGCAGAGGATATCCTCAAGGCTCTCTAAGAAACTTTATCATTGGCTTGTTGTATTGTGAATCTAAACCGCTGTATGTGAAGAAGAGAATTCTATAGCCTGATTTCAATCAACAAGCAAGTGTTTTGACTTGCTTGGCATAATAAAGTATTTGGTTTTGGTTTTTTTCTTTGCGTTGATTCATGAAAGATATGAGTAATTCACGTACCTTAAAATAATCGTTCAAATGAGTTTCAAGCTTATAGAATCCACAATAACTGGCTCAAATAGATATACCAACACATAAACGCAAAGTCCTCACAAGTACCTCTTTATTAACACACAACACACAACACACTTGATTAGCACACACCATTCATCTTCTTCCTCTCCTTCACAATAACTTCCATCAGAATCTCCCTCTCCATCATCTTCCTCTTCCCGCTTTCAGCGATCCCTTCTATTCCCATCTTTTTAGATATCTTGGAAGGCAAGGTATCTAGCTTGTGATGAACCTTCACAATATCTACCACAAGTCTTTCCGCGAGTGTTCTTGAGAAATCTTCCCTGATGATAACACGTAGAACCGTGATGTGCTGTGCATCCACAGGCTAGTGTAAGCCGGGACAATCCAGCCGAAACGACGTAGCATCTCAGAGATCTCGAACTCGTTGTGGAAACTATGGTCCTCGAAAGAGAAGGTCCTTTGAAACTATGTTGAAACGCTCTGTTTTCTCTATCCCTTCTTTGAGAACCACCATGTTCTCTATGCAATTCTCCATCACATTCTTGTACCATTTTAATCGTTCCTATTCCGGTTTTGTTCTTTCACTTGTTTAGCAATTTTAGTATTGATTTATCGAATTTGTTCTTTTACTTATTTTTGTTTATCAATTTTTAGTTACACCTTTTTAAGAAACAAATTATTGACAACCCGTCAACGACTTAAATCATACACGATCCATAACATTGCAACACAAAGTAAACTGCAAACAAAACATTGCTTTGTACAAAACCTTTATTCTTTCTAAAGCATTGGCTCTTTCTTATTGCAAACTCGCACACCCATATACGTAACTTATTTCACACACACACACATCTTCAGCACAATATCACCGCGATTTGGCCAATGCGATATTACCCTCAAAACAGTTTTTTCCAAACATGTATTTTATTTTTCTTTCCAAGAAGACAATGGTGGAGTCTCTGAGTCTTTGTAAGTAACCATGTTGTTGTCATATCGTTCACCTTTCACGAAATCCGGTTGAGCAATGGCTTCAAGCTCAACCATCTCTTCAGGAGTGAGCTTCACTGATAAAGCTCCAATGTTCTGGTTGAGGTTTTGGATCTTGGAGGTTCCTGGAATAGGACAAACATCATCTCCTTGGTGGTGAACCCATGCTAG
This sequence comes from Arabidopsis thaliana x Arabidopsis arenosa, assembly GCA_019202795.1. Classification (NCBI taxonomy): domain Eukaryota; kingdom Viridiplantae; phylum Streptophyta; class Magnoliopsida; order Brassicales; family Brassicaceae; genus Arabidopsis; species Arabidopsis thaliana x Arabidopsis arenosa. The sequence continues at coordinate 2,479,615 of CM032919.1, read as the reverse complement.
AGCTAGTTGTGCAGGAGTGCAGCTTTTCTTTGTCGCCATCTCTTGGACTTTCTCGTAGAGAATCTTGTTGTTGTCTAGATTCTCCTGTTGGAATCTTGGTAGACCCTGTGACAGAGTAATATCAAGAAGCATGAGATGACTCCAAATCTTGAAATGTGCTTTAAAGAACTCATATACAATGTCAGTATATAGAAACAGAGAACTGAATCAATCATGTACTTGCCTTTCGATAATCATCTTGCTCCAGATTCTCGACAAGCTTGGGTCCGGATGCGAAGAAGCCTCTTCCTAGAGGGCTATAAGCTACAATTCCAATCCCAAGTTCCCTAGAGAAATCAAAAGAGACTTGTTATGAATTAAACATGTTAATTGTTGACAAAGAAACTTATGGCTGATTTTGATTCCTCACACCTGCATGTTGGAATGATATCTTCTTCCACGTCTCTCGACCATATAGACCATTCTATTTGCACAGCGGTTATCGGATGAACAGCGTGTGCTCTTCTGATAGTTGAAGCTGAAGCTTCTGACAAACCGATATACTTTATTTTCCCTTCTTCCACTAGTTTCTTCAGCTCTCCAATCTTTGAAAATAGATTAACCAAACCATAAGTTCAACAACATCTAAAACAAAAACAAACAAAAAATTATAAAGCAACAAGAATCAGCACAAGAAACAGAGTATTACATGCATATCTCTAACTACCCCTAGTTGTTTCCTTAAATACTTATTACTCATCACATATTTGGCTCTCTATGAGTAACATTAAACACATTGAAACAGATTAAAAGCAAGAAGCCATACCGTGATTTCGATGGGCAGAGTGGTATCAATTCGATGCTGGTAATAAAGATCAATGGAGGTAACACCAAGACGCCTTAAGCTTGCTTCACAAGCAAACCTCACATACTCTGGATCTCCCCTGAAACCAAATTTTCCATCTTCAGAAGCAGTGATCCCAAATTTTGTCGCTAATTCCACTTTATCCCTCAACCCATCTTTCAAAGCCTGCCACCACAAAGAGAAAACAGATCCAGCACTTGATGATTGACCAGAACCCTAAAAGCCTAACACCCTAAACCCTAGATCACAGCCTAAAACCCTAATTCCAAAAACAAAATCCACGAGCAGTCATCAGTCACCAAATTTGTTACCTTTCCAAGAAGCAGCTCGTTTGTCTCGGGACCGTAGATGTCGGAAGTATCCAAGAATGTAACGCCGGCGTTAATGGCGTGACGGAGGAGAGCCACGGCGTTAGTCTCAGGTGTCGGAGCACCGTAGAAGGCGGAGAGACCCATGCAACCAAGTCCCTGAGCCGAAACTTCAAGACCTTGGCTCCCTAACTTCATCCTACGCACTTTACAAGCTTCCTCTGCCATTGATGAATCAATCTTCGGAAGATTAAGAAAAAAAGATACAAAGAAAATGTATTTTTATGAAATCAGAAGCAGATTTAAGTGGGATTTATAGGAGTGGAGTGGAGTGGAAGATAAAGCAATTAATGTTACTAGAGTTTTTTTATTAGTGAAAAAAATTAAAGAGGACAAAACAAAATTGTAGTCTTCATTTGAACAAAAAGATTATATAAATTCTATAAACTTTGACGTCATTGATGATTTCATATCAGTATTCATAAAATTTGTTGTTTTTATAGAAAAATATCGTATAAGATAACTAGATAAGGTGATCCGATCATCAAATGTTTTGCTTTTTCCAAACACTAATTAATATTCAATCCGATGAAAGAATGATAGTGTTTGAAATTAATCAAAATTACAACTACTTAGCTTGAGTTTGTTTGAACAGATGATATCTTCACCATAAAGGATAACAAAACGAGGTTTAGAGATGTTAAAAAGGATATTAGGCTTACTTGATCTGCAAGTCATCATCTTTCAAGAACTTTTTCTAACCAATATTAATATGGTTCCCCTTGAGAAAACATTATATGCAGCTATGTGTCGTATCTCACATCCTAAAATACCGGATAACCTCGGACCACCATATGTCTAAGTGAGAACTTTATTAATGAACCGATCTGATCGGTTGGTATGTAATGGACCAACCTAAACGAGCTGACGCAGAGCCGTGATTACCACCACTATGGAAAAAGGGCGAGTGTCCTAGGCAACATTTTGTATAAGAATTTTAGAGGCCACATTAATCAATAATCTTTTTAGGTTAGTTGGTCTACTTATTTCTCTAATGGTGTGTCTTAGTCTCCCAAGAAATATATGAGAGACTAAGACACACCATTTGATATAAATAATAAGATAATTATTTTTTAATATGATATAAATAAACAAATCGGGATAGTGTAAAAATGAACAAAATTGATATAATAATAAGATAATTATTTTTAATATATAGTCTTCTTAATAACATAAATTACTAGTAATGTAAGTTTACACACACACATACATAAATAAATATATATAATATTTTTTGTATTTTTTTTTAAACGAAATTTTACTAGATCTCACCACTAACTTTTATAATATAAAAAATATGTTATGTTGTGTTTTTGAACTTATTGTTGTATCGTCTATAAATTTTTAATAAAAATAGCCAAAATATTCTGTAAGTTTCAAATTTTAAATATGCATAATTTAATTTCAATAGTCATATATGTTGTTCAAATACAACAATTGAAGTTATTACTCATAAATTTAAATTTATGTATATCGCTTGTCTTTGTGAGTTCATCTATTATATTTGTTACTTATTTTCAAAAAAAAAATTTCTTCTAAATATTAAATGTTCAAGTCGAAAACTACAAAAATTTTAACATCCAAGTATTAAGTTTATTTAGATTAAATTGTTTTAACTAATTTTTTTAAAGTTTTAACAACTAAATCAGAATTCTTTATAAATTAATATTTATTAATTTGTAGAGGTTTAACTGTACTTTCTTACATTTTTTTCTCCACAATTTGTTTTGCTGTGAAAAGACAATAAATATATATATAAAAAAAAAAGATAAGGAGATGTTATTTCCGAGTGGTGTCGATCTTGATATTGTACCTGTGCTGCACTAGATACAATGAAAAATGTTTAGACTTTAGTTAAGTTGTCTTCATTTCTATCCAAAAATAACTTCATTTCAGTAAATATCGGATTCTCCTAAGAAGAGAGTAGAGTATCACTCAAAATTTCCAATGCATATAGAGAATTTTTTACCAAATGATCAAAAGTTCTTAACCACTTTAATCCTAAGGTGCAATATATAACATATCTAATCCCCCATTTCCAGTTTGGAAAGTAAATGTGTTGCTACCAAGTGTACCTATATACATTGCGTTGTCCACGATCGTTATGATGGAAATTGATGAACCAATTCATTTTATATATTTCATCATCTCGAACTCTTTGTCTGTGGTTTTAGATGGTATACAAATTATATAAAATGTTCATGAAAGTCTATAAGAAAACAACTAAAAAGAACGAAAATAAAAAACAATAAAAATCTTGAGGTATATTTGGTAGAAAAAAATAAATTATGATTTTATAATTTTCTTGTTTGACAAAGTCATTTAAGATATTTCCTTATCAATAAATTTGTCCTCCATGTAATGAAAGATTTGAAATTATATGAATGCCTTGAAAGATGACATTTCTTTAGTAGAACTAAAATCTCTATAAATTAATACTCGATAAATTAATAAACACGTCCCAAATCGAACAAATATAAAAATTAACAAAATTCAATAAGACAATATTTTTTAGAATTCATATATAAATATATAGTCTATTAATAACATAAATTAATAATTATATAGAGTATCGTCTATAAATATTTCATAAAAATAGCCAACATTTTCTACAAGTTTTAAAATTCTGTATATGCATCATTTTTATTTCGATAGTCATATTGGCGGCTCAAATACAACAACTGAGGTTACTATTCAAAATTTTAAGTTTATGTATATCACTTATGTATATAATTTGTATAAGTGAATTCAACCATTGTCTTTGTTAGTGAATCATTTTTCTAATGATTTGTCTTTTCTTCTAAATATTAAAATTTCAAGTCCCAAACTAAAAACTTTTGTAATTTCAAAACATTTATTTTATTTAGATCAAATTGTTTGAACTCATATTTTTGTGAAATTTTAACAGCTTATCAGTATAAATTAATAAAATATTTTGGTCCCATATTTAGAGGATTTTACTGTATTTTTTTTTTTTTGTCTTTTTGATATATCTTTTTTCTGGAAGAACTATAAATATGCAAAAATGTTATATGTTGGAAAAATGATTGTCACCTACACGAAGTATAACCCGACATATACTAACACATATAAATTAAAGTATTTTATTGATATCTACACGAAGTAATAAATTTACATGGTGACATGGACAAACTAACGTACGTTATATAACCAACCCGATAAATTTATATTCAAATTTAAAGTGCATTTCAAAATATCAAAGCATTAAGTGTATAGGAATTTCAAAATATCATATATGGTAATAATAGAGAAATTTGAAAAATCTAAATTTGGATATTATAGATATATTAGAATAAAATAAGGTGTGTTTGAGTAAGTGTTTAAAGAGGATGATGATAAGGATAAGAAAATATGTGTTTGGTACATATGATAGTCGAATTTTTTTTTTAAAAAGGTAAAAAAAAATTTGTGGACTTGCCACATCAGCCAAAAACTATGTTATAATATATAGAAGATATATATCGTGCTTAACATATTTAGCTTTTTAAGAAAAGAATTAAATAATACATTATCAGTAATTCAATAAAACAATAAATCACAATTATAAAATAGTATATATTTTTTTAGGTTGCATGGAATCATAAACGGATATACTGAACTGTGGAAACCGTTTACAAAATTAATTGGAAACGGGTACGTGGTTAAAAAGTATAAGTATAGCCACAATTTAGTTTCTTGTAGTCTCAATTTTCCAAAATTGACCGATGATATCCCTGAAATGCTCTCGGCTCTCAGGTATCTTTGTCCTTTCCAGATTCAGATGTACAGTACATCATGTACTAGCTAGCTTTCTCAAATCTTGTAAACCAATAGGTAGTCAGTCACTGAGCCTTGAGCACTCCCATGGCTTTTTGGAGAGCGGCTAGATATAACTTCTCCAAACACATAACCACTGAGAAAATTGATTCACCACTTGACTGATGATCACATAACTTATATGATATATAAATGGTTGAAGGTATTTTTAATACTATCGTACTTTGTATTTTCTTGAACATCGATCTGTTGAAGTCTCGCGATCGTGTTTCTACCTCAATATGAAATATCAAGTATGCCTTACCATAACTCTTTCTAAAGCACACAATAAAGTTACTGATCAAACCTATATATAAACCTATTGAAAATAATCGAATTTTAGCGTAATCTATGAAAGCCATTAAACTCAAAATCCAATCGAGCCATATATTGCCAAAGATTTATCCATACGTGGTAAAAAAGCTGGTGTTAAGCTCATCCTTTTTGGGAATTATTGGTATATCACAAAAAAAAAAAAAAAAAAAGAATCTTGTAATTTGCTAATCATATCTTCCTGACCAATTCTATTATCACCAGCAAGGTTGTTATAACTTAAGTTTATAAAATAAAATCAAAGGGTTAGCAGAATTTAAGTCGTGTGACTTTAATCAAGTCAGAAAAAGAAGCTAGACACAATTACACAGGAAAGAGTATTGAGCAAGGAAAGCGTTTACTAGGCAGAGAGAGCTAGGGTTTCAGAGATTACCATAGATGCAATATAGTTGACGACTAGCACTATTTCAATATATAACTGTATACCTAGGAACGATAAAGTCATGTCAACCAAAAAGGGAAATTTACCTTACAAACATCCATATAACTAGAAATCATAAAGTCATATGTCCAACAAAATATTATAAAGTCTTACATAAAATGTATTATTGGTAGATAACTGGAAATAAAAATGGATTTATGAGAGAAACCCAGATAATATGTTATTGCTTACTTTTAGCCACTTTTCTTCACAAAATATGCTGCTAGTTTCCTCTCACTTGACGTCCTTGTGACTGAAACTGGTGTCTTCAGCTGAACAAACCCACGAGCGGATAGGACATCTTGAAGCAGTGTTGAAACTTTAATCTCTTCTATCTCTGATGGACCGTCAAGTTCCTAATAACATAAACAAAAAAATTATGTAATATTATCTTGGGATATAAATCCTAATGTCATTACATGACCATATGCAAAAGAAACGCACCAGGACGAATGAATTCAGATTGATGCAACAACCAAGAAAACCTGGTAAACGATCCCAAAAAGACTTGTCTAACAAGGCATTTAGGCGAGACAAGTTGGAAAACTTAGGCAACTCATTCCCCATCAAATAGTAGCCGTCGATGAGCTGTGTATGTAGCAATAAAGAAAGAATAAATATGTATAAACATAATGTTTTGGAATAAAACAATCAAATGTACCTCTAAAGTTCGAGTTGAGATGGTCATTTCACGGGCTTTGGATATCGCGATGAGAAAACTGCGGATCATAGTGATTGCCAGTGGATCTTCATAGTCAACTTCAAACATAACATCGATGTTCACCTTTGCATAGGGACCAATACTATGTACTACAATGCTTGCAGGTTGGTATTCCATAACACTCATATACTCAAGCCTTGGACAGTCAATTACAACATCGGGGTCTTGATACTGACTCTGAGACTCTAGTGTGAAGCTTTTTAATGATCGAGAGCGAACACATACAACTTGGGCATAATCACCAGGATGCGCAATCACCGTTAAATCGTCAAGCACCGAACAACTTGAGATGAGAGTCTCCAGAATGGAATCATCACCATTAAACTTAACTGCATCTAGATGCATGGTCTTTACACAAGGTAAAGAAACCAATTCTGACTGTGGCTTATTCATGGCAACAAAGGAGAGATCCAAATTCACCAGTGTTGCACATGAATAGAGCGAGAGAGGCATGGTAACTAACGTTTCATCAACAACATACACGTTATTGATAACTGTTACACGACCAACTCTACGCTTAACCACATCATCGATCATCCACAGAAACTCATCAAAAGAGTGGGCATGATTAACATCATAAAATAACTCGAATCTCTTTAAGTCTAACTCTTTGTCAAATTCGACAAATCTATCGATGAACTCCTTAAAGACGAGATTATTTGGAAAATCAATGGTATCCAAATCCAAAGCAGGAACATGTAACCAAAGGTTTCTCCAATGCTTAGACAAAACGCTCGTGCGAACGGAGTCTTTGGTGGACAGTTGAGAGAGTATCCTACACGACAAATGCTCTGGTAAATCGCTTAACCTATCTAACCCCGAGCCATTGGTTTTGATAGAGGTTCTAACCATGGCTTCTAACGAAAATTAAACCCTAAATTCCACACAATCTAAGCTACGAAATGAATCAGTCCTAAGTACGAAGAGAGTTCAGAGATTACTTGATAGTTTAGGTGAGAGCGAGAGAGAAGACCATTCGATTGGCCCACAGAGATCTTATCTTAATATTTTTAAAATTTGTTTTTACTTTATCGTTAATTAAAATAATTAACATTATGTATAAGGAAAAAAATCAAAGGCATTTCAATCTTAATTAAAATAGTTATATGGATTTTAATCTACAGCTGTTAAATAAATGACAATAATTCCCATATATATATGAGTAAAAGAAAAATTTTCTTATTTATCCAATATTAATATATCTTTTGCACCAAACATATTTATGGTTTTTAAAATAAAATAGTGAGATACTGAGTAAGAAAAATAACAAATCAGGTTATGACAATATATACTATTTTAACAATTAAATAGAGATCTATACTAGTATAATCGCAGCAGTTTTTGTGACGGGTGGGTAAAAAAGCTTTCGGGTATATCGGATATCCGACCCATTTTAAAAATTCCTTCACAAAAAATTTGTTGGGTCGGGTTATATTTAACCCAACTCATACACCGGATATTCCATAATTAATAATTTAGATTTTTAGAAGATTTGATTAAGATTTATAATTATGATTCTCCTATCATCTTTGTTTGATTTGTTTTTAACTGTTTTGAATCATCATATAATACATAAAGTAAAAAAAAAAATCAATTTTTTTTCTGCATATACTGTGATTCGAAATTTTAAAAACGGACATATATTATCCAATTGACGAAAATGTGTGTTCAACGTTCTACATCGATTAAAATATTTAGACAATGATTCAGAATCATATCATAAATAAGAACATTAATAAAATAAATGAGTTTTTTGGCGGGATGGGTTTGGCGGAACGGGTTTTTGAATCAACAATAATAAAAAGATTAAAATATCATTAATCCGCCGCTTTAATACGGATTTAATCCTTATTTTTTTAATACAAATCACATGACGGGTTAAGAAATTACGGAATGAGTTATATTTCGGAAATGATTTATATGGCGGACGAATTTGAATCAATATTTATATACCGCTTTAATACGGGTTAAATCCTGAGTTTATTAATAATTATCTCGTGGACTCGTGGTATACCGTTACTTAATAACAATTGTAAACTATAATATAAATAAATATGTTATAAGGAGATACAATTTACAAAATATTTTTATACTAACTTTAAAATTAAATCATCCCGCGGTGTACCGCGGGTTAAAATCTAGTTTATAAGTAAAAATATAAGTACAACATAAGTAAAATTATAGGAAAAAGAAAAGAAAAATTTAAGGAAAAATAAATTAACTTCTCTAATACCAAACTTCCAAGCTAAACCTTATAAACACAAACACTCGTCTAATCTTCAAAACTTGTTGGAAACTCAATCTCAACTTGTCACGAATTTGTAGTTTTTTTTTCCTTTTTCTTTTTCTTTTTCAAAAAAGTAAATTTTGTCATGTATTCAAACAATAGTTGGGTTTTTTTATAGCATATTTTTGCATGTTTGTTTCCCAGATAAAATATTGAGATAATTAACAAAGAGACAATAGATCCGAAGCAAATTAGTTTTTATATAAATTATGACAAATTCTCATTTTTTGCCAAAATTAACCTCATGCGCTTCTTCATTTTAACACCGTCTCACTACCTAGACAAACACATTAATATGTTGTGGATATCCAAAAAAAACATTGTAGATTTATGTATATATTGGTCTATTCTCTCATAATACCCGATTAAACTATATTTATTTTGCAAGGCCATGTTTAATTCGAAACTGTCTTCTCGATTATTTTTGAAGAGAGAATAACCAATTAAGGATAGAGATAATTAGTACTTAAAACTTAATATGAAGTATCTATATAAGTTCCGGTGACAATTTGACAAAATATGATGAAGATTCAGTGACTGTGACAATTCAATAAAATCCGGTGAAAAGTCAATAACAATTCGAAAAAATCCGGTATAGATCCGGTGACAACTCGGCAAAAATTAAGGAAAATCAATCGAAAATCCAAAAAAATTTATAATATTTCGATGTCCAATTGGGATGCACTGCTCACTTGGTATGTTTTACAGTTTGGGTTTTGTAGTGTGCATACATGTACAACAAATGTTAACCATGCTTTATATACGTATTTATATGTATACACATGTTAATAACGTTATATATATATATATATATATATTTACATGTATACATAGATCCAATAACTTAACACTAGAATTATTTTTAACGCTATATCTATGTGTTTACATATGTAAAAATGTTAAAATCGTGTAATGTATATTTGTAGCATGTTAAAATTGCTTTAATTTGAAAAAACAACAATTAGTGTTAGTTTGGTAAGGGTCACTTCATATATTGAGCATTTAATGTCACTCAGCTCGTTATTACTCTCTCCTAAAAATCAAAATACTTGTCACTCACGCATGTAAAAAAAACCAGTATGTTTTCTTGTAATTATTTCGAAGTTGAGGGCCATTACTAATGTTTGACTTTTGTTCGCCTTAGATAAAATTTTATTTTGTCGATTTCCTAATCAGATGACTTAACTTTGTCTCTGCCATAGCAACCCTAAAAATATTTTTAGTCTTATTGTTGTCCAGGGCCATAACTGAGCACAGCCGGGTGAAACATTCGTGTTGGACCCCCAAATTTTTAATGAGTAATATGTATAGATTTTGGGGCCCCAAACAGTAAAAAAAAATTTATATAAAGATTATGAGATTCCCAAACCGTAATTGTTTGAGGCCCCATAACTCGTAGGGTCGGCCCTGTTGTTGTCTGTTTGCTCTTTATCGACCAAACCACCATATATAATCATTATAAAAGTGGTCAACAACAACATTTTTTTTTTTGGGCAAACTGTCAACAACAACATAAGACTAACTTTTATATAGTAAACAAATAGTTTAGGTCTTTTTATATAGGAACAATATTTTATTGGTGCTTTTTAAAATAATTGTTGTGGGATTTTATTTAAAAGATGTTAATTAAACGTGTTTATGAAAAATAAAAATGATTTTATTACTAATGTTAATACAGACCATATCGGTATAAAAAACACATTATGTTTCGTAACCGTCAAGAACTTTTCGTTCAAAAATAACTAACTCTTTGAAAATATCTATTTTCATCCAACGGATAAGGAATAGGGTAAGGGATTCGAATGGAATACTCGTATTTTTCGTTTTCGTATATCCTCACACTCTAAAATTTTCAAAAATATCTTAATTTCTCAAAATAATCATTCGGGACTAGACATTCACCTATTATGAAGTCGACCCTTACTCAATATAGTGAAATGTTAAGTTTCATGGGCTTGCAACTCAAAACCAATTTGCAATGAGTGAAGAGACCAATGTACCTTATATACTACTCAAGCTTCTTCTCATCCTAAACAGATCAAAAAAGACTGGTCTTCTTCAAGTTTGTTTAAAAGAGCCACTCCAAAGCATGTTTTTTTTTTTGCTAAAAATGTCAATATTTCATTAGAAAATGAAAATGATTAGGAGTTACAAGAAAATAAATCCTATGTTTTGGTCCCACGGCAGAAAAAAAAACAAAAAAAATCCTGAAAGCAAATAACAATCGGTCCATCGACATCAACAAAAGCTGACGCTCTTGGAATCAATGAAGCGATAAACAATTTGATGAATATCATCGATGTCACCCCAACGAGGAAGATACATGCTGTCAAACGACGAAGGCCGATTTATTGCAAATCAAGCGAAAGAAAACCTCCAAAGCACAGTTTTACAATGTGGATCTCCCAACTAAACTGCATGCCAACAAGAATGAGACTGACACCTTGGGGATTGCTTATACAATTATAGCATCTTCTTGTTGTTTTTATTCAGATTTTGAGGAAACAAGGGAGCATCTCCTGCTGAGATGCGATTTTAGTGTCCACATATGGCACTTGGTTAGTCCAGGCTGTGTTTAACGCCATGCATCGTCATAACTTCGACTTCTCTTTTTGCTTGGATAAAGGTAAAAACAGATTGCGCGCCTCCAATATATACTTTGGTAGATATTGTTGATATACACTCAACATTTGCTTGTAATACTTGTTTTAATCTTTTTTGGCAAGTTTACATTTTATAAGATTAAGTTTTTTGTTAATATAATATTCATATATATATATATATATATATATATATATATATATATATATATTAAGTGAGATCTCTATTGGTTGATATCTCTATTAATATGAGTAAATGAGTTTGATAGATATTCAAGTCCATAGATGTCCTAAAAATGTTTTTTTTTTTAAATGATGGTATGCATCATAATTGATCAACATTATATATATATATATAGATAAAAGAATAAAACGAAAACATTTAAAAAGAAAGATTTGGAAGAAAAGATCGTATGTATTTTACTGCTATCTATATTAGCAATCGTCTTTCTATATAGAGTTAAAGTATAGTGAGGGTTTTTAAAGTTAGGATTGATTTGGTTTTGAATTTAACATTGACTACTCCATTGATGGACTAAAAGGAGTCAGCTTAAATTTTTAAGGTGGATCTACTTCTCCGCCTCCATTCGTTATTCGTTGGATGAGAATAGATATTTTCAAAGAGTTAGTTATTTTTGAACTAGAAGTTCTTGACGGTAGACATAATGGATTTTTCATACCTATATGGTCGATTTGACCCAATATTTTTCTCTTTTCCAACATTACCAAAATAATACTCCTATAAGATGAAATTGCCACCTGGGTTCGAATAGCATTGACCACCGGGGTTCGAATTCTAACATGGTTTCCCCGGTCCCTAGGATTAGTCTTTGGGCCTCGAAAGTCTTTAGGATCACCTGAGTTATCAAAAAAAAAAAAAGATGAAATTGCCGAAGAAAATGTAAAATCCAACGAATTCAATTGATTGTCACATACATTTTTCGCCAGTCAAGTAGACATAAAACATAAGAAAAAAACAGTTATCAGATAGAAAAACACATATCTGAGGAATGACATAATGTCTACCAGAAATATCAAAGTCAAATCGAAAGACAATAAATGATGCATGGTTATGGTGTTGACCATATAACTTCTGTTAGTTCTTGCAGCATGTCACAATACAAGTTCATTTTTTTCATGTAATTTATGTATACTAATTTATATATACGTAATTTATGCTTGTAGAGAGACATAATTAACATTGCTATTTAAAATCTTAGTTTTAACATTGCCGTCTAAAATCTTAGTTTGTCAATCGTCACGATACAAATAAAATATTCAGAGAATAGATTTTCTCCTACAAAGAAGTTAAACCTCAAACTAATCAACTTATAATTACCAAAGAAAAAGAAATATCAGAAAAGTCCCATTACCAATGATTTAGACACCAACAAAAGGGTTTCTATATTTAGATGGAGAAATTTGATTAGACGATTACCCGTGATCATTTCCTTCCAACTTTTTTACGAAAATGGCGAGCCGCAACACAATCCAGATGTACCTCACGACTGTCGTCGCAATCGTGATCCTCCTGGCGGCAAGCCAAGCCACGGAAGCGCGTTTCACGAGCCTATGTGCTCAAACCGCATACCCAACCTTGTGTCGACCGCTAGTGAAAGGGCCAAACCCGAGACGAGCCACACACAACACGATTCGAGCCTTGGAGGCTAAGACGAAATTGGCGATTACAGCCTCTGCGAGATTCAAAAACGGAAATCCAACTGTTGCAATTTGCTATGCGACTCTTGTGGATGCATCCTTCAATCTTGAGAACGCAAGGAAGAGCATAAGGAAGAGAAATGTTTTGTCGCTAAAAATGTATTTGACCGCGGCTGTATCAGATTACGGTGTTTGTGTCAACGGGTTCATAGATTCACATCAAGTCAACACCCTTCAGAACGCTGTAGATGAGCTCAGGAAGATGGGAACTAACTGTTTGTTGCTTGCTACATTGATAAGATGATCGAGCCACACTATAGAAGAAAACACTAAAACTAATTCCTCAAAACTGACCAAAAGAAGCTTATCCTTAATTATGTTTATGTAAATGTTCCTTTTTTAGTTTTCAGGGGATGTTCTTGACCAATATCAATCGGGTAAATGTAACTACAATAGAATTTTTAGCCAGTTCAAAATTTTCAGAGTCCAGGATTTTTAGTGGTATCTTTTTGCAGATGTGATTAAGAAAAAAAAATCCAGATATTCATTGCATTTTGGAACACAATCCGCAAAATTTTGTTCCTAATTGACATTATTTAGCAAAATATCATATTCTTGATTATGTTTCTGTCTTGAACCAAAATAAGATCTCAAACAAATAGGCTTACATTGTGAGAGCTGTCTCAACTGTAAATCCAAGCTAAGACCGAAACAATTCACAAAAACATGAACAAACAGTCTAAGGTGAAGTAAAACAGACCCATACGATTGATTTTGCCGATTCAGAGCCTATTTTTATTACCAATAAGAAACAGAGCTGTGACAACGCAAGTGCCCCTAACACGACTAATAATGTGTCACTGAAGGAAATAATGAAGGAGAAAGAGATGGAACAGACCTCAGACCTCCTGAGATACTTCATCGAGCAGTTTCTTTGTCGCTTCATTAACTTCCACGTTTTCCATCTTCAGACGTCGGCGCATAGCAGGATGACTCTTTCCCGCTGCTGCATATGTTCTTATCAATGGTTCAAATATTTCTGCGCCTATGTTGTCTGTTCCATTCTTTAAAATCTCCAACAAATTCTCAGCTCCATTAACATCTTTCTTTTGCTCGAAATAGCTCATCAAAGTTCTGACTGTTTCCTGTGACGGTAGCCACTTGCCACCATCTCCTTTGCCGATAGAAACTGCCTTAGACATACACTCGAGTGCGTGAGCCATATCACCGCTCTTTACATAATAATCCATGAAGATCTCCCAGGTTTTAGCATTGGCCTTGCCACCTCTTCTGGGAGCTTTCTCCTTGAGCTCTTTTGCTTTTTCGATGAGATCCTCTTTAGCATAAGCTCCAATCAACACATTTACAATCCTGATGTCATAAGTAGAACAGTTAGCTTGCCATTCCTTGAACAGTGTCTCTGCACCCGGTAAATCATTCAACTTGACCAGCACTTGTATCATGTTTAGATAAGCTACATTTGAGGTTTTCGGCATAGCCAGCCTCAACGAACGCCAAATCCTGTAAACTTCAGTCAGTTTTCCCAGACGTCCATACAAAGTAATAAGAAACTGATATGCCGTAAAATCTCGTTGCGTGTTTTTCATCTCCAGTTCCTGAAGGGCCTTCTCAGCTTTCTGAGACAGTCCAGCATCAACATATATCGATGCCATATTGCTATACGTAGTCCAATCTGGAGCAACTCTACCATCTCTATTCATCTCTTCGATAACTCTCTCAACACCAGAAATATCATTAGTAGCAGCCAAAGCCCTCATCCACACATTGTACGTGTATGAATCCGGCATTACATTCTCAGCCTTCAATTCTTGGATCATCGCCGGAACTTTCTCAGTCTGACCTGTCTTGGTATAAAGAGTCATGAGACTGTTATAAGACATGGAACTAGGAGTAATGTTAAGCTCTTTCATCTTGTTCAGCAAACCTTCCGCTTTCTCCGTCAACAACTCCTTGCAGTAGCAGTTCAAAAGAGACCCATACGTGAGTTCCGTCTTAGATGTTTCCGGAAGATCAACAAAATAATTCTCCCCAGCAGTAATTCCCCGAGCTTTAGCAACAAGATCAAGATGGATTGCTTGATCACTCACTGTCTTGTTCATACCTCTCTCTTCCATAACTTCAGATAGCTACAAACCAAAAAACAACTCCACAATATGAATTCTAAAAAATCAATCATCACCAATTTCAATAGAAGACATTCAACAATTACTAAATTGTTCATAATGAGAATCAAACTAACACTTAAAGAATCAACATTTCTATATGTATTCAACAGGTTAAAGCAAATGGTTGTATAATCTGAAAATTATTGTGAAGCTAATCCAAAAGAATCGAAAATGCAATTTGATTTATGAAACCTTAAGAGCTGGGTAATAGAGGCCGCGATTTCGGAGTTTCTTGATCGTATCTCCGACTTCCCATTTGAAGACGTGTTTAGTGCCTTTGAGGAACTGATTCAGCTGCTGTCGAACTTTGACCTCTGTGCCGCCATCTTTGAAGAGTCGATGGTAAAGAGGTTCTTCGATGTACTTCTTCGTCGATCTCTTTGTGACGTCTCTCGATCGGCTCAAATGTCGCATCGCCATTTTCTCGTCGGAGCAGTAGTAAGCAACGACAACGAGGAGGTTTTTGAGTAAAACCCTAATTCACTGTCACTTCCGAAGCTCGAAACAGAATTGGAGGAGGAGAAGAAAATGGACTGTGGACCTCTTAATGGGCTTAAGGATTAATTTCATTATGGCCCATATTTTCAGCTGTAAAATATGCAAACACCAAGTTTGTACTCTCTCTCTCCATAGTTGGCTCTCTAATCACTCTATTTTTTTTTTAATCTCACTCTATTGTAGTATTGTATATGTAAGATGGTTTGTTTCTTTCAGTTTTATTAATTTTGAACTTACTCGAGAAAAACTTGGTAAACAACTAAACATAGACTGATGCCCCAAAACCAAAAACGTTTAACAATTTCGATCGCAGAACAAACACAGACAGAAATGTCACGGGCATAAGAAAAAAAAATTAACCATGTCGTGAAAGGTTACAAAGAGCCTCATGTAAAATAAGATAAAATCACCATAAAGACAAATTCACAAGAATATGGCTTCTAAAACAGATTAAAGGAAAATTTGATCAGCTAAAATGTTTCAAAACATTTTCGTTTTTCTCTACTTTTGTCCTGTTTCATTTTGCTTCATTTGATCCAGGCAATTCCCCGGAGGAATGTGGGAATCACAATGACATAGACGATGAAACTAAATGAGCCTTACACGAGTCTTAGTTCGTACTCACCAGCCATGGTTATGTATCTCACCCATGGAAGTGCTTGGTACCCGCTCTTCTCAATAATCTTTAGGTACCGAACCTACACCAAAAAAAACATATAAATTTAATATATGGCATTGTGGAAGAGACAGTAACACACTGGGATGAGCTAAAAACGCAGAAGATATAGAAACCATTTATTATTGAGCACAAGCTTACCTGAATCCCTGAAACAGTGAAGTAAGGGATCTCGAATTTGACACGGATAGGAGCTTTTCGCTCAGGTGTTGCTTCCTCTGCAGTTATACTAGGAAGATGGAACTCTGCCCTTAACATGTACTCCTATATTGGTTTTCTGAAGGTTAGCATTGATACTACATTGCTGATTGTTTCCACTGGATTTAAGAATGTTATGAAACTTGCTAGAGTTATAAGCTTAAACCTTGTTCCCGGGGAAAGATTTGATTTTCCAGACTAACGCATCTTTTTCAGGAGCATAAGAGGCAGACCCTAGAGATGTCCTAACGGTGGGGTTAGATGCATCGGTTGGTACAGGCAACTCAATCTCAACGTTCGTTGCGGTGCTACAAATAGAAAATTCTCGATCAAAGGTTCAAAGAATCTGATCATCAGGATCTTTGCATTACAGGAGAGAAAAGGAAAAGTGGCAACAATACCGTAGAATATATTTACCTTCGTTCCTTGAACTGACTTCTAGCTTTTATAAGCATCTCAACACGACTTCTGGAATGACTTTCTATTTGCGCTTCCACCCATATAAGAGGCTTTACCTGAACAGAAAAGAAACAAATCATGATATATACTTGTTGAAGACAAGAAAAAATTCCAGTAGATGCTATATCCCCCATGTCAAACCTGAGTGCTGAGTCTATATGTCATCAGATCAAAAGCCCCATCAGGTGGTATGAAAGATATCGTCCTATCGTTTTCAAAACGGGCCAATCGAACACACCTGCATTAAATAATTGGTAGTTGAAGAAGAGAATACATAAAACTCAAGTATAGAATCTTTTTGAACAAAAAGAAAATAGAAGGATTTCCAAGTTTCAATATAATAGAAGCTTAAAGACATACTGATGAAATTTGATGTCCTCTAAATCAATGGCTTTCCCCTTTGTTGCTCGTCCCTGCGCTTCCAGCAATACTCTATCATTCAGTCCTAACTTACACTCTGGCATTCCACTGTAATAGAATGGATCAAAGAGCAAAAGAGTCAAATAAAAAGCCAAGACAGAGATCAAAGCAAAGGGGACGTGATAAAACATGCTTTGGCTGATAAGAAACTATATCGAAAATTTGATGTGTAGACATACGTCAAGTAAGTTCGCATCTTCAGTGCTCCAACAACATCAGACCTGACAATTTGCCCATTACTGTTGACAAGAATATTTACATTCTCAATTACATCCAAGAAAACCTGGGAAAGGAAGCAGGTTGTCATTATTTGCAAACCAAAACACAACACAAACATATTCCTCTCTTGTAAAAACAAAGGCACTCACTTCATTCTTCTTGTACTGTATTCCCTCACTCCTCCAGGAGACGGCATTTGTCACAGCCATTGGAGGTCTCTGTGTAACTTCCATTCTATATGCATCAGTCTTGATGAATTCACTGAGAATTCTTGCCTCGGTATACTGAGGGTAACCAAAGTCCATCATCTCGTCAAGTAGCTCATACTGCCAGCACCAGAAATCAATTTCAGCATTTAACAAAGACAAATACTATTCCGAATTTTTAAGGACCTTTTTGATTGGGCAAGTAATACAAAAATATATTGCCAAATAGTACTAAAAGTGCGATGACAGAAGCTTAAACATACCACAACCACAAAGTTATCCCTCAATGATTCCTCTTCTAACTCCTCGAAGTAATGCTTGAAAACCTAAAACCATTGCCATTACATCAAACACCCGGAAAAAAGATGGAACCTTAAGAGAAAAACTGAAGAATTTACTTACATCGACAACGCGGTGAAGAAAGAAGAGAAGACTGGCAGCATTACAATTCTGTCTGGATGCTATCATCAAGTATACATTACTATGTTGTACAAACATATAAGTAACCCCATTATCGTAAGCAACTGGATCATTTGACTGTGAATCACCCTGAACAATTAAACCAAACGATGATGAGAATCTTACTCTGATTTCTTCAAAATGCTGATTCAAAATCAAATTCTAATCCAAAGCATCAGATCACAAAGACGGACCCGAATCAATTATCTTAGAATTCTATTTCAAGTACAGACGAAAACAGATATGAATCCAGCTTTGTAAACCGATCAAGCGTGTTCATTGCTTCTAAATGTTTCAATTCCAATTGACGAATCTCTCAAACACAAAAATCTACAAGTTCGTTCACTAGCTCTGTGTTCTCTGCCAATTCTACAGTAATCCGGCTTTAAACACCGATCAATGAGCGATAAGAGGAAGATCAGAAAAACCTCTTTCTCAATGAGCTTAGTGAAGAATCGCTCGGCTTGAGCAGCGGAGACATCGCCACGGTAATCACGCCAGACGAGAACACGTCCCTTGATATCGAGCAGAAACAGAGCCGAGGCCGCTCCTGCCATGTTCTTCCCTAGGAGTTTCGAATCAGATCCAAATGCGGATGATTAATCAGCGAGATCTGATGAAATTATGCTTCTATGGAGACGAAGAAGTAGCCACATCTAGATGGAGGTTGACGCAGATCTCTCGAAGCTGAGATTCTCCATTTCGCAATTGTTTTTTTTTTTTCTGGCGATCTGATGATTTTGTTATCGTTCCTTGTGGTTGGAGAGAAAAAAAAAAACGGAAGAAGTTTAGCAAAGAGCTCTGCGTTTCACAGAAACGACGTCGTTTACTTTTTCCGTCAAATTTACCATCGAAAGAAGAAGAAGGAGAGTCAACGAAGAAAGTCATAATTAAAGAGGAAAGGGCCATTGGGCCATTATATAAAGTCAGGCCCATATTGAGATGGGTTTCGTAGGGTTTAGTAAGTTAAATAAGTAGTTTTTTTTTTTAAAGGTTAACGATGGAAGTAGTATAAATAGGTTTGTTGTAATGAATCAATGAAAGATGACGAGAGAGGCAAAAACCCTAAAATCGAATTCGCAATAATTCTACCAAATAGGGGAGTCTAGGGTTTAGTGTAGTGTCTCCACCACGAAATCGTGAGGAGGGTCAAGCACTATGGACTAGAACACCACAACATGAAGTGTTTTGTATACATGAACATTATTGCTAGCATATTTTACGTATATTACCTCCTATGTGTGGATGTTCACACGACAACACAATTTCATTTGTGCCAATCATTCTAACAAAGTATACCTCGGTCTCAGTGATGGCATACTTTGCTGGATTGATTGGTACACATGAAATTGTGATGTTATCGGCAGTATCGGCCCTGTGAAATATGAGGCTTAATACAAAACAATTTTTTTGATGGATTTTATAGAAGAAATTAAAAATTTGAGATCAAATCTTAAAATTTCAGAAAAATTGGGGCCTATTTTGCAATATTCAAAAAAAATTGGGGTCTAATTTTGATACTAAAAATTTTAAAAATTCTGGAGGCCCAATAATTTTGTATCTTGAGAATTGGTGGTGGGCCGGGCCTGGTTATTGGTGGCGGGCCGGGCCTGGTTATCGGTGTAGTTGCATACTTTGTTGGATTGATTGGTGAAAGTGTGCTGTCACCGGTCAACCAATACGGGCTTTCCTACATTTTTTACTACAATTTCGAGAGAACTAACTGTTTGTAATGTGTAATGCTAACAAGGTAGAAGGGTACTTTGTGGCAAGACACTAATTATAATGACTAGTTCATCAATAACATAAGAGGAACAAATCAGAGCGGTTACATCATATTTTACAAATAAATCATACATTAGTCTAACATATACAGAGCCTTCCCTAAAGTTTTGGTGGTTACAAACAGAAATTTTTTTTGGCTGAATTTCCCTTGGAAAAAAAAGAAGAAAAAACATTGTCATCTCCTGGGTCTCGCACCTGCGACCATTTACCGCAATGAGTAGTACGTTTCCAACAGAACTAACGGTTTTTCACAAAAAAAAATGGTCAATTTAATATATAAACATTTGACGGCCGCAAGCAGCAGCTTGGCTGGCTTGTACTCTTGGCCGGCTCTGAACATATAGAATGTGAATATTTCTTTGGGGATATGATGAGTGAGAAAAACTTATATTCTAGAAGTGTTCAAATATATATATATATATATATATATATATATATATATATATATATATATAGTTTACAAATGAATCATGGGCATTAAGTCTAACTTGTAGAATGTGAATATTTCTTTGTGGATATGGATAAGAAAAACTTATACTAGAAGTGTTCAAATATTGAACTTCTTCAAATATTCTAGAAGTGTTCAAATATTTTGTGAATGGCAGCGTTTAATTGATAGGGAAGTATAATAACAACCAAACTTAATTAACGAGCATTACATAAAAAGTGTATGTGTCCAGACGGAAGAAAAAACAGTTTGATATTGACATTTAAAAAAACAGTAAAAGAAAGAATCGTATGTTTGATATAAATTAAGAAAATATCAAAAACACTGGAATATCTAAACCAAGTGAACGAGTTCACTAGTTCATGAAGTGAACCAACAAGTGATTAAATCATATTAATGTGTGTCAAATGAGCTCGGGCTTTTGGCAAATGTGAAGTTGAATCAAACAGTCCCCAGTTCTACTAATACACTCCACTAGTGACTGATACCAGATTCTATTTGGATTCCACAAATGCTTATCATCGAATTTGTTACAACACAATGCGAAATAATCTGGCTTTAGAGATAACTTGGAGCAAAAGATGTTAACTTGAGGACCAAATATAATTGGCAATCGAAGTCTTAGTTAAGATATCAACTAATCGGTCAACAAGTTGAGTGTTGATGAACTTGTCTTGAATTGCATCATAGACAACATACAACTACACTTTCATGTATTTTGTACGCTCATGAAAGACCAGATCAATTATTCATAGTCATAGATAATAGAAACACAAATTCATTATGTGGATATAGACATTTTATAACGTCAGGCATCATGTTTGAAACATTTCTATGACTATGAAGTTATGGTAACATGGAATACATTTTAGGTACTACTAAGTTCAGCTGAAAATATCAATATCTACACCCAAATTTTATTCTTCTTCATCATATTTTCACAGTATTAATCTTTGGTATCTTTAGATACAACTTCTAACGGTAAGAATTCGTCAGCCAATGGAAATAAAGAAGAAGAATGAGAGTTGACGTTCAAATGGTGTGACTAAAGAAAAATGCGGTCACAGTCAAACGTATGATATGGTCAACAAATAGAGACGACATTGACCAAAAGATTCAAAACTTTGAAACTAGACTCTCATTAATTACTTGCACTGAAAAAATATGTATAAAAATGGTTAAATTTGAAAGTAATTAAAAGTAATAAGTGCAAATTAAATTCATATAGCTTAGAGTCACGCGTTTCCTCGGGATCCCCTATCGATCATTAAAAACCTATTTGAGTCTTTTGTATATTTGGTCCATTTGTTCACTCACTCTAACACACATTCTTCATTTCTTCGCTCACTCACACGGGAAAACGGCCTTTTTCAACCTCAACTATTTGCTGGCGGGTTTTTTCCAACTCAAACTATGATCCCCAGTCGATTTCAACCTAAACCCAAAAATAATTCAAAATCGAAACCTGAACTAATGCAAATGAGCCGATTTCAACACGACGCGAAACGATGTTAGTTCGGAAGTTAACGGTTGCTCAACCTTGGGTAATTCTCTCTCTACAGCATTCAACAAACCCTGAAAATAAAATCAAATAACCTTGAGAACCGTTAACTTCCGAACTAACATTGTCTCGCGACGTGTTGAAATCGGCTCATTTGCATTAGTTCAGGTTTCGATTTTGAATTAATTTTGGGTTTGGGTTGAAATCGACTGGAGGTCATAGTTTGGGTTGCAAAAATCCGCCAGCAAATAGTTGAGGTTGAAAAGGGCTATTTTCCCCTCACTCACACACACATTCTTAATTCTTTCCTCAATCGATTTCAGTAAAATTTGTTTATATATAGTCTACAGAATCCTTGGCTTTATTATTTCGTAATACACTCATTATTTTTTGCTTACATATATATTTTGTATATTTGTAATGTTAGAATCGGTCTAAAAAGTTTTAATATGAAATGTTATTAATCCATATTTATAATCCATAATTGGTATTTAATAAGATTTGAATCTCTTTGTTTCACAAAAAAATGTTTATTTAGGAAAATATACGACTATAATTAATGGAGATTAATTAGGAAAAAAATAAAGATTATTCCAGAATTTAGGTGCATGAAGGTTTTATTTGCAGTGGCCAAACAGATTACTCGTAGAGAAACCATATTCTAATCACCTAACTTCGATCAACATAAAACGGCGTATCTTAATCATTAGTTAGGGCACTTTTTAGTTGACTACGATATCTTCTGCACCACCCTTTAAAAACTATTATCACCTTTCAATTTCTAATGAATAAAACTATATCACTTAAGTATGTATCAAAAAGAACATATATCAACATAAGTTTTTCCATTTAGGGTATATACTATATAGTCATAATTCTTAATTAAACATATGCTTTAGATATCATGATTACATTCTTTATGGTTAAGAAAAAAAAATAGGATTCTTTGTCACGTCTATTTTAAAACCTCAAGCATCCTTGTACACTCAATCTCACTATCTCTTCGTTCCTTTAATGTAACCAAGGAAATAAATACTAAACCTCAAGCATCCTTGTAATCAACCAAAAGTTGCACGAGTTGTAAAAACGTTTATTTTTCTTTTGAATCTAATTTAACATTACATTCAAAAAAAATAAAAATAAATACTAAGATACAAATTTAAAAAAATAAAAAAAAATTAATCGACAACGATCGGTTGTCTTGAAGTCACTGTTGACTATAAGACCAATCCTCTTCTCTGAATCACATGTTTCATTCTCTTCACATTCTCTCTCGTTCCAAACTAATGTTACTTTTAAAAACCTAATCTTTAACTACTTCATTCTCCATTTCTATCATACAATTTTCTTGTTTCTCTCTTAACTTCATACGATAACTTATGGGAGTTTCCGGCAAGACTCACCACCAGTTTGATGGAAAATTTGGCGAAACTGTCGAAGGAAAGAAATGGGTCATCACAGGAATCTCCTTACGTTCTCCGAAGAAGCCGATTAGCTTCCCCTCCTCAGCCGTAGCTGACACGGAAGACGAAGATCTGTGTCCAACGACTCCAACGGCTGCTTCCGTTAGAATACCGACGGTGTTTCCATGTCCTCCGGCGCCTAAGAAACGGAAACCGTCATTGAAGTTTAGCTATGACGGCGCTAGAGAGTTCTTTTCTCCACCAGATCTCGAGACCGTCTTCATATACAGAACTACTTAATTCTGATTATATATAATTTCTACTCTCTCTAATCTTTTTAGGTTTTCCTTTAAAAAAAATAGTTTCATAAATTTCTAAATTATTTCTTCATTATACTTTAGCTTCTTACTTTTAAGTGTTTTTCACACTAAAATGGTCGTAATAAAAGATGTATCTGTCTTTTTGTTTGTTACTTTTCATTTTCTTTTGCTGTGCCTGTTACCATGCTATTAAAATATTTTTTTCTCAACAAATTATAAGTATTTTTTTGGTGAGGGTGAAAATCAAGAGTCTCTGTTCCAAGAAAATATCTACATTATCGGAAACTGTAAGATGATTACAAGGATCTATGTGTACTTTTAGGCTTCATATTCCCCTCCTTTTACTCCGAATGTTTGTCTACCGTGAAGTTTTGCTAGTAGAAGACTCAACGATGAAAAAAAAAAAAAAAACTCAACGATGAAGATTTGACATGTAACTAATTCCATCATGATCGAATCATTGCACCATAGGTCAAAATAGAGTTGTTTGATAATCTCAGATCGACTATATACAAGTTGGAGAACCTAGTCTAATAACATGCATCATCAAGTAAATTGAATTAAACCAATAAAAAACTTACTGCAAAATAATTAATTAGTCAAAATAAAAGTTTAAAACATCTTAAAATGAAAAAAAAAAATTAATCACTTAAAATGATATGGAGAGAGTATATATAATACAAAAAAGTTACCTCCCTATCAGTGCCGGCTCTCCCCATGTGCGGGGAGTGCTCATGCACAGGGTCCAAAAAATTTTTGTCTTTTTTTCAACTAAATTTATTAAAATTAGGGTCCAAAATTTTTTTTTTATATATATACATAAGAAATTAGGGCCAATTGTTTTTTTCAGCTCAGGGTTCTTAATTTTTTTGAGCGGCCCTGCTCCCTATTTATGATAGAATCCAATCAGTACTCCACACTACTGCATGTTCATGCATAGCAACTGAGAAAGTACACCTCATGACCTCAATATCGAAAAAGCCTTAGCGTCAACTGTAAACTTGTACTTTTAACCCAAAACGTACCACAATTTGTTCTGCCCTATTTAAATAACAAACAAACAAACAATATTCCAAAACTTTCAATTAATTGAAGAATTTTTACCGTTATTTTATATACAAAATCTTCCCCATTAAACTATTAACAAGTTGTGTTTGATTGAGGACAAATATTTTTTGAAGGAGATCGTTGGATCTAGACAGTTCGATTGTTACATGTTTAATATAAAACTTAATTTAATAGATTCAAAATAAGGTATATTGAATTTCACCAACGTTGTGTTGGTCCAGTGGTAAATCTCCCAGGTAGAGGTACTGGGTTCGACGTCCGTTGGAAGAGATCTCTTCTCCGAAGGAGATGAATTTAACCTAGTGTGGGTTCCGCCTCTGGAAGATGTAGGATTTTTGGGGTTGAACTTCCAAATATTAAAAAAATTCTTTTATATTATGAAATTCTTTTATATTATGAAATTCTTTTTTTTTTTTTGTTTAAGTAGATATTGATTTAATTTGATTTTCTTGTCTACTAGATTGAAGTTGTGAACGCGACAATTAACTAATACTCAACTTCTTACATGATATATACTAGGATTTAACCCGCGGTATCCCGCGGGCGTAGATTTTGTGCGGTTTTCTTATCAAGTAGTTGATTATGTTTTATATACATAATTTATAAAATTGGTTTTTAAATTAAATCCTTTATAACTAATAATTGGTATTTTAATTGGTTGGTTGTTATTTAATACTTAGAAGAATGTGATTTAATGTATTTAAATAGGTGTATTAATTATAAAATGGGTTTGTAATGTTAATATAAGTAAAAGTAGATATTAAAATGTGAAATAGTAAAAGTGGTGTAATTGTTTTTGTGATTATAAGTGTTCTTTTACTATATAGTTTTGAAGAGAATTTGTTTTTAGCATAACAAAGATTCTAACATTTATAAATATTTTTTAAAAAATTGAAGATAAAGTAAACAAATAAAATTAAAATTATCCCCTTATTAAAAAAGTAAAGACACATAAGTTGTGAATTTAAAAAAATAAAAAAAAACAAAAAAAAAAACATATGAGAACGATGATTCTCGTTCTCCACCGAAAGTTAACATCCATTGACATGCTTAAGCTTTACCGATGATACCGAAGAAGATGATTATCAGGTCATAAGCTCACATAAATCGACATGTTCTCTGCGCCAATTCTTCATAATTTGTAAGCTTCATTCTAATTCAATTGAATGGTTTCAAGATAATTTAGATTCTGTGATCAATTACCTTTTTCATATTTCATATAGGATTCGGATAAAGCACTTGAGATGATGAATTGGTTTCTGTTAGAAATCTGGGAGAGGGGATCAGTGAAGAACAGAACCTGAATGAAACCATTTGCAGATCAAATTTCGCAAATCGACAGCACTTAAAGCAATAATCATTTCTATAAGGTTAGTTTTGGATCTGTTTTTTCAGTTGTAGACACAAATTGAAGTTGTTGTTTGTCTCAATCGGAGTTATAATTGAACTAAGGTTTCTTGATTTTGTTGTCTAGAAATGAACTCTTAAACTTACACTACTGTAGTTGCAGAGAGTCTGATTATGTTTGGATTAAAATGACTATGGAAAGGAACTTGCTGTTCTAAAAAACAATACAAAACATCTAGAAAGTTAAATAACAGAAGCAAAAAAACTAAAACTATCCTAATTCCTTAGGTTCTGAAAGATCTCTTTGAAGACGACATTCATTGTTTGACTCTGAGTTTTTCCTTCTTTATCCACAATAAGAACTTTCAAACCTTTTTTGGAAGTGACTCTTGATAAGGCAACATACAGCTGGCCATGAGAAAATACTAGTCTAGGAAGATAAATCCCTACCTCTTTAAGTGATTGTCCCTGGCTTTTGTTTATTGTCATTGCAAAAGCCACAGATATTGGAAACTGTCTTCTCCTCATGCGAAAATGCAATTTGGTATCTGAAGGTGATATCTGAGATTTAGGGATTATCACTTTGTCTCCGATTCTATCTCCAGTAATCACTTTGGCTTCAAGTATATGATTACCCATCTGCGTTATCTGCAATCTAGTACCATTACATAGCCCATTTTTTGGATCAATATTTCTCAGTAACATAACCGGTGCACCAATCTTGAGACTGAGACTGTGATTTGGCAAACCAGAAAGCTTGATACTATTGAGGAAATCAGGTGTGAAGACAGGATTGTTCAATGAAGCGCCATCCTGAGGATCAATATCGTCTGCACTTAAATAAGTCATTGCTTCACCTGTTTAGGGAAAATTTGTTAGATAAGTTTCTTATACATATACAGTTAAAGATTATAGTATTAAAACGTAATTCTTACCATTAAGTTTCTCAAGCATGATGTCGTTGATGGTGTTGACATCACTATTTCTTGGACACAATATAGCTCTCTCTTGAAAGAATTTAGGATCATTATTAGGCTGCAACAAATCCAATTCTCCGTAAACTGCTTTGATAATAGCTTCAATAGGATCATTTACATCTTTAATCAGTAAATCTTCTGGAATATCTATGAGAACTTCACCATCATTAGGCTCTGAAACTCTACCATCACCAACGGCCAAGAGCCAATCAGAAAACTCTTTAATTTTCTCTGCCTCATCTTTATCCAAATCATTAGCCATAAGACGCATGTTCTTTGTCAAAGTGAGGACCTTGCAGTGTTCCCAGAGATAAGATGAATTTAATGCAGCTAAAACAATCTCTGCCCTACCCGCACCATGTATTACAGGGAGTACTTGTCTGAAATCACCTCCGAAAACAACAACTTTACCACCAAATGGCTTTCCATCGACATTTCCAATAACATTATTTAGACTTCTATCCAATGACTCAAAACAATAACGACTCATCATAGGAGCTTCATCCCATATGATAAGAGATGCTTCCTTAAGCATATTAGCAAGGTCTGAGTTAGGCACGATATGACATGTTGTGAAATCATCAGGATGAATAGGGATACCAAACCTAGAATGTGCAGTTCTACCACCTTCTAACAACAAAGAAGCAATCCCGCTAGACGCGACATTGACAGAAATCAAACCCCTCATTCGAACTGCGGCAGATAGAGTTTTCCACATAAAAGTTTTACCGGTTCCCCCAAATCCATAAACAAAAAAGACGCCTCCACTGTTTTCTAAAACAGCACCAATGATCTCATCATAAATGCCTTTTTGCTCAGAAGTCATCTTATTAACCCACTCATCATGGTCTTCTCGCAACTTATCACGGTTATAGTTTTTCTCTTCTGTAATGAAACGGTTTGAATGATCTATACCTTCTTGAGTAGGTTTAGGCATGTCTTTGAAGTCTGTCAGAGTACTCCCATTACACAACAGCAAATCTTCTATCTCTTGAAGAGCATAATTTCTTTTCTCAGCATCAGTTAATACTAAATCTGGA
The DNA here is from genome assembly GCA_019202795.1 of Arabidopsis thaliana x Arabidopsis arenosa. NCBI lineage: Eukaryota > Viridiplantae > Streptophyta > Magnoliopsida > Brassicales > Brassicaceae > Arabidopsis > Arabidopsis thaliana x Arabidopsis arenosa. The sequence continues at coordinate 2,451,356 of CM032919.1, read as the reverse complement.
GTAAAAAAAGAAAAACACTATTTCATTATAACAGAAACGGAAAGCAAGCAAACCAACGGAAAAAAAATTGTATCTCAACAAACCTGGATTGTTGTACTGATTTCTTTTCTTTGTTTCGATGTCTTCCGTTAAAATTCCACAACACATTTCCCACACATACTCCGGTCTTGCAAGACATTTATCCAGAAGCATCATAGAAAAGAAATTACGAAGATGATCTCCAAAGAAAAATAAGCTTGCTTCCACTATACTATCAATATAAGCTTGATCGTCTGTTAGAATACCACGTGCCAAACATGCCTCCTTGTATGTCTCATACACAACATCTTTGTATGTTCTGATATCTTCATCACTCTTTGGACCAGTTACTATCCCAAGAAGGATCCTCATGTAATATTCTGGTTCCATTTTAATGGAGGCATAGTTTATTCTCCCTATACAGAAACCTCTTTCCCTAACCTTCCACTGCTTATTCTTTCCATCCCAAGTGAAATATTGAGGAATCTCTGCGTAAGTGAACTGTCTAGCAAACTCATTCTCCTTATTCAGATTAAGATAAGCCATAAACATAGAATCTTCGTTTGCTTTTCTATCCAATAGTTCATCAATATTCTGGGTGCCATCGAAAAATAATGGTTGCTTTCCAGGAAGATGGTAAGAAAGCTTCATCACAGGTGTAGTCCTAAACTGGATGGGAAATTTGAATATCCTCCAAACAGCTTCAGAAGCTGAAACATACCTATTTATTAAGGGAAAAAATGTAAATTATTGAAAACTGAAAATATAAAACTGATATAGTAGATATATTCACTAAGGAATATTATATCATACCTGCAATCGAAGTAATCTTTGATTTCATCTTTACTTTTTTCTTTACTGCCAGTTGCTGATCCAGTCTCCGTATCAGTATTCTTGTCCTTAGGTTCAACAACGATAGCTACACGATCTTGTCCTTTGTTAATATACTTAAATAAGTATTTGATAGAACCGGATTGGTTACACCACTCAACGTTGATGTGAGCTCTATAACGCAATGATAAAAGGCGATTATACGGAACAACATAACTGTTGTCACACTTAATACCACCTTTTTCAACAAAGTGCTGAGATTCCCGCCTTCTATATATTGGGTATCCGTCTTTACCAACTGTTGTTTGCTCAACCAATTTCTTAGGAAAAAACTTAGAACACTTGCCATCAACCATGCATGGTGAATCTTTGTTGGCCGCACCACATGGACCATGTATCATACACTCCTTTACAACCTCATATAACTTAGGATCCTTAGTTTTATCTGGAATCTCAGCAGAGATGATATTGTCAATATCATCAGATGTTGGGAATTTGCAACTTTTATCCATGAATAAGAGTATATGAGCATGTGGTAGTCCTCTTTTCTGAAACTCCACTGTGTACATAGCTGCAAATAGCAATAACCATTTTAAACTCATATTCGTACAGTAACAGGCAATAAAATAAACAAACATAAAACATATAAAGAAGACAAAACAATTCATTACCAGAGACAGTTTTTCCTAGAAGATGGTCTTCTGTTAAATCTTTCATAAGAGAGTCAAGCTTCATCTTGAATATCCGACACACAACATCTGGTCTATCATCCGCATTAAGTTTACGCTCTTTACAATATCTAGTTATTTCTGGCCACTTGGGGTTACATGTAAATGTTATAAACAGGTCTGGGAAACCATACATTTTACACGTATCCATAGCATCATAATAACTGTTCAACATATAGCGAGGTCCACCAGTAAAAGAAGATGGAATACGTATTGATTTACCTTGTTCACCCATGTTGGTGTTTCCAGCTTCTGAGGCAGCCTTAAGAGTAGAATAATTCTCACATCTCAGATTAGACTGGTTAAACTTAATATAGGACAGCCTGTTGGATTCCAGTGTTGTGTATCCATCTACCAAGAACTGTTGGAACAAACGCTTTGAACGTAGTAGTGTCTGTGCTTCATCAAATCTCTCTTGTATTCTGAAAGCATACCACTGCCTCATACTTATACACTTGTTTGATTGTTTTTCTGTCTTGCCTGTATATCCCTTTTCTATTCCTGGTCTAAATCCATCTTCACCATAAGTAAATATGAGAGGATATTGCATTGGGACATAAGAAGGATGAACTTCGCTTATTCTTGAAAGCTGTCCTGTTTTCTTATCTTGAACAATAATATCACGTGTAGGCATTTCAGGACGAAAATCTCCGGGAATCAAAGCTGCAACTTCAGACGCTGTAGGGTTGGAATAAGTTCTTCCATCTTTTCCTACCCTATCACTAACAATCTTCATGTAGAACGGTTCACCATCATTACTATCCAACTTATCTTTTGCCATCCTGAAATTTTCAACATAGGGATTGCAATCATCCAACAATTTGATGAGCTTTGCAATGAGGTCCTTTCTGACTTGATTCTTGACTGTTGTTTTCTTTGGATTTTTTCCCTTGCTACACACACAGAAATTGAATGGATGCTAAATTAGTGAAAATACCATAAAAGGTAATATAATACACAACTAAAAATTAGTAATAAATAATATTAAATATATATGGTACCTCATGACAGTAGATCTGTTATCAACTTCATTCTCAGTATCAACAATATAAAGCTGTGAGAATTTAGCATAATCTCCTTCACCAGGAATCATACTACCAATCAAATGATAATTGGCTCCATGTAGTTGGAACTGGTTAGGACCTTTTCCCTGTGGATTAGATCTATCAACTTTACCGCCAAGGGAAGTCATACTGAATAACATGTTGTAAGCTCTGATATTCTCACGGAAATGCCTGCTTAGTGCATCATCCTTACTCAGCAATTCTCTAATTAACTCAGGTGCTTCTTTAAGAAATGGCAATTTAACTGCTCCCTGAAGACAGCAAAGAGAGAATTTTGGTTTCTTGCTTTTTCTTCTTTTGTTAACACGCTCATCATACCACATCATAGCACCACAGTATTGACATTTCCATTTTGGATCACCGTGATCTAAATAAGGAATGTCAATGAGGGCTTCTGAAAAAGAAATCAAATAAAGACAAATTAATAATTTTTTCATATGTAAACACTGAAATTATGGACATATGAGTTTGGTTAATAGTAACCTGTTTTTCTTTTTATGTGGTTAGATGCTCCTTTAGTATATTTTCTTCGTTTAAGACTAATTCCTTTTCTCCCTTTACTACATGTTCCCCTCTTATTCTGAACATGTATTACTTCATCTGTTTCAACTGATAATTCTGTTTCATATCCAGAACTGCTATCAGAACCCATATCTTCTTGACTACTCACATCATATTCCTGTTCTAGATCAGAAATTTCTTCTTCTGTTTGACAACAAACTTTTATTAGTATACATTAAAAATCCAAAGCCAAATATAAACTAAATAGAAGATGATTACTACCTTCAAAAGGTGTGGAGTCAAATAAATTTACACGACAATCTTCCAAATTTGGAGTCTTCTTAGATTTTCTTTGTTTTGGTTGCTGTTCTGAATATTCAACTGTACAAATAGCATAAAATGGTAAATTTATGTCTAATGTCATATAAAGGTTTTGTTATTGATATTAATATTTGCAAATGAAATCAAATATATACTCACAGTTTGGTGTATAATTTTCTTTGTTTTGTGCAGAATATAATACACTGCTCCCAAGTGGCTCATGCCGTCTTCTTCTATCAGGTTTGTTTGATATGTCTCCTAACACCCTATTAGGTGTTCTCTTCTTAGCTGACTTTAAGGTCTGGGTTCCTGAATTAGACTGAATGATGGTGTCTAACCAAAAAGCAAATAGAGTTAGGACATATATATTATGTGAAATAAGCTGAATAATAAAATACAATATCAAAAACCAAACTTTAGTAAAAACTTACTTTTTGTAGCTTCTCTTCTTATGTCGGATAAAAAGGTATCTGCTCCAAGTTGAGCATAAGATTGACTTATTCTGACTGATGAAAGGTTTTGAACATTTTCATCAGCCAATGTTGCTGAAAATTGTGTATGAGTAATTATATGAGTATGATAAAAAAGAGTATCTAACCAAAGCTGAAAAAAATGAAGCTATGTTGATAAAAACTGCTCACATTTGATTGCTTCGGATCTGATAGAACTTAGGAAATCCTTGCTGGCCAGTGATGAGGTTGATTGTTTAATTGGTATATCTGTGAAATTTGATCCATCATTTATCAAACATTCACTAAGTTCTGCAGTATATTATAGGATACATTTAATACATAAGTCAGATTTATATATAAAAAAAAAACACTAATATGTTAAAATGTACTATCAATATACCAGTTGAATTTATATATCCCTGGCATTGAGAGGAGTGAATGGATGCAGTAATTGGAACCGAGCATAAAGAGTATGGTTCTTGAGAAGACAATGATTGTCTAACACAAACAGGTGTTAGATATGAGTTCTCATCTAGTGAACCTAAAAAACAATTATAAAGAAGCAAATTGTACATTTAGAAGAACATAAAGCAAAACTGTAAACATCAAAAAATTAGCAGAATGATCAATATAATGATTTACCTGTATCAGTTACTGATAAATTTTTCCCTCTAGGACAAAGAGACTCTTCTAACACCACAGGAGTCAAATTTGTTATGTCTGTAAATACCCTACCAAATATTGACTTCACAGGAACTGATGTCTGCTTTTCAGATGAATTAGGTTGTTGCAAATTACTTATAACTCTGGATTTAGGTGTAGAACACTTCCTCTTAGAAGATGGAGATGCGTCAGTTAAACCTTTATCAACCAATGAATTTCTTTTCTTCATTTAGAAAATGTTTCTGTAATCAAATAATCAATATTGTTTCAAGGATTAGACGATTAAACATGTAGGGTCTGATCCAAATAATCAATATTGTTTCAAGGATTAGACGAATAAAGTCTGTTTTGTTTAGAATCAATTAGATATTCTTGATATATTTTAATGCCAAAAAAGAATATTATCTCGTTGCTATATACCTTTAAAAAAGGAATCTATAATTAATTAGTTAAAGAAATCTTATTATTTTATTTCCTATTAACAGGTTATGATCAATAAGATGAGTAAGTCCCATTACGCAAGGAACAGATCACTTATCATACGGAAAGGTTAGTTATTCTCAATTTGACAAACTTTTAATTGTATTTAGTAGTTGTAGTAAGTTACCATATAATGGTTAATGATAAATAAAGCTTCGTAACAATGCATTTTGTTCTAGAATAGTAAAACAAAAAGTTTTAGAAAATAGCTTGAATCTATCATGATATAGATAGAAGTATACGTAATAAAATAGAGTTTCACTTATTACATATGAACCCGGGTCATCAATTAGTGACCAAATGTTTGCATAAACAAAAACAAAAGAGTTCAATACTGAAACTGCAATAGGAAAACATAAAACAGAACATAATTAAACATAGGTCCTCCACCAAACAGCAATGAACATCTACTGGTTCTCTGCAACCACCTCCATCATGACATTGTCATCGTCAGCTTTTTGCTTCTCCATGAAATCATGACTGTGTAAATTCCACAAAGAGTGAGTGTAGAAACACAACAAAAGAAGGTAGTTTTTTGAATCATAAGATAGAATTGAATCTTACATGTATCTTGGGACATCTACATCCGGAAACCTTGGGTTTAGGTAGAGATGGGAACAACCATGTTCACTCATTAAAACATTTGAACCTATATTCATGGATGAAAGTGCTGTATAGTTAATAACAAATATAGACAGAAGTACTCTGTTTAGACTGATCAATACTCTTTTAGACTGACTAAAACCGCTAACTTGATACCTTTATATAAAAACACAAACACAAACACAAACAATAGATATGAACTGTAAGGAAAACCAAAACAAAACCAATAGAACCAAACAAATTTCCCGGATTTTAAAAAACAGAAGCAAATGTGGAAACTGTTGCCTTAAACCACTTATTGAAAACACAACTCCAAAAAGACAAAACATTGTTGGATGTCAACTACTTCATATTCTTGTTCTTCTGCTTAACATCAGAACCCTTGAACTATAGACAAAACAAATTATCCTCCTGAAAGTTCTATAGAAAAACTTACCAAAAACCTCTTTGATTCTCCAACCTCGGAGAACAGCGACTATAGGTTGGTAGTTGTAAGTAATCTTACTGATTTGTTGAGCATATTTGATTACAAACAACTCACAGCACCTACCAACAGCACAACACTTGATCTCCTTACCCCTATAGTATGTTTTAACAAAACTTTTATGTAAAAAAAGAATTTCAGATGATATGAAAATAACAACACTGGATTTTACAAACTTAATTGAAGTCAAACTTACTCATAGTCCACTAACTTGAAAGCCACATATCTTGACTCATAATCTGTCCCTCCATTCTGACAGACATAAGGAAACCGTTTGATGGTAGTCACAGCCTTGACAACACCAATAGCATCTAAGGACATGATATAAAGATAAAAAAGAGTTCAGTAAGGTTTTTATAATCTAAAACTGTCTAACATTACAAAATCTCTTACCAGTCACAAACTCTTTGTCCTCTTCCTGTGCAAATTCAACAGTTTGTGGGAAAACAAAATCAAAAAAACTGTAAGGACATTCAAGAGTAATAGGCCACATGGTAGTGTCTGAGATGCATTTGATTTCGACTGGGAAGCAAGAATATTTGGTTTTCTTCTCATCAGGACGCACAACCTCAAAGTCAGACATGCGATACCATAACCCTGGTTTCAATACAGCCAGGAAATTCCAGTGGTAATGGCGATTTGGAATGGTTGCATCGATCCTGTTTCCCTTTTGAAATCAAAAATTTTGGCATGCGTTTTAGCAAAACAAAGAAACATTCTATAAAAAAGAGCAAGAAACGTATAAGTCATAGAATTTTATACCTTCTCGTCAGCCAATATCATTCTGATCTCTGTCCTCCAAGTAGAAGTAGGTTCTTTCCATAAACTTAATATCTTCACATGCACCAACCATCTAGTTGCATGAACATTCAAATCAGAAAGATAATGATGCTGTTCCATATTTAACAGAAACTTTTAGAATTGAGGAAAATGTTTTTAGATTTAGGGTTTCCCTGTGACTACTTCTGTGGAGATCTTGTTATATATTTATGAAGAGAAGTTCCTGTGAAGTTATATGAAACGTTTAAGACTAAAAAAACAATAAAAGTTCAATATTATCTATAAGTGATGATTACATATGGACTGACATTAGCAGTGAAATAGGAAACGTATTTATAACAATGATTTGATATATTTAGAGTTTCCATACTTCTCTCACCGTTAAGATTTTTATTCTCTTAACCGTATATTTGTTATTATTTTCTGAAATAGTAATATATTTACTCTTTGTGTATTTGGTAAGAGGAGAATATTTGTATGTTACTCCATGAGAATAAACAGTAAAAATTACATATTTGATTCATTTTGACAGGATTAGGTGCATTAAGCTTATGGTGCAGTTGGAAAATACATGCTGAAGAATACCATAAAAGTAAGTCTTTTTTTACTATATATAAAAATTTAGCTTCTTGGAACATATCTTATACATCATATATTGAATTAAGATGAAGGATTCAACTTAAAAACATAAAGAACCAATAGGAAAAAAAACAAATGAAAAAACCTATGAAATTAAGAAAAAGTTCTTAGAGAAATATCAAACCAACATAATAAGAACACTGATGTATGTTTTCCAGTGATTAAAGAAACATTAAACAATAGATGTTAACTGTAAGAAAAACCAATAGAAAAACCAATAAAACCAAATAACTTTCCAAATTTTAGAAAACAGAAGCAAATGTGGAAACTGCTAACATAAACCACTTATTGAAAACACAAATCCAAAAAGAAAAAACATTGTTGGATGTCAACTACTTCATATTCTTGTTCTTCTGCTTAACATCAGAACCCTTGAGCTTGTCCAAATTGGCTTTGTCTTCATCAGTGTTCTCTTCATGCTGCTTCACAGCAACACACTCGAGCTTGACTCCATCGACTTTATCTTCATTAGTCTTCACACCCTTCTCTTGCTTTATCTTCACAACGTTGATTGAATCAAGACAAAGTTTCTTAGTTGTGGAAGAATTATCAGCTGGTGACAGAGAACTGTCACTACTCCTCTTAGAAGATGGAGTAGTAGTCTCTGAAGGCTCTCCAGAGTAGGTAAGCAGCAGGCTCCCCTGAGTCTAAAACATAATAAGATTAGGATTATTGATATATCGAATTCTTCTCAAATCATAGGGGGTAGGACCTCAGACAAAATTTAGAATATTCCATACCTGATCAATTGAATCATCTGGTAGATCTTCCTCTCCAAGACAATCATTAGCAAGAACTCTGGATACCTTATAAGTATCCAGTCCATTCCAAACATTTTCATTCTCAACACAGACCAGATACTGGTATGTCTTACCAGTCAAATGTCTGATCGCATCAGGTAGGTTCTCTGGGTCCTCAAACTCATCGAAAGATCCATCAAGGAGACTGTTTGCTGGACAGCCAACAATCTCAGAAGCCATACTATCAAAAAGCATCAGCTTCATCTCACCAGTTGAATCCATTACTTTAACATGTAGCTTGTACCTGTTGAGTTCATCGTTACAATTAGACATTTCAGTAACAAATAAATCATTAATATATAATTATATTATGAACCATACCTTGCAACCACATTGAACACAGGTGATCGGCAAGAGTCACACCAGAATTGTGGCTTGAGAGAAGTTGTGACAACCTTAGACACTTTCTTATTGCACTTCCTACAGGCAATATAATACCACGACCAATCTCTGTCAATATCATATATTGTACAGAGCACCTTAACCCTCCCAGTCTGAAAATAGGAACATTTAAAAGTTGGTTAGAATAAACTATGCAATCAAATTAGAATGTAAAAGAAGAAAAGAACTATTACATCAAACATCTCAGCGACTTCTTTGATGGTCTTCTTAGGAAACTGAAGATAGAAATCCCCTGTAGGCAGCTCGATCATTTCCTGCTTTGGTTTAGACTCAAGAAGAGTAAGAGAAAGCCCATCTTTTGGTAAACTTTCTTTGAAGGCAACAATCTCAGGGATGTCTGGATTGATCAAGATCTGAGATGTATTGAAAGCATTGGAGATACTCCTTACATCTAGAAAGCAAAACATAAAGAAAGTGTCATCAGCTCAATTTTTAAAAGATTTAAAAAAACTATAAGTATGATATTAATACCAAAACAAAATACCTTTGTAAGTCTTGATCTTAGCATATCTCACCAAACATATGACCATCTCACCAGCAGAAGCTTCACAGGCAGTGAAAACTTGTTCTGCAAATGAACCCCATAGAGTACAGGGTAGCCTTTCATCCCTAAATATTGTAATAGCAATATTAGATTCAAAAATAAGACTCTTTAATTTTAATGCAGACATAACTAATGCATGGTCTTACGTATGATCCCTGAGTTCAAAATCAATCTTCTTAGTAGGTTTATTTTGCACGTCGATAGTCTCCATTTCACCAACATTCACGATTTGACCGACAACATCTTGAACCAAAAGAGAATAACAAAACGTCAATATATATTGCATAAAGGATTAGATAAAAATGAAAATATAGCTCATATGAAAATGTACCAATCAAGTAGTTATGGTTGAGACCACCAGTTAAAACAGCATTGAAAGGAGTCAATGACAGGTAATAAGAATCAGACAATGGGTCCATCCTCACAACTCTTGTTTGGGCCATGAAGCCCATTTTGTAACGATGATCAGTTGCTTTGAACTGACCAGTTGCATAAGTCAATCCAAAGTTTTCAATAGCCTTCCACTCTCCTGGAACCATGAGCTTCTCAAAACGGTTGAGATGCTCTCTCTTCACAGACGCATGGATCTTCTTGCCCTACCATAGAAATAGAAATATATTAGTATATCATTAGACAACTTATTTTAATATATTGAACTAATATAGACATGACAAAGAATTCTTACTTTGACATCAGACAGAACCATGTCGAAAGTCTCACCAAACTTTGTGGTACACTACAAGAAAACTTGCTTATAGACATGAAATTTTTTGTGACTATGCCCATAATTTTGTGGCTATTTTGCTAATATCCTCGGAAAGCCACAATTTGTTTTTGTGTCTATAGCGTTGTAGCTATTTGATATATGTAGCTATCCGTTGTTACGTTGCCACGAAATAGCCACAAGATATTTAGTGGCAATTAGACACAAAATAGCCACAAACACATTCGTATCTACGGTATCCACAAGTTGCAACATAAAAATATTGTAGCTATAGCTTTGTAGCTATGTTAAATTTTGTGGTTTTTTGTGGTTATCTTAGACATGGATAATGACAAAATACAGTTGTGGCTATGTTGTAAATTTGATTAAAAAAAAATATAAAATACAGAAATAAAATATAAACTTCAATTATATATATACATATATGTATATACTCCACCGGTGGAGTTACTCTTCTTCACTGTCATCGTGAAAGTCAGAGCTCCACCTCCCCATTCACCACCTCTCCTCTAACAACTCCGCCATCAACATCAACTTCTTCTCCGTCTCCTCTTCACTCTTCTCCACAACCACCGCCATTGTTTTCACCTCGACATCCACCATCACCATCTTCTCCACCACCTCTTGTTTAATCTCCTCCTCCGCTTGAAAAAAAACAAGGATAAGCTTGGTAACAAAACTGACTTTAAGCAATGAAATCATAATAAAACCCAAATAAAAACTGGAAACAAAATTCGAACAAAAAAGAAATTATAAAGAATAATTATTTTTTCCAACGGGCTAACAAAAACAACTCTCAGATCCAAAGAAAGAACAAACACGGGATAAGAAAGCTCATGTAGAACAGAAATCTAATCAACAGAAAACTAAGAACCCAGATTATGTAGAGAAAACAAAACCTTCGGGATTAGATCTGAATCTGGATGAAGGATATTGGCCAGAGCTGGAGGGAGATTCGTTGAGTCCTCTCTCTATTTGCACCATTTCTTCAATGATAAGAAACAATCAAGAAAACGAGAAAAAAAAGCGAGAGAAAGATTGAAGTTTTGTAATTTTCTTTAATCTTAACTATAAATTGGATCAGATCTGAAGATCCTTTAACAAAAAAATAAAATTGGACCAGATCTATTTTAGAAGAAGAGGCAAGCGAAATAAAATCTGTTTTAGAAGTAGAGGCAAGCGAAATAAAAGATAAGTCATAAGTAGAGAAAAGAATCTAGGGTTTTCAGATTTATTTGTATAGCCACGAAGTTTTCGTCGCTGTTCGTGGCGGCCTCATTTAATATATTCCACCGACATTCAACCAGATTGAAACCTTTCAATTTTCAGTTAGCTACGAATATATATGTGGCTCTCCGAAGCTAAGATAATTTTTTTTGAACAAAAATCATTGAATCTGTATTTAGAAATTCATATAGTATTTAGGATACAAATTTTAGCAAATGAATATTTTTAAAATGTTTTGTAAGTGGTAGATTTTGATATTTTGGTATATATATTAATTTGGAAATTAAATATTATAGAACGCATTTTTTAATTGTTTACGGTTTAGAGTAATATGATTTTTTTTTGTCAAAAGAGTAATATGATTTAGTTATATATTTAACTGATTAGATTTGAAAATTTCAAAATTATTTAAAGTGTTGGAATTGGTTTTAATTTTGGCTGTATATATAATTTTCGTTTATAATAGTTGAAAAGTTAAGGTTTAGTGTTTATGACTTAATTATAGTTTAGGGTATGGATTTAAGTATAAGTGTTTGGATTTGAGTTATATTTAATTAATTTTATGGATTAAGATCTAATGTTTATCTGTAGGAGTTTAAAGTTTTAGGTTTAGTGTTTATAATATATGTTGAGTTTAAGGTTTAAATTTGAAGTTTAAAGTTAGAATTTAAGATTTGCTCACAAAAGAACCACAAAATAACTAGAAACACAATATGTGACTAATTAGCCATGATAATTTTTGGCTTTAATTGTAGCTATATAGCCACAAATTAGTCTCTTGCTATTTGTTGCTAATAAGCCACAACAAGACACAAATATGTTTTGTGGCCAAATAGCCACCAATTTGCTACAACATAGCAACAAACTGGCCACGTTATTATTTTGTGTCTGGTTTGTGGCTATCATATAATTGCTACAATTTGTTTGTGGCTAATTCATGGCTTTCACCAGTTTTTCTTGTAGTGGTAAATGTCTTCCAGGTATGAAGGACACGGACCTGAACTCTCCAAGTGGTTTTGTATGGTTTGATGTCATCGAGGTAAGCAATTGCTTGAGCCATTTGTGATATCTAAATAAGAAGGATGCTAAGGTTAGAGGAATTTGAGTGATGGATTGGAAATGAGAATGACGTTGATATTTATAGCATTCTAGGATGATAGGGTTTTTGGCTCCAATAATTTTAAAATCTAGGAGAATATCTTGGAGACAAAGCATAAAATCAAAGATACTATTAACAAAATATATTCGAATTTGGAATAGAATTGAATGATTGGCTATATTTAGATAAATGATGAATATTGTAGAGTTGGTTATGGTTAGGATTATATTTATGAGAGATAGTAATTACGATTTTTTTGGGATTAGGCAATATATGATCGAATTTGCAGTTATTATGAGAGATAATTACATCGAATTTGCAGTTATTATGATCGAATATGCTCATATTTAGATACCAAAAATGAACTAAATTTACAAAATAATTTGAACGGCTTAGATTGACTTATGTGGATGCTAAACCCGATTAAGAACTTGACTATGTGATTAAGAGTTAATTACTCCTAACCCACCCGAGTATTAACACGCGGATCTAAGAAAGTTTAATGAAACTTTATGACCAAATTGCCCTTGTCGATTTTGATTAACAAAGAACAAAATCCAAAATTGAAATTGAAATTGAGGCTAAATTTGACCATTTTTCAATTTGTACTTCCCTTTTAATAATAAGGGGATAGGGGTTCGTTTTGCTAAAATCTATACTAGTATAATCGCAGCACTTTTTGTGACGGGTGGGTAAAAAAGCTTTCGGGTATATCGGATATCCGACCCATATTAAAAATTCCTTCACAAAAAATTTGTTGGATCGGGTTATATTTAACCCAACTTATACACCGGATATTCCATATTTAATAATTTAGATTTTTAGAAGATTTGATTAAGATTTATAATTATGATTCTCCTATCATCTTTGTTTGATTTGTTTTTAACTGTTTTGAATCATCATATAATACATAAAGTAAAAAAAACGGACATATATTATCCAATTGACGAAAATGTGTGTTCAACGTTCTACATCGATTAAAATATTTAGACAATGATTCAGAATCATATCATAAATAAGAACATTAATAAAATAAATGAGTTTTTTGGCGGGATGGGTTTGGCGGGACGGGTTTTTGAATCAACAATAATAAAAAGATTAAAATATCATTAATCCGCCGCTTCAATACGGATTTAATCCTTATTTTTTTAATACAAATCACAGGACGGGTTAAGAAATTACGGAACGGGTTATATTTCGGAAATGATTTATATGGCGGACGAATTTGAATCAATATTTATATACCGCTTTAATACGGGTTAAATCCTCAGTTTATTAATAATTATCTCGTGGACTCGTGGTATACCGTTACTTAATAACAATTGTAAACTATAATATAAATAAATATGTTATAAGGAGATACAATTTACAAAATATTTTTATACTAACTTTAAAATTAAATCATCCCGCGGTGTACCGCGGGTTAAAATCTAGTAGTACTTAAGAAAATTTCCTAAACTTTTTTGGTTGCTACCACAGAATTATTTTGTTAGAAACTTTCACGTGCCTTCTATGGTTTTGGAAGCAGAAACTAACAGTTTGGGCAGAGAAAGGGTTTAATTTGCTGACTGCATTATCAAAATGGACTTGGCTAAAGTTGTGGCAGAATTAATGGATTCAGAGGAGTGCCCATTTCTTGAAGTTTTATTGCATGAGATCCGACATTTTCAAAATCCTTTTTTCCCAGGTGAAAGAATACTCACTCTCCACGTGAAGTGAATTTATGTGATCATTCTCTTTCTAACTTTGTTGTTTCCTTACCTTCAATGCAAAATTTTGTTTTTGATGTACAAAATTCTTATTTGTCTTTCAAGCCTTGTAGAGGAAATAGAAATTTTCGAAGTTTTTTTTGATAAAAATAAGAATTAACACTATTAATTACCACCAAATCACCCATAATAAGATAGGAATTATGGTCTTTCGAAATAGTATATTTGCATGGATGTGATTTGTAGTAGCATCTCAAGATCGATTCCATCGACTAACATCAATATTTGCCCAAATACTAAACTGAATCGCACTCTCTGACTTTAGAACACTCGCTTGCGAAAAAATGTGAAAACTAAAGTACACAACACAATACAAAGCTAATTAAACGATCGAGTTCATAAATCACTAATGATGACTACCTACTGGCTGTCTTGCCAAGATTGTTCTTGGAATCCACTATGTTTCATGATAGACATTACTCTGTAATAAAACCAAAGCACTCTAGAGGTCATTGAAATCTCTACACAATTTTGATGACAACCAAATTCATCACCCAAACTTCTAAGTCAAGTGGTTATTTTCACTTCCTCATTTATAATAGAGCCATGACCCTAACTATGTATTGGGGAATGCTACAAGATTTTGAAACCTAGACTTTTATCTCGATATGTTTTCTCAATAGCTAAGAATGCAAATCCAATAATTGATCTATGGATTGGGAGAACCGGAGATCGACGGTCCAGATTATCGCCCAAAATTATGTAAATCATGAAGATCGAGAAGGATGTAGAAGTTATGATATCTTAAGTTTAAGAAGTTTAACATCATCTCTATATAAGAGAATGTAATTTATACATTTAATCTTATGAGAGTCTATTCTAATTTTTCCTAAACATTTTTGTGTTCTTTACTCTCATCAATTTGATTTTGGCATCAAATAATGTCGGAAAACGACAACATTTTAGAAGCAGCAGCAGCAGATTGAGCCTTCTCACTTTCAAGTTCAACTCTGAGATCCGACAAACTCAGCTCCATATTCTTGACGCATTCCTCCAATTCTTGGACTCCGAGATCATCAGCAATTGCTTTCTTCCTCTCCAAGGAAACCTCCTCAAGCTTTGTCTTTAACCAATCCAGCTTAAATCCCGCTTCTGTTAGCTCGCTCAACTCGCTGTCAATGTTGCTTAGCTCAGACTCAGAAAAGCTAAGTGGAGGCCTGCACAATGTCTCGATGAGGCTGAGGACAATATTCATATATGCTGTCTTCAGACCTTTGCCATTTAGTTTGAAATCATTTGCAATGTCTGGGTGTTTCATGAAAAGCTGGCTGACAAAAAAAACCTGCCAACAACAACAACATCCGGTTATCCAGAAAGAAAGAAAGAAAGAAACAAGATAGAAAAAGAAACCCTAATCATACCTGACTTGAAGGAACCTCAAAACCTTCGATTTCAAACATCTCCTTGCCAGTTACATATCTTTCTTCACCTGCTTTAACTTCAACTTTAATGATCAGTTTGTTATTCTCTAGATGTCCTTCCTCTTTAAGCTTGCTAAGAGGCAGTGTCCTATTACCCCAAGCTAGGATTTTATCGCAGAACAAGCTTGATATTTCTGTAAGACAAACAAATATGTATATATATTATCATGTATAAATTATTGCTCCGCCTAAGATATATTCTAAAAATGGAAGATACAATCATATCATTACCAGCTGCTCTGTAGAGCACTTTTCCGGATTGATTCAACAAAAGGAAGCGATAACTAGCTCGCGTTCTCCATCCAGTTATAAGCGATTTAGAATTGTGAACGCAGAGGTACAAACGCAAGTCATCTTCGTTTTCCTTGGGATCAACTAGAACATACCTAAGAAAATATTTAAATTAAAAACCCTTTTGAGTGCTAAATGATCTAATATAGATTTACCATAATTATTCAATTTTTTTAAACTAAACAATGATTTTAATCGCTTACCATTCCCATCCACAGCTTAAGAACGTTGGAGACGCCATCGGCTTTTTCCTCTCCGAGAAGTTATTTATCTCAAACGTGAAAATCGTTTGCAACTCATAATTCCGTATATCTGTTTAAAACACTTTCTTAGACATCTTCTAGAAGACAAACAAATTTCTCATAAAACTTTTTTGCTACTCTAAGACAAAAAAAAACAAAAAAGCAAACAAACAAAACTTATATCAAAAGAAACCAGAAGAACCAACGACTTACCCGAAGTGCTCTTCTGCATCTGATTCCCCATATCTTTATCAAAACGCTTTCTTAGGCTTTACTTCGTCAACCAAAAGACAAAGTTCTTGCAGATAATTTGTAAGAAGAATTTTTGGGTGCTAGACGAAACCCTATTATACAAAGTTGGATACGTTCTGCTTAAATTAATGGAAAAAGGGGACACTTTAAACAAAAAAAAATGGAAAGTCCCTCATAACTGTTTAGGCATATATTATTATTTCCATACACGTATTCTTTTCTTTTTGAAAGTTTACATATACATGACAGTATGTTACGTGATGATCTGCAGAGACACGTTCATATTCCTATGAGTTAAGTTTATCAGGATTAGCAGTATCTATAATATATTCAACATCACAAAAATACAAAAACAATATCACTCTTAGCTATTGTTTTCTCAACAGCTAAGAATGCAAATCCAGTAATAAATGATCTATGTGTAGGACCGTGAAATCCCGATTTGAAAACAGAGAGAAAGAACTTTTAGAAAACGATTTGGAAAGACGAGTTTAGAAAACTCGTGAAGACGAGACATGATATCTCTTTCCGTAATCCAAACTAGCTCCCACAGTGTGGCGGTACAGAAATTGAAGTAAATGACATTATGTTAAGTTGATTGAGAAAGGAGTACTCCATAAATTTGTGTGGAGTACTTCATTTCTAAATAAAGCATAAAATTTGTGTGGTACTCCATAGAATTATTGTTTTGAAACCTATATATTGATATCTATTACAATGGGTAACAATTTCAGTGGCAATATAGAACATCAAGATAATAGATTGAAAAGACCATGATTTGTATCCTAATGATTTATGCTAGTGTTGTCGATGCGTCCCCACTCGGATTCAAATCCGCATATTACATATTTTGACCAAAAAATGGCAAGTTCTTTAGTAGAAATTTCTTCTTTTATAGCAACAAAGTCCAAAACTTCGTCTCTAATACAATGCCTATAGTTCGTAATAACCAGCAAAAAGAAAGAACAAAAAGATATGGAAACATAAAACCCTCCTTTCTTTTCTAGAAAGGAGATTTGCTTCATATATACTTTACAACCGCAAAAAATACAAATACAAACCAAAGGACTTAGCCTACCACTTAGATGCAAGCCCAGCCTTTAACAGTGACACATACAAGAGCTGGTTCCATGTGTCTGGAACACCCGGTAAGCACCAATGGCTACAATCTTGGTGACTCACGGCCTCTCTTTTCTCCTTTTCGGTCCTGTACACCATTCTATATATCGACGGGTGACCATCTTTTCTGAAATCCGTTAGTCGACTTATGTTCATATATATCACCGGAGTTTTCATTGTATCACGGAGAATATACTCGAGAGCTTTCATCTTCGAAGGATACTTTGCTAAGTACCTCGTGTTGAAAATCGGTTCTGTTTCTTTGTGGCATTGTCCACCTGAGTTCCATGGCCCTCCTCTGTATAAGAGCACCGGCTCAATATCGTCTATACCGAATTTGTATATGAAAAGCATTAGGAATTACCTGAAATGTGTAACGGAATAACCTCTAAATACTACATGGGTTTGACTGCGGTCGATGTTCTTATCGACCCATTTCGCCCAAGTAATGAGAGCTCGTTTATAAGCTTCGAGAACCTTGAGCCTCGGGTACACAACGTTACCTTCTTGGTAATAGTTCTCTCTGCAAAAAACATCAAAATCATTGTTAAGTAAAATACAACGAGGTCTTCTCGTTCAGGTTCTCTGTTTCCGACTCATACCCTAGCTTCGTTTTGTCATGAGTCCACCAATGACCGGTGTTGAAAATCAGTATATCAGCATCTCGATACATGGATGTCGTCTTGTCCATCATATCCAGCCTTAAAGTGTCCAATGTAGTCCCATTCACGTCTTTGAAACTTGATTCCCTTACAAAAAAGGGCGAGCCAACGAAATCCACCGTGCAATTATAGTCCTGCAAGAACAAGTAAAAGATCCCAAAATCATCAAGCAAACATGCATTGTCACAGCTTTTAGAATGGTACTACACATTCCGCAAGAAAATCGGTATCTCACCTCGAATCTGAAAGCGTAAAACCCTTTCTTCTTGAACTCTCTTCTACCAGAAATCTCATACACTCGTTTCTTGTCCTTGAGACTATGTCTAAGAATGCAAACAAGAGACTCCCACATGTTCCGGTTTATCGAATCTCCCACGAAAACCAGCTTCTTCCCTCTTAACTTGTCCAGAAAATCAGTTCCATTCAACCTTTATATTCCAACACAGAGATAACATTGTACTACTTATCAGACAAAAAAACCTAAAATCAAAACTCAGTTCACTAAAACCTCAATCAAAATCGTGTTACATACTCAAAACCTAATTTCATCAAGAACACCAAGGATCATTACCTGGGAATGTCACACCCATTTGGTTGCCATCTCCATTTAGCATAAGCATCATCAGGTCTTCCATTAGCGTGACAGTTGAAATCTCTGTCTATATACGGACACGAACCAGATGGGTAATACGGCATTGTCTCATCATCAGCTCTAACCCAACTTCCATCGTAGATATCACAATCCTCATACGAACCTCTGCTTCGATCTTCAACCACAGAGCCATTATCTTTACTTGTGTTTGCAGGCACAAATCTTCCTCCCAAATCAGACGCCAAGCTCGAGCTATTCCCCACACTTGTTGTAGCATTTACTTCGAGGGTATTTTTGTCATCTGCAACTGAGACTTTACCCTCTTCTGGCAAACTCGAGTTCTTAACTACTTCTCCAGATCTTTGTCCGGAATCAAAGTTTGAAACTTTACCCTCTTCAGACAAAGTTGTGTTCTTTGAACCAGCGTCTACTGTTGTTCCAGATCTATGTTCGGCATCAAAGCTTGGAACTTTGACATCTGGGACCTTGTCGGTGAGATTTACTACTTCAGGCTTCTCGTTCACTTGCTTAACAGAAGAAGAAGTGTTAAGATTGGAGCTTTTGAGACCTTGAAGCAGAGGAGAGACGAAAGGGACATTGAAGGAGGAACTAGTAAAGGAGAGAAGTGTAAGGAGAAGGAAAGAAGCAGCGATTCCTAAACCGAATCTGGTTAAGATGTTTCTTCTAGAAGACAAAATCTGGTCTGGAAACAGAACTTTCTTAGACGAATCCATCTTCTTGGTTAGTTCAAATGCAATTAGAGTAGACAAAACATGGAGACTTGGAGAAGAATCTGAAATAGTTAACAAAAATGGTAAGTTCTAGTTCCTGAGTAAATGTAAAAGAGAGGGAGAGTTTTGAGATTTTGATTTCGATGAGACTTGAGTTTGGGGGAATAAGCGGTTTCTCTCGAAGATAACGACTTCAGTTTTAAACCACCATTCATGTTAGTCAAAAGTTAAATTCCTAATGAAGTGTTTTTTATTTTTTATTAATGAAGTTGGTAATGACTAAAATGAATGTTTTATATTCTTTTCAATATTGGTAAATAATTCCGAAATGTAGATTAATAATGTGTCCTAAAACATTATCATTGAATCTAAAATCTCATTGAGAGGAAAAAGCTAACAATTATTCGGTCAAAGCTTGAAAGTAATTATGGAACTTCATTATTCAGTCATTTCTATAATTTTAGATAATTAAGGTAATTAGAAAGTTAATGAGATCGTGGTAATGACCAAGAAATACGGCAGAGTTCCGCGGGATGTATCTAAGACACGTGGCATAAGAACGACTCACGAGACTTTGGACCGACATCATTCTTCTCGTTAATTGCGATTGCTTATAGCCGCGGGCGTGATCTAACGGTATCATGTGTGGTCTGAATATGCAAGTGCACGCTTCTGTCGTTACAGCGGAATAGTGTCCACGTATACGACTCTACTTGGCCCATTACTCGTTGATTTATTTAAAGACCATCCTAATTCCTATGTTCGGTGCTTTCGTCTGCATTTTAAACCGAAATGTCTTGGAATCTTTGATTTTCCGGTTTAGTCGGTTCGAGTTTCTCGAATTTCGGAGTTTCCGGTTTTAGACTGTGTCAGAATTTCGATTCAGTTTGTTTTGAGTTTACATCTGTTTGATTTTTTGCCCTCCAAATTTTCTTACCTTACTTCAAAATTCAAATATTGAGCAATGTGGCAAGCTAATGAACATTTTCTTTCGCATTTAGTATTTTTTTACATAAAAAATTACACTCAACTTCACATCTATATCAACATTATAAAAAGACAAACAAAAAACAAACACAATAAAAGAAAAATGAAAAAAAAAAGAAGTGAATCATAATCATCGTGGACCTGAGAGCTCAATGGCTTCTACTACAAGAGACGATTCCTGGATATAATCGGAGTAATACCTTACACGTGGTGATGAACTCACCATCCCTGGTGGCAATGGCGGTGGCTGATGCTCTGCAGTACCGTTCTGCGTCGCTTCCCATCTCTCAGCTAAGCCGTCACCTTCAAGCATTTTCATAACTTCTGACATTTTAGGTCGATGAGAAGGATTGAATTGAGTGCAGAGAAGCGCAACTTGAACGATTTCTTCGAGTTCTACTCTATCGAACTTGTCATTTAGATCTTTGTCTATTAACTGCTTTAGTTTCCCTTCTTGATGCAGCTTCTTCACCTGCCATTTTTAACAATCTCATTTCTCAGACCAATAAACCAAACCGATTCCAGACCAAGCACAAAAACAGAACCAAACCGTTTTAGTTTGTTTTGGTTTAAGTTTTCTATCAAACAAGACTGAACCGAACCAAACCAAACCAGAATTATGACCAATACCTTCAAGATTCTAGAAAGTGAAACAAGAAACAAAGAAAAGAGACTTACCCAGTCAAGCATGACGCCTTTCTGGTGAGCGGATCGGCCAAAATCAAGTGCTTTCTGACCAGTGATGAGCTCAAGGAGAAGTATACCAAAGCCAAAGACATCAGTCTTCTCAGAGGACTGACCCGTGGATAAGTACTCAGGTGCAATGTGGCCAACGGTTCCACGGACCGCAGTTGTGACGTGAGAGTCTCTATGGTCTAGAAGCTTAGCTAACCCGAAATCACCAACAACTGCCTCAAAGTCCTCATCCAATAAAATGTTAGCTGCTTTCACATCGCGGTGTATGATCTTTGGGTCACATTGCTCGTGTAGGTACACTAGTCCTCTAGCTGTCCCAACTGCTATCTTCTTCCTTCTCGACCAGTCTAATGCTGGCTCTCCCCGGATATTGTCTAAACAAAAATTGCAGCAAAATTGAACTATTAAAGACTTGCAAAAGACCGCGAAGAAATTAACAAATTTGGTTTTGGAAACTGCAATACCTTTCAAGCGTGATGCGACGCTCCCATTTGGCATGTAAGGGTAGACTAAGATTCTCTCTTGGTTGCTACTACAGAAACCACGGAGCCTGAGGAGATTTCGATGAAGAGCCAAACTTATAGTCTCTACTTCTGTCTGGAACTGGACTTCTCCGCCCGCAATGTTACAGTCCTTGAGACGTTTGACAGCTACCAAAGTTCCATCGCTTAAGTGTCCTTTGTACACAATCCCGTATCCCCCTCTTCCGAGAATGTTTTTCGAGTTGAAATGATTGGTCGCAGATCTAAGCTCTTTGAAAGTATACCTCTTCAAATGCCCTAAACTCACTTCTGGATCATATTGTTCTGCAGAATATTCATCATCAAGATGGCACTGTCAGTTTTGCTCTGCACAAAATGATGCCAAGCAAGTAATTTTTCAAGATACTAACCATTAACGTCAAAAAATATTTGCTTGTTACGCCGATATCTCCACCAAAGAAACATTCCGCTTGTAAAGAAAACAAAAAATGCTGCACTGAAGCTTGCAGCGAATGCAAGAGCTACGTGATGGCCATTGGTACGAGTTCCTGATTCATCTAAAACAAAAAAGAACCAAAGATGGAAGTGATAAGGTACATTGACGCAGAAGAAGAATAGGGAGCTACGAGAAGCAGACGCCTAATACCTGGTGGACCATCTTGTGGAAGCGTGAGAGGCTCGGGAAAGACAGCAGAGCAGTTTGAAACAGCTTTTGGGCCACAGATCAATGCATTACCAATTACCCTTCAGTCCAAGAAACAAAACAAATACGATGGTGAATCTTTGTTTCACTTCAATGGATAGTTAAGCTCTTGGATCATTCTAGTAAAACTTACTTGAAAGTTCTGGCAGAAACTTTTGGCAGTGAACCGCTAAGATTGTTATACGAAATGTCGCTGCACATCAAGAATCAATAACAAATAAGTTCGTAATTATTCTCCCAATGTATTGTGAACAACAGAACAAAAAGCAGAGTTTTGAGACATACACTAGAGTGAGTCCCTCAATCTTGGATAGAGACGCAGGGCAAGTTCCTAAAAGACTGTTATTGTTTAACCGTCTGAAAATGCAAATGACAAGAACGGAACAACAAAACACTGAGAATTGAATTGGAATTTTATAAACATGCAACAAAAGAATCATTGTGAAACCCTAAAGGAGCACTCACAAGTAATTCAAGTTCTTGAGTTCTCCAAGTGAGGCCGGTATCTCCCCGGTGAATGAATTGTTCGAAAGATCAAGTGTCTGAAGCTTCTCCAACCTCCCAATCGTTTTGGGAATTGGACCAGTGATTGCATTGTTTTGCAACAACCTATACCACAAAACATTAAGCTCAACCCGAAGCAAAACTAAAGAACAAGAATCAAACATAGCAAAAACTACAAAAACTTACACAGATTCTAGATAAGTGAGGTTTCCGATTCTAGGAGACAATGTACCAGACAAGCTTTGGCTAGGAAGTACCCTGTTTCATCAAGAAAACAAGACAAGTCTCAGAGATCTATCTGGTCTTTTTGTCTTGTGTAATAGAGAGAGAGAGAGAGAGAATAGAAGACTCACAGTCCAGAGACATAGCCATCAGTGCAAGTAACCATTCTCCAGCTACAAGGATCAACTGAATTCACATCCCAATTCTCAAGAACATTGTACGGATCATTCAATTCATTCTTCACAGCCACTAAAGCCGTCACTACTCATTTCAGACAAACAAAAAGAAAGAAACTTCAGTTTGATAGAACAAATCTAGCCTCAAAACTCCTATCAGTTCTCTTATCCCAAAGCTACATTTTTCCGAAACTGAAATCTTATCCCAAAAAACCCACTAATCTTATATGCAGTATCTGCAGGACAGTTCCACAGAGAATGAAGTAAAAGTTGAGCTGGTATTGGCTAAGGTTTTAGATATGAGTCTGGTGAGCATTTAAAGCTGTGATATTTATTATCCAATAAAGAAACAAAAAAAGAACCTAATCCACAGAAACATTCAGCTGAATTTTCGGAACAACTAAGAAAAATAGACAAAACAAAGATGATAAAAATTCATAGAGAAAATTCCAATCTGGAATCTATGTGTTTAAAGCAAAGGGAAAAAAAATACATTTTACTTTTTAAAAAATAGAGATTTCTCCAAGAAGAAGAAGAAGAAGACTAACCTTCATAGTTTACACCAGTAGGAGAAAGTGTAGCAGTAGAGACATCAAGTAACCATACCAAAACCAGAAACCCTAATCTCCAAACCATCAATCTTACACCTTCCATAGCCATATCTCTTCTTAAAGCAATCAACTTTGGTCTGGAAAAAACAAGTTTTAGGAAACCCACCAACTCATTTTTCTCTCTCCCATATCTTAAAAAACCTTAGCCTTTTGTCTATTTTCTTCTTCTCTGTCTTTATTCAGACAAAAAAACCACTTTGAGCAATCTCTTTCCAGCAATGGAATCTCTCTTTTCTATCTGATTTCAATTCAAATGGAGTAAAAGAAGAAGACCCAAATTGAAAAATGACGACTTGCAAGACACTCAGCTTAGAAAGAGAGAATTTTTGACTGAAGCATTAAGAGAATGAGTGCTAAACGAGCAGTGACAAGAGATAGAGAAGAGAGAGAGAGAGAAAACTATTAAAGTGTGAAGAGAATTTTTCCCGAGAAACCAAGCAAACAAAAGCACCAAAATGCTCTGAAAGTCTGAGAAAATTTTCTAGAGATCTGAGAAAAAAAAGAATGCAACAAAAAAAGCTATTGAGTGATACTAATGGCTCTTGGTTTTTTATTTTAATCATTTGGTAGTGTAATTATTGAATAACTAATCTCTATGACATTCTTAATTTTTTCAAAAAGGTTTGCTTCTAATTCCACACCACTATTACCAAATCATCTAATCTCTCATCTGCCTACTCTTCTCATTCACACCACCAATATAAAAAAAAGGAATTAAAAATAATAATCAACAAAAGAAAGGGACCAAACAAGCAAAATCCAAAATGAAAATGCCAAAAAATCCACAAACACACACAGAAAGATACTGACAGAATAACAAGAAAAGAAGAGACTCTCTGTTTTTCTCACTTTTTTAAAGTTTTTGTTAAGCTTTTTTAAAAAATTTGTTACTGTAAGGAAAAAAAATAGTATGTTTTCATGATTTCAGTTTGAATTCTTTTTCTTTTTTACTTTCGGACAGATACTTCAAGAAAACACTTTAATATACAAAAATGTGATTAGATTGAAGAGATGGGTCACAGAGAAAGATAAAAGAACAAGGACATCTCTCATTCTCTCTCTTTTTTTCTTCTTCTTAGAAAAAGTTACAGAGCAAAAAAAAAAGTCCTTTTTGTTGGGCAGATCACGTTCATGGCCTGTCTCCTATCTTGTTGGCTTTTTCGGGCTTCAATTATTTTATCCCTTTTTGAGTTTTTCGTTACAAAAAGAATTATCATTTTTACTACACAATTTTTAAAGGATTACACTTTCCTTTACTGTAGATTTTTTTTTTTTTGAACCGAATGTAAATTAACTCACATTTCGCGCAACTTTTCTTTAAAACTTTAGGAGAAATTTAAAGGTGAGAGTAGCAAGAGAACTTAAGAGCATGATTATTGGTAGTATCTTAAAAATACCTCTTAGCAATATTTAAGTAATATATTTGTAAAAGTGATTGTTAAGAGATACTCTCTCCGTTTCATTTTAGTTGTCGTTTTAAGACTTAAATTTTGTTTCGTAATAGTTGTCGTTTTAGGTTTTCAATGCAAATGTTTGATAAAAATTACAGTATTAGCTCTATTGTTTTAATGTTTTGGCCAATGAAAAAATTTATAGAATATATTAATAAAGGGTAAAACAGAAAATTTAATGTTTTTCTTAATTTGTGTGAAAAAACCTTAAACGACAACTAAAACGAAACGGAGGGAGTAGTATTTTTGAGTTAAGATTTTTGTGTGATTAATGGTAGGCTCTTAACATGTGGTTCTTAGAAAAAAAAAATTAATATAAAAACAAAATTTATAATTATGAAAAATTTAATAATTGTTGCAAATTAAAAAAATTAAAACATACATGAGATACAATTTATAACATAAAGCACAAATGTTTTAAACTTAATTTCTAGAATATTTTGTCCATATATGCTCGACCAAATCATTATTCAATTGTTGATGCATACCTCAAAACATAACCAATTTGTCAGATCAAGATTTGGATTTGGAAAAAAGTCTCTTTCATATATAACCAACAAGACATTAAAAGAGGATCACAGTGAAGAAAACTAAAAAGATTCACACCATACAATATCAACGCTTCAACTACCTAATGGCACAACAAAAAAAGCACTCATGGGCGACAAAACTCGAAGACCGATTTGAGGATTTTTATAGCAAGAAAAAGAAGAAGAGAAGATATGTGTGGATATGGCCTATGGTTAGGCAAAGATTCTATTTACAAGTTTCTATTCCTTAGCTATGGCTCTACGGCAATAAGGACAATCTCCACAAGCTCTAAGCCAAGGGTTTAAGCAAGAAGAATGGAAACTATGGGTACATGGTAAGGATATAAGCATGTCGCCTTTTGTGAAACTCTCTAAACATATTCTACAATCTTTCATCTCGGTATTAACCTCGGCTGAGCTAAAAGTTTGTCGGTGTAAACAGTTAATAGCATCTTGAGTAAGACCTTGTGGTTTCTTGTTGCATTCATAGGTCACTTGAAGCCCTTCTAGTTGAAAAATTGGATCTCCATTTATAGAATGAAATGAAGACTCCCTTTGATCATCTCCCAATGAAACTCTGTTGCTTCGACTGAATCAAGGAACAAAGTTGAAACTATACAAATTCAGCACCCAAAACTGTGAAAAGAATCCAAAGAAAGATCTTTAAGGAAATAACACTAAGTAACAAAATCTTTCTTCTTGTTGAAACTCCTTAAGGAATCCACAAAAACTGATTTTTATGCTAAAATCTTTACCAATTCTAACAAGAATCAAGAGCAATTCAAAACCAGAACCGTGATCAGACAAAACAAAGCAACGCACAAACCAAGTAAAGCTGTAAATTAGTTCAGTGGGTTAAGCACAAACTTGTTACTAGACAAAGAAACACCTCTCAGTCTCTCGAAAAGTCTAGCCCTTGCGAGCAGAACAGCTCCAGGAAGCCTCTCGGATCCATTTAGGTTAACAAAGCTGCTACTTTGAGTATCAATATCAGTATTGTCCGTATTCAAATACTGACCAGTGCCTTGAACATCACGAATAGGTCTACTACGTCCCTGAATTGGTAAATTAGGCGAGATTTTAATAAAAATGGACCAAATTCAGAAAATTACGCTTTGGGAAAAGAAAATAACTGGAAGGTGACAGAAGCATCGGAGACGGGGAGTGGGTCGCCGGAGGGGATCACAGCCGTCGGAATCATGACGTTGATTATGATGATTGACGCCGTGACGGCGATGATGATGATGGTGTGAGTAGTGTCGATAAGAAGAAGAGTCGGATTCTAAATCCGGGTCGGATCGACCCGGACGTGATCTTCGTGTAATTTAAAAGATGCAATTAAATATTCCTCTGATTCAAGTTGAAATTCGCAAATCACCTTTGGTTTCTTCTCTGTCGCAAATCGCGATTTCAGTGAGAGAGAGAAATATTAAAAATAACACCCAATAATCACGTGTTATATATTAAAAATAACACCCAATAATCACGTGCCACGTGACACCTCTTAAGACAGAAAATGTGTCTTAACTAAGAAATGTTCCTTAGTTATAATAACCAATTCTGATTTAAATTAAATCACATTAACACCTAAGATTTTCTTAAGCCACTCCCGATAATCCTGCTCTTAGTTATCTTGAAGAAAACTACACGAAAATATTAACGTACTAGATGTTAACCCGCGGTACACCGCGGACCTATATTTTAACTAAGCAAAAAAATTGAATATTTTTTAATATGATGTATAAATATATGCTTTTGTTTTATTTGATTTAAATGTATGGTATACCGTGGGACGATATTTTATAACTAAAAAATAAAATTTTAAGTTCTATTTGTTTTATTAATATTGTTTGTTTTGTTTTGTTTTGTGTTTAAGATTGTATAATTCATATTTTGATTGTTGATTCTAGAATTTCATCCGCTATATATCATCTCGTATTAATATCGACCTAAATCCGTCCCACCATATAACCATGTCCCGTGAAATTAAACATCATTTTGTAATATTTGAAACTCCACAAAAGTTTTAATAGCGACCCAAAATTTATAATTTTAATTTGATTGTTATATTTAGAATTCACCTAATATACCGTCCTGTATTAGTATCTTTTATAAATATCTATAATGTTTAAATTTCTTATAAATTCTTATAAAATTTAAATATTTATAATATTGGAAACTTCATAAAAGTTTTAATATTAATATTTAAAATTTTTAATTAAGTTAAACTTTTTAAAGTAAAATTGGTGAAGTAGGTTCTATAGTTTTATACCTATTATACCTTTAATTATATAATAATTTAAAAAAATAGAAGAAAATATAATGGGATTTTCGATTTATATACTATGCCAAAACCTCGAATTAGGAAAGAGACTTTAGTTTCCAACCTCATTCATAAAACCCTTGGTTATGTTTTTGTTGCCCAAATCGCAAAAAAAAAACAAAAAAAAAAAACTCCTATTTATCTCCGTCGATGGTTCCGCCGGCGTAATCGTCGTCCTTCGTCAGCTTTTTCAGTGCTATTCATCTTCCTCTCCCAACGGCATGAGCTTGCAAACACCGGCGATAAGATTCTTAATTGGGCACGAGGCCACGATAGGAGAGAAGAATCTTAAATTTGGCATTCAAGGTTAGGGATTTAATTGAATCAATCTTTTGGTACAACATCTTCGTGAGGCTCTTCAAGATTAGAGAATCCAATGCATTTTAGGATTTATCATTAGTTTGGTCGTGATTGGGTAATAGTAATTATCGTTAGTTGCGAAAGCAGTTTCTGTTTCCGAATTTATCAAATTATTGCGATGAACTCTGATTAAACCGACATAACAAAGCTGGACGAATCAAGATTTGTGAATTCTTCATCGTGCAGCTACAAAACTCAATCCGTGGAAAACATTAGAGAATCCAATGCATTTTAGGATTTATCATTAGTTTAATCAGAGTTCATCACATGAGTAATAGTAAGTTTTTGTTTTGGTCGGTATATATATTAATATCGAGTTAAATTTTGTTTTATGAACTTCTCATTTCTTTTAAGATTGTTCCTAAAAGATCAATGGATGTTGGATTTCCAAATTAAGGGATTTTGATTGATCAAAGTAAGAATCTCAAAGTCATGTGCATCTTAACAAAGATAAGTCAGTTAGTTGTTTAAAATGTAGCAGACTTTATATGACTACCTTGTGTTTTGTTCCATAGGGAAAATTTCTTTCAAACTCTCTTACGTGGGGGATCAAATGGCAAGAGTCATATGTTGCCACTTCTCTTTGGAAAACAGGTCAGTAATACTAATCTCTTTAATAATAGTATACTCATGAATGTAGCTAACATTTAGAGTTGGTTGATTCATTTAGAAGAAGTAAAAAATTAGCTGAAACCTTTTAGTAAGTGATATAATTAGTAAAACTTTGTACTGCATATCCTAGCATTCAAATTTAGATTTTCTCAGATGAATAGACTTTTATAGGTTCGTAAACCATGAAGCATCATATAAAATGAAAGAATACTGAAATATATAGAATAATCTTAGAAATTCAAAAACTGTGAAGCATCAAGTGCTTCAATAAAAGACAGAAGTATTGGATTAGTTGTCACGTTTACCTCTCCAACGAATTAACTACAAAAAAATATGAAATCAGTTTAGAGCACGATAGAAACATTCAAATCAAAAGAAAAGATGTGTTCATCTGTTTTTATTTCCCCAAAACATAGAAAGTATATTTGCACCAAACAGAGAAAGTATATTTGCACCAACCTGAGAGTAGAAAACAATAAACGATGCTGGATTGTATGGTAGATATAAACTCTACTTTTTTTCTTTGTCTCATTTGAATGGCAATTATAGTCGTTTCTTGTGTTTTGAAGATGTTATGAGACGTCAAGGTTTAGAGTATTTATAGGCTCATAATTAGGTCACTAATCCATAGCATTACACGCAAAAAAATATTTGAGGTAGCAACTAATAAGGGATAAAATCTTTGGGAAATATAGTATTTTGGAATATGCCAAGATTTAGATTTTGGCGAGTAATAACTTTGTTTCTTAAAATCGAATGTTAAGAAAAATATCGAAGAGTATATAATTATGGTATCATCGTTGAGATTTTCTTGGGCGAGAATTGAGGATTCAATTAGAGGAGGGAACCATATAATGGAAAGAATTTAATTTGTTTGAGCCACAATTATGTTTTAAAAATATTTTATTGCAGAATATAGAGAGAATATAGGTGAGATATGGTATGTGGATGTAATTAGTTAAGATGGCATAAAATTCGAAAATCATCTCGAGATGAAGAGGAATAAAGCCTATTAATGTGGAAAGAAGTTAAGGAAACAGAAAATATATGTGTAATTATCTATATTAATGTCGTTATTTATTACAAACTTCCTAAAATCTCTTATTCTAGATCCGAACAGACTAAAACCCGGATCCAAATGAATTAAAGCAAAAAACCCCTGTAAAAATGTATATGTAGATATAAATATATGATATTGAATAATACAAATTTTATTTCACTTGGGATGGCTAAATAAGATATTGGCAATCTCCTTGGATGACCAAGTCAGGCCCAGCTCAATAAAAAATATCCATAGCTATCACTAAAAATGGGCCCTGGTTAATAGAAAATGGACCATGGTCAAGTGTAAAAATGGTCCAAATTTTGAATAGCCATGTCTAAAAATAGACATGTCTATGAGTATCGATATCCATTTAAGCAAATTGCTTGCATCGCCTGTAAAAGGCTTTAAATGCTTCCGATTCCATATCGTTTTTTCTTTTAAAAAAATCGATTATAGTTCTGGACCTTTGGCCAATAATCTCCTTTAGTACTCAGAGTTACCATGTCCTTATTTTCTAGTAGCATTCTTTGAGTTGCTAGATAAAAGATAAACAAATTTGTTTTCTTATAATCCAATTATGGTATAATCCACTTCAGTAATTTTTATCGTAGTTACTTTTGACAATTCTTTCATTTGACGGTTTTCATCTATACCGTTTGTTTTTTACTATAGTTTTCTTATCGGTATTTAATGTGTTCAATCATTTGATTATATGCTCATCAACCGAAATTTGTGTTCATTTTCTAAATATCCTCACATGTTTTCCTAGTTTGCTCTTTTGGTGAATGATGATTCGGTTAAATCTTATCATTGAGTGACTTCTAGTGTCTACATGTTCAATTAACATCGTTTTGACGCTAATTGATGTTATGATAAATAATTCAGGTGAGTTAGTAGTACAGATTAAATAGCCAAACTAATTAAATAGATCAGACGGAATAATTTTTTTTAAATTTATTTATTTATAGAACAAAATATACATTATGAATTTATGATGCATATGCAGATTAACTATTATATAAAACACATATAGCATCAAGGGTGTTCTTATCGGAAAAGGAAATGAATAAAATATTACTCCCTCTGTTTTACAAAGAGTGTCATTCTAGAGTTTGATTTTTGTTTCACAAAGAGTGTTATTCTACATTTTCAATGTGACTTTTACACATAATTTCCTGATTTACCCTTAACTTAAAGCTATTTTTCATTGAATTTAAATCATTAATCACTTATTAAATAGGGGTATATATGTATAATTTAATGTTTTCTAAATTTGTGTGAAATGTGTCAAAATAACACTCTCTATGAAACGGAGGGAGTATATTTAAAAAAAAAACACATATAGCATGTTAATTACTGTTGATACCAATATCATCCATTGTACGGCACTATTCCTGTGAATGGTGGTAGCACTGAGATTATATGCGATGCTAAATTTATTCAACACCCTCCTTTTTCATTTTTTAACATTCCACATCATCTTCTCTCTCTTCCACCTAATAATTCAACATCTATTTAATTTTTAACATTTCCAATGGTTTATTTAATAAATAGAATTATACTAAAATAAACTTTTATTTTTCAATTCCAAATCAAATGAAACAAGTATCTATTTATAGAGAAAAAAATATGATGAATTTTGATATAACAAATATAAATAAATAAATTAGTTTAATAGATAATAATTGATGTTAAATAGTTAAGGTGAGATTGAAAATTTCAATATCCAATAAAAAAAGAACATGTGTCATTTGTAGTCCCATATTTTTGGTTTCAACATGTTGAATACTTTCAACTGAGTTAAATCCACGTCAGTTTTTTTTTTTCATTTTCAACACCTTCATTGCAAGGATTCAACTGTTGAATTATTTATTCAACACCTCCATTGCACATAGTCTGATAGGTTGAGAAACGCTATGTGGTTACGGTATTTGGGCAAGTGAACAAATCGTCCTTGATTGTTTCCAGAATTTGACAATACGTTCGGCAAATCAAGTCGATCGGCTTTTAAGAGCTCTCTTTATATACTTTAAAATTATCTTTTACCATTCTAGTTTTATCTGCGAATTTCATAAGATAAGTTATAGTTGACGTGAAATTCTAGCCAATACTTTGAAGTTTTAACTTAATAATCGAATGTGTCTTATCTTTTATATTATAAAACACAAGTCACTTAGATTTTGCCGCAAGTAATTTTTAAAATAATATAATTTTAATCAAAATTAAACATCTTTTATATTATAAAACACAAGTCACTTAGATTTTGCCGCAAGTAATTTTTAAAATAATATAATTTTAATCAAAATTAAACAAAATAAGTAAATCAATTGTGGACAAAAAAACCAAGTGTTCTTGGTCTAGTGGTTGCCACTTGTGGAGGAGTTGCCCTGTTGGTCTAGGCCAGGGATCGATTCCCCGCAAGCGCGCAATTGCTAGATCTCCACTTGGCCACTGCGCAATTTACCTGCGGGGCGCAGCGTCCCAGACCACCAGTTCCGGGGGGCCCTTAAGTGGAGGCTTAAAAATCCCAGGCACGCGGGCTTAGGTCCAGTGGGCTAGTCGGATCACTGTGTGGTCTGGACACTGGGTTATCAAAAAAAAATTGTGGACAAAAAGAAAAACAAAATAATTGTGGCATCGTGTCTCACCCATCCCACGAGTCCATGATCTATCTTCCTCGCCACGATCTCTCTTCAAAAAAAATTATGATACTCATATAAATCTGCTTCCACATTTGTTCATCAAGTTAGTGTTAGAAATCAAATATCTCGCACTGCCCCATTTTAGATTTCTAGGTTATTTTTCTCCTCTTTAATTTTTTAATCATTTAGATTCTTCCGTTTTGGCCACGTATGGCTGATCTTTTACTTCATCGTCGTCGTATTTCTTCTCATCAAATCGTATTTCTTCGTAATTTTGTTCAGATATCTCGGAGGAGAGAAACAGATTCAACGATCCTCCATGGAAAGTGGGATGGTAATTCTGGGTGAGTGGGATTTCATCGTTGCGTTGCTTGGATTTCGAATCTAAAACCGCGAATAAATTTCTAGAAACGAGTGACAGAAATCAAGAAGCCAAAACACGAAGAAAAGATGAGACTTGCATCACCGTGAAACAAAAGAGGCTATGTTGATAGAGAGAGAAGAAAACCAAACTCAAATTTTGCTCAAAAATGGATTGGTTTTGTAAATTAACACATTGCTCTCCACATGTGTGTGTGGGATGTGTAGAAAGGAAAAGAGGAATTAATTGTTAGATTACCCACAACACAGATTAATTAATTTTTTATTAAATATATATTAGTTCTGAAGATTCAGTAAATCATATAAAGGGAAATTATCAATGCACACATGTACACTGATGTCCACCTACTGCATCTCTACAATCGCAATGAGGATAGTAATCATCTCGAATTTCGATTCTGCATTGTCCAGCCGACCGAAAAATATCAACATCACATGGATACCCCGGAATGAATTCAACAAGTACAGGCGCACGCTCTGCTGCCTCCACTATTTTATATCAACCACAAAAATATTAGATGGTGGATTAAAGGCCTTAGATAAAAAGAAATTGATAATGCAAAAAATTACAAGTTTTTTCACAACCATATTAAGAAAGTATAACCAACTGAAAATATATATATATATATATATATATATATATATATATATATATATATATATATATATCTCACCTTTAGCATTATGCATAACGAAAAAGATGAGAACACAAGAAACCACCAAGAAAGTAACAGATTTCATGATGCAAAAATTTGGTAAATGATTGTCTATATTTTTTTCCTGAATTTTTGTTGTTTATCTCGTACTGAATATTTTCTTATCAACACTGTTTATATATACATACAACATTAAGATACTTTATCATACTAAATTAATAGGCAATAATTTTATATCTGGCTAAAATAATTAATTTCCCATTTGAGAGTAAATATTTAAATTATAACCTAAATAAGATAAACATATTTAGATTTAAAGTCAACTAAATCTGTTATATATAAAGGTTTGGTTTTCTGCATCCATATCATCATCCACGTGTTAATAATAATAATTTGATTTTATTTGCATATATAATTAAATTGTTTCTCTTGCTTTATATCATCATCTACATGTTAATAATAAATTGGTTTCAAGAAATTATTAGAAAAATTAAAGAAATGATATGGCATAATTTTATTGGATATTTAGGGTGTAAATGGACTTTTTCTAATTAATGTAAGATTAAAATAATTGGAATCTTAATGAAGTGTCAATAAATTTTTTATATATAATTAGGGAGTTATCTCCATTATATTAAGGTTGTAATAATAATAATAAATGTAGAGCTTACATTAATTATTTAGTGGACATGTGGCAGTTGCTGGAGTAATGATGTGGCACTCATATTGGAAAGAGTTGGCTAACTTTCATATATATGATTTTCAGTTAATTTGGATAATTTTATATAGTTTGAGTTTTTTTACCGGGTTTTCCGAGTAATTAATAATTATAAATCCAAAAATTTCAACTATTTTTAGATCAAAATAACTAAAATTTCCAAAATAACTGAAACCTTTAGTTATATTTATCAAAAATTTTTTAAAATAATTCAAATCTAACCAATTTTTAAGATTTTAGGATATTTCGCATACCCGAAACCGAAACAAAATAACTCGAACTAAACCCAAACCCTCCGAACGTATAAAATATCTGAATGGATCCTAAAGATCTAAACCCAAAAAAACCAAACCAAACCCGAACGCCCAAACCTACATACATATGTATAAGTTATATACTACTTATAACTAATTTTACAAACAGTTGAGGTTCCCCCTCTTTCGATCGATTTTCTCCAATGGAAAACCCTTAAAAATCACTAATTCTAACCATGGATCCTCTAAATCTTCAAAGCTTTTCTTCTCCTCCTTCTAAGAACTCCAAAAACCGCTCTCAAGTATTTCTCCTAATCCTAATTGATTCTCACCATGGACTTCATGGACTTAAATCTCTCTTTTTTTCCCTTTGTTCACCTTAGTTTGATCTATGTCTCTGGAAGTTTTCATGTATTCGCTGGCTATGTCTCTGGAATGGTTGTATCCCTCATCGGCTCCTTATACTTCAACTTGAATTTCATCAAGAAAACCAAATTATTAGTGAAAAAAAAAAGAACACAAAAACTAGATTCCCTAGATTTTTTGGAAAACAAAATTTCAAATAAAAAATATTGGGTAAAAATTGGTATTTTTATATTTGGTTAGTTGGTGGCATTTGGCATGGATAACAAGAGAAATTGAACAAAATTGAAAGTCCCTTATTTAAGCCTTCAATGGTTGTAGTTTTGGGTTTTTCATTTTTAAATTTTTGGATTTTGATTTTTTTTGGAAAAAAATCATCATTAATATAATTTTTAGATTCTTTACTACAAATGAAAACATAACACAGAAACTGGATTCAAATACTCTATTGGTTAGTAAATAAATGGTTGCTTGAAAACAAAATCCAACTACTTTGTCAAATTGCAGCGTACAAACTAGTTAGTTCTCTTGCGTTTGTGTTTTTTTTTGTTATAGTGATTAGAATACTACAAGATTGTGACGCAAGCGAAAACAAACAATCTAGGACTTGAAAATTCAGAAAAAGTTCTAGAAAGATTTAGAATAAAAAAAGGGTATAGACTGGAGCCGAGTGGCCCCGAGTTCACTCTTTGTAGACTTCACACTCCTATCAAAGTGAAAGATGGACCTTTCTCTTTTTCTAAGTCAAGAAGATGAAGAGAATCAAAAGAGACAATACTTGGTAAAAGAAAAGATACTTGTTTATTATTTATGAATAGTACGAAACATTTAGAGGTGAAACATAATTCAAACACAAGTCTCAAATTCAAGAAACGCTAAGATTATTTTGAAAGTAAGTGATAAGATTGTAAAGGCTTATGCAGCCGCGGTAATGTACTGGATTGCCTCCTTGCAGATACCTGTCATTGTTGCTTCAGGACCATACACCTTGAAATCAAACAGACAGTTAAAAACGGGTTAAGCGGGAATGTGTTGAGTTTATTTATTGTGTTGCATATACCTCGATGGGGACACCGATTTCATCTCCAAGTGATCTCATTTTAGCAAGTCCCTTTTGGTAGTTTGGTCCTCCTCTCCTCACAAATATATGCATCCTTGCTGCTTTCAGCTTTGCTTCCTGTAAAAGGTTAAACAAAAGCTCATCTATACTTATAGTCGAGGGCAATAAAAGGCTTGTGGATGACTCTACTCTCTTCTAGCTTACCTTTTCCTTGAGAGCTCGGATGATGCCATTGAAGGTAGCAGCAACATCGGTGAAGTTAGCAATTCCTCCTCCGATTACCAGAGCTCTACTTTTTCCATCCGGATTCGCTGTAGCACACTGAAGAATTGGGAAACATCGCAGTAGTCTATAGTCAGAAGAGCCATTATGATGGGTTGGTTCATATGTTTTAATGTGGAAGGAGAAACAAAAAAGCATCATACATCGATGACAACTCTCGCATACTGCAAAACCTCGTCTTCTTTGGGTGCTCCACTGTATTCAGCATAATTTCCAAGCTCAGATGCATACCCGAGATCTCCAACCTGGATATAACATTTTAGCACACAGTTTAGAGACTAAGGCTTGCAAGAGATTCTCAGTATTGATTAAGCAGGTACGGAATTTTCATATAAAAACATACGGTATCGGCATAGATGACACTTGCACCTCCTCCAGCTACCATCGTCCAAATCCTTCCCTTGGGATTCAGAACAGTGAACTTCAAAGACGCACTTGTCTGCATATACAAAAGGGTCATAAGTCATTGAGAAACTGGTGTTACCCGAAGTGCTGAGTTCTACACAGATGGTAATGAACTAATGATAGATACCTTCTCATCTAGACCGTGGATGAAGCTTTCTGTTGAACTCATCACTCTTCCAAATGGCATAGGGAATTCAATGTCGCCCCACCTGAAAAATGTAAGAGGTTAATCATACCGACTGAATACAGGAGCAGGAAGGCTTATCATGCCTTGTTGAAGCTCTTTACTTGGAACAGTTGAAAAAAGTGGAAGAGTCAAAACTTACTTCTTAAAGTTTTTGAAAGCAGCGGTGTCATCAAGCTCACCCCTCATATCCAGAGGATAAGGCTTTCCATCAACCAATGTGAAAGGATTCATCTCCAAGAAAGTGAAATCAAGATCTAGTGTCCAAGAAAAAAGAAAAAAATCAAAAAAGCTTCAGTTATTTTTGTTCAGATTTCTTCATTTTTGAATCTGCTTTAGATAAGTATGTAGAACTAGTGAACTTTTTGCATATACCTTCGAATAAGGTAAAAATAACTTGAATAAAATCTTCAAGTTCCCCTTTGATCTGTACGTGGAAAATTAGTAAGTCGAAATTGCAAGTAGTTTGTTTCAATGCAAAATTTCAGTTGTCATTGATATTCAGCTTAATATTACCTCTAGAGGAAGGGTTGCAACAAGAGGTGCACATATCTCAGGTGTCAGGGAAGCACCCGTCGGTATAGATATGGTCTTGACCTAAAGAAAGTGAACTCAATTTTCAGCTTTAGGTTGAGAAACTGACACTAGAATATCAATGAAAAAGCATCGAAAATACCTTGTCCCAGTTCTCCTCGATGTCAATACCTCCGCACTCCGAAAAGCTAATGCTGCAGCCAAGTCTATCGGAAACAATATTAAGATAGAACTCCTCATTGTGTGGGACAAATGGTTCAACAATAAACGTTGTTATGGGTCCTTTGCATCCACTCATCTCTACCTGTAGACAAAGCTAAACCATGAAGTAGAGGGAAGGAAACAAGAAACAAGCAAAGAAAAGGAAAAAAGGTTACCTCTTTGCCCAAGCGTTCTTTCACAAAAGTTGCAACATCAGCGAAATCTAGTTTCAAGGCAACCAAACCGCTTTTGCCACGCTTTCCGAACAACATATCAGGTTTCACCACCAGCTTCTCAGATGAGAGCCAAGGCTCCCTCTCTACTAGCTCATTCAGATCCGTCTCTTGGTTAATCTAAACACATACATACGGATTAATCAAAGCGTTAACACAAGACAACAGGTCAAAACACTATTCAATTCCAGAGCGAAAACAAAACATCAAATTATGTCAATCACAGCATTAATGAAACCAATGCACAAAAACAAAAGTTTTATTACAGAAGACAAGATGGATCTAACCTGAACGGATCTAATAGGCAATTCTTGACCAGAAAGCCGTTTGAAGTGTTCTTTCACCAGTCTCTTTGAGTCATACTCTCTGATCTTCTTCCGAGCCATACTTGACAAAGAAACTAGACGAAAAAACACGGTTTAGAAAATCGCTATATCTACACAGATCCAGTTCAGTGAACAACGCCAAAATCGGTAATCAGATTGCTAACTATTTAATTAGCAATCAAACAGGGAAAATCTAACAGTCCGAGACTAATGACGATTCGAATGGATCAAATAAATTAAGCTTCAGGGTAACAATGAAAATCACATAGACGACAATGGCATACGAGAAGAGACAGAGACAGACCACTGGATTTAGAAAATGGAGACGGACCAGAGGAAGATGAAGAAGAAGGAATACATGAAAATGGCGGATCTTACCGTTGAGAGGAGAATGAAAGAGGTAGCTACAGTTTCGGTAGTTAGCGAACAAAATCCAGACCTCTTTTTGCTCTCTTATTATTTGCTTAAAAGGATCTTATTTATATTTGAACATTATCTATTTTTATTTATTATTTTAGAAAAATCTAAAATCTGTCCAATTAGAGCTTTGACTAAGAACAAAAATGTCCAATTATATCACAGAAACATGTCATGAGTCCATAACATATAGTACATGGTATTCTATATTTCAATATTTGTTTTGTAAGTAACAATGAAATTTGTATAAACAGTTGTAAAACCTTTGAAGTTACTCTTCTTCCATCATAAAGCTAGGTGGTGATCGTTCGTCCATAAAAGCTACCTAACTTGTAAACCAATGCTTCAACTCCCAACTATTTTGATTTTTTCATTTTTTCATTTTTTATACTCCAATATTTTTGTCTCATTTCCCATTAGTTTAGTTAATGCGAAAAACAACATTTCTACTCTATTACTTATACACATTTTGGGCACTTCACTAAAATTGCAATCTAACTATAATTTGAGATTGCTTTTTGTCCAATAGTCACTCGAAACAAAAGTGTGATCAGACAAAACCCAGAAAAGCTAGCTGCATATATACTTAAACATAACCTTTCTTGTATATGGAGTTCATCCACCACTAATCAAAGTACAACTTACAAAATGCAGCTTGACACGAGTATACATCTTTGATGGGAAGATCTGAGATTCCATTGTTGAAAGTTTCAAATTGAAACCAACTTATTAGAACGACCAAATCAATTGAAAGTGAAACAACAATCTCCACTTGAAACACTCTTACATGATCCGCGCTTTCTTAAGTGGAGGGGTGATTAGAGAAAGAGTATCAGACAGAGACTTGGCTTTCTTAACCGGAGGGATGAATTGGGATAGAAGAGTGTCTGACAAAGACTGAGATTTGTTAACCGGAGCTGGAGGAGACAGAGCGCACCAAGAAACAGTTCGCTTAATGCGAAGCATTTCTCTGTAGGTATCTTCATTGCCATGTTCAATTTCCAAGTCATGCCATTTCTGCCACACTTGAGGGTCTGCAAACTGTGAGGCATACTTGTAGACTGCACGAGCTCGATCGACCTCTCCGATGCTTTTCTCCAGCTCTGCAAATCTGATGCACATCATCTTCACATCACTCTCTGCAAGCCCAGATGATTCTATGGCTTCCTGGAATATCTCCCTAGTTTTCTGAGCACCAAACCTCTCTGCTGTATGAGCTATGTATATCTCATACATCTCAAGCTTCTTCTCATCCGCAACTCTTCTTGTAGCTTGTTTGTACACATCCATGGCCCTCTTCGCCAGACCATAATCTTCTTCAAATTTTGCGTACTCAAGGTACAATAGAGCAGCATCAGATGAACTTACCATCGAAACAGCATTCTCAAACAACTCTCTCGCCCGCTCCACCTTTGTCTTCCCATATCTCTTGACAAACTTTGTGAGATACGTTAGCCATATGTCTTTCACATGAGGATACTTAAACATCTTCACACCTCTTTCATACACCTTGAACGTCTCTTCAAAGTAGTTGTTTTCCTCAAGAAGCTGACCGTAGTTCAATATAATCTGAGGTGTGGCTATTCTTAATTCCAGTATCCTCTCATACGCTGATCTTGTGGATTCCAGTGTCCCTACACTTTCCTCTAGATCAACATAGAGTGACCACAGCCTCGGGGACTTATGCAGCTTCAACTGGACTGGTTCTGGTTCATTCCCAGCATCAGCAACTCTGCATCTGACTTCTACCGAGGGTGCAGCTGTAGCCCGACTCATTAGCTCTAAAGCTCCTTTGGAATTTTTGTGCCTCAGCTCCATCTCGGCCCACTCACACCACACGCAGGCCAAGTAATCCACGGTTTTGTAGTTTACTTGGACTGCCGTGTCAAAAACCACTCTTGCATTGACCAAATCGTTGTGGGTTTCATACAACTTGGCAAAAGCAACCCATAAAGTGTGAGGAGACTTACCAACTGCTTTCATGGGATCCACAGTCCTCACAGCTTCTGTGTAAGTCAATATCTGTTTCTCTGCGTCTCCCTCAAACAACTTGACTCTACGATGCCATTGTTCAACATTGTGTGGGTTTTGCCTCAAGAGAACACTGTTTGCAAGTGCGGGTCTCCTGTTCATCAGTTCCTCCCAGCGAGCCAATCGCAAATCAACATCGTTACCATCGTTCAACCAATACCCACCCAAAATTTTCCTCTGCATCTCTTCTAAGGACAGAGAAGTATTGACACGGACATCTTCCTCATCCTCTACCTCGGATTCATATTCTTCACCACCTTCTTCAACTTCTTCCAACCTTTTGGCAACACAACTTTCCTCAACCCTTGAATAAGCGTCAAAAATAACACTAAAGTCCCTAACTGTGACCACCTTCACCATCCCCTCCTCATAGATATCACGGGCCTTCTCGAACATATTCTTTCTAATGTGGTAATCTGCAAGGGAAGTCCAGAGCATCCCTACTTCATCCGTAAACTTTGCAATGCCTCCTCTGATAATAGCCTCCACATCAAGACCAGAAACCTCATTAGCATGGTTAACAACAACCTCAAGCAGATCCATCCACAGGCTATAAATGCTCTTGCCTTTACTAGACTGAAATTGAAATTGGCCATTCAACACAGAGGCCAAAGTCTCTGCGGACTCTTGCCAACGACCCGACTTCAACAAAAACTCAATAAAATCCTCAATTTGACTAGGATCATAGCTAAGATACCTTCTATAAACTCTAATCGAAGTTTCCACAGGAACACCTTCCTGATTCACAAATTCGAGATAAGATTCCCAGATTCTACCATGTTGTGTAACGGGAAGAGCAGAGAGAGCCCGATCGAAAGTTTTACGAGTCCTAGTAATCAATCTCTGCGAAATTAGGGTTTGAAGATACAAGAGCCAGATCCTAGGCATGTTATGCATCGTAACCAGAGCTCTTTCAAAAGTATTGTTCAAGATCTCGTACTGTGGATCAGTAACACACAAATCGCTAACGAAATCGAGACGTTCACGGAGATACGCGTACCAAAGCTTGTAGCTACCGGGAAGAGCTTTTAGGGCTCTCTCGTAGATCACGAATCGATCCTTGAAAGAAGCCTCAGATTTCGAGATCAGGTATCTCCACCATGCTTTTACGGAATTAGGGTTTTGCAGAACGGTTTCCTCGTGTAAGAGGTCTTCTTCTGACAAAGAGAACACCATTATGCGAACACACACAAAATGTGAAGAGCGAGACTAGCAGTGAAACTATTTATAACTAGAGAGACCGCTCGACCAAAGCCAAATCAATCTCGATTTTCTTCTCGCTAATGGATTTTTTTTTTTTTCATTTTTTTTAAATTGGATTTTTTTCTCCGTTATTAATAGTAAATCAAACAAAATTTCAAAATTCCCGGATTTAGGTGAATAAAATATTTCTAGGTGTATTAATTCTAAAATATCACTGACTTTAAAAAGTTTTATGGACTTACAAAACTTAATTATCATTGATTTCTTTTAATATTTTTAGATTATCATTGATTGTTATGGATTTGTATTAACATTTTCTTCCAAATTTTTCTTCATAAGAGAAATAAGATATGTTTTCTATAAATTTTCCAAATATTATAGATTTCACCTTTAAACTATGTAACATAGACTATGTTAATGTGTGAGAATAATTGTAAAATAAAAATAATTGTGAAATAACTTTTATTGGTATTTTCAATTTTAAAATATTATAGATTTCAACTTTTTTATTATTATTATAATAGATTTCAACTTTAATGTGTGAGAATATTGTAAATTAACTTTTATTGGAATTTACAAATTTTTATCTATATTTTGCTTGACCATAAAATTGGTTATCACATGATGTGTAAATTGTATTCGTGTATTATGAATCATATTGCACACTGATTTTTGTTATTAAATAGATTCTTACGTGTGTTCGTTGAGTTTGTGTGTGGATGGGTGTGTATTTTTTTTTTAATAATCTCATCGCCATGATATTTTGAAAGTTTTTTTTTATGAGTAAAATGTACAGAATCCATATCCCAATTACATTAGAATTTAAAAGAGTTAGATAATCAATGATTGCTAAACTTTTTGAATAACAAGGGATTTTTAGAGAGAAAGTTTGAAGTTTCAAACTAGTAACAATGGATTTTACTAAGAATTTGAGAATTCATGAATCAATAAAGGCAAGCCTTTCTAAATTATATCACATCTATAAAGCTCTCTGTTGAATTCATCACTCTTTCAAATGGCATAGGGAATTCAATGTCGCCCACCTGCAAAATGTAAGAGGTTAATCACATCGCCTGAATAATCAATGTTCGAGCCATCGTTGCATAAGGTTCCGATGTTTTGGTGAGTCATGTTGATAGCGGATAGAGTGCTTCCGGTTCCGTACAGTTCTATCTATGATAGTAGTAGCCTGTTAGGTTGTTTGGTATGACTTACCGCACCTTTCGTAAAGTCAATCTGAGAAAGAAGAAGTCGTTGTTTATTAAATGTTTAGGGGATTTGGAAAAATAATCAAAGATGAGTGACTGATCAATACTTCTGGGCCAATAGCCGACGGCGGGAGTGTTAATTCGTAAATTTGGTCATGTGTTTATGTCTTAATTATGTCATAACTTTAAATGATAAAATAAACTCTGCCGCCAAAACGTACAAATGAAGCAAGATAGAAAACGAGATCAATAAGTTATATATATTATATTGGTTTGATACTCTCAAATCTCAATGTATTGATTAGCTTTTATTTGGAAGTTTGGTCTAATTTGAATAATATAAATTCTTATATGCAGGAACGAACGTATGAAGGTGGGAGCGAAACACAGCAAATCTATTACAATAATGCTAAACTTAGGGCTTGACTTGTTTAACAATTAAAGATACTATATATAGTTTACTCATCAATGTTTTTGCTTGGTCGTGATGAGTAACGTTCTCTCTTACAAAGAGCATAAGATCATTTGATTTGTAAGTAAACCATTAGAATATCCGCAGTATCATAGAAAAAATCAATATGGAATATTAGATTAGAACATTTCTTCAAGTCAAGAAATCTTTTGGATCCGGTTTTGATTAGGTTTTATGTCAACCTCTATTATATTACTTTTTTTGTCCCTTCGTTATGACTTATGAGACGTGGTGAATAGGGAGAGCTTAATAACTTAGTCTAAAAGGGAGTTATTATCAAACGGACCAAAATGCCTAAACATGCTCGACTTTATTAAGCTGACTCGGCTCAGTTTGAAACGTATTGATTTTGTCATGTGCAGATTATAAAATTCTAATTCAATTTCAGTATCAACAAGTTTTATTATAGAAAAAACGGAGTTTGCCTCGTTCATTATAACTAAATAAACGTTTTAGGGAAATATATGTCATTTGATTAGCATCTTTTTTATTCTCATTTTTCAGTCATAGAATACCAATTCTTTTGTAGGTTTTCAAATCATCTTGTACGTACCTTTCCGTCTTCCTAACAGCCATTCTTATTTTTACTAATCGTTAAACGTATACATAATAGTGCGCTACACTATTCGTATAGTATCCAACGACCGTGGATTTTCTAGTTAAAATAATCAACAATTTTATCTACTAGCTAGATTTTTTTGGTGATTTAATTTCAATTAATCTGATCTAGAAGCACACCAAGCCTATAAATATAAGAGGCCAATATACTAGCTAGGTAGCCTCAAATAAACTTGCAAATCATAATCGGTTTTTCTTATACATACCCTAAGTTCTAGTCTAACCAATCAAACAACTTACAA
This sequence comes from Arabidopsis thaliana x Arabidopsis arenosa, assembly GCA_019202795.1. NCBI lineage: Eukaryota > Viridiplantae > Streptophyta > Magnoliopsida > Brassicales > Brassicaceae > Arabidopsis > Arabidopsis thaliana x Arabidopsis arenosa. The sequence continues at coordinate 2,406,785 of CM032919.1, read as the reverse complement.
AAAAATAGGGTTTCAAGTTTTCTCTCTTGCCATCTTTATAAAGTCAGTCTTACAACATGACAAAGAGTGTTAATAAGATCCCGATGGTGGCCATCTCTCGCTTCATGCAGCCTCCAAGGTTGCAGGACCAAGTTTTTATCAACTTCCGAGGAGAGGAAATTCGCTATAGTTTCCTCAGCCACCTTGTTGCCGCTTTTAAACTACACGGAATAAATTTCTTCATTGACAAAGATGAACAGAAGGGAAAAGACCTTAAGCACCTTTTCAAACGGATCAAGGAGTCGCAGATTGCACTAGCAATCTTTTCCGAAAGATATGCGCAGTCCCGATGGTGCTTGAACGAACTGGCAAAGATGAAGAAACTTGCAAGGAAGGGCAAATTAAATGTGGTTCCAATTTTCTACAAGGTGAAGGTAAATGATGTGAGACATCAAGAGGGAAAATTTGGTAGCAACTTTTGGAAGTTGGCAAAGACTTCTAGTGGTGAGGAGATCAAGAAGTGGAAGGAAGCTTTGGAGTTTTTCTCTAACAAGATGGGCTTGACGTTATGTGGCAAGAGGTACTCTACATGATCTTTCTTTTTATCTAAGAGTACGTACGTACATATATGTCGAAATGTCAAAACATTTACAAATTTGTTTTTTCGTGACTTGTGAGTCAAGAAATAAAAGCATAACACGGACACTACGCTCAAGGTGCATAAAATGATCGGCTGAAACAATTCCGTGATATTTGCAAAAGAAATATAGAAAAATAGAGCTTCATTCATAAATTTAGAAAAATAGGAAAATGTGGGTTTTTATGGTATAAGAGTGTATTTTTTTTTGGTTTTGTTCTTCTTAAATTTTAAATCTTATTTGGAGCGAATTTTAAATTAAAAGTGTACTAAGAACCCAATTAATAGTCAGTTAGTCAAGTTATATGGACCTTTGTAAAAGTCAAAATTTAAATTAATTATATATATGTATACCTTGAGATTCTCATCTTTAGTGAGTCAATGACATTTTTTCCTTCTCATTATTTTATCTCAAAAAATCATATTGATTTTGATTGACTTTTTTTGTCAACTTCAAATATTATTATATAAGATATGATCAGAGCGGCATCATATAAGAAAACAAATAATTAATAGATACATTTAGGTGAATCTGATCTCTGCGAACAACCATCTACCATAATGCTTCATGCTGTGACATCTGCACACTTGATGCATTTAGTATTGACAATTGAATTTTCTTCAAATCTCACCAAGCTTTAATCGGGATAGGTTAATCTTCATACCAATTCCAACACATTATCAATCAGCAATATAGTTGATGTGTGCCACCGAACAAAAAAGGCTCTCATTTTCAAACCAAAACTTTTCTGATTCTGATTCAATCCAACACGAAAACCAAGATTGGACCAATACATAACATAAGAATCCACTCTTGAAATATATAGTGAGAGATGTGGTTTACCGGCGTTACTTGCCTTCAACATGACGAGCTCAAATAGAAATAAGCTTTTCAATAAATCAACCTCCAATTTTTAAAATGGTATATCTCAATATGACCATTTCTTTTTGTCTTCTTCTAAATTCAATTCGATAGATGTTAATATATTCTTACATCACATAAGTAGTAATTTACCCGTTCAATATAAAAGACACTAACAAAAATTTTATTATTAACTGATAAATCCTTGCTATTATAAAAAATGGCAAGGCCAAATGATGCCTACCATGTTTTCTTGGAACAACTTTAGTTTCTTAAACATTTTCTCTCCTGCCATGATAGGTGTTTCTTGATTTAGAGCTGTTTAATTAATCTGGATTTTGGTCTTAATGTGACATCGCATGTGATGATGTTTATTTTTATTCTTGATTATCATCCATAAATATAGGCTAAGTAGGCTAAAAATATAGAATTAGCACGCAAACATTGCTTTTTGATTATTATTTTTCCTAATCAAGTAGTGCTAATTTCCAGCGGAATTGTAATCAAGTAGTGTTTAACTAGTTGGTTTTTTGCCATTCCCTTTCCCAGCTCAGAGGCAGATTTCGTCAAAGAAATTGTTGCGGAACTGGAGAGAGTACAAAGGAGAATCCCAATAGAAGAGAGGAAAGATCATACTGAAGATGCAGATTTTGGAACAGTTGGTTGTTGGGAATTAGGAAACTGTATCGGATCACATCAGACGACTAAGCTGCTGACATGGATATGGGAGCTGACGTGGCAGAGCTGGAGGGGATGGTGTGATGTGCCAAAGAAGGAAGCTGACTTGGTGTGAAGATAAAAAAAAATAGAAATTGTGGAGAGGTTAAGCATCCAAGAGTGTCAAGTGTCAACTTATGACTGATTGCAAAGACATTAGGGAAGATTTATTAACGCTAACCAATCTTGCACTCCAAGCATAGATCACTTCCATAAAGTGTTTTGCTGTCACTTGTGTGCAGAGAAACCAGCCCATCCTCCTTATCCATCTCCATTCCGAGAATTTGAGTTTTCATTTTCTAGAAAATTATTGTTCCCATTATTATTATTGCAAGTCCAATTGGGTTTGTTCATTTACTTTCAGTAAAAATCCCACTTCAACTAACCTCTTTTTTTTTTTTGTAAGTCAACGAATTTACTAAATAAACGAAAAAAAGTGGAGTTATTAAGATTTAAGTTGATTTGTATAATAAGTTAAGATGAAGATGAGAAACAGGTATAATTGTGTCTTTTGAATCTAATGTCTATGTTGAGTTGTGTTTTTAAGATTGTTTGGAAATTGTAGTTGATTTTGGTTCGCAACTGTTTATAGAAAAAAAACTGCATTTGATCTATTGATGATTTTTTTATAAGAAAAATATTGTTAAATTATATTTAAAAATTATGATTGTAATATTGAAACTGATTTAATATTTATATACTATTTCCCCAACTTATTTGTCGTATAGTACATGATGTTATACATATATTCAAATTTGTTATATTTCAATATAAAATCAATTGTTTGTTTAGAATATTAAAAGTTTATACATTGAATATAGATTTTAGATGAAATGATTTCTTGTTTTATAATTAAGTACAAAAAGGAAAATATATAACTTCCATCTTTTTACTTTTAAATTCTTTTTTTTGACTACTTAATTTACTTAAGAAAATTTGAATGAAATATTAAAAACAGATTTGTGAAGATTTTGTTTTCAAATATATATTTAAAACAAAAAAAATTATTAAACTTATGGTAAAGGTAAAAGGGAAAAAGAGAGCTCAGATAGGAGGCCATCACATCCGATTAATCGGAAGAATGCGAAGGACCCAACCAGAGCCGTAGCTGGATAGAAGCAAGAGAAGCGGGAGCTGCGGCCCTCCGAGAAGTTATTAATATTTTCGGCCCTCAAATACCAATGTGTTTTGGTAGCCTAGTGGTATTATGTCATACACCACATATCTTAGGTCATGAGTTCGAATCATCTAAAGCGTGAGAGAAGGTTTTTTTTTTTTTTTTATGGTTAAATTTTTTTATAAGTATACACTTTTCTAAAGCGGCCCTTTTTTTTTTTCTCGCGGGCGGCCCTCATAATCGTTGCTACGGCTCTGGACCCAACCATCGCTAAAGCCAATTTCCTCACAGCTCAACTGCACCAGCCGGGAATCGAACCCGGGTCTGTACCGTGGCAGGGTACTATTCTACCACTAGACCACTGGTGCTACTTGTTAAATTTGTTCTTCCTTCTTTAATTATTATAGTACATGGAATTTAATAGTTCAAATTTTATAGAGCTTTTGAACGTTTTCAGCTATGCATGTTGTATAATCTGATGTGCTTTGGTCTTTCAACCTGTAAGAGGACAACAATAAACACTAGTGTTTAATGAAAACCAAAAGCTACTATTTCAGTCAGATTCTAGACAACCAAATATCTCCATTTAGTAGAGAGAGACCTTAACATGTAAAAAAAAATAACATAAAGATCCAAACTTGTTTGCTAAGAGAACCAAACTAAAACAGCTTAAGAAGAAGATGATAGATAGCTCAGTCTTCGTAGTCGCCTTGCGGATACTTGTCTTCGGGGTAATACACAGCCACCGCTTGGTTTCCTCCACAATTTCTTCCGTTCATCCCCGATCTGGCCTTCGATGAGCCATCCACATCCGCATACTCAAAGAAAACCTACATTCATATATTAATATATTAATCATTAATCAGAGTATGCAATTTATTTATGAATTTGGTAGACATTGTATCTGAGAATTGAAATCAAACCTTTCCAACTCCTGGTGTTGGGCCATGATCTGGATTAGGCCTCGGAATCACAACATTCACTAAGTTACCTACACACACAACAATGATTTATCAAAGTTTATTTTAGACCATGTAAAAGCCTGAGTAATGTGCTAATGGTATAATGTCAGAACACAAATCGAATCGCTTACCGTATCTTCCACCTTCTTCTCTCATGTCCTCCATTATGTCTACATATTCTTCATCATCTCTAAGATCATCAGCTTTAATCACTTGACTCAAACAGACAATCTTAGTAGGAGTACCTCCTGGTTCTAACATAAGTCTCTGCTACAAGACAGATTTAAAATTAGTGATCTTCTAGTAAACTATAAAGTAAACAAACGTGAATCTAAATCCTTCACCTGCAAAGCTTGTTGGCCAATCTGTTGTAAGAATTCTTCTTGCTCGGGGTTCGGTTGCATCGTACCTTGCATTGCACGCCTAACTTCAAGGGTCTTATCACCCATCTTAATCCCGTTAAGAGCGGCACATGCAATATCTGTTACTGAAGGATCTTGGTAAACACAGAAGGCATATCCCTTAGAGTCTCCAGTTTGTCTGTCTTTAAGAAAGTTGAAACCTCTTAGAGGACCAAGACACTCCAAAATCTACCTGATTTGTGCATCTGTGAAGTAATGTGGAAACCCTCCAACAAAAATCCGGTCGGGACCTTCAAGCCCACCGGTAGACCCTGAAGACGACAATCCAACATCCGCCATGTCGAAGTACCTCTTTGACCGTGAACGTGATCTCTGTTCAGAGCCTAAATAGGAAACCCTAGTTCTATATTTCTCTCGAGCGGAGAAAGAACAAGAACATCAAGTTTCTTCTTATACCGATTCCAGAGACGGTTTATTCCGAACCGGGCCTCCATAAATTACTGGGTTCAAATCCGATTACTTATGCTCGGAGTCGGCTCCTTAACCAAACCGATGGGGGATTCTTAACCCACAATTAAAATTTCAATAACCGGCTGAAAACCAAATTAAACCGAAGCAGAATTCCCAAATTGGTTCAGCTATTGAAACCCAAATTGAACCACAACTATAAATAAATAAGTCAATGTTGTTTGTTTGTATTACTACTAATAAGGAGAAACATTGATAGACAGACAACTCAAACTTGAACTCAACAATCGGCGACTACAGTTTCACATTTAGCTTCCAATATCTTCACAGCTTCAGTGAAGAGAACGTCCGGAGGAAGTGATCCGGTGGACTCAATGTTAACTGAAAAAAAAAGACGATAAAAAACTCAATTACGATATTTTTCAGATCATGAATCATAGAGTAAATGGAATGTTTTTTTGTTTTTGTTTTTCTCTTCTTACATATAAAATGGTTCCTGACACTGCCAAGATCAACACGTTCTACCAAATCATCGTCTCTTACGCATTCCTGACACAACGTGCACTTACGTGGCTGCGCTACTGTCGCCCTTTTCCTACCTGTTTTCCAGAAGTTAGTATGAAATCAAATTTAAGGGAGCCGTGCAGCCAAGTTCATCAGCTTTCATAAGATTTTGGTGTTAACAAGTAAGAAAATTTTATACGTCACCTTTTCCCATGTCTTCAATGTCGAAAACATTCTGTGGGCAGACTTTTACAAGTCGTTCAGCAAGCTCATCCTCAACTTCCCCACGTAGAACCACCTACGATAGTATAAACAAAAGCATTACGAAACAGATTCGGATGAGGAAAGAAGAAACAAAGAGCTATTTCTCATAAAGCATGAAAGATTGATGTATAAACTTCTCACCTCAGGATGCATTCTATACCAAGCAGTCCCTACTGGAGACCACTTTGCATGTGTTTTACCAATGCCCTTAACCGCATGAGCTTCGAGTTCGATTTCCTGGAAAAAAAGATATAAGAAGATGCACTTGTTTCATCTCTCATTGCAAGTAGTCTGCTTAGGTGTATAGAAACAGAAAGTATAGAAACACTACCTGACCAGGGGCGAGTTTTGCTATCAAGATATCGAGGTCGCACGGAGTGATAGGATTATTAGCAAATTCGGGTAAGGAATCTTGGCTGCAACTGAATGAAGTGTAAGTTTTTGGCTTCGAGGTTGAACCTCCTGATTCTCTCAGAAACTCACTTCCATTTGGTAACCATTTTAAATCGCTTGTTAAAACTACAAGAAAATGAAATGATATCTTTCATGCGAGATTGAGCTGATATAAAACAAGGAACCTTCTGATGCTAACTAATGAACATATATTACCTTTAAGACGTGGTCTATTTTTCGGACATTTCACATGGAGTTTGAAAACAATGGTGTTCTTTTCATTCGCCTGATCATGTTCTATCATACAGAGATAAAGAATTAAGCTAACCCGAAGAAATATATTCCTATGTAGATGGATCACACGCCACTGAATATATTCTTACCGGATAAATATTCAAATAGCCTTGGATCTGCGGCAATTGGAATAAGACCCATCCTGTGAGCAAGAACCTCATCTATAATAACCGATGTGTTGTATGCTATTAAAACTTTTTCAATAGCCATTGAAGGAAGCTGCAATAAAGAAAGAAACGCTTTAAGCCAAAGATTACAACAATGAGGGACTCATCAGAGGTTGAGTGAAAACCGGACAGACCTCAGCTATAAGGATCCTTCGGAATGCATTGGCAAAGGCTGCATCGATACCAATCATATCGAATTCCATATCAGTCTTTGTGAGACTAATCACATCAACTTTGAAATTCTCATAGAAGTTTCCTAGTTTCACACTCTCGTCCACTCCCAAAGAAGAAACATAGCTACCAGAGTAAATGGCACTCGCAGTCTACAGAAAACACAAACACAAGATGAAATTACTCTGTATCATGAACACAGCAACGATTAAACTATGAAACTCACAAATTCACGGCTTCTCGCAGGAAAAATACGAAATTTACTAAGTATTATGAACACAGCAACGATAGAACTCAAACCCACATGGGACCATTGAGAAAAGTTACAAAATTTTTAATTAGATAAGCTTATAACCAACAAAACAGAGCATAAAAGACTGTAAATTTGAATGAGAATAGTTCTTTACATGGAGAGGAGCGTTGTTATTAGAGACGACGCCAGTTTGCTGGGCTTTGAGATGTGGAGGAAGACCGGTAGGGACGTCAGGGAGATCGTCTATGTTGAAATTCTTGGCGAATTGCTTTTCTGATTTAGTCACCATCCTTGTATAGCTCTACAGCAGAACTAGGGTTTATCAAATTGAGAAGGGTTTAACAAAGGAAACCACGGGGAATGAGAAAAGTAGTATTAGGTTAAAAAAGTGAAGTCGAAGAAGCTTACCTGTGGCTGAGATATTGAACAATTTTGAGAGAAAGAGAGAGTTGGCGGCGGCGAGGAGATGAACAACAAACGGCGAAGGGTTTTGAAAAAGCCGCCGTTTTTATTAATCTCTTCTATTTTTTTCGGTTCGAAGAGAAACGCATTTTACCAAACAAACAAAACAATACATTAATTTTTATTTCAAAATAATATATTTTTTTTGTCAACAACAAAAGAATATTTTCTTTATCTAATAACCTTCTCTTTATATTATTTTGTGAACTACCAAAAACTTTTATTAATTAACCAAACAAATTGTTCGAAAGGAAAAAAAAGTTTTTTCAGCAATTAAGTCCACAAATTGGCAATAACACAGTGGGTCTGATTGGTAACCAAAGTTGTACAAGTTTTTTTAGGTGCAAAACTGTATGAAAAAGCTGTACGAGAGTAAAACTGTTACTAGTAACGTTTTTGATAAAAATTTTGTGATTGGTAAAAATAAAAGCTGTACAATTTGTAATACTTTTTTTTTTGTAAACCAATCAAACCCTATGTAATTTAGTGCACATAGCTTTAGGTAAAATAACACGGGGCTTGCACTTGAGACTTAATCAAAATTAACCTGGGCAATGAGAATATTGTCTGTAGTCAATCTTCCTGCTACAAAGTGATTTGAATATACCAGAAACAAAAATACTACAACAGTTACATGTTACAGTGACAGAACGAAAGAGCATCCGTCTCATAATCTTTTGCTTAGCAATCAATCAGCAAAAGGTATTGGTATATATTACTGACATTCTGCTAATAGAAGGAAGAGCTCTTCATCAGTTATGGCTCCCATCTCCATTGCTCTTTCCAACACGCTTAATCCTCCACCATCCTCTATTGATGGACGAGCACCTCTGTCGAATTCAAAGAAGAGAGACACTTAGTATTAATACAAGATGTTACTCATGAGGTGATAAACCGGTTTAATAGTTAGTGTGTTACCTTCTAAGTAAAACCTTTGCAAATGTGTTGTTCCCTGATGCGATGCAATGGTGTAACGGAGTTCTTCCGTGGTAATCTCTCATGTTTATGTCAGCCCCAAACTGCAACAACAGTTCAAGCAAGATTGGGTCACCGCTTTGACACGCCACATGCAACAATGAGCAGCCTTGAAGACAGTTTCTTGCTTCGTTCGAATCCTTGATTCTCTGACACGCATTTGGATCGTGCCTTCTCTTTACATCATCTGGTGCATCATTATGGTGGTGGTGATATGCATCAACGTCAGTAATATCATCGAACTTAGTATTGATGATATTTGCATCTGCTGTTACAATGAGTCGGTAGATGTCTCTTATGTTCCTGCTTTGAACCGCTTCCCATATTCTACTTGAGGCAGTAGAGTTTGCTTCTCTTTCATCTTTGACAACTAGCGCTTTCTCCAGGTACTAGCTAGGCATAAACATTATCAGGTTTAGTATAATAAGCCTTTCTATTCACAAGCATCTGCTTCATTGGATGATGCGGTCTATGTATGCGGAAACTTTTAAGAGCTAAATCTCATACCTTTCCATGAATGTATTTCTCCTTCAGAGTAAAGGAATCTTCTGAAGATGGTTTCGGAATCGATGCAAGTGTGTCTGTTGGACCCTTTTCACTGCAAATATTCAACAGAAGATAGGAAAGTATAAAAGTTGATCAATCCCATGTTTTGACACACTTGTGAAAATAGAATCTTGTAAAAGAGGAACAGATGCTTTTGATTCAAGTAATGTTATTTCTTGATTGTGTTAGAGAGATGATCTTCTTTACTTTAAAATAAAAACAATCTAGTTTTCCTTGAGATTTCATACCCGTCATCCTCAAGGTGAAGTAGCTCTTCCCAGACCGAATTACAGTATGCATTGCCTAAGTTCCGAAATAAGTCCAAGATTGTAGGCTCCCATACTTTCACATCCAATGTGAGCGATCTCACCTGCAGACAATATTTGACATTAGCTTAAATATCTAAGCACTCGGGAAAAACGTTAATGACTCATACACAAATGTTTACTTCAGCAAGAAAGATAAACACTTCAGATTATCAAATTCTGGTTGATGCAACGATAGATAGCACATGGTTAGCTATACAGCAAACTAAACTAGCCCATACAACCTCAAACTGAATGGACAAAAGCTACATTTTATCTTACCAAAATGAAGCAAATTACCTTGGATATATGGACGCCGAGATTCCTGTGAACACCAGAACATTCAATGCACATCAAAACTCCAAGATTCAATGATGCCCAATCGGGGTCAGGTTCATTGCATTCTGCACATTCGTTATTTCCAGGAATTCCTCTGAGTATTGTAAGGACGTCATCCCCCATATTTCGTCTTTGATTATAATCTTGTTTTTGATTCAAGGTGAGGTCATCAGTAGCAGGACCAGAACTAGTATAGTTTTTATCCAAGTATCTAGCTGGTGACTGCAGAAGATAATATATACCATATTAGCACGAAAGCTGAAGTTGAAAGAAAATTCTAAGACTCATATTATGTAAACCTGCTGCAGAAAATGAGAATTCAGGCGTGTTGTTATAGCTGCTGTGATCTTATTGACCCAATCCATCCTATCAGCTCCATTTTCAGCCTGTAGCATAGAGAAATAAATTGTGTTGGCCTCATGAAGCTATGTTTGCTCGTTCACGTTTCTATATCTAATAAATTCAGTACCTGTAATGTGTAAGTCTTTTGAGGAGATATAATTCTAAAACAGAGTCGAAGATCTGTGTCCTCTGCGTCCAATTTTATCAGTGAGGTACGGAGATCGATCATATTGCAATCTAGGCTTCCCTGTGAAGCTGATCGATTGTGTCTTGAACGAAATCTCCCAAAGACGCCGCTATTATGCTCTCCTAAACCACTGTAGTAATGCTGAGATCCCTATAAATAGAAAAAGATGATTAGAAGGATAGAAACTGAGAAAGTGAAACTTAAAATGAAAGAATACAAAGGTAAGAAAGACTTGTTTAACAGACACAAATATAAATATAGCCACGCCATGAGGGAGTGCTAGAGATATCTACAATTCATATATAAAAAAAATGTACGAAATTGGACATTGACATCTAGAACTATAACCAAGTTTGAAAGAACTTATGGATCATGGAAATGAGGCAGTGAAAAGGAGCTTGGCACACATACCGCTGATTTATTACCGGTGTTTCTGTAATAGTATAGGGATCCATGGTTGTCAAGCACAAAGAATCTCCTTTTCCAATCAGCTCTCAAACTAGCTGATCGCTTTAATAGATACCCTTGTTTAGTTACCTGCATTTGTACAGAAGACAAAATAAGTAAGACATTAGCCTGGACAAGAACTGAAGCAGTGAAGTGTACAACTAGTCATCATAAATCTCAATTTCTGCATAATTGTATTGCAGATTATATCTTACAACAGAAGGCCCAAGTCTTGCAGCCAGAAATATTCTTTGCAAGGGCAACACAAATATTGACACTATTACTTTAACTTTATAAGCATCTGTATGGGAGCTGGATTAATTGTGTCAGTTAGAAAACAACAGTAGGCCAAGCAAGATTCTGTCAATCTACATAGCCATATCCAGAGACAGCGACCGTTATATCTTTGGGCAAACTATGCCACTTCTACCCATTTGCCAGTGGCAAGACAAAACTTAATCAATTTCTTTACCAGAGAACCATTGGAACAATTTTTGAAAACTGAAAACTATGGTTTGGAGACCCTACGTGAGTGAGTTGGAGACCCTTACTTCCTTGTCTGCTGTTGAAATTGAATTTGCTTCTACACTTTTACGGGGGATAGCTCTATAAACATGGTTTCCATCAACACCAGAGGGATCTGCTTTAGCAGAGGCCTGTTGGCTGTCTAATTCAGATTGAGTCCTGAATTCTTGAATGCGTCTTGCAAATCGATCTTGTTCAATCTTAGACTGTTCTTTTGATTGTTGTGCGAATGTCAATACCTGTAAGAGGAAAAGTAGCAAGTAGCAGTATTAATGAATTTTCTTAGAGAGAGCTTTAAGTATCTTTAACTGTTAAGTCTCTAAGTCTGCACGTCATTATCTCTTGATTAGCTTAAGATTATAAATTTTTTGCATCACTTGTTAGCGGGTGGAAATTATAGGTCCTTTAACTATTAAACATGTCTATCACCAACAAGCAACAACTATACATCAAATTACTAGAGCCATATTTATCCTAAAAACAAAATGTTAGCCTTTCGGAAAACCTCATCATTTTCTAGCTTTTCTTTTTCGCAGAAGCACCGAACAAAGGGGGAGAGATACATGGTTTAAACAGAGGTAATTGGCACCCGTTTCATATGCATTAGTAAACGAGTTGGCAATACAAGCTCCCAAACTATTTATTTGCATATTCCCACTGTCGGAAGAGTTGATATTAAGGTTGTACCTGATGGATGTAAGGCTCCAATTGACTCAATAGATCATAACCCTGAAACACAAAGAGACCAAATTAAGGAATACAACGTGGCACAGATGTTCCCCTTAGTTGGTCACACTTGGTGACATATCTAGATGCAAAATAAGAAGAAACCTACAAGCTTAAAATATCTCAAATGGGAATCCATAATTGCACTTATAGATTCCAAGAACTCGTACTTCTTTTTTGCTTCAATGGTCATCAATGAATTTACCTGCATTCCTTAAATCAAAGAGAAAACCAATTAGACGCAGAAAGGTCAAAATATCATAGTAGTAGTGGCTTCTGTTCATAGACTTAGCATACTAGATTAAAACGGCTTTTCTCAAATGCTGACTTCGAGTTCTCCAGATCCTGTAGACACAACAAGACAAGTTCGTTAGAATCCCAAAGATATAATATAAGGTTATGTAGTGCAGATATACAGTTTACGCATGCGTGAATACAGAAAAAGATATGTACACACATCACTGCGTGAGATTTTTCTTGAATATTAATTTATATATGTGAAATACAGTGCCAATACCTCTTCCAACTCAGCAACAATGTCTCCTCTGGTATTCTTCTTTAGCGACACAAACTTTTCACGTGCCTTCAAATGAATAAGAAAATTCATTTCATAGCTTTAGCTCAAGAATACCATGCACAACATTATATCTTAAATAGATTAAGCATCAAATATGATGCTTGTCAGTCTCCCATGTTTGAAAACTCTTTTGTACGACGCAGAAGATGAAAAGAAAACTTACACCACTTTTTCTGCAAACTTGTTTTACATAAACAAATAAACTTCCATCTAGTATCTTTTCAAATGACCAGGCACCAGCCATTTCGATATTAGTGTGAAAAGAAAGAAAAAACTAAGTTCTAACTGTAGTGACACCAATAACATATTTTATCAAAAGACAGATAAGACGTATATCTCCAAACACAATAAGTAAGCGAAGCACTAGACTATAATCAATTACCTGATCATAAGAATGGACAGCTTTATCAAAACGACGCCGAGACTCCTGAAAAGGTAGAAAACAGAAAAGTCGATTATTGTCAAATGATAGCTTTAATTTTTGATAACATATTTCATAGATCAATGCAGGAAGGAATGTACTTTTCTTCTAAAATGGTTCACTCAAGAAAAGGAAAATATAGAAATAAGAGAATGACAAATCGTTATAGCCAACAGGTGGGATTCAAAAAACAACAACCTAATCTTTTGTTTATTGATCAGTCTAGAGTCTATAATATTTGACGATCACATTTTACACTTCACAGTACAGAAAATGTAGAAAACAATCAAAATTTGCAGGGTAAAAAGAGGTTACCTTTGCTTCTTGTAGATCAACAGTCATAAAATTTGTCAGCCTCTCAAGTAATACGTGCTCCACCTACAAAAACACAACATTTCTACAAATGATGCAGTGAAGGGAAACAGCTTTCAAGCAAATATCCAAATTTTGGTTTTCAAACTCACTACATTTTAGATTTCTCTACCAAACATTTGTAATGGAAAGTACGAACAAACAAGACTAGTATGCCCTCAAACGTTTTTAGCGACCAGACAAATATAAAGCTTCCAATAATGAGACATTATTCGGTCTTGACTGATATTTATGTGTATACACAAGATACGAAGGGAGTTACCTGTGAGCGAAGAAACTCCTTATAAGAGGAGAGCTCTCGAAGTGTATTTATAAATTTAGATATTACTGGACCTGGTGCCACCCAAAAGTATAACAACGAAATATATCAGAAACAAGACCTTCTACATATTTTCTTGGATATTCAGTCAATCATATCATAAGAAAAAAGTGGGAAACTAGAACTCATGAACTTAGAGTTCATACATGAATTATCCAGATTGATCCTGTGAAACTCTATAAAAGCTATGCTTCCTAATTATCATCCAACATGTCTCGACATACCTAAGTGGTTTTTTTCTAATATCCTTCCCACTACTACTGTCCAAGTGTAACCCAGACCTCCAACAAAGTCTACTTAACTAAAAACCACGCGTCAATAAAATGACTTGGTTCAGAAAACCACCACTACTTGCATATAGCAGTACTCTATAACTAACTGGTGAGCTAAAGGAATGCATCATAGTTATTTTATATTAACCAAAGAGCCCATAATCTCCTCGGTGGTGAATGTATCAAAGTTCATAGGACCTAAACTAAGTAATCAAACAAATAAGAGTAGCCAAATCAATGTGAATAAACAACCTCCAATTGAAACACTGACGGGATCATCATGTCCAGCACCAAACTCTTCCAAAGAATCTGCAAAGGCACTGACTCCAGTAGAGGCCTCTCCCAAAGCCCCCCTATAACGAAAAACAATGCAATTCCTATCAAGTTCCGGAAAAGACAATTGAAGAGAAAGATACAACAAGGAAACAGAAAATGAAGGTGAGAACAAGTGTGCTAATCATTGAGAATTTCCTTTCCATTGAGTCTTAAATGGTACAAAAGTTTAAAACTTTCATCGTCAAACAGTTCAAGAGAATGACTTATGAATAAGACAAAGAAAGATGATTATTAAGACATTACGACAAAAACGGAAACAACCAAAAAAAAGAAAGTAGATAGATTTTACTCTTACATGAACTTCTTGACACCTTTGTACAACTTCTGACAACGATCTTTAAGCTCATCAGTTGTCCCTTCCAAGGAGAAAACCTGATCCAATTAACCAAATTAACCACCACTGAACAAAAAAAATCGATCAAATCCTAAATTTACTTTATTGGAAGAAACTTGAATATATCACTAATGAGGTATAAAGTAGTGTTACCTGTTTTTGAAACATTGGGGAATCCTCAAGATTGATAAAACCCGCCATTGTTAAGACAAAACGAGAAGAAGCTTCAGACTAAGAAGTATACGATTCGAGTCAACAAGACAAGAAGTAAACCCTCGAATTGCTGTCTTTTGCTTTCTTCTTCGATTTGAAAATTTAGATCTCGCGAGACTCAGAGCTGTTTGATGATGTTTTTGATTTGCTTCTTCGGGAAAAGCCAGAAACATCTGAAATTTATTTTTTGACAAATAAACCCCTCATTTTATAATTCATTACAGAAACGGAAGGAAATAATATCAGATGACAAAACCGTCCTCATGTCACATATCTTACGCATTTGTTAAGTAAGCCACGTTTTCAAATAATATGATCCAAAATATCATTTTTTTTTTTTTTTTTTTAATGGAGTTCATCTCTTTTAATTTTGGATCATGTTTAAGTTTACATGATGGTTACTAAGGTTTATGATATGATTTATTTTTAATTTATAAATAAAGTAACGGTCTTCATTTTCGTTAGATAGAAACCATAGGCTTAGAAAAAAAGGTTTTTGGGTTACAACTTTACTTTTTACCACATACCAATCATTTCAACTTTTGACAATTGCGTCAAATATCCCCAACGGTAAACTTTACTCTCTGCCTTACATTATTGTCATCCACTTGTTCCAAAATTCCACATTACAAGAATCATTCGATTCTCTTCTATCATCGTCTTCTCCATCAAATTCACACCAAACATGGAAGCTCTAATTCACCACTTCACTCTCCTCTCCGATCAAGCTCTTGTCGACAAAACATTCGACCCTTCAAGAATCGAAGACCTCATGCGTCTCTTCGAAGTCGATTCCTACAAAGCTTGGGCAGCTCTCGAATCTGAGCAGCAACAAGAACTCGAAGAAGCTGAAGATTCTCTCCGTGAAGCTGAACTCGAACTTGATCGGTAAAACTTTCCCCCTTTTCTTGTTTCGAGTTTTCACAGATCTGATTATTATGGTTTTTTTTAGGGATATGGAGTGGGGAATGGAGGAGTACCGGCGAACGTTGGAGGAGATGGAGAGGATGGAGGCGGCGGAGCTGAAAGAGCTTGAGGAGAAAGCGGAGACTGCTCGGAGAACGGGGAATTTAATGGAGAAAGCCGCGACAATTGCCGCCAAACGGCATATTGCCGCGGCCATGGGATCAGCCGCCGCGTCTATGAGATCAGCTTGGAAGACTGCAGCTGGGAATAAGGTTCATCCATCTTGATCGATGAATATGATAAGATGACGATATGATAACCAAAGTATTGGTCCCATGTTATAGGATTATTAGGTGGAGTGGAGAACATTTTAATAAATAATTATTTCCTTTGATAAACATATCCTAAAGGTTATTATTGCCGAAGAATTATGAATTATAGATAGTTTATGTATTTGTAATTTGTAATCAATATATATTTTTTGTTGGTTTGGTTGTGTTGTGTAAGACAACAAACAACATTGTTTTAAAATTAGAGAAAAAATTGAATTGGGGATAAAATTTGGGATAAAACATGTCAACAAAACATAACTAAATTTCGATTTTTTTCCTAATTTCAAAACATGTCTTTGATTGGGTAGACAACACAACCAAAACGTCTAAAACTACATCATTTTGCTTAGCCACACTCCATGTCAACTCAACACTGCATGGTAGATGGTTGATTAACACCGTGTATGTCAAAGTAGGAAACGGCTAACGATTTTTCGGTTCAAGTAGAAAATTTTATTTTTGTTGTTTCGGGTTTTAAAATGCATGATATCATTTTTTGGGTATGAAAAGGCATTTTGTAAAATGTGTGGTATGAAAATCTCGTTCACCTTCACGCATGAGGAGTAGAAGAGACATAAATCGTTCTCCATCATACTCATCTAGCAGGTGATTCCATCTTACCTTCTCTGTTCTTTGATTATTATTCTTCAAATGACAAGTGTGTTGTTATCTGGACGCTACTGAGGTGTATACTATTTGTTTGTGGAGTCATGGATCTTATGGGAAATGTATAATTGTTATGATCGGTTTTTAACAATGAAGTAAGAGAGACCTGAGGTTTATGTCTTAGCATTGCAGCCTGCATATTATTCATTACGATCTACCACAAACTTTTACAAACAACAGTACGATCTAAAAACATAAAATATGATGCAATTTATCAGGAAGTCAAAGTAACGGCACAAACGCCTGGAAATCTAGTTATATCCCTGGGACTTATCTAGCAAACCTGGATGCAAATTATTGATATTATGGTGCAAATAAATTCAGAGACTATCAGTTACCCCCCTGGATGGAAATTATTGATATTCTGAAGCAGCTAATCAGAAACTAGGAGGAGAAGGGACGGGAACAGTGGTTCCAGCCTCAATCTGACCACGACCAATCAAACGCCAATGCCTATCGACACGGCGGCTTAGAGCCACCTTCTCTCCTATGTTGGTGCAGACAGGCACCGTCAGTTGCACTTTCATCATATCTTTCTTCACTCCTAGAACCTTAGCTCCCGCCGACATCGACCCGATGTTCACCATCAGTATCTCTCCCTTGCTTAGCTTTGCCACTTTCATCTGCTTCTCTTTTTCCTTTGTCCTCACCCCAATAAGACGGGTCAGAAGCTGGAAACTCACCTCAAGCTCAACATACACATCAGGGAGAGAACCCATTTCACCAAGCACTTGACCAACCAACCTATCAGCACGTGTGAGCGTAGGGTCCATCGTTGTCCCAACTCCGATCAGACCTCCCGGCACAGCAAACTGAAGCTCGTTCTGTTCTGCGTACAATGAAGTGATACGGGAGTAAATGGGAGAGCATCTTGGGTTTCCAAGCTCATCTTTGCTAACGATGCCAGGTCGGATCTCAATCAATTGGTTTACTTTCAAAACACCCTGCAAAGAAAGAAAAGATCAAATTGGACCATGCAATACAAACAAAAGGATGGCGATTATATACTAAATTGTTTAAGCAGAAGCTACCCAAGCATGATAAAAAGTCGTTTAGTTTGTTTTCCTAGTGTTTTGCCCATTAATAACAATTCAATGGAGGACTGCAGAAATGAAACTATACAAAATTCCAGCGAGATGGCAAGATAATTTGAACACAGTCCAAGGTAAATGAAGAGAAGAGGATCAATACCCGGAAGATACTTCCACCTGCCACTCCACCTTTAATATCAGTAACCTCATAGCCAGGTTTATTGACATCAAAAGAACGAATGATTATCATCTTTGGCGGTGACACAAAATCCCTTTTAGGGATTGGAATCTTCTTGACAATGTACTCGCACACAGCATCAATGTTGTATTTCAGTTGTGCTGAGACAGGAACTATAGGGGCACCCTCGGCATTTGTATTCTGCAACAGGTTTGTAGCTTAACCAACTGATGAAGAAAATATGCAACTAGAGATTTTTTAGAGATGAGAAAATTCAAACCGTTATAAATCTCTGAATTGCCGTGTGCTGTTCGATGGCGGCTTTTTCTTGAATGAGATCAATCTTGTTCTGAAGGATTATAATATGCTTAAGGTGCATCATATCGACCGAAGCAAGATGTTCAGCTGTCTGTGGTTGAGGACAGACCTCATTCGCAGCAATTAAAAGTAGAGCACCATCCATGATGGCGGCCCCATTGAGCATTGTGGCCATGAGAATATCATGTCCCTGTTGAGAAAACACCTCAATGGTATTAGGAGAAGTAAAAGTTTCTACTTTTTTTTGAAATATGCATCTGAGAAGTGTAAAACTCATCATACCGGGCAATCCACAAAGGAGACATGCCTCAGTAGCTTCATCTTGCAGTTCTCAAATCCAGGGACATCGCAATTTGGGTTGTCTTCTTTCCCACTCCCATAAGACCTAGAAAAATAACAGATAAGTTGCTAGCTAACCTCATACACATCAAAAGAAGATTAAAAGCAATCCAGAACAGAACTCACTTGTAGCACATTGGTCTAGGGCACTTGTTATCCTCACATTGGTAAATCTTGGCATTTGCATATCCAAGTTTAATGGTAATGTTACGCTCCAATTCATTCTTAAAACGGACAGTCTGCAGAAACAATTTTGATATGAAGTTAGAAGAACCTCTAGTGACAGAAAATAAGTTCATTAGAAAAAGAACTCAATAGTCCACTACCTGCACACCAGAAATAGCTTTCACAACCGTAGACTTTCCGTGTGCAACATGACCAATGGTTCCTGAGATATAGACCACAGTTAACATTTTAGCTTCAGTGCACTCTCAGCATATATAGACCCAGAGCCTCAACTGAAACTTTTACCTATGTTTATGGTTGCCTGGCGAGATATAACCTCGGGAGACAGAGGATGTAGCTCATTTACATCAAGCTTACTTAGATCTTGTTCAGCTAAACCCTTGTTCCACCCCATTATGACAAAAAGGAACCGCCTTTATCCTGCTAAAAGCAGAATCAATTAAAATTTCAGAATCGTCGCCACCGGTAAGCTAAAGATGATTCTAAGGTGCCCCGAAACCTTAGGGCTTCTATACAGCAATAGTAATGAAAATCCATTGGCTAAATATGAAAACAACTGATTTACTTTGAGATCGACAAACCTGATGGATGGTTGGAGGCTTGAAGCGGATTGGCGAAAATAATGAAGTTCGCTTGGAGAAGAAGTAGAAGAAATATAAGTCGGCGTTGAAGGTGTTTTTTATACGGTCAAAGTTAGGGTTTTTTTTATTATGTCTATTTCCTTTTCCAAAAAAAAAAAAGACAATTTGGTTTGTGTCAGAAGATTGATTTACTAAAAAAATTTATTTAATGTTGTACTTGTGAATGTGTATCCCCAACCTATGTTTCTAAGATTTTTTTGGGATGTTCCTTAATTTTATCCTTCACGCAAAACAATTTTTACATTTTACTGTTTTTTTAATATCATCATAAGCCGGTGGAAGACAAGATTTCTCCGGAGTCGTAAGCCCAAAAAAGAGAGGCACGCTACTAATACTATGAAGCAAAGGGATAAAGCGGTAGGAGAGTAAACCCCACCAAAGAAAACGATAGCAACAAATTAAACTCGACAAACTCGAATCAAACCATAACACACAAAGCAACCTATTTTCAGGAGATACTTTAAGAGAAAGTAACGAAGTTGCCCTAAACCAACCTTCGCTACACAAGTCCTCCTCTTGAGTTGACAAACTGCCTAGACGAATCAACAATCCAATGTTTCACAACCCGGCAAGATAGAACCACTAAGGAGTTCCTCACACTTTCTTCCGAGTATGGCGATGTCGTAGACAAGGCGACAATTCATGCCTAAATACAAGCTTCACGATAGGAGCAGATCTCGATCAGATTTGAAATACAGAGACGAAGAGCGAACGAACCAATCCGGGTAGCACCAAACTCGAAAACCCGAGAAAAGTAAGCATATCGAACCAGAGAGGAATAAAATACATCTCCACCAAAGCAAGAAGACACCTGAAGCCTAGCCAAAAAAACAGTGTCGAGCAAACGTTAACCATCACTAACCGAATGGAAAACCTCAATCCAAACCAAACAACCACATACATTGTGAAAGCATTCATCAAAAACCAGAAGACACTGTCTGTTCTGCATCCTATACCGTAGGAATAGATGAAAACTAATCGACAAAACTTTGAAACCGTTGAAGCCTATAACTTAACCAAACTACCAGAGACCAAGGCAAAGCTACAACGAATAACATCTGATAAGTCCGATAAGAATTAGCGATAAAAGCTTATACCTTAAAAGGAACAAAAACATAGTCTCGCCT
Organism: Arabidopsis thaliana x Arabidopsis arenosa; assembly: GCA_019202795.1. NCBI lineage: Eukaryota > Viridiplantae > Streptophyta > Magnoliopsida > Brassicales > Brassicaceae > Arabidopsis > Arabidopsis thaliana x Arabidopsis arenosa. The sequence continues at coordinate 2,386,213 of CM032919.1, read as the reverse complement.
TTTCGAATCTCCAAATACAACCCCAACAAACATAAAACTAAAGAAAAGGCGAAACTAAATCAGAAAAGAGGGAGGCTTTATCCGGTGGATTTAAGGTGGTGGCCATTTTCTTCCATGAGTATTAATGGCAGACATATGCATGGGGAGCGGGTCGAAAGGCAGATTGCTTGGCATCCGCCAGGGGAAGGATGGATGAAGCTGAATATGGATGGGGCTTCTCATGGGAACCCGGGGTTAGCAACCGCAGGTGGAGTGCTACGGGACTATGATGGTAATTGGTGTGGTGGGTTTGCGGTTAATATAGGGGTATGCGCGACACCTTTAGCTGAATTGTGGGGAGTTTACTACGGCTTGTTCATAGCTTGGGAGAAAGGGGCTAGGCGTGTCGAGCTGGAAGTGGATTCGGAGATAGGTATTGGTTTTCTTAAGACAGGGATAAGTGATTCTCATCCGTTGTCATTCCTAGTACGCTTGTGCTATGGCTTTATCACGAAGAACTGGATATTCTGTGTTTCGCATGTGTATAGGGAGGCTAATTGTCTTGTAGATGGATTAGCTAATTATGCGTTCTTTTTACCGCTCGGTTTTCATATGTTGGCTTATATGCCAGACTTTGTTAGTTCGGTTATGTTTGACGATACTCTCGGACTTTCACGTTCAAGACATGTTTGAATGTAATTTGTAATTTCTTTTTAATAATACGGGAGACACTCTCTCTCTTTCACACCAAAAAAAAGGAAAAAAAAAACAAATGGAAAAGATGTCTCTAGCTTTGTGTATATTTATTTGGGAACAATATCGGAAAAAACGCGAATTTTTAAATTTGGGACGAAAAAGCATGAACTTTCGAAATGTCATTCAAATTACAAAGTTTAGTTTGATTTTTTGATAAAATAGTCAAGTTTCGTTGACTTGGCCATTTTGGGTATGTTGTTAAATTTCCGTTAACTTTCCGTTAGAAGTCTTTGTTAAATCGAAACGACGTCGTTTTCAAAGCTCCAAAACAAAGTAGTTTTAATAGAAAATAATGATGGAAAAACTGTATCCATGGAGAATCGAACTGCTGACCTTTTGGACTCATAAAAGATTCTACACCGCTGAGCTACGATAACAATTTAGTATAATAGCAAACAGAGCATATATATATATATATATATATACTAACAAATAACAATATACAATTAGCTAAAAATATATGCAATAAATTTAAAAAAAAAAAACTAAAAAACTAAACATATAAAAATACTAAATATACTTATATAAATATATATTTTGAAATTTTAAATATTTAAATTTATATAGAAAGATTTATTCTATATTTGGAAATTATATTTTCATAAATTATAAGAAAACTATAACTTATATATAGAATATAGAAAATAAAATATATGTCCTATAATTTATACAATCCTTCTCATATAAATGTAGGATTAAGGATTATATAATTTTTTTTATCAATAGATTGTATAAATTTTAGGATTAAGGATTGTATGACATTTCGAAAGTTCATGTTTTTTCGTCAAAAATTTAAAAGTTCGTTTTTTCTGACATTTTTCCCATATTTATTTAGTAAAATAGTTAAAGAAAGGTAATATTAAGAAACATCTCCGATTATGGAAATTATCTCCGAATATGGAATAAGATCAATAATGGGGAACACACAAGAAGAATGTATAAAGAGAGGAAGCAGCTTGCAAGCAATGTCTCTCTGTCTGTGCAATAGGGTTTTTCTTTCTTGCAAGTTTCAATATGGGAGGCAAAAAACGTAAGATAAAGATTAAAAAAATCGAAAACAAAGTCGCAAGAACGGTTGCTTTCACAAAACGCAGGGACGGTCTCTTCCGCAAAGCTTCACAGCTCTGTCTCCTCTCTCCCGGCACTCAAATCGCAATCTTAGCGACTCCTATGACTTCCAATTCTCATGCTTCTTTCTACTCTTTCGGTCATTCCTCTGTCGATAGCGTTGTCTCCTCTCTGCTTTACGACCAGCCTCCTCTTCCGGCAAACCAAGACAACAGGTCAGGGTTAGGGTTTTGGTGGGAAGACAAACGTTTTGACGTATCGGAGAACGTTGAGGAGTTAAAAGATGCGGTCGATGGGGTTTCGAGGATGTTGAACAATGTGAGGTTACGATTAAATGATGCCGTGAAGAACACTCAAAGAGATGGAGGTTTAGAGATTGTTCCTCAGGAGGAGGAAGTTCTTCAGATTCGCAATGAAGAGACAAAGACGAATCAATTTGAAGGCGAAACTTCTGGTTCTGCAAGTTTCTTAGAGAACGAGGAGGATATTCTTCACTTAGATGATTTTTTTAGTGATATTGATCCTTTGTTTTGATCAACTTATTTTATCATCTAATCTAGTGGTGCATTTTTTGGATTTTGTTTCAGCTTTTTTGGTTCAGACTACTACACTAAACCAAATTATAAAAGAAACTTTTTATTAATTTCTGTTTCAAAATTAGGTTGAGATACAAAAGCAAAATTCATAGAGAATTTGCACCAGAGTTTTGATTTGCATAAACGTGATACATTGTAAACGTATCAATTTATCAATTTGTTCTGCTAATATCAATCTTATTTCGAAAAGGTTAGTACATATGACTCCTCAATCCAACCTAGCACAATAGCTAAATTGTTAGGCACATTGAGAGTGGTACAAATCTACTCAATAATAATAATATACGAAAACTTTTTGAAGTATATAAGATCCTAAATGTTAGTGTACATAAGGACGATAGAAGATTACGAGCCAAATCCCTCAAGAGTCTTTTTATGGCTTATGAACAGGAAAGAATATTATCGACCGAGTCAAATCATGAACCATTTCATCTTAAGGGAAGATAAATGTTCCGTTGTGATCTTTCTCTATGCTTTTTCTGGGAATACCTTAAGGAGGAAATCGATGAATCGTTTAGAGTAAAGTGTAGGCTCGATGGCTGAAATTGTCATCGGATCATATTTCATAGATTTGCAAGTATGTTCCACTTTCTTCTTCATGTTGTACTCTTGGAGGATGTCAATGATACCCATGTACACAACCACATCATATACCTCAAAGAGCTCGACAGTTCCTGATTCCTCCTTGTCTTGACGGAGTTTGTGGTGGGCTTGAGCTGGCATGTTCACTCCTAACTGTACCCGGAGCCTGAATGTGATTCCAAAAAGTATGGTTGGGGACAATTTAATGAACAGGAAATAAGGTTATTGGACTGTGATCTTGTGGAGTCAAGTTAGGTTTTTCCAGGAAGTGACTAACCTTGCAGTTCCAGGTAGAATAAGATCAACTTCTTGCTCGCCGACAGAGAATGCTCGTAGTGTGCTACCTCTGATGTGAGGACCCGGGGCGGTATTAACGGAATTGGGTTCGTGGGTAACCATTAGTAGCCCTTTTGGGGGAATGGCGGGTTCACGAGGCAAACTGACTGATGAAACACAAAACAAAAACATTAAGAGACACAAATCCATGACATTTAAATCTAGGTTACATAGACTCCATGTGTTAGCTCTAGAACTATACCATATACCGTCTAGTAAGAAACTGATCACCTGATTTATCTAAGCGAGTGAATGACTATTCTCTATCTAAACTGAAAAGATATATAATCTCTTAAAAAATGGAGGCCTACCGTCAACAGAAGCAATACTATCACTTTCTTGATCTGACATTTCATTGGGAGGCTCCAGGATATCAGTAAGTGGATCAGGAGCTCTAAAATGTAATCCCAAGAGAAGACTGTAATCAAGGATTTGCAGAGATTCCAAGAACGAACAGTCTAAAATAATTTGCCTGCCATGTAGGAAACAAAGAGGTTCCACAAACAATTAGACAAACACAAATGCGAGAAAATACAGCAATTTCATTGTCCTTAGCATCGTAATGAGGATAATTATGGCATAAGAATGTAAAATAATGAAAAATCCAAGGAGGTTAACGCTAATGAAGCACAGGAGAAGCATCAAACAAAAACTTCACTAGCAGAACTAAACTTATAGCCAGGCAAAGAAAAGCAAACATCTCGTTTCGGAAGGTATGTGTGGAAACAGCAGTGAAAATAAGACATTTGGTATATAACCTATTCACTGCAGCTCATTTTTCTATCATCTTAATTATTTCCGTAAAATCGTTTGCAAAATCATAGGAAATTGCTGCTTTATTCCTTTTCAAGGGTTCTTTTATGTCTAGGTACACAGAAATTATTAAGTGCTTCAGTTCTCTAAATACTGGTTTAGTTTACTAGGCTATCAATCAGGTCATGCAAAAATGGATTTGATAAGTTCAAGCAACAGTGAGAACTTACTCACCTGAAAAAGATATACAATTACTACATAGATAAGATTTCCAAAAGAAATAAAAACATGAATTTCAACAAGACATCCCTCACACCTTCAACAGACAATAAGAGTAGTGCTATAAAACTGTGAAAGGTGAGATGTGATCATGAGATGTTTCCAGGAACAGTAAGTGGTTGCAGCAAGCAGACTTATCTGGAAAATAAAATTGGCACAGAAACCTACAGGTTCCGTAGCAAATATGACTAAAATATCATGCAGCTGACATGTATCACGGACGAAAGGGTTACTAGAAAATGAGTAGAGAACTCACTTGAAGAGAGCCTCTCGCAGCAGCTTGTCCATTTGAAATTCATAAGCTAGATCAAGATCTTTCATGGTAGTCTTTTCTCCAATTTTATTCTTTGCTGTAAATCTTCCTTGAGTTGAGCCCTTTAGGTCATAGCGGCGATGAATCTTCAATTCTGTGCAAAACATATTCCCCATGACCACAAAGCGTACCTGTCAGAGAAGCACAACGCTCATACTAAAAATAAATGAAATAGAATGGAATTAATATATAGAAGGGATCAGACTAGTTCTTACCTTTTTACCCCACTTGAGTTTTATTCTGTGAACTCCAAAAAATTTCGTTATGAGCGTATTTTCATAGTTTCCTACATGTTCATAGTACCTAGGCAACATCCTGAGTAGAACCTATAAGAAAAAGAGATGATCTCAGTCATACATATACATAGACCAATGAGATGTGTCTACCCTAAAAATTAAAGCTTATGTGATATACTAAGAAAAATACATACAAGGAAAGACAGGCTAGACTATCTGTAGGTCACATGCATCCTAAAAATGCAACAAGAAAAACCAACAGGAGCAAGAATCAGCTCACTAACCAAAAATCCACGAACAACTATAATCCATAACGACAACAAGTAAAGATAACAGCTTGGTTTAGTCATATCAAACCTTCAACTCAGATCTTTTTAATGTCTTTATCACAAATCTGTCGTCGTGAGAAAGGTAGAAGATACTGCCACTTTTCCCAGGGGACGAAATTTCCCTCAGGCCATCATCGCCACAAATAGACATCATGTAGTCTGCAGCATCTAACTTGAACATCTCCCTTAAATTCCTATGACATGCCATTGAAATAAATGCATAGTAAATCATTTGAAGAACAGGTATTCTTGAATACACTAAGAAAACGTGTTTATGAACAAAAGAGTCCTCTTGGTTTTTACTGATTTTAAGCATTTTTTGGAATATGGCGGAAGAAAACAGTTTACCTGAAAACCATAGGACAATAGTCTTTCCAATCAAAATCAATGGACTTGTGTGGAGGTGTATACTGGGAACCGTTTCTAGGGAAGAACATCATGATTCTGGCTCTTTCACTAAAGTCAGAAGCACGAACTTCCCGTGGAGGCACTGGTGTGATTTTCCCAACAGTATACCTGTGAACTTCAAAAGATTTGTTGTGTAAGAGCAATAACTAGTACAAGCATGGTCTGACTGTTTGTGTTCTGGTCTGACTCATTAATCAAGTCATAGTGGGCAAAAATAACTGTATTTTTAGGCTACAACTGAATACTCTCAAGATCATATGAGAACTGAGGAACATGTTCAGAGGTGATCTGAATGAAGCTCACTTGTCATTTTGATAACTAAGATCTGTTAAAATTTGTTGTTCATAAGCTTCTACAAAGATAAATGACTTGTGTCTCGAACTTGTTTACCTGATACCGAGTTGGAGATTAAGCATTAGATAATGGTTCCATTTCCCCCCTAGAAAGCTCACACAAGCGCTAACTGTGACTTCTTTTGTAAGATTCAAAGGTCTAGCCCTGTGTGACATGTCGATAGAACTCATAATTCGTTCTTTAATCAAAACTCCTTGCATGTATTCCCTTTCAAAAACGATAGGGTTCTTATCCCGTATCTCGCTTTGACCAGAGTCAACAGACCGTGCAGACTTGGATGAGGGCCCATGATGCAGAAAGTTTCTTGGAGGGTCACTGGTGCTCCAATAATCATCAGGATACCTCTCCGAAGTTCTCGTCAGTACACTTGTTGTGGTTAATTCAGAAAGACTTCGTGATACAGCTTTTGAAGTCCGTAAATCATCAATATTTATTGTTGAATTATGAGAAAGGAGGAAATTTCCGGTGTCATCGTAACCAAAATGCCGATGCCACTTCTTTAGAGACGGGTGTTTACTTCCAGCAGGATAAAAGACTCCACTCCCATCTTTCAGGCCACGTGACCAGGTTCCAAAATAAAAACCACCATCGGCATACTTATAAACTCCAGATCCATGTCTAAGACCATTCAACCAAAACCCGTTAAAGAGATCACCATTTGCCCAGCTCATAACCCCTCTGCCAGACATTTTACCCTTTTTCCAGTTCCCAATGAACCTATTTCCATTGTACCAAGAATAACTACCACTGCCATCTTGTAATCCTTCTCTCCATGAGCCATCATATACATCTGAGTTACAATACTCTTTCCTTCCAAGACCGTGCCGTACATTCATTCTCCATGCTCCAGCGTAAACAGATCCATCAGGCAAAGTCAATGTGCCAAAGCCATGAAGATATCCCCCGGAGAAATCCCCCTCATATTTAGCTCCAGATGACCACATAAGCTTTCCTCTCCCGGATATTTTCCCTTCTTCCCAATCACCCTCGTAAACGATTCCATCAGGCCATGCATACTTTCCCTTCCCATGAGGAAGGGTTCCTTTAAGTTGACCAGAATAAACATCACCATTTGAGAATTCCCTCTCTACAGGCCTGAAGAAAGTCAAAAGTACATTCCAGATCTAAGAAATTGAAAAACAAGAAGAAAGTAAACTGCAGGAACATCTGTTTACAAGGAATAATAACACACCTTGTTTCCATCTTGACAAGGATCTGGTGATTTTTCAGAACACTGGATCCAACCTTACCAGGTTCAATCCATCATATACTTGAACAATTGAGATCATTCAATCACATTAGAGATACACCAATCCAAGAGGACTTCATGGAACAATAGTCCATTCTTCAACTCAGATCTTCATAGATCCTTGTTCCTTGTATATACCAAACCTCTTCAGATGATTCCACACAATGTGTTGAAAATGACAGAAACTCCTGGACCTCAAAATTCACCAATGGTCCATCCCTGTCACTGGATAAAAAAAAAGAAGAAGCTCAAAATCAAGATTAAACCAAAATTAAGGTCAAACAATACAGCTAATTGATACCAAAAAACAATACAGCTAATCAGTGGATTCAAACATGGAAAATCCAAACATTGACCACTAAATACCAAAATTATGAGCATAATGCAAGTCACCCAACACCAACTAAGCGAATTATAACAAGACTAATGAAATAGCTTATATATTAGCCTCAAATCCAATTAATTAACAAGTAATTAGACAGTGAACAAATCAATGAATTCTCAGCAGGAAACTGAGAAATCTCGAGTTCAAATCCCAGAAAATAACTTCACGAGCTACAATAAAATAGATTTCGAGAAACCGACAGCAAAATTCAAAACAAAAACAAACCAATAATCGCGTCGATTCGTAGAAGAAGAAGACTCACAGAGATGGAGCTTAAGAATCTCCTTGAAAACTGGAGAAGAAGAAGTAAACCCTAGATTGAGCGAAGGAAGATTATTAGTCGTCTTCTTCGTAGTTGATAGAGAAGCTCTTCTTCAATTCGGAGAATTTCGTCTTTGTATAAATGTTCCCATGCACGCTAAGTCCTCTCAGTCTCCAAGAGTCTTCTTTTTTGCCCAACTTTTTTTTTTCCGATCTGTTTTTTATTTTTTGTTTTTAAAAACATTTTGTAAAATTTTCAAAAAGTATTGTTTTTTTTTTCCAGTTTTGGCCCCCACAAGCTCTGGTTTTAATTTTTTTGGGGATTGTACGGTTCAGACTTAAAAGGCCTATAAAGATAAATCTCATATTTATTCTTTTTTTCTTTACACATTTATATATTTTTCTAAACTTTGAATGAAGAATGTTGTTGGTTGAATTCTTTTGCTTTGTAGTTTGTACTACTACTGTTTTTAGTTTTCCTTCTATAGGGTCTAGCTTGGGAAATCTCGTTTTCCGCCGGCTTTGTTTCCGGAGACATACATGTCGTCCGCCGGCTTTAGTTTTCTCTTTTGGGCGTTGTATTCCATCTTGGTTCCATTTGAAAATCAACGCTAAAATTCTAGATGACAAAAAAAAAAATGAAGAATGTTGTACTCCAATTGAATATTCTCTGGCTTTTTTTCACATAGATTTCACCAGAAAATATTTTACTCCAGAAATAGAAAACATCATGTGGAACCAAAACTAGACTAATGAAATGCAAAAAAAAACATCCATTTAAGATTATTTTGCTGAAAACAAATGAAAGTTACTTTGCAAAGAATCTTTTACAATTTGAATAATTATTAATATATCTCAAGGTTTTTTGGTTGACAAACAACAATAACATAAAATGAATGAAAAATCACAGGAAAGATAAGTGTAATCAAGTATGGTAACTTAGTTCTATGGATCTCATGATCAAAATTAAATTTTGATTTCCATTGGGCAAAAAATTTCTTGTAAGTCATATTTTATTTTCAATAATTCAACACCACAGAATATATTTTGTAAATAATTTATACATGGTACAAATATACATATCAATGACACTAACACAAATCACTAGGTTATAAATCGTAAATTTTATGCTAAATAAGTATGGTTAACAGTTTCAAGATGATGTTTACATTATTTTATAAATCTAAAATAAGTCTAAAATTTTGTTAAAATAACAGAAAAAAACTTTTGTACAAAAAAAAAGTGTGAAAAACATTCAATTTGATAAACTATCAGCTTTATTAGGCCAAATTTTGAGATTAGTTTTGGACTTCTGACATCTTCCTCCTATTATAAAAAATCCACTACATTCAAACTGAGACGTTTCCCTATTGTTTGTCTCATTAGATCGCTTTAATTAACTCAGTTAAATTATTAATTGGATCAAATCAAACGTTTTATCTTAATTTTATGACTTTAGGTAAGCAATAGCTATTCAAGATTTTTATTTCACTACGAGCTTTGTTCCACAACCAGGCGCGTCACATATACGCAGAATACAAATTCCATTGAATAATGTAATGATATTTTTTTTGTCCTTTGACTTTATTTATGAGAATCGGCCTATTATTACGAAAGAAAAAAAATTAAACGATTTCACGATTCGAATTTGATTCGTATTTGATATTCTCCACTATATATAGTATGTTGCATAACTTGCATGCATATCTAGTCGTTAGGTACTTATCAGGGTCATTTTAGGTAATAAAATTATTATTTTTTGCATTTATTTGATAAAGCTATTCGGTGCATTTGGTTAGATATTAAAATGTTGCAGAGAATTATCTAAGAGCATATCAAGTCCGAACATTAAAAAGCAAATGTCTAATACATTAATCAACAAATACGTCAATTTTATAGAACATTGATATGGTATTTTTTCATAATGATTTTTTCTGACATTCAAATCAGCATTTTGACTACAAGATTTAGTCGGAAATAAATAGCTAGAAGATTGAGATGAAAGTAACACAGAAGAAATAAGATGTTCTACGTCATATTTAGAAATATGATCAATGCTTTTGTAATGAAAAATATGTTGTATGCTAACGAAATGAAAGTAGGATATAATTAAGGATTTCTGATCTTTTACCATGAAACAGAAATTTTTTAACCTAAAGTCGGATATGAGATTCAGATCACAAATCTACAGGGAATTCTACAAAGACATGTTGATCCATTTATACATGTCTATATAGTTGTCATTTAGACAAATTTGTGAACATGTCATGCTTATCCTAACCCTAAAACAAATGACGTGTATATATATATATATATATATACATGTATCAGATAATGTATGCTAGCAGAGCGCTCTATCTTTTGAATCTCTTAAAAGTTGAATATGGTATATGCATTGAGCTTATTTATGATGCTTGTTGCACAATAATTGAAGCAAGATCAAATGTTTCACGAGTATATACTATATGATATATATTTGGATTGCTTATATTCGACGATTGAATTGAATTTTTCCATTCTTAGAAACGTTTTGAAACATTAAGAGTTTGTCAACCTTAATTAGGATCATGGTATATATCATTTTTAGATTACTAGAGTAGCTAGCCAAAGTTTTGTAAAGTAGGTCCAAAAACTTTTTGGCAATTACTAAACTAAACACTGCATAAGCGTAAGTATGTATATACGTGTTAAAGACAATTAAAATTAATGCGATTGACCCCAAACATGAACGTGAAATCAAAATCTGTCGATGCGGATATTTTGATAGGAATATATTTAAAATATAGACGTGGATGATATGAATAGAGATATGAAATATCTGGACTCGACCTAACATGGCCAAACGCAAAAAGACAAGCATCGACGCTTACGAATATCTATTTAGTTTATTTATTACGATTTGTTTTGTTCAACGTTCGAAGCATCCAATGAACTTTCTAAAAAACTATAATTGTAATTTGTAAATCATAAGCGTCACTCATCATCATCGCATATGAGAAACTATACGTAACTACAGTACAAAAACGAGATCCAGCGTTGTGGTCGCTCATTATCGTATATGAAAATAGCTAAAAACCAAACCAAACCAAAGTTGACACTTGACATTAAAAAAGTGTACATATATTTTTTAAAATGTTCAAAACTACTTGATGTAGCTAAGAAAATTACATGAAGTGCGACAGCTCGAAATAAGATTATTCTGTTTCTTGTGTCAATTCGTCTCAAAAATGTATTTTCTCCTTTTTAGGTTTTGTAGTACTCCAAAATATTGCAAAAAAATATTAATCTGATTATTTTTTCTGTTTTAAATTCATTATATTGCAGAAAAATCTAAAGCTTTACAGAAGAGATTCGATCGACTTTACATAAATATCTAACATGAATTTTAAAACTTTTTAGAATGGACCCTAAATCATTTGAGGGAAGATTTTTCAAAAAATTTAGAAACCTTCCTAAGATATTGTATGGAAAAAACAAAAACAAACAAAAAAGCCAAGAAAATAATATATTACGAAATTTCTCTTTTATTCTTTTTTTTTTCTTGGCTATCTTCGATGAGTCGTACAAAATAAGATCACGTACGATAAATATGTTTTCCTAATTAATGTATTTACCTCCTCTACGTTAAGTCGTTAACTAATCCATAAACTCTATGTGCTTTTTTTCAATGTATACGAAATTCTTTGCATTATTATTGTGTTTTATTCGTCGACATATATAGGACCAAGAGTCAAAACTCTCAAAAGTAAACGGTAAACAGTAAATAAGTATCAATATTCCTTTTGCGAAATAATAAACAATTATCTAACAACTTCAGAGGGTGTGACTGGTTATACATTATAGAAGAAAAATAAAGGATAAACAAATAATTCTTCTGTATTCTACTAAAAATAAACCAATCAAGTAGAAAAGAGAAGATTTACTTTTCTTCTCAGTTCTTCCAAAAAGTGACGTAAAATGAAGAAACTTTTCAATTATAAAATACATGGTATACAAAATTCCTCCAGTTTGTACTTTTATTTTCTTCTGTTTTCTTCTGATTTTTTTCTTCCTTTTTCTTCTAACATTTACCAGTCATAGCCAGAATTTCTAAAAAAATTCTAAACAGAATAAATTAGAAACAGTAATAATAGTTGTTGAAACAAAAAGGACGAAATAAATGAATTGAAAACAGAAAAATTGCATGTGATTGACGAGAAAGTATACATATATTTAAAATATTAAAGAAGAAGTGATGTGGTTGTCACGTAACGCATCGAGACAAGAAAAAGTGGTGTGGCCCTTTTCTGTTTGTTTCTGCCTTTTTTTTATTTGTCCCTCTCATTGCCGTACTCGTCGTTGCTAATTAAGTATCATCAAGATCTTACCTTCTTTGATTATCTTTTTAAACTACTATTAACCTAATTTTAGTTTCAATTTTTTATTAGTTAATTCTCTCTATGGATTTGATTCGTTCCCCATCCACCACACGAAGGATCGATCCTATCCACGATGATCATTTTCTTTAAAGAAAATTAGCACCAAATTACGTATAACCATTGTTTTTTTTTTAAAAAAAAAGGAGATTGTATGAGTTATCTGAATATTATTGTTGCCGGTATAATATTAAAATTGAGCTTGGTTTAAATTATGGCCATGTGTGGTTCACCACCTCTCTTAATTTTAAGAGGAATTATAGTTTGAAAAGACTTATTGTTTGAGTTGGACGATTCGAAAGATTGGAGATATGACAATTTAGATTTAACCAGTACTTATCCGTTTTAATTAATTGGTTTGTAGTTATGTTATAAAATTATCATGTATATGAGTTGTGTCATATGTGTTATGCTTGATGAATTGTTTTGTACTATCTCAAGATCATAATGTAAATGGTTAGTATATGGATATGGCCAAAACGTGAAATATTCATTTCGAGTTTATGAAATCATATTTTTTTTTTTGTATATTTCAATTTTTCATTTCAAACATTTATGTTATTAATCTCTTTTTTTTTTTTTTTTTTTTTTTTTTTTTTTGTGCAAATTATGTTATTAATCTCTTGTTGAAACATTTTTTAGTGATTTAAATCCGTGAGCTTTAAGGATTCACAATTCAAGATGGAATAGTGGATGCTAGTTATTCACAATTCACAACGTCCATCTACCAAGCTATCGACATTTATTAAGTTTTAATGCTAGTTATGCTATGATGGCTTCAATTTCTCGAATTACGGTTGTATGAACACTTCCATTCATTAAGATACTCTCGTGAATATTCTAACAAAAGAAAATAATACTTTAAATATATTTTAATTGATTTAATTAAATTTAAACTAATATAAGTCGCATATGTTATATGAGTTTTTTTGTTAAGAAATCTTAAATTTTAAAACAAGATAGGAGATGCTCAAGTTATTAGAATTTGGATTGTGCATAATACATGTTTTTTAATTGTGCAATTATTAAATACCAATATATTTAAAAATAAATAATTAAATAACACAAAAATAGAACTGTTTAAGGGAATATAATACTTTAAAAAAAAAAAAAAATATAATACTTTTACCTTGTCTCTTTACCTCTTCAAATTCATGAAAAAACTTATTATTTTTTTCCCTTTTTTAATCTTTTCCATCACTTGTCAACGTCACATCACCTATCATCTATCTCTCTTTTTCTCCCCCTCATCCTTTTTTTCATCACTTTCATCATTCATGCATCTCTGCCCTCATTCTCTATTTTCTTCTATATTTCTCTAGTCAACCAAAAAAATCGCATTAAGGAAACCAAAAGAGAAATCAAATTGAAAAGGATATTTAAAATAAGGGTAATATATAATAAAAAAAAAAAATTGGGGCCAACATCAGTACGATGGGTTTCGAAACATTTTTTAAGAAGTTAATGCTATATATATGATATACTGGTGCCAAAGAAAATAATCATGTTTTTGACAAAAATATTAATCAACCTAAAACAATATGGATTAGCAAAAAAAAAAAGATTAGCAATCAAATGGTCATTTTTTCTCATTACTGAGAAAGATGCTTATTAGGTTTAGTACATCGGAAAGAATGCTTAGTCAGTTTAGAAAATTTATATTTTAGAAATTAGAAACATTTGTTTTTGTAACTATCTTAGAGCATCTTTATCAGTAGAAACGTTATCAGTTTCTCAAAAAATATTATTTTAATAATTTTGGTATAATATTATTATTTATTTTTTTAAAATTTATAAAAGAAACATTTATCCAATTACAACAAAACGTGTGTCAAGATACGTTTCTTATAGTTTATCGATTGAGAAACAATTCTCAGTCTCTCTCTCCTAGTTTAGTATTATTTTTTGTTTTTTAATTAGTCAGAAATTTTCTTAGAAACTGTGGATGGAGATGGTCTTAGTTTTAGAACGGCAAAGATAGAATAACCCGATGAAAAAAAAAAGTGGTTAGAAAGATTCAATTGTACGAGTCACCAAAATAGAAAGTTTGATAATGTATGCAATTGATCGACAATTTCAATTCAAATATATAGCTATGTTATCTTTCTACACTATTATGGTAGTAAAAGTGGGATGCTTCGAATCTTCTACTGTAAAACGTGGTTGTGTCCAAATGTATATTTGGGATACAATAAAATCAAAATAAGACAATTAAGCCCATTAATCATAATTAATGGGTTCCTAAATATTTATTATCATAGTTCATTTTCCATTAATCTACTCCTTGAAACCTGAAGAGTTTTAGTGACTAATAATGGGTTGCATTTTACTTTTCGTCGTACTTATGAAGAAGCAAGCCTTGGACATCTCTGTTTCAGAGCAGGATCATCTCATGATATTGAAAAGGATTCTTTAAGAAGCACAAAAAAAGACAAATTCATATGAATTATTAACTCATGTCAAAATTATTTCAGATAAACAAAATCCTACGAATTATTGACACAAGTCAAAAACTATGTTCTTATGAACGGAACATGTTCTGGACTCATTGAGTGGCTACGGTCCATGAAGGGATCAAGTGTGGACCAGTCTCTGCAATATTTTGTTAGGTTGACTTGTTTTCAGTAGAATCGTATGTTTTTCTAATCCATTAGTCCGTTTAACTTCAAACCACCACCAAATGAAACCTAATTTACACTCTCTTTTTTTGTTCTGTAATTGAGTTTGATCCATGATGGAAAACCTTTTGACAAATGCGATATTTAAGATTTTTTTAATGTGATAATTCATCTCCAAATTGCTAGTTATGCCTAGAAACATCATATGACTTTAAATGATTCGATAGATTAAATAAAAGACACTTACAAGACTCATAAACTCGACTAAATACACAAACTACCAAAAAAAAAACCGAAATCTAATAAACACAACAGCATCTAATTAATCAAATCCTTTATTACACAAAAAAATAAATTTAAAAGGCTTTTTTTTTTTGATAGAAACTACAATATTCGACTATAAGCCGATAAAGCTGATAAGCCCAATAAGTATAATAAGCCCATAGTTTGCAAATTTGTCTAGTTAAGCCCATTTACGCAAAAAGAGTCTGTTCAATTACAATAATACCCTTAAGCTTCATCGTCCTCCTAGAATCTTCATAATTTTTTAATTGATCCTCCATAAAAAATCCCTAGGGTTTTCTTCCATACACAATCAGACTCGACCAACCGGAGAAGAGATTCCGAGAGGATGATGACTTACGAAGGTAACGGAGACGGCGTCGCTGTCTCCACCGAAAACCACAACGAGAATTACATATCTCTAGAGAGCTCGCCTTTTCAGTCCCTCGGTGGCGACGATGGTCATGAAGACTCCAAGTCTCGAGTATGTTACACTTGGTCCTTACATAGCTTTTAGGCTTCTTCTTTTGTGTTAGATTGGTAATCGTAATAGTTCAAGATTGTTCTCTACTTTAGTTGTAATTTGGTACAATTCTCAGACTTTGCTTATTCCGTTTTGTCGAATTTTGTGTTTTTGATAGTTTGATTTAAGGGATTCACTGGATTTAGAGCCTATCGTATCATGTTAAGTTCATCATATGTGCATTTTAGAATTTGGGGATATTATATACATTTTTTAGTTTTGGTTGGACTTATAGAGAAGCCTTTTGACATTTGTTTCCAGCAGGAATCTCATGATCTTGAAAAGGATTCTTCGAAAATCAGTGAGAAAGACAGAGACAAAGATCGTGAGAAGGATCGTGATAGGGAGAAGAGCAGTGACAGAGATAGGGAGAAAAGCAGAGATAGAGATAGGGAGAGAAGTAAGGATAGGGAACGAGACCGCCATCATAGAGATCGTCATAGGGACCGTAGCAGAGAACGTAGTGAGAAAAGAGAACGTGAGAGAGATGATTTCGATGATGATGATCATCATCACAGAAGTCGAGACCGTGACAGGTACTCATTACTGTGTTGCAATTGTTTTTCAGGTTTTAGATTGTTTTATTCTTAAATTGATGGTTTCATCATTTATCGACAGGAGGAGGTCTCGCGATCGAGACAGAGAGGTGAGACACAGGCGACGGTCACGCTCTCGGTCAAGGAGCCGCTCTGAACGTAGGTCAAGGTCAGAACATAGGCATAAGTCTGAACATAGATCACGTTCACGCTCACAGTCGCGATCAAGGTCAAAAAGGTATCTGGGTTCTCTGTTATTTTTATCCTTTACAACTAGTTCTTTCCGTGGCGACATTGCAATGTGTTATGATATTGATATCAAATCAAATAAATCCATTATTGTTTAGTCTTTGATGTCTTTGTTTTGTTGACACACAATATAATTATCATGGTCTTCTACTGGGATGAATGGTCTGATCTGGGTCATTGATGTTTATGTGTGCTTCATACGTTAGTTCAGGCATTATTTTTCCGTAGTCGTTTCTACTGCACCTGACCAATTATATTTTGCTCTTTCAGCAAGAGGAGAAGTGGATTTGATATGGCACCTCCTGATATGTTAGCTGCTACTGCTGTTGCTGCAGCAGGTATTTGCTTCATCATCTACTCAACGTTATTATATTTCTTAACTGCTTGTTGTTTTTGGTTTTACGTAGTTTGGAAAGATCATAGTCAATTTCACGGTGTGACTTTGGTAAGCTGCATTTTTATTGTTTACTCGTGAACAGAGGACTTTAATGTCTTGCTTTCTTCATAGGATGTCTTGTTATTTTTGTCGACTGGTGAAGTGGTTCTGGAACTGAGAAATTTTTGTTTGTTTTTTTGGTGGTGTTTGTTTGTTTCTGTGTCTTGTCTTTTGTAGTAAGAAGGCTATGTTGGGTTAGTTGCCCCACTGTGCTGACAATGAGCCGACCTCTCTAGCTTTAATTGTACAAGGAGGAATCAGTGCAACGGTTGTCATGGGTATTTTTCATCTTCAACTGGCAACTATATGCCTGTTTTCGAGCCTTACAAATTTTGACCACTCGAAACGAATACGACATTACACTTTTTCATTTTAATATTCATAAGATGTTGGGATATTTTCTACTTGTGGGTTTTGTTCGTAGGAAGGTGTCATATGTAGCGTTGTACTTGTTGGTAGGTTTGCTCCTCCGGGAAACATAATAATGTATCTAACAACATTTTATGACGCATACTACTTTACCTAGCAGGCCAGGTTCCTAGTGTGCCAACTACTGCTACTATTCCAGGGATGTTCCCAAACATGTTCCCAATGGTCCCTGGTCAGGTATAAAAACCCGTACTTTTTGCGTCTCTTTAGTTATTTATATGTTCCTCTTTCCTCTTGTTTTATGTGAACATGCTCATAACTTCTCATTCTTTCTTCTCACATAGCAACTGGGCGCACTTCCTGTACTGCCAGTTCAGGCAATGACTCAGCAGGTAAGATCTATCAATCTATCTTATTCTTAGGTTCTTCACTTTTTGTTGAGATTCCCTTCCAAAAATTTGTATTATGATCGTAGGCAACTAGGCATGCTCGGCGAGTCTATGTTGGTGGCCTTCCACCAACTGCAAATGAACAGGTTTGTTACTATTGTTTTGTTTAAGGGTTTGTGACTTTTTGTTTATTATGGTCTATTTAAACCACATTTTAATATCCATTGTAAGACTACTGAGAATGGGTTTTCATGTTCTAGTCGGTGGCAACGTTCTTTAGCCAAGTGATGTCGGCCATTGGGGGAAACACTGCTGGCCCAGGTACTGAAAAGTTCATTGTTTTGTCCAGGTTGATTATCAATAAGTCTAGACGAAAACTCATCCGTTTTTGGATTTTTTATTCATAGGTGATGCGGTGGTCAATGTTTATATAAACCACGAAAAGAAGTTCGCTTTTGTAGAGATGAGATCTGTTGAGGAGGCTAGTAACGCAATGGCATTAGACGGCATTATATTAGAGGTGATTTATTATCTCTTCTACAGTTTAGATGTTTGGTTTTTATTAGTTACAATCTGTATTGTGAGTATTGAAATCATAGCTTTGATCATCTCTAGGGAGTTCCTGTAAAGGTGAGGAGGCCAACTGACTATAACCCGTCCCTTGCTGCAACTCTTGGTCCGAGTCAGCCTAACCCCAACCTCAACTTGGCGGCTGTTGGATTGTCTTCGGGGTCTACTGGTGGGCTTGAGGGTCCCGACCGCATTTTTGTGGGCGGGCTTCCCTATTACTTCACAGAGGTTCAAATCAGGGAGCTCTTGGAGTCTTTTGGGCCCCTAAGGGGTTTCAACTTGGTCAAAGACAGGGAAACTGGAAATTCGAAGGGATATGCATTCTGCGTTTATCAAGATCCGTCAGTAACTGATATTGCATGTGCCGCTCTAAACGGGATTAAGATGGGTGATAAGACACTTACAGTTAGGCGTGCAATCCAGGGTGTGATTCAACCTAAACCCGAGCAAGAAGAGGTCTTACTTCATGCCCAACAACAGATTGCTTTGCAGGTGAAGGATTCAGATTCACTTGATTGATTGTCTGTTTACTTTATAGTTCGTTTTATAAATCGTTTGCCTTTAACACTATCTAGAAGATCAATAATTTATATCTGTCTCAAACTTCTGTCGCAGAGGCTTATGTTACAACCAGGAGGCACTCCCACCAAGATTGTCTGTTTGACTCAAGTGGTTACAGCTGATGATCTTAGAGACGATGAAGAATATGCAGACATAATGGAGGACATGAGACAAGAAGGTGGAAAATTCGGTAAGCAATTCGATTTTGTATTGTATGTTCTGACATTATACCATTAGCACATACTCAGGCTTTTACATGGTCTGATATGAACTTTGATAATTTATTGTTATATGCAGGTAACTTAGTGAATGTTGTGATTCCAAGGCCCAATCCAGATCATGATCCAACACCAGGAGTTGGGAAGGTTAGATTTCAGTTCTCAGTTAACAATGTCTACCAAATTCATACATAAATTGCATACTTTAAATGGTAATATATTAATGCAGGTTTTCTTAGAGTACGCGGATGTGGATGGCTCATCAAAGGCCAGATCAGGGATGAACGGAAGAAAATTTGGAGGAAACCAAGTGGTGGCTGTGTATTACCCTGAAGACAAGTATTTGCAAGGCGACTACGAAGACTGAGCTAGCTATCGTTCTCTTCTTAAGCTTTAGTGTGGACCTCTTAGCAACAAGTTTGGATCTTTTTGTTAATTTTATTTTCTACATGTTAAGGTCACTCTACTAAATGGAGATATTTGTTTCTCTAGAATCTGACTGCAATAGTAGTTGTCCAGGCACAATCAAGGTGTGTGTTGTTAGTAGTAGCTTTTGGTTTCATTGAACACTTAAAGTTTATATTATTGTCCTTTTAAAAGCTAAAATAACCACATTAGATAATACAACATGCATAGCTGAAAACGTTCGAAATCTCATTAAATTAGGACTATTAAATTTTATATACAAATAAAGAAAGAAAGGAACAACACATTAAACAAGTAGCACCAGTGGTCTAGTGGTAGAATAGTACCCTGCCACGGTACAGACCCGGGTTCGATTCCCGGCTGGTGCAGTTGAGCTGTGATGAAATTGGCTTCAGCGAAGGTTGGGTCCTTCGCATTTCTCCGGTCTATCCGGTGATATATGGCCTCGTAACTGAGCTCTTTCTTTTTCTTTTTACCTCAGTAGTTCATAAACAGTTGATTATGCTAATAGTAACAGCTCGTGGGGCGAAAAGGTTTGCTTAACCGAGAGTCTCAGATGGTCACAACCCTAACCCGCAGAAAATGGATAAGAGAAATATAAACATCCATGATCCATCGTAAGTTCGACAATATGGTTGTGAATTTTATAACGAAAATTACATGTTTTAGATTTCACAAGACTCACATGTTTTATGAGTTATTAGTGGATTTGTATAACACAACAACAATAGGTGATGAGTTTTAAAAGGAGTTTAGAAGTGTAAATTTAAAGTTGGCATACCAAACAATTCAATTACCAAATGTCAAAATACACGTCTAACTATAACTTAAAAAAAAAAACAAAAGGTCAACAAAGACCACCATTTACAAGAAGTTTAAACTATGCGTGGTAACACATTAATTTATAATTTATTAAAATATATTAACAATAATTCGAAGTTAAAAAAAATTGTAAGAATTTTAAAATAATTAAAACTAGATCTTGACCCGCACATACGTGCGGGGTTTCATATTTTTAAAAAAATTCTAACAAATTTTAATTCAATATAGATTATTTCGTTGTTTCCATGATATATATTTTAGTGTATTAGATGTGGATTCACACCTACGTGCAGAGATATTTTTTATAGAAATTGTTATATAGATTTTAAAAATATAAAATATTTTGTTGTGTTAGTGAACTTTATAATAGTATAAATATTATAAAATTAGAGTAATGAACGAAATTCAGTTGTGTTAGTGCATAGTTATATTTTAAGATCCTGACCTACACGTACGTGCGAAATTATATTTAAGATAAAACTAAGATATAATTTAGTTGCAAAAGTTAAATGATGTTACTTTTTTTATTTTCTAAACTAATCAAAACATTTCTAATAGTTTGATTACATGTGTTAAATAGGATATAGATTCGGTTTGAGTTTGGTTATTTCATGTATATTAGCTAGGCGTAACTATTTTGGAACGGAAAACCTATCCCGTCTTGTATATGTCATAAATTCTTAGTCCCATAACCCGTATCGTATACGTGAAATAAAAATATGACGGTCCTGTATCCGGCATAAATAGAATATGTGTAACTGAAAACTTACGTACAATATGTAAACAAATTTATTTTATATATTGCTCATAACCCGAACTCATACCAGTTGGGTTTTTAGTTTGATTTTTAATTTATGTTCCCCTCATATCCCGTCTCGTAATTCCTATTCTCATTTCATTCCATTAAAATCATGTTCCAAATTCTTGTTTGCTTATTTTTAAATACCATACAATACATACCGTGAGTTTTGCAGATTAATATATATGCTGCTAAAGTTACAAATATATTTTAACAAATTTATTAATGTTTCTTTCCTTAGCTAAATTTTGCATATTCTTCTTTTTATTGTTTAATCATAATTAATTTGATTTTTGGACTAAAAATAAAAATTTGAAATACATCTCTAAAAGGGATATGCTATTGCTGCATAATTTGTTTTGAATTCAAAATATATAATTAGTTTACATTATTTGAAAACTGTGTGCAATATTAGGGATTTATTTAAGGAAGATCCGGTTGAAAAACAAAAAATAAAACGCAAAATAATTTAGAAATTAATATATACAATCTATTGTTTAGATATTTATCAAACTTGCTCTAAATGAAGGCTATACTGATAATTACTTTAAATTTATTATTATTTGAGTTTATTTCATAGTAAATATAAATAGTTGTAAATATCTAATATCGTATTTTAGAAATTGTGAAATAAAATTTTGTTTTATATTTTAAAATTTAAGAAAATATTATAACAAAACTGAATCTTAAAATATTTGTATTTAATTTTCTTATGAAATTTTAAATTCAATCTTAAAGTCCTCCATTGATAAATCTTTTAAACGATAGTGTTTTTAATTTTGAATTAAAATGATATTATTTTTCTTTTTATTTTTGATATAGAATAGTCTATTACGATTGGTTTAGATAAAATCTTAGTTGGATATCAAATCTTAGTTTTTCAATTCTCATTGGTTAACAATTTTTTAAAAATTAATTTCAAATTTTCGTTTATAATTAATAGGAGAGAGAAAGTTAGTTTATTTTTTTGGAAATTAATAATTATTTAAAAGAATTCAACTATTTTTAATTTAAATATATTAATTTTGTGATTACTATTGTACCCTTAATGAAGTTATTTAAAAACACTAAAAACTAATGGCAATCTTTGTAATATCTTACACTTTATAAGGTTATTTAAGTTAGAATGATTCCCAATTAATAGTATAGATTTGACAATGTAACAAGTAACAATATCACATCAATAATATAAATTACTGATAATTTTTTCTTCATATTTGATAGAAAATGATTTAGATATATGAATACATGCATAATTAAATATGAAACTTTTCACGATAACAATGTGTAGTATTTTTACAACCAGGAGGAAGATGGTATTCGTTGGCTGGAACTTTCTTACAATTTTCGGGATTCTGATTGCAGTTTGGAATTCTGTCTTTTGTAATAACTCCATATTTCAAATATTTTCTTCCTTCTCCAAATCCGCTGAACGATGATAATATAATCATCACTGAAACAAAAAAAAGAACGGTAAGACTCATTTTGTGTGTAGCCATTGTTTAGAAACAAAAAACAAACAACGTATTTGAATCTTCTTGATCTTTTTCTTTGTTGTTATATTTTGCAGTTTGAGTTGGTGATTATTGGTTGTGTTTCTTCGATTTATAACAAGAGAAATGATTCTAAATACAGAAGGCCAGTGCATAATGTGTGTGCATAAGGAATTTAGTGGCTAGTATATATCAATTTTGTTTCATTAGCAGGAAGTTTATGTTTTTTTCATTTTCTTTTTGGTATGAAATCTCTAAAGATAAAATTTTTTCGTTTTTCTTTTTGGTATGAAATCTCTAGAGATAAGTTACCTAATACATGTCTTGGAATTAAACATTCCCTGAGGTCTAATGGATAAGATTAAGGATAGGTTTAGTTACGATTATCTATAGCAGCAATAATATGTGGGAAAACTAGCTTCATGGACACTCTTCTTCAACAGAACACAATATGAGTTTCTCAAATTAAATCTTCTTTCTCTATCTCCAATGGAATCACACACTACTGTACCGAGCAACCACGAGGCCGAGACAGAGCCAACCGAGTTCGAGAAGAATCAGAAACGGTACAAAGACCTAATCGCTACCTTTCCTCACACGAAAGGCTGGAGACCGAAAGGTTCGTTGATAGAGTACCATGGTTGCTGGTTCGTACAGCCGCTCTTAGAAGGTTGCCTTTACGCGCAAGAGTTCTTCCAAGCAAGACCCATTGACTTCCTCATTTGTAGCTCCGCAAAGACAGGTACCACTTGGCTCAAGGCTCTAACTTTCGCCATCGTCAATCGAACTTGCTTCGACGATTCCTCAAACCCTCTCCTAAAACGTAACCCTCATGAGCTTGTTCCTTTCATTGAGAACGAATTTGCTTTCTTCCCTCAAGTTGATGTTATCAAAGACAAAGGAAACACTCTGTTTTCGACTCATATCCCGCACGGGTTATTACCGAAATCTATTGCGAACTCCGGTTGTAAGATGGTTTACATTTGGAGAGACCCAAAGGACACTTTCATCTCCATGTGGACTTTCTTCCAAAAGCAAAAGTCAGACTTTGGCCCTCTCAATAGTCTTGAAGAGTCTTTTGATATGTTTTGTCGAGGTACTTCTGTGTACGGTCCTTATCTAGATCATGTCTTGGGGTATTGGAAAGCTTACCAAGAGAATCCAAATCAGATATTGTTCCTCAAGTACGAGAAAATGAGAGCTGATCCTTTACCGTATGTGAAGAGATTGGCTCAGTTTATGGGTTATGGATTCACAGCTGAGGAAGAGAAGAAAGGTGTTGTTGAGAAAGTTGCGAATCTTTGCAGTTTCGAGACGTTAAAGAATCTTGAAGTGAACGAAGGGGAGAAAATCAGAGAGGACATTCCTTCGGTTCATTGGCCGAATAGCGCGTATTTCAGGAAGGGAATGGTTGGAGATTGGCACAACTACCTGACTCCGGAGATGGCAGCTCGAATCGATGGACTGATGCATGAGAAATTTAAGGGCTCTGGTTTGCTTGAACATGATATAGATGACTGATCATTATATGCTTCTTTTTCTAAGTTTGATTCTATGTGTGTTAAGTTATATATTGGCAAGAATAAATCTTGTTTCTATTTTGTCTTAATGTACTGTTTGTATAAACTAAGGAATTGGTTTTGTAGCCAACTAGCCATGAATCTTTGAACTTGGAACTAAAATTTTAAAATGAAAATTTTCATTTTATATAAATGTTATAAGAAAACCATAAATTCAAATATTTAACACGTTTTAAAATCTGAAAAAACCTAGATATAATTGACAACTGAAAATAATTCCTGAAAAGCCTCAAGAAATAATTGACTTGTTCTGTTAACAAAATCGACAACAAACCTTTCTTTTGTTATTTAATTTAATGTATTTCAGTCTCAATCAAACTGAACAAAATTTTGGTTTTATTAATGGGAAATTTACTAAAGTGACCCATAATTTGTGTTTAATTACTAGAATGGCATACCAAAAATATGGGTTATATGGGTAATATTTATGACTAAAATGTCCCTGTTTTGCTTTGTAGAGAAAAAACATATTACAGAAATGCCATTATTATTTAATTCCAGCGTGGCAAAAAAATACAATTTATTTACGATACTGCCACTCCGTCCTTTTGCTCGTTTTTGTTAAATCTGTGGCTCCTATTGTGACAGATTTATTTAGTACGACAGACTTTTTGATCCACCACAGACTTTCTTCGACAGACTTTTTTTGTACCACAGACTTTGTTTGATTTAGTAATGACAGATTTATATTTTTCCGCAGATTTTTTTTTCGCGACAGATTTGTTATATGTTGTATCCACAGATTTTCCTAAAATTTTTAGATTTTGAATGGTTAGAAAACATATCTGCCACAGATTTGTTTTCCAACCGCAGACTTTTCTTTGTTTTGGCAACAGATTTTAGGATTTAAAAAAAAACTGTCGTTTTATAACAGATTTTTTAACCCAAAAAATTGATATATAATGATGACAGAGTTGTTTTTTGTACTCGCAGATTTTCTTTATTTGTTGACAAATCTGGCGTTTTATAGCAGGTTTTTTTTAAAAAATATAATTACTAAACAGTCGCATAGTGATAACAGATTTGTTTTTAGTTATGACAGTTATGTTTTTTGGACCCTAAGCATAACAGATTTTCTCATGTCATGTTATGGCCGATTTGTTTCTAACTAGAATAACCTTTTTAGTGTTGACAGACTTTTGGTTGGCAGATTTGTTTTTGAAATTTCAAAAAATCATGTTACATGAGATTTAATATCTAGCCTCAAATTCAACAGAACTACAAATCTTGCTGGTTTGCTTGTATGTTTAAACCGGTTTGATTGCGTTTAGTTACGACAGACTTTTATTACCTCCGACAGATTTGTACAAATTATTACCAAATTTGACGTTTAATGCATTAAATGTCTAATATTTTTGATCTTCACTTTGCTTCCCTCTCCATTGTTTTGAGTTTTGTTCCATATTTTTTTTCCTTTTATAACTCAAAACAAAACTATCTGATAAAGTTGCAAACAAAACAACTCTGGTTGACTTCATAACAAGTAAGAGTACTTCATTATGATCATTGATTATTCCCAGCATTATGCAAAGTTAGTTTATTATTGATTGATCATCTCTCTGAATACTCGAGAATGTTTGGTTTTCAATCGAGACCTATCTATAGCAATCAAAGTTGTTTATTTACGAGATTGCTAATATTGTATCAATAATTACATCATATGAATGCACTGAATCATAAGACGTTTATTAAATCTTTTAGACTTGGCCAACAAAATTTATAACTGCTGCAGAACAATAAGAGCACCATTAGTCCCTTAGAAGGGCTCCAGTGAGAAATATCATGAAAAGAGTAAAGTGATCAAATCTCAAATTTGTGGAACACAGTCAAAGAGTCCAAACAGTTAAAAAGAAGGAGAAACCAAAGTATACATATTGATATACATAATACTAAACATATAAACATTAAAATCAAGAAAAGTAGAGAGAAAGACAGATTAAGCTCTGTAAAACCGAGACTTGATCATCTCTTTATCTCCTTTTATGGTTCCAGGGCGTCATATGCTTTTCAAGAGCGATAAGTCTCACCATGTTTCAATTACATCGACGGTTTTCTAAACTGCATTGTCTTTTCCTTTTGCATCGTGCAGGTTGCTTGATTTGCACTAAACTTGGAACATAAGGACACACCAATGGCCAACTATCTTGGTGGGCAGGTTCTCCAAGATCAACATCTCGGACGTATCCAGCCTCTCCAATGATGAAAACTGTGTACAAGACAAACAAACAAACAAATAAACATTAAAATCATGGCGACGTTATTCACCTCATCAACAAACAAACTCCCTTGACAAGGATTAAACAGCGGGTAGTCGCCTACATCAAAAGTCAAGAACTTGCTCCACGACACCTTATTGGCCTCAATCCTAGTCGTAACCCATACCTCAACAACATACTCGCGACAAAATAAAGCAGCAAGCTTCTCTTCCCTAACACAAGATAGGGTCAAAAGGCTGTCACGTGTAGCTCTAAACGGCAAATGCAGAAGCCGACCAAACCTCTCACTTGCAAAATCAAAACATTGACAATTTTTGATTAGCAAAATTCGATTTCAAAAACTTCACTCTAATTTTGACAAAAACATTGTCTTGTACTCGGAAAAGGGATGCTTTATCTTACAACTAAACTGATGAAATTGCCCTAATTCTTTGTTCCAAATAACGAACTAACAATCGCTGGAACTGGAAGGATAAAGATCTGCAACAAAAAAACAAATCCGATTTAAGAAACATGAGTACAAGACAAGAGAAGAACACGGTTTTCAAAATCACCAATCGGATTTCAGAAGCATCAATCGGAAAAGGGAAAATAATGAAACACGAGAAGAACACGGTTTAAGAGTTTACATACCTAGAACGAAGCCGATTGCCAAATGAAACCAACGACGAATCGACACAGATCTCTAACGCCGGTCACTCAAACAACATAATCAATGACAGACGGAGACTCGACGGCGGGGACAGATTTTGACATGCATCCGGTAAACGAGACAAAGAGATTCGACGGCGACTGAGAAAGAAAGCTAGGGTTTTTGTTTTTTCTGGAATCGTCTCCGACGATGTAGAAGAATAAAGGGATTGTTTTCTTCTTTTTTTAGAAAATGTAATAAAAAACCAGATAAGGCTTCTTTATTTGGTTAATTGTTTTAGTTTTGGTTTTTTATTTAATTAAATAATGAATGGCATGATTGTGAATTTTGTTACCCAAGAAGGTTTTTCAGACTTTTTACCAAAATAAGAGTTATTCTAGTAAACCAAATCAACCGTGTGTTATTTGAGTTATTTTAGTAAAGATTAGAGTCATTCTAAGCAAATCTCAGTTTATTAATTAGTAGCTTTTTTCCAAACCAAAACACCAAAAAAATCCAAAAGAATGCACCGCTAGATTAGATAGTAGCCTAAACAGGACATGATGATAAAGCAAGTATAGTTGGTCAAATCAAAGGATCAATGTTGAAATCAGTAAAAACAATCATCAATGTGTAGATTATCCTCCATGTTCTTTAACAAACTTGCAGAAGCAGAAGTTTCACCTTCGAATTTGGTAATTTCATTTGTGTCTTCGTTGCGAAGCTGAAGACCCTCCTCCCCCGCCTGATTAATCACTAAACTTCCATCTCTTTGATTGCTCTTCACGGCATCATCTAATCGTAACCTCACATTGTTCAACATCCTCGAAACCGCGTCGACCGCCTCTTTCAACTCGTCGACGTTCTCCAATCTGTCAAAGGCTTGGTCTTCCCACCAAAACCCTAACCCTGATCTGTTGTTCTCTTGGTTTGTCGGAAGAGGAGGCTGATTGTGAAGGAGAGAGGAGACAACGTGATCGACAGAGGAATGACCAAAAGAGTAGAAAGAAGCATGAGAGTTGGAAGAAAGAGGAGTCGCTAAGATTGCGATTTGAGTGCCGGGAGAGAGAAGACAGAGCTCTGAAGCTTTGCGGAAGAGACCGTTTCTGCGTTTTGTGAAAGCAACTGATCTCATGTTCTTGTTTTCGATAGGCTTAATCTCTATCTTTCGTTTTGTGCCTCCCATATTGAAACTTCAAAGAAAGAAAGCCAAATTACACAGACAGATCAAATAGGCAGAGATTGTTTTCATCTTCCCTCGCTTTATATATACTACTATACTCTCTTCCCATCTCTCAACGTTTTACATTTTTTTGTGAGTTTCCATTATTGATCTTATTCTCTATTCAGAAAATTTCCATAATGGGTTGTTTCCTAAGATTACCATTTTTTTTTTTTTTTTGAACTATTTTAGTAAATACA
This sequence comes from Arabidopsis thaliana x Arabidopsis arenosa, assembly GCA_019202795.1. Lineage (NCBI taxonomy): Eukaryota > Viridiplantae > Streptophyta > Magnoliopsida > Brassicales > Brassicaceae > Arabidopsis > Arabidopsis thaliana x Arabidopsis arenosa. Next base: position 2,357,774 of record CM032919.1, on the reverse strand, counting down.
TAAGAGTACTTTTTTCTATTCGTTTTTCCATTTTTTTTTTTTAATTCCTACAGACTAATTTTAGGTACAGTTTTGATTAAAATTAATTTTACACGTAAACCCTAACTGGCACCCAAAATTAATTTTAGGCACAGTTGCAGAATATGACATATATAACATTAGCTCATGAGACATGGCTTATGTATAAAGGTTTATCTTAACCTAACCCTATATTATTTCCCGGTCCTTATTCTCTCTGGCCAAAAGGGACTATAGGCAAATATATTGCTTGAATCACTATGTTGTAACTATAGATTGTTATTTAGTTTTTTTGGGTAACTTTAAAGCTTATGAACCGTGTTGCTTTTTGTTCTTCACTGCCTTTTTGTGGGACTGACTCGCAGTCCAGTCGGGATCATCATCGTCTGCTACATTCGGGCAAATGTTCTCGTCTCTTCTCCTCTTCCCTGAACCGGGACCAGTTTTGTAGTGGTCGTTGATGGTTGAATATATGGTTTCCAATAACCGATCTCCGTATTTGCTCACCTTGGCTCTGTTTAGAGTTTACAAGACCAAAACCCCCCTGAGTTTTCTTCATACCTTTGGTTAGACAAAGAGAATAGAATTCAAAAAGCTTCAAGATACTTACTTTCCTAGACCATTGATATCAAGGAGTTCCTCTTTGTTTCTGGGAAGTCGTTTACTTATCTGCTCAAGCGTCGCTTTGCTACAAACACAGAGATTTTTTTATTACTTATGATCTGAGAAGAAATGTCATTAAAATGGATCATGAACTTACCCGAATATATGATATGCCATGACTCCATCTGAGGATTCTTTGACAATATCAGAACGAAGCTTTTTCAAGGCTGTCAACAAAATGTGGGAGAGATTCTAGCCCGACATTGAGACAAATGAAGCAGCCTTTAGCAATTTAGAGTGCTGGTTTAATCATTGAGCAAGAAAAGGAAACAAGGATACAAGAAGGTATACCGAATCTTGTGGGGCAGCTTTTGCCATTGGAAGAGTAGTTTGCTTTAGTGTAACTTTTGCTATGGAGTTGCTCGGCTTTGATGCTTTTATGGTCGAAGGAAACCTGTAACAGATCTGTAAGTTTGCTAAAACTAACCTTTATCAAAACGAATTAACATATAACAAAATCTATAAGCCCTCTCAAAAATATAGAACAATGAATAGCAGCAATAACATTGCAGTAAGAACAGATAGATTTCAATACATTTCCCAACGTTTGAGCTACTAATGACATCAATTTGGTTGCAAGTAGTTTGTGAACATTAAAGAAAGGAATATCTCGAGTGTAAAGTCAAACCTCATCGTTATACTCTGGCCTCCAGATAAGAGCGAGGCAGCCTTTGATCTATTCACCTATACAAAATGATAGATAAATGGATGTTACCTGTATACACATATACATTTGTACACAAACACATTCATTGTTAAGCATAATTTAACCAGAGAGAAAAGCGCAAAAAGCAATATGTTACCAGAAACAAACCTCCAGCAACAATGATACATATCCACTAAGATCTCTTTTACAACATCAAACATAGTAAAAACCGAAATAGGAATTATTTGTACCTTCAGCAATGACGATATAGATCCATACAGATCACTTTTTCTAACACCCTCTGCCAGAATATCCTCTGTCACAAGATAGTGCAAAATACGAGAGGCTTCACTTTTAGTTAAATGCTTTCCTGCTCCGTGGAGGTGCAAAGTCTCTTGTCTGTTTCTCTTGACCTAACCAAAAGCCAATTACTTGCAAGTGAGTGAAACTGATAGGATTCATGGGCTTGAAGATCAACCAGCGAAATAAAGTAAAAATGATTTATGAGGTATAAATGGTTATCAGGTTCTGGAAATAGAATCAAAATAAATGTTAGTAGTGCATACCGACTGGTTTAAGGATCCCCTGTAGACTTCTACAATATGAGCTGACGAAAACCTTTCTCCTGTTAGCTTAACCAGTTCCACCTATCCAGCCACAAAAGATTGACGTACGTCACTGGTACAACATCCAGCAGGTAAAGTACATGATGAACTTCAGATGAATCCTATACCAGTTGCCTAGCAATCACAGTTACATCTTTGTCAATCAATATTTTGCTGCTGGAACAATTATCACATGTGTTTTTGCAGTTTGTTGAATCAAATTTTTCTCCCAAATGAACTAGCTGTAAGAAACGTCGACAATCCACCTCATTTTCACAGTAACTAACCTGAAGCAGCAAAATTTGGAAATATACATCAGCAAGTAGAGTTAGAACTTTGAAGGCAAACACAGGGAATCTTGCCAATAGATACCATGCGGAGAAGGTTTTCCGTGTTCGTTTCGAGCATCCTCCCTGAACTTGCTTTACAATTATATCCCATTTTCATCTGGCCTTGGCCAAGTCCTCCTTGGCTAATCATATGCTTCACTCGAATCTGAAAAAATGTATTTTGTAACCACAAACATGACCAAGAGCGTAGGTATTCCCCCAGAGTAGTAACTTGATAGTGTCAGATTTATGCAACTTACATAATCAGTGTAACTGTAATACAAAACACATGATGACCTCTGGCCGTCTCTACCAGCACGACCACATTCCTTGCATGAGAACAAAATTAGCCTATGTGAATTTCTAGCTATTATCAGGTTCTACTCGATTGATGTAAAATCAGTTTACTAGGATATTCATAATTCAGTGTTCAGTAAAACACCTGATGATAGCCTTCAATGGACTTTGGTAGAGAATGATGAATTACAAAACGAACATCAGGCTTATTGATTCCTGAAATACCAACATTAGCAGGTAGCAAACTTCAATCAATCAAATTGGTTATAACAGAGACCATTCATTACCCATTCCAAATGCCACTGTAGCACATATTATATTGATTTCATCCTTGCTCCATTGTTTCTGTACAAAGGCACGTTTACCAGGATCCATACTGCCATGGTAGAAGGCCGCTTTATGGCCAAACGCCTGAAATAGGTACGCTCACAATATGTGAAAACCTCCTTATTAAATAGATACGAGAAAGGCAAACAAACGACCAACCCGCAACGTTTCCGTGACTTTTTCGCAGTCCATTCTTGAAAGACAATAAATGATGCCACATTCATCAAAATGGTTTTCCCGGATAAACTTGTCAATATCTTCCAGACACTTATTTGTCTTGGGAACAACAGAATACCTGAAAAAATTTTAGTAAGCAACATTCTGAACGCAGAATTCGTTTAAGCTATTTTCAGTACATTACCATAGATTAGGGCGATTAAAACTTTGCCGGAAAACAACACAGTTTACCAGCCCGAGAGCTTGTACAACATCTTCTTTTACGCTGGCTGTTGCAGTAGCTGTTAAAGCTAACATGGGAATGTTAGGAAACTTCTGCTTCAGAACACCAAGACCCTGCATATTGCAGCATTGTTTTAAGAGATAAAAAAGGAAGGTTATGTTTCTTAAAAACAGAAATGTATAAGCAATGTCTGTATTAAGCTTTAAGGAGGCTTAACCTGGTAGTCTGGTCGAAAGTCATGCCCCCACTGACTCACACAATGAGCTTCATCAATAACAAATCGAGCAAGCAAACTACGGGAGTTTAAGATTTCGAGGTGCCTTAAAAGGGATTCACTTCTGTAGTCAAGAAAGAGAAGCTTCTCAGCTTGATGTTACTGGTACTATTTTCACGATAGGAAAGACTTGCAATACTTACATTCCTAGAACTATAAGATGTAAGACTTTGGTTAAATTCTATCGAGAAACTATTGCAAGTATCCAATGCAATAATAAATTTCAACACCAGCTAGTATAGTTTAACCCAGAAAAATCTAGTAGCAGGGGAGAATCTGATGGGAGTTGAGCCCAAATCAAGCCTACAAAGACTCTTGGGCAATAGTCACAGTCACCACAAAAGATAGCTTAAGGGTATGAATGTTCTTATGCCTTATAAGGCTTTAATTTGTTCCACACCTATCCGATGGGGATTTTTGAATACCCACATTCTTTTCAGAATCAACAACTAAAGAAAATAATGACTCACTTTGCCACTTTTTCTGGTGTTACATACAGTAACTTGTATTTAGAATTCTCAGAGCTCAGCTCCTGAAGTATCTCTAGTTGTTCAGCCCACTCCATTCCGGCACTTAAGGAAGCAGCAGATATATTGGTCTATAGCCATGATTCAGAAGCCAAAGTGTTAATCAGGACAAATTTTCTGATTACAACATAGAAATGAAACTGAAGACAGAAACAACATTCTGGGGTTGCTGAAGTTCTCACCTGCAATAAGTTCATTATCTGGTCTTGAATGAGTGAAACAAGCGGAGAAATGACTAATGTTATTCCTGCACAGAGTAGAGCAGGGAGCTGCAGAGAAAAAGATGTTATGAAGACGTTTTTGATGTCCTAGACGCAAAGCAACTCTTCTGACACTGAAGTATAACCTCCATCAGGACAGAATACTAGCTTATACTTTCACCCTAGAACACAACTTGAAACTGTCATCTCTTTTTAACTGGATATAAGCAAAAATCTGTGTATAGAATAAAAGCCAGAAATAGCTTTTCAAATAAAATTAGATTTCAACGTAACAGTTAAGATGTCGTTACCTGATATGTCAAGCTTTTCCCCCCTCCGGTTGGCATCAAAACAAAAACATCATAACCACTCATTGTAGCATTAATGATCTCTCTTTGGTTGGGTCGAAATGAGTTGTTTCCAAACACTATTTTGTTATAGACCTAATCATTGCAATGGATCACATGAGTACACAGGAGGGATGTAAATAATAGAACAGCGGAAGACAGATAACCAATCACCTCCAGATTTTTCGTCCAAGGCAAATCACGACTGGTCCACTTTTTGTCATTTGAACTCTCGGTATCAGTGACATCTATAACCTCAGAAACAGATTGTTCCCTCTCTACAGAACCAGATGAAATATCATACCTCTCTTTAGAAACTAAATAGTCTCTTGGCATATTCCAGTTATCAGTTACATATCTGCCTTCCGCTGCTGGGCATAAACCACCACATGATTTGTCAGGAGAATCTGTCTGCGCATAAACCACCACATGATTTGTTGTTTGAGGTGTTTCATACTGAATATTATGAGAAGTTGTAGATACCAAACACTGAGATTTTTTCCTTTCTTTATTTTGGATAAGGATCTCGAGCTGCTGGATTTGCTTTTTCAACAGTAACCTAGCAAGTAGCAACGATACAAGTGTCAACAGCTTAGAAACTACGTCAGAACTCAATGTATACTCTCAGTTGTGATGCAATTAACGAGATAACATAAAAAAGCAGACATGTTATCAGATGTTTCCTTATTCCTTACGCCTAATTCCTTCTTGCTGTATAATTTCCCAACAACTTTTCTGTGTAATGTATCACAGCCTAATGAAGAAGCTAAATCATTTTCCAAATAGGACAAAGCAAAGAAAAAGGGAATATAATTGAAGAGTGATGGGAATGCAAACCTTTTTTGACGAAGCTGTTCAACATGATCAGGGCCCAGGTCATAAGTATTGTCGAGGAGTTCATTTGATATTGCAAGTAGCGTATCCTTCATTTGTTCCACATGGGTAGAAGCTTCAGGACAAAGCCCTAGCTGCGTGGATACCAAAGCAAACAAAATGAGAAACCCAATTGGTTTATGAAATAACTATGGAGAATATGAGAGAATTGGTAGCATACCTTTATTCCATGACTACAGTTGGAACATAATTCAGGAGGCAAACCTTGCTCTTCTTCTCTTCTGGAAGCAAATATATCCACAAACTTAGATACTGATGGTTGCTTGGTACACGTTGAAGGGCAGTGGTCCATCACAATCTGATCCACGTCAATAATCTGCGCTCCAAAGTTAGCACATGTTGGAGTTAATCTATACCGTTATTCGGCACAAGTAATTACGAAAAGATTTCATTTTAGTTCACTGAAAATTGGTCCAAAATCCAAAGCTAGCTGTAAATATTACCTCCATTATGTCATCATAATCAATCTCACCAAGACTAGCTTCCCTAGGTTCCACCGGTCTGGCTAGGTGTGCGGAATTTTTGATTGGTGGCATCTCCATACCATTTGTATATTTACAACCAGTTACTGAATCTCTAACCTCATCATTGACCCGTGGAACCTTGCCAATAGTTATTTTATTATCACCTACGGAAGAGGATGAGAAACTGTCAAATGATTTTGCAGTGCCTCTTACACTCCTTTGACTATGCTCTGGATGATTGTGTGCGTAGAAAGATCCATCAGCACTGGATGTAACTTTAACAGTGGATCCTTTCGTAGATGATGAACGATCAGTGCTGCCATCAACAATTGCAGGAGTAATGCCAGGTCTCAGGTAAGTATTATTTATTGAGAGATTTATAAGAGTACACCACGCCTGAAAACATTGGATAGCAACTCAAGTTATATATGTGTACAATGATTGAAGAAAGGTCTCTGCCAGGGGAAGATCAATCCCGAAAAAACCAGAGTTCAATTGCAACGGTGACCTAAATTGTCTACTCAGAGACAGGAAATGGAAGAAGAACAACACTATAGACTAAAAAATCCTCCACAACAAACATGCTGAAAGGATTGGACTAAGTCAAAATTCAATTACAATCAAAGTTTTTCCTTCAACTATAGTACCTTTTCAATTTCTGGTCGTGCCAAAGTTTGCACAGTTACAGGAGCGATGTTTTCAATAGACCTAGACATAGAGAGAAACAAGTTTTTTCAGATAGCCGTAAACCACTTCAGCTAAAAGACTGATACATGAAGACAACTGAGGAAACCTCACAAGAGTTTCTACCACTGTATTGTTACTAGAAAAATCAAAGGATGATATGATGAACAACTAGCTCTTTTTTAACTGGAGGTGTTAGAAGTAACTGAAGAATAAATCCATACATTGGACTAGGGGATTTTCACTCATAAAGAAGTAGGCTTATTCTAGTTCAAGATCACCTATCTCCAGAATCAGAACAAGCAATGACACAAGTTCAAACGATGCTGGAAAAGCTAGATGTTACAGCGTGGTGAAAACACTATCTTTGAAGTCAGCGGAAATAGTTATAAGTAATCTTCACTAGTAACCAAACTGGATACAAAAACGCAAGAAAAACATTAAAAGACAGAAAGAGCTGATTGTTCCTCAAAAGAACAGAATGCATTACCTAGCAGCCATTTCTCTATCTCTTCCCAGCTTTTGACTTTCTAGAGAGTAAAGGAAATTGGAGCCCATAAACTTATTCAAGGATGGTATACACTCAAAAGCCTTGGCATGTTTCGACCAATTTGTTTGAGGAAAATGACCTCTGGATTCATTAACTTCATGGAGATGACTCCCACTGCATTTAAACAATCAGGAAGATTAGAACAAAAGATCCGTGAAAAGTTATTCATAAAACCAAAATGGACAGGGATAAGGCTAATCTTGCCTCATTATACTCATAGATTTACATGCCAAAGAGCTTCCAGCAATTTTATCTCCTCTTGTCACCACCATTTTACTGTACAAAAACCAAAGAAGTGGCATTGTTATTAGATGAATCTGATGGAAATTGTAACAAAAACTGCAGAAATTTCGTACTATGATCGCTATGAAAACTACAATGTTACTCCACAACGAATTTGACGATTAATTTCATAATCTCTGCATAGGAAATCGAAGAACTAACCAAATCCAGAAGCTAATCAACTAGGAGATGAAGCGATCTGCTATGACTACCGAAAATTCCTCTTTACACACACAAAACCGATCAAAACACTCAAAAATTATCATCGGTGAGAGAAAAAAGCGAACAAAAAACCCTAGAAATGACTGGGAAACGGGAAGATCGAGATTACATTTTCAAATCGATGAAACTCTCTTGCTTCTGCGGCGGAATAGTGATCGGCGGCGAAACTTTTCCGGTAAGATCTCGAGGCGAGAGAGAAGAAAGAGCGCGTCTCCAATTACAGCATTCTGCGATTTCCGTATGGCGGGATAGTTAAAAGGTTCACTCTCCTCTCACACTCACAGACATCAAAAACAAATATATTTTGAATTTGAAGGAAATTAATTCCATATATCGTTTTTAAATCCATATTTTTTTAAACAACAACGATAAATTTGAAAAATTGTAACATGACAAAATACTCAAAATAGTATTACACGGGATTTCAATTTTACAAAAAAAAATGTTGTAAATTTTTTAATTTGAGCACTGTTGTATATGAAAATTAATTAGCCAAAAAAAACCAATGGCCTGATTTCTTTTCTTAATTTATTATTGTTTACGTAAGCCTAATTTATTAAACAAAATATTCGGATTTTAGATTTCAGATTTTTTTGGTGACTTTTATTCGAGAATTTAAACATTTTTATTGGAATCTCTACCCTATAGAGAGTTAAGAAATTCCATATTACAATAAAAAAAAATATAAAACGTTAAAAGAAGAAGTGAATAAGATGTTTTTCTTGAAGAACTTTTAATATCTAGATAAGAAATTTATTTGACAATGTCATCTACTTATTAGTCTATTTTCTGATGCCAAATACAGGTTTGGAAGTATTTGTCATTGATTGTAGTTTGAAAACCGTATCATCGGAACAACGTAAAGTCCTTCGGTAAGAATCGAAATGTCTTCCTGCAGAGACCTTGAAAAGCCCGGCGTTGTTGAAGATGACTCGTAGTTCGAAGGCTCTGAGCTATCCCAACCTAAAGACATCCACAACAACCTCAAGATATATGCAAAGGTATGTTTACACTTTCAAATCCGCAATAATCTGAAGATCTATGCAAAGGTAAGTTTAAACTTTCAAAGAAAACATCTATTAGGTCCGTTTAACAGAGATTTAAATTGAATCTTAGCTAGATTCTTTTCTATTAGCTATTTGATTTGATTTATTGAGAGATGTGGATTTTTTATGAAAACAGATAAGAGAGTGAGAGATTTGAAATTGGCACCTGGATTAATCATGTTCAGTACAAATGGATTGATTGCCTGCAAGTTTTAATATTTAGATGTCTCAAATTAAAACTAAACTACACTAAACTAAAATACTATTATTTTAATATTTAGATACTCAAAAAAATTTGTAACCTATGAACATGTTCTTACAACTTAAACCTACACATGATTTGGAAAAAAATCATGTGATATAGAGGGAAAAGTTCAAAACAAATAATGTCAAATGATAAGTAAAAATTATCTAAGAATAACTTGTTGCATCATCATTACAATTTTTCTAATTTGCCTTCACACTATAGTCATTGTGCAAATAAAGATCAAATTAAGAAAAAAAGAAATGAATTATGAATATTTCAAACACAATTGCATATGTAGTTCTCAAAATATCTCTGAACCGCAATCACGGTTCATTTAAATTATCTAATCTCACATGAGATAACATGTATATGCTTGGTGACAATCAAATCCGACATTCCAAGTTTGATGAGTGTCTTCAAACAAAATTGGCAAATACTCACCTAAGCTCAAATTTACGATAAATATTTTTGTCTGATTGACTGTCAATTTTAGAGGAAGAACTCTCGACATGAATCTGTATATACTTGGTAAATACTTCTCTTTAGATTAACAAAAGCACAAAAGCGTAGATGATTGCCACCGATCATAAGATTTGCACTTGTAAGATCCGTGGAAGCATACCCTATTACAATATGTGATTTTCTTGGTCTCTAATAGACCCGAGATAATGGAACCACGCACACTTTCAGATATAGCAGATGATATATAAAAATAACAGTATAAGATTTATTCATTAACAAATGTGGTTCTAATAAAAAATATATGCTATGCATGTGTCAACTAAGAAGAACCTTTTGCATCATCATTAATATTTTTTCTGATTTGCGTTCAAACTATTGTCATTGTGCAAATTAAAAAAAAAAGAAATCTGAATATTTCAAACACACTAAGAAAATGCATAATATGATGTTCTTATTAGTGGTACACAATTGCATATGCATGTCTCTGGATATTTCTGAAGTGTATTCACAATTCATTTAAGTTCTCTAATCTCACATGAGATATCATTTAAGTTCTCTAATCTCACATGAGATGACATGTATCATATTCTTCACATGAGAACTAGTCATCTCAATATATGCATGATAACATTCAAATCCTGAAAAAAGTGAATTCTGAAAATTTCAAATCACACACTAAAAAGACCATATAATATACAAAATATTTTATTTAAGGTCGCGATGCCCAAACCGAACTTATCATCAACCAGTCTCTTCTTTCTTCTACTACAAATTTTACAAGATTTTCAAAAGCAAAATCCCAAAGCATTTATGAGACGAACCTTAAGATTTAATGAAAAAGAGAAAGAAAAAAAACTCAACAGAGAGCAAGAGACAAATTCGACAGACCAACGAAAACCTTTTCTTTCTTTTTTTGGTTTTAGAAAACTTTCTTGAAAACAAAACCAATCTTTTATTGTGTTTTAACTGACTCGGACTTCTCCCATGCTAGCATGCACTTGCTTCACTGTCTTATCATACTCATCTTCTTCGTCTTCTTCTTCTTCTACATCCTCAACCTCTTCCTCCTTGCCCTCGGCATCTTCTTCTCCTCCCCACCCAAATACTCCAATCGATCGAGAAACAGGAGCTGGAGTTTTTGCCTCTTCCACAATCTTCATGATCTCTTCGACACTTTGGAGCGAGAATGTCGGGTTCTCTTTACTGAAGTATGCAGCTTGAGCTGTTTCTGTAAGTTCCCTTGGCAGGTTCTTTAAGAACCATGGATGTTTCTTGATCTCAGCTATCTTAATCCTCTGCAAGAAAAATGATAAGTTACACAAGTAATTATCTCACAAAGGATGGCCAAGCTTTTCGAGAGAGTGATACCTTATTCGAGTTGGCGACAAATATACGGGAGAGGAGATGTTTGCAATCTTGTGAGATATGGACATAGTCCGGGATCTTGTACTTGACAGCCATTATTCTCTGTAACAATGTGGCACGACGATTAGTGGGTCATGTCATCTCTTAAAGCCAAGAGTGCAAAAACAAAGAAACCTACTTGTATTGTTTTTTTGAAGTTTTTAGGATCCTCTTGGTCTTCAAATGGGTATGCTCCCACCAGCATGACATAAAGAGTCACACCACAAGACCATACATCAGCCATCTGAGTGAGAGAAAAAATATAAGTACCAAACGCTAATGATTTCTGTGAAGTTGATGTTTCCAAATCCAAACAATAAGATCATAAGAATTTCATAGAGCATATGGGTCAAGATAAAAAATGGAAAACAACACATCCTGGTCCTGGATAATTAAAAAGACAAAATTCTTTATCAACTACTTAATAAACGACTGCCCAAATCTATCACGGCCACAGCAGATATCTGCCAAGATGGGGCTTATCTCTGCCTTCTTGATGTATACAAATATTATGCATGAGCAAAAGTTGAAAGAGCTACATTACTACGCAGGAAGAATTTTAAAACTATGATGTCTCTATCAAGATGCTAAGCACACTTGATATACTAATACTTGCAGACCAATAAGATTACCTTGCCATCATACTCTCCGCGAGAAAGAACCTCAGGTGCAATATATGCTGGAGTTCCAACAGTTGATTTGGGCATAGAGTGCAACAGTGAGGACTACAAAAGAAGAAAAATAGCTCACATGAAAGTGACAAGGGCCCTCGCAAATGGAGGGAAAAAGAAGAAGAAGGAGCTTGTTACGACAGGATAAATTAAGAAATCACTAGCACATTCAAGTGCATGCTGGCGATATATGGCAGACCTTGGAATAACCAAAATCACAGATTTTCAGGCGTGGAGCAGGACTTCCATCCAAGAGGGTATTTTCGAGCTTCAGATCTCTATGGCATATTTGCTGTGACAGTAAGGAAATAATGTGAGTACAGGACTGATACCTCAGAAATTCTGAATATCTGTGAAGTTAAGAAATAAAACTTTGTAAGCCATCTCTTTCTATCCCTTACCATAGCATGGCAATAGCTGACTCCAGATATAAGCTGCTGGAAAAAGTATCTTGCCTGTAAGAAAAAAAAACGATGTGCACAAGAATTTGAATATCATAATCAGAGAAGCTGCGCCAAATGATTTACAACACATATTCCTTTTGCTTCATATACTACAAACACACAAATATAGTTCTACAGACCACAATACAAGTCTGAAATTGATCATTTAGTAGACACCACAATGACTTTAAATGGCAAGAGAAGCTCACCTCATCCTCACTGAATCTTCCAGCACTACATATACGCTCAAATAACTCACCGCCAGCAGCAAATTCCATAGCAATGGCGATGTGTGTTGGTGTCAAAACCACCTGAAAATGCCAAAAGATAACTACTTCCGGTGAGACATTTCAACATAGATTTAAACATTTGCCACCACAAAGCTGTAGAAAAATGCACGGACTTACCTCCTTAAACCGGATTATATTGGGATGACGAAGTGATCTGTGATTAATAATCTCTCTCGCCACGTTCTCATCAATCTATTCACCAAAACAAAAGAAAGGTTCAAAATTTACATAATCAATCAAAATTTACATAATCAAAGTGAACACACACAAAGTATGAATCCCAGATAAACAAAGTAAAAATACTCCAACTAGCAACTAGCAATTACACAAGAAACTAAAATTGAGATATAGAAGAACCTTAGGGCCACGCTCGATGTACTTCATAGCAACAAGTTCTTTGGAGTTTTTGACTCTCATGAGCCTAGCTACTCCAAAATTCCCAGCACCGATGTCTTTAACAAGCTCGTACTTGTCCATTTTCTTATAGCGAAATCAAACAACACAAACCCAAGAAAACAATTCCCCCAAAATCTCCAAGTGAAATTCAAAACCCAGAAAAGGGAAAGCGATTCAGAGGTTTTTCGCGATTACTAAAAAAAAAAAATGAAATTGGAAGAGAGATTTTTGAAAGCAAAAGCGAAATTGTCGATATCCTTTTTTCTTATCCGTGAAGAAATTCTAAGAGAAGAAGATATGATTACGATTACAATGATGATGATGATGATGCCGTAATAATCTCCATCGTTCCTTGCTGGCTTCTTCTCACGAAGTCACGATGGCTCTTTTTTTTTTTTTTTTTTTAATTAGTAGTTTATTATTTAATATTTATTAAACATTTTTGTTAATTTAAGAGTTATTATATTAATAAATATGGGACCCACAAATTCCAATTTAATCGGTTCTTTAGTGACTGAGACGTCGCTTTATGTGAAAAGGATATTTTAGTTCTCACAGAATTGCGTCTATACTTTCTTTATTTATTATCTTTCTTTTTTTTCTGCAATTTGCCGATTCTACGAGAACATCATTTGTTTATAACTCAAGATTGCTTTACTAATTCTCTAGTGTCTTTATAAGATTTGGAGATTATTTTAAGTTTTTTAGCTTAAAATATCCAGTTTATCAAAAAATGAGATTTCGTTGGATATTTTTACCTGAGAATATTTAGTTACCGAAAAATACGATTATTTAAGATTAGATAAACTATAATTGCAACTGACGGTCAAAAGTTAGAAAGCTATATAAGTTATAACGAATCTGAATATGATTTATCTTGTTGGATTATCTTGATGTGTTTTTGCCTTTTATGGAAAGATTCGATTTGGAACAACTACTGAATTAACATGAAAAACGTAATTAAACATTGACTTGTTGGTTATTGGTAGAATGGTTGGTTTATACTTTCCGAATGTCGCTATGTGAAATCACATTTTGATTATAGATATAATTTTAAAATTGCAAAATTGTTAGATTTGTTAAAGTAATGGTAGGTGCTGCAAACAACATAAACTCTCCTGAAGAGACAATTGAAACCGATAAAGGCAAAAAAAAAAAAAGCTCTCCTTTTCTTCTCTTCTTCCTCGACGCTGGCCTCTCGCCGGTGGTCGGAAATTTCTTCATGGCTCCCAAAAAGAGAAGGAAGCCTCTCCGTGGGGCTGTTCCTGGCTCCTCAAAGTTTGCCCGAATCTCTGCTCGCGCCGCTAACAAAAGCTGTACGGCGCCTCTCGTTTCTTCTGGTGGTGCTTCGTCTCCACTGAGTTCTTCCCAGGCTGCGTCTGCTAGCTTTGCGTCTCTCTTGGAGGTTCCCAGCCCAGATCTACCTGTTGCGACTGCCTCGGTTCCTGTGCCTCTTTTAGATCTGAAACCGATTTCTGCGATTTCGTCTTCCACTGCCGTTGAAGGTCCATCCTCCGGTGTCGAGGTATCAACTGTCCCTGCCGAGAATCCTTGTTCTCGTCTATCCTCAGCCTCCGTTTCCCTGGAGTTTGGTCCGCCGGGATCTTCGCCTCACATTGTTGTAGGTTCAACCTCCAATGTTGATGCGGAAAATGGCCATCCTAGTGCTACCGTTGCAGGTTCAACCTCCGGTGAGATCACAAATGAGCCTTTGTCTCAAGAATTGAAAGATGTGAACATTCCTCCTGCTCCTCGCAAATACTCTACAGTGGCGCGTGACCCTTCTTGTTTGGAGGAGATTGGCACTCCGACTCAGCATATTTCGGGTGCTCCCTTTGTCTTCATACCAGATGAGAATATCCAAGCTGCAAAGGTCGAATTTAAAGATTTTGTCTTTGCTCAATTCCATGGACCTTCCCCGGCAATGGGAAGGATTATTGGTGTCGTTAATGCGCTATGGGCGAAACAGGGGCCGCGTATCTTTGTTCATAGCTTAGGAGCAGGTTCTTTTCTGTTCAAGATAACAAATCCGAGAGCAAGAGAGGCGATTCTCAGCCGCAACATGTGGAACATTGCGGGGCACCCAATGTTTGTTGCTCCCTGGTCGCCTGACTTTAGTCCAGATTCTCCGCCAATATCATCTGCTATTGTTACAGTGGAATTAAGAGGTGTACCATATCTCCTTTTTAATAAAGAGAGTCTCGGTCGAATCGCTACTGCGGTTGGTAAACCGATCGCTCTTGCTCCTGAAACAGCAAGAAAAGAGAATTTTGAAGTCGCAAAGATTCTTGTTCGGATAAATCTGCTAAAGGATCTGCCTTCACGTGTTGTCTCCGGGTTCAGCGATGGCAGGGAGATAGATATCGAGGTCTCTTATCCTTGGTTACCTCCAAAGTGCGCTGTTTGTAATCAGTTTGGCCACGAGACAAGTTTGTGTAGACTCAAACCACCTTCTGCTTCTGGAAGAAAGGTAGCCAGGAGGTCCACTAGCAGACGAGGTCGTCCTTCTCGTCGAGAAAGGCTATCCAGAAAGGCAAATCACTCACGTGAGGGGCGATCCAGGACTGTGGCAAGCACTCGCCTTATCTCCTCCGTTGTGTCTGATATGGTAGTAACTTCTGAAGAAATTAAAGCTACAAATTTGCAGATTGTGGTTGAACCGGAACTGGGTAAGAAGATTGAATTGTCTGAGTTGCCTGGTCATGTTCTTTCTACCCCTTTGATTATATCTCCTGCTGAGCCCAGTTGCATATTGGGTGCTGCTAAGGAAGTAGAGCAACCTTTTATTCTGGTGTCTCACCGGAAGAGTGGCCGCAAGGCCGCTTCGTTACATTAGCTACCCATTATCATGTATTTTGTATGGAACATTAGAGGACTGAATAATAGCTCGCGACAGTGTATGACAAAGGAATGGATTAATATCCGTAAGCCTCTTTTTGGTGCTTTTTTGGAGACGCATATTCGGGAAATAAATGCAAGGAGGGTTGCAAATGCTATCCCGGTTGGTTGGAAGTTTTTTGGGAATTTTGATCACCATAGCTCGGCAAGGATTGTGGTAGTTTGGGATCCTAGTATCTCTGTGATGATCTACCAAGCCTCGGCTCAAGTGGTTACTTGCGGGGTTTTCTTGCCTGCGGATAATGTTAGCCTCACCATTTCTTTTGTTTATGGTTTCAACTCGGTTGAGCAAAGAATACCTCTCTGGGAGGAATTAGTGTCGATTAACTCTGATACACCCGTCAACTCTCATCCTTGGGCTGTATTAGGTGATTTTAATCAGATTTTGCGTGTCTCTCAACACTCGGATCACCAAACTAGAGAGATTGACACAAGTGGCATGGAAGAGATGAATCTTGCCATCCAGGATGCTGAATTGTTTGAAGCCCAGTCTAAAGGTCTTCTCTTTTCTTGGTGGAACTGTAGTGATGGGCACACTATTTCGAAGAGAATTGATCATGCTCTGATTAACCAGAATTGGGCGTCTGCTTTCCCGGATGCTTTTGCGGAGTTTCTGGATCCCAAGTAATCTGATCACACACCCATTTGGTTTTCTTTTCCGTCTCTTAAGCGTCTTGTTGTCAGGCCGTTTCAATTCTTTCATCATCTAGTCGATCATCCTGATTATGCTGAGGTGGTGTGTCAGTCTTGGGATTGCGGTTCTGTTACTGGATCTGATCAGTTTAAGGTTGTGAAATCTCTTAAGGCTTTGAAGCCGGTTCTTCGACGTCTTAACAAGCGTCACTTCAGCGGTATATCTGTAAGAGTTAAGGAAGAGGAATCCAAATTGGATAATCTGCACAGGATCATCCTTTCTAGCCCAACTCCAGAACTCGCGAGAGAGGAGCATCTTGTTAGAGCGAAATGGCAGTTCCTTCACAGAGCTGAGGAAAAGTTTTTTCGCCAACGTTCTCGTGTTAAGTGGATGGATCTTGGTGACCGTAACACGGCCTATTTTCACAAGTCTCTTGTTGTCAGACTAAATCGAAATCATATTCATTTTCTGCAGGACCAGAATGATAGAAGAATTGTCAATGATACCGAATTAAAGTCACATGCTGCTGCGTATTTTGAAGACATTCTCGGGAATACAAGCTTAGCCACCTCTCCTTGTCTTACTTCTGACCTTGCTGACCTCCTTTCCTTTAAATGTTCTGACCTGCAGAAGTTGAACCTGGTTAAAACAGTTTCGGAAGAGGAGATAACTAGTACTGTTTTTGCTCTGCCATTAAACAAATGCCCAGGTCCTGATGGATATTCTGTTGAATTTTTTAGAGCCTCTTGGAACATTGTGCGGTCTGATGTCGTTGCTGCTATTCAAGAATTCTTCCGTAACGGCCGTTTGCTCAAGGATTTCAACACCACAAAAATCGCACTTATCCCAAAATTTCCTGAAGCATGCAAACTAGGTGATTACAGGCCCATAAGCTGCTGCAACTTGGTCTATAAAATCATTTCCAAGATAGTTGCTAATCGCTTGAAGCCAATTCTTCAAGATTGTATTTCATCTAATCAAGCTGCGTTTCTAAAGGGAAGGCTCTTAGGGGAAAATGTGCTTTTAGCTTCAGAGCTTATTCGGTACTATCAACGATCCACCTGCCCTAAAAGCTCTATGTTGAAGGTCGACATTAAGAAAGCTTTCGACACGGTTTGTTGGGATTTTGTTCTCAAGCTCTTGGCTGCTCAGGATTTTCCACCTATGTTTTGTGCTTGGATCAAGGAATGCATTTCCTCTCCAAGATTCTCTGTGGCAATTAATGGGGAACTTGCTGGATTCTTTAAAGGAAAGAAAGGTTTACGGCAAGGAGATCCTCTCTCGCCGTATCTTTTTATTATGGTCATGCAAGCGCTGTCTAAGTTACTTGAAAAGGCTGCTGATCATGGGAAAATAGTGTTGCATCCGAAGTGTTTGGAACCCAGAATCACTCACTTACTATTTGCGGATGATCTCTTGGTTTTTTCTGACGGTTCGAGAAACTCTTTGGTCGGTATTGCAGAGGTTATGCGCCTGTTTAAAGAAATGTCTGGATTGGATATGAATCCTACAAAATCTGAGATTTTTTTCGGTGGTTATTCTGAATCAGAAGCAGAACAGTTAAGCGTTTTGGCTGGTATTAAGTTGGGAACCTTCCCGACTCGGTACTTAGGCTTACCGCTTAACCCGACCAGAATCTCTTTTGCCACCCTGCAGCCCTTTCTTGAGAGAATCACCAGCAAGCTTCACTCTTGGACTGCAAAGTTTCTCTCCTTCGCTGGTAAAATCCGGTTGATATCTTCGGTGATTTATGGAATGGTAAACTTTTGGAGTAGTGTGTTCATGCTCCCTAAGCAATTTTATGCAAAAGTAGATTCCCTTTGTTCTGCATTCCTTTGGAAGAACAAGGTTGGTTCTGCTTCGGGAGCAAGAGTTAGTTGGAAAGATATTTGCAGGCCTAAGGATGAAGGGGGTCTTGGTATTCGCCTGCTGGAAGATTTTGAGGTTGTCTTCAGATTGAAACATGTGTGGAATTTTTTCTCAAAATCAGGTTCTTTGTGGGTTGCTTGGTTGAAAGGAAACATTTTTCTCAGGAAAAGTTATTGGATTACTCAAGAGGCAAACCGGTTTTCTAAGACTGTCAACAGTATGCTGCAGCTCAAACCTAGAATTATCGAACTACTCAAGTGCGATGTAAGTGATGGGAGGTCGGCTTCTTTCTGGTACGACTCCTGGACTGACTTTGGACAGCTTATAACCTTCCTTGGAGAGGCTGGGCCGAGGGATCTTCGCATACAAAAAGACGCATCTGTTGTTGATGCTACAAGGAATGGCGAATGGGTTTTTCCTGCTGCTCGGTCTGAAAACGCCCAGGCTTTAATGATTGCTTTAACTGTTATAGCTCCGCCTGATGCTAGCAATGGTTGTGACACCTTTCTCTGGCGCAAGGCCTCAGGTATTTTCTGCCCATCTTTCTCTTCTAGAGACACTTGGGATCAGCTGAGATTCAGGTCACCAACGGTCCCCTGGGCTAAGGTCGTCTGGTTTAGGGAGCATGTTCCGCGGTTCTCATTTATTACCTGGTTGGCTATGCTCTCTCGCTTACCCACTAGAGACAGACTTAGAAGATGGGGCATGAATATCCCATCGACTTGTGTGCTTTGCTCAAGTGGTGTAGAAAGTCATGATCATCTCTTTTTTGATTGTGAGTTCTCCTTTGGAGTTTGGGGTTCTTTGGCTGCAAACTTTTTTCCCAATCCACCGGCCAACCTTGCTGCTGCTTCATCTTGGATTATTGGCCATACAAATTCCTCCCAATCACAACTTCTCTCCATCCTCAAGCTGCTGCTCCAATCAGTTGTTTATCACCTTTGGAAGGAACGGAATAGTAGGATCTTCACTTCTGTGAATTCTACTGCTGCTTCAATTCGCCTCGCCATCGACCGATCAATGCGAGACCGGCTCCTGTCTTTTCCGGCGCCCAACTTGCACTCTCTGTCTCTCCTCAGCGTTTACTTTAGTCGTCTATGCTTGTAATTTTTTTGTATAACTTTCAGTCCTTTGTTCCTGTTATAATGGGTAGCTCTTGTAATAGTAGTTTAGCTTGTAATTTTCCTATGGAATGAAATCTTCACATTAAAACCAAAAAAAAAAAAAAAAAAAAAAAAAAACATAAACTCTCCTATATGTTAACTAAAAAAGCAACAAATTTGCTAACGTTGAATGATGGATAGTTGTGAAATTTGTTTAAGCTAACCCAACAAAACAAAGAAATAACGGATAGATGTTGAGAAAAAAAAAACATTTACGATTAAATTTTGGTAATGGGCTTTCTGATTTTAAGGCCCAATGGATGAAGTAAGGCGAATGCCGACTCTAAGAAACGTAATTCTAGCAAGTGTTTATCGACTGTGTTGTAGGTTTCTTCTGTTCGTGGCACTATGGATTAGGTTTTGAAATGGTTTCTAATTCGTTGATTTGAGTGGCCTAAGTCCAGTTGTTGCTTGGGGCAATCTGTTTAATGTACAAACACTTACACCGTTAGTAAATTATGTCATGGGTTTGGTAACAATCATTGGCAATGGATGTTATCTAGTGGATGTTATCTGGTATGATTATTTATTTGTTAATTTGCAACATGTAGTGAAGAGGAACGGGGCTGGAATATGCTTGCAATTCCTTCTTAGATCAATATTTGGATGATGATATCTATGTTATCTAGATATGTTACCTAGATATGAATATATGATAGATATATCCTTTTTTTAGGAGATTTCACCCACTTTTCTTTACCTAAATTAAAATTTTCAGTCATTTTTTAATTAAAAATAATAAAAAAAATTTCAACGAATGTTTATAAAAAATCCGTATATGCAGCTTTCTAAAGATGATTTACTGGAAATGTAGAAACAGCATGAAAATCAACCAATAAATAGTAGACAAATAAAAGCGTGATCTGAGTAGGCAGAGCTAAATAGTGATGTTTTAAAGTTTTCGACGATTTTCTTCTTTCCAACATTATGCCAAGAGGTTAGTTTTCACCAGAAAGCTGATTACACCCCATTGAAGCAAGTAGGACCTCTTCCTCGCAGAAATTATACATATACTACAAGGCCGCCATTAAAAGCATGATTAAAGGTAGAGTTTATGTGTGTTTGTGCAACGAATCTCAGCCAATGTCTATATTCACTCGTCGATTTGGTATACATTCTATGTAAACTAGGTTCAACCTACATATAGAGTAAATATTTCAATAATTAGGTTTTAATTTCAAAAATGATATTATTGTAGTTTTATATAATGTTAGACATTATAATATATGATTTTCCAAGAAATGATACTGTGAAAATGGTTTGATTCGGTTAGGTTGATTCGGTTCGGAACTCATACCCGGCCTAGATATGATGGTACAAGCAGTCCACACCTTTTATGATTCATTTTAGTGGAATAAATGAAGAGTTATTTTAGACGATACAAACAAAGTCCGAATAGTGTGTGAGCTGTCCCAAGTGAGACCACGTAATACTCACCTCAACAAGATAGTGTTTTTAAAGTGTGTCAAACACAATCACACACACAAAACTCAAAAAGCACAAAGACGATAATCCAACAATCCACACAATAAACGCCACGTGGCAGATAGGATTCTCACTAGAAAATCTCACCTTTTAATCTTTCTCCACGCCATTTCCACTAGCCATAATCCTCAAAAATCTCAACTTTATCTCCCAAAACACAAAACAAAAAAATGGCTTCCACTGCTCTCTCAAGCGCCATCGTCGGAACTTCATTCATCCGTCGTTCCCCAGCTCCCATAAGTCTCCGTTCCCTTCCATCAGCCAACACACAATCCCTCTTTGGTCTCAAATCAGGCACCGCTCGTGGTGGACGTATCACAGCCATGGCTACATACAAGGTCAAGTTCATCACACCAGAAGGTGAGCAAGAGGTTGAGTGTGACGACGACGTTTACGTTCTTGATGCTGCCGAGGAAGCTGGAATCGATTTGCCTTACTCTTGCCGTGCTGGTTCTTGTTCAAGCTGTGCTGGTAAAGTTGTGTCTGGATCTGTTGATCAGTCTGACCAAAGTTTCCTTGATGATGAACAGATTGGTGAAGGGTTTGTTCTCACTTGTGCGGCTTATCCTACTTCTGATGTTACCATTGAAACCCACAAAGAAGAAGACATTGTTTAAGCTTCACCTACCAGCTTTTGATGATTTAAAAATCATGTCTTTATAAATTTTACATTTTGGGTTGAGTTTGTTGTTACTAAACTATTGTTATCTGTTGTTATTGTTCCTTGTTTGGCTCACCATCAATGGATGACATTTTAAACTCTGCAACTGCAAATTCTAATCTAACATTATCTTTAAAACATTGGAAATACAATTTCTTGAAGTCGAGGTAGCTTTGGATTGTAGTTCTTTTGACCTCAACAATCATCAAAGAATCAAGAGAAAACCGATTTGCGAGCAATTGTGAAATCTTAGATTGATAAACTCTAGAAAGAACTATACATATTGTTGTAGCTATATAGTAGAAACTATGGAATCTTAAAGTCTAATTAAGCCCAAATGGCAAGGGAAGACATGAGTCCAGCTCCCAGGAACAACATTATGTAAGATACTATCTGAAGC
The DNA here is from genome assembly GCA_019202795.1 of Arabidopsis thaliana x Arabidopsis arenosa. Taxonomy (NCBI): domain Eukaryota; kingdom Viridiplantae; phylum Streptophyta; class Magnoliopsida; order Brassicales; family Brassicaceae; genus Arabidopsis; species Arabidopsis thaliana x Arabidopsis arenosa. The sequence continues at coordinate 2,335,976 of CM032919.1, read as the reverse complement.
CTAAAGTTACAACTCATTTTTGTACTCAAGAAATCAGCAGCTATGAGATCCACTAAAGCCATGTACACAAGAATTCCGGCTGAGAGCGAGTCCAAGATACCTTCAGTGACCAATGCTCCGACACTGTGAGAATTGAATGAGGACGCCACTGCGGTTCCAATCCCGATCCCTATCGGGGTTGTGAGGGCGAAAAAACAAGCCATTATGGTCGCTGATTTGTTCCTGAATTGTGCTTGGGAGATGCATCCACCGAGCGCAAATCCTTCAAAGAATTGGTGGAAGGATAGTGCTGCGATTAGAGGCCGGATTGTGCAAGGAGACTGAGATACTCCAAGGGATAGACCAATGATTATGGAATGTGACACGATTCCAAGCTCCAGAACCTAACAGTATTAGCAAGGTGAGATTAATCAACACAAATTTTGGAGCTTTTTGAAGATAGTATAACCCAAATAAGACTGATAAACAATGATATTTGTGTGTGAACCAAGTGGTAATTTAAATCAGAAAAAGGGAACAGAGCTTTTTACCTGAGAAACAACGATATGCCTAGCTCCATTTCCGGCATCCAAAACCCCGTGTACATGTCCATGTCCGTGCCCGTGCCCATGTCCATGAGCATGACCATGACCAATGTCAATTTTACTGTGTCCTTCACATGAACCATGACCAGGAGGGTGATTGTGTCTATGATGAGCAGCATGAGCATGAATGCCAACAATGTGAATCCCACCACTGTCTTCTTCTCCAAACACTTTCTCATCATTCGTTCCTTCTGCAACCAAGGGAACAACAATACCCGGTGATTGTTCACGGCCAGGCGGTTCAACAGACTCACTAGCTTCCCTCTCTTGCTTCCGTTCATAGTACTGCGTCCCCATGAAATCCACAAACAGAGTGATCAAAGCAGCGACCATCGCAAAGAACCCCGGGAAAGGAAACTTAGACCAAGGAAAATCAGGTAAGCACGGGTTCTTCAAAGCTTCCGTGCCACCAGCCAACATATGAACAAAACCCGTGGCAAGAATCACACCAGCTGCAAAGGCTTTAGCAGTCACAAAGAGATTACCATCGGTTTGAAGGAAACGACGGTTCCTGCCAATGAGTGGTATAGTTACACCTGCAGCTCCAGCTAATAGAATCGAAGCAATGGCTACAAATTTAAGTAGAAATGCAGCAGAATCATCACGACAAAGGTCTGACTCGCTAGCATTGCAAAGAACATTAGATGAAGTAGCAGCCATTGCCTCAGGAACTATCTGCAAAATGGACTCTGTTGCTGTTTTTGTTAAAACAGAGGACCATTGCAACAAATCAAGTATATCAGAGCAGATTCAAGATTACATTCGTGAATAATCCTAGCAGTTGATGAGAAATTGCGAGACTTTGAATCAAATCACATGGAAAGACACCAAGTATGAATCTTTAAGTCAAATGAAATAGTTGATGAAGTGTTCGATGAAATACCTGAGAGAGAATCTGTTTCTGATCCGAACAAGTATAGAGGAACCAATTTCCAAAGAACCTAAACAAGAAAACCCAGAATCAGTTTCGGCAATTCAAAATCACAAATGAAACAATCAAATTCCAAAATGGAGATTGATAGATTACGAACATCGATGAAGAACATTTGGGTCTAAGATGACCTCGGGATCAGAAAAAACGCAGAATTCTCGCAGACCGAAAACACGAGTGGGAATTAAATATGAGAATCAGACAGAACCATCTGATGAATTGAGACAGAAGCAAGTTGGAGAAAGATACAAGTAATGTCGACATCGTGAGGAACTTTGCAGTTGAGAAACGGGTTTTAGAATTTTAGAGTCTTGGCATAGAAGATACAATTCCCTCAATATTGTAGCCACACGCCAACTAAATGTCGACATTTTTGTGTAATTGCATTTTTTTATTATTATTTTCTTTTTAATTGTTAAGTACAACGTTGCCCCTAACCAATTTTTTTGGATTGGAAAAAAGTCAAAAACATTTTATTGGTTATCCAACTTTGGTCATTGAGATTAGGCCTGCTACTTTGACCCGACCCGATTGTACCGACCCGAATCGAACCGATATTTTCAATTTTTGGTACTAATCGGTTTGGGTTTCGGTTCAATTCGGAGGGATTGAAATCTAGGTTCGGAAACGCGACCCGACTACCGATATTTTTTTTAAAAAATTTATACCAAAACATACCAAAATTAACCGAATTTAACCAATTTTAATAACCGAAATAAACCGAACCCGACCCGAATATTTCTTCGGTTTACTTCGGATAAATTTGTAATAACCCGAAAAAACCAATCCGACCCGAATACCCGAACTCGCAAGCCTAATTGAGATTCATCGTCAATATAGATTAAGGAGCTATGAACATATAGTAATTCTCTTTTTTTTTTTCCTCCAAAACTGATAGCATAAGAAATTTGAATTAACTGAAGTTATTTTGTTTTAAGTATGGCATATCTTAGGTTATATATCTTAATTTAATTGTGTATGAAACATGAAAAAGAGTGAAGAAACCACCAGAAATGGTTTGGCCTTAAGAACTGTAACTATCTCCAAAGTCCAAAGTAACTTTAAGAGTTTAATCACTCAATCACGATGACAACAACAACCATTATAACCGAAGAGCAACACACACATCATTTCATAAGCGACCTTGTCAAATGTTCTCTTGCAGTCGCGAGTGCCTGACTTATCGTCTGAAGGAAAAAACCGCAGAGAAATGTAACAAGTTCATTAGTTATGGTGTTACTTGAGAGTTCTGATTAATGTAACTTCTTTCAAGGTCTGTATCAAGAAGATGTAATTATCAAGGAAAATATGATCACATTTCAAAAACACGGTACCTGCTCGGATAGAGGAGCGTTAGGGTCAGCGCTATTGATCCCTGCTTTACCTGCGATCACATTTGCGTCCGTCTCCAGAACAATACTGAAATATAAGATAGTATTATTTGACTACGTAACCTATGAAACCGTTCATTTATCTAATGGTTCTAGAAATGTCGAAAAGAAGAAGATATATACCCGCCATCGATAATTTCATCAAAGCACAGGAAGATGAGATCAAGGTTGTCTAGTGCCTCTCTCTTGTCAACATTGCCTCTGTAATTCGGGTTCAGAAAAGAGGAAGGTCGAAATTTGAGCTAAGTTGGGAATGTAGAAATAATATAACAAAATCTGCAATGGTTAGACAAACCTAAGGAGAAGGGTCACTGCATCGAAGAGTCCCTCAAGCACACTGGCTAATATAAGCTCGTTTTCCTCTTCACCGCCCGTAACAAAGAAATGGAGATCTTGCACAAATTTGTACACAACAATGTTGTTCTCCAATGCTGTCACTTCCACTGCGTATCAAGAACTAGCAATTGTAACCGCGAGTTTATGAATGTGTAATAAAATAGTTTCGATGAAACATACTCAACAAGACACTGAGTATCTAAAACATGATTGATTACGAAATCTACCTTCGGTCCGGGCATTAGTTTTCTGAGTCTTGGTGAACACAGATTTTTCGAAGGCTTCCTTGGCTGAATTCGTTGGCCAGTCATCTGAGTAATACTTAACCGCTACACGCTTTCCTTCCGAATTCAAAAGCAAAATGTTTTTCACTTTTGGGGGTAATTCCTAAATGTAAAAAAAAACACACACAAGAAAGCATAAAGATTATGAGATTATGAAAGTAATTGAACTTGAATAATAACAATCTCTTTCTGAATATTGTACAATTAGCTGATGTGTGAATATCCATCCGAGAATCAAGCGTAAGTTCAATCAAATATCAAGACAATCGCGTATTTTATAACATTTCACCTGAACAATAAAATGGAGGTTACTATCCAACTAATGGTACTCTAAATGAAAAGATGTAAACCAAAGATAATGGCATGGAATCGAACTTCATACAAAATGTCTTCATAAGCCTAAAACATTGATCAAATGTGCCATATGCATCCCATAATAATCATAAACATATATACAAGGTCTTAGGAAACCAAACTGCTAAACAACACTCTTGCTTCTATTCCAAACTTATCTAAAAAAATGACATGCCATAGAAACAAAACCAATGCAGCACTACACACATGTTGAACAATACTAAACCATTAACAAAAAACCTAGATTTTGAAGAATAATCAGTCAAACAAGATCACCAAGTCAAACTAGCTCCTCTGCTTTCAAATTAAAGCCTAAAGTCCTGTTTTTTTGGCTATTCACGATCATTCTAATTTCTAAACAAAGTTAAATTTTTTTATATGACAAGTTTTCGAAAGATTTTAGATGATCGCATCTATAGATCCTGTTAATTTCACAAACTCGCTGTGAAAGTAAGAATTACAAAATCTGAAATTTGTTACTTATCGCATGCATGTAAATTATTACAAACTCGAAGATAATCCATAGAAACCGAATCGGTGCAAGAGAAACAGAGAAGAAATCGATGGAAAAGAAGATGAATATAGATTCATACCATGGCTTAAGGTGAAGAAATCTGCAGAGAATGCCCTAGAAACTATAATATTGAGAAAAGCTCTCCTCGACTAAGTAAAGTATGGCAGATAAAATTTGAAGAAACGTTACAACTTACAAATAGGCAAATTCATATTTCCAGAAATAATAAAATTTTCTACTGAAAATCTAAAACACTTGTTTATTTTTTTCTCTTAATAATTATTTAATTACTTGCCTTTTTCTTCTTCTGGTCAACTTAGTATGTACATTTCGTGCTAGCTGTTTAAGTTCACTCTGTTTTCTTGTGACATCAGTCAACTTGATATTGGAAGCGAAGAATCCAGAGTTTCCATTTTGCAGACGTCACTCGGTCTGGGTTTCTATAAACCGGTTCGTGAATCAGTACGGACCGAGATTTGGGTATATTTGGGCCCTGGATCTTGGGAACGTTAAAACGAGCTTTTACTCGGCCCATATCAATCATCCAAAATTCTGTCAGCCCAAAGCATGTGCCTCTCAAAGGCACGCCTAATTTTGTTTTTAATCAAAATTGATCAAGATGTTACAAATTTTTAGTCGCTGCGTAAAATGTACTAATAGAAGTTGTGAACAGTTGTGTGATCAGTTTATTTACACGAAATATATAAACTGCAATATCAAATTTGTTGTTTTGATCTTTATATTATTTTTTTTCGTCGAAAGGAATTCATATTGAAATGTTGAAATCGGTATGAAGAGTATTTTACACTTAGATAAAATGTGTATTTTAGCTAAAGTCTTAGGACTATAAATACTATACTTTGTACACATTAAACATTTAATGAGAAATGTCAGATTCTTTCTTTTCTCTCTCTCTCTTCTAACAGTCTTTTAGCTCATCTTCTGGGTTTGTTAACAATGGTGGAAGAATCCTGATATGGTATCAGAGCAATCCCGATCGATCTTGAGCTTATTTCCGATTGAATCGATTTCTCATTCATCTCTATAATTTCTTGTTGCATCGTCTTCTTCATCGCGATTCTTCAATTCATGTTCGCGAGTGAAATCTGAGTTTCTTCTTCGTTTTCTTGACCTTATTGTTTCCGATTCTCTTTTGATCTTATCTTTCGGAACAATCTCTATCATCTTTTGATCATCTCTCAATCATGGGATCAAATTCAATTCGTCCATCTTTTCTTGATGCAACATCCAACAATTTCAATCCGCAGAATCACAACGACTCTAATCGGCAGTGTATGGATCATTACGATAATCCATACTATCTCCATAGCTCCGATCATGCTGGATTACAACTTGTAGCAGATCGATTAACAACTGGAGCTGATTTTCATTCTTGGAGGAGATCCGTGAGGATGGCGTTGAATGTGCGCAACAAATTGGGATTCATTGACGGTACAATTCTAAAACCACCTCTTAATCATCGTGATTCTGGATCTTGGTCTAGATGCAACGATATGGTTGCTACTTGGTTGATGAATTCAGTTAGTAAAAAGATTGGTCAAAGTCTTTTGTTCATGACAACTGCTGAAAGAATCTGGAATAATTTGATGAGTAGATTCAAGCAAGATGATGCACCGCGTGTTTTTGAGATAGAACAACGCTTAAGTAGTATTCAGCAAGGATCATTAGACGTCACTGCTTATTATACAGAGTTGATTACTCTATGGGAAGAGTATAAGAATTACATTGAACTACCAGTGTGCACTTGTGGTAGATGTGAGTGTAACGCTGCAGAACTTTGGGAAAGATTGCAACAAAGAAGTCGAGTTACCAAGTTTTTGATGGGACTCAATGAAGCTTATGAACCAACAAGAAGGCATATCCTGATGTTAAAACCGATACCAAGCATTGAGGAAACTTTTAATATTGTAGCTCAGGATGAAAGACAACGTGTGGTGAAACCTCAAATGAAGACTGATAATGTTGCATTTCAAGCAACAAGTTCTTTTGAGGGTTCTTTTTCTTCTCAGTATGATCAGTCAGAAATGGTTGCTGCTTATAACACATATCGTCCCAGAGGAAATCGTCCATTATGTACTCATTGTGGGAAGCTAGGTCATACAGTTCAGACTTGTTTTCAAGTTCATGGCTATCCACCAGGATATAAGGTACCTACTCAAGGCAATAAAAACTCATTTGTTCCTCGTGGTCAGACAGATTACACCAACAGACCAATGTTCAGACCTCCTGCTAGTCAAGTACCACAACAGAGGACTATTGCTAATGTGTTGAATACACCATCTGTCAATAGCATGCCTTATTATCCAGCTCCTGCAATGAATGCAGTCAATCTTGATGTCAGTAAATTGACTCCAGAACAAGCTCAAAGTCTTATCAATCAGTTAAGCTCTCATGCTCAAGTTCCTGTTTCAGAGTCTACCGTTTCAAGTCAACAACCTTCCATTACAGAATTTGGAATTATGGCTGTTCAATCTTCATCTGGTACAGTTTTCAATATCTCTTCTAACCTTAGATATGAGAATAATAATCTCACTTATCAACATCAATGTCTTTCTTCTCTTCAAAATGCTTTGCCTAATGATGCTTGGATAATTGATAGTGGAGCTACTAGTCATGTCTGCTGTGATCTTTCAAGGTTTAAGGAAATTTTTTTAGTTTCTGGTATTACAGTAGCATTACCTAATGGTACTAGTCTCCCTATTCAGCATACTGGCACCATTCATTTGTCTGATTCTTTAGTCTTATACAATGTTTTACATGTTCCATCTTTTCGTTTTAATCTGATAAGTGTAAGTACTTTGTTGCATGATAACAACTGCTCAGCTCATTTTTATCCAACATCATGTTTCTTACAGGAGTGTTCTCGGGGATGGATGATTGGGAGTGCTAAACTTCATCACAATTTATATCTTCTCAATCTTCAATCCCTGACCACACCAACTGCTTCTTTTCCTGTCAACAATTTCTGTGGATCCTTGTCAGATGATGGAAGTCTTTGGCATCAACGCCTTGGCCATCCCTCAAATGCCAAGTTAGAATTGTTATCTGGTACACTTTCTATTACTAAGTCCTCTTTATTGAGTCATGAGCATTGTCCTGTTTGTCCCTTAGCTAAACAAAAGCGTCTGTCATTTCCTTTTAATAACAATGTGTCTCCTAATCCTTTTGACTTGATTCATTTGGATATATGGGGACCATTTTCAGTAGAATCTATAGAAGGCTATAAGTACTTTCTTACTATAGTAGATGATTGTACTAGAGTAACATGGATTTACATGCTTAAGAATAAAAGTGAAGTTTCTCAGATTTTTGCAACTTTCATCAAGCTAGTTTTTACTCAATATCAAACTAAAATCAAAGCTATAAGAAGTGATAATGCACCTGAGTTAAAATTCACTGATTTGATAAGAGAACATGGCATGATTCATTACTTCTCATGTGCTTATACTCCACAACAAAACTCTGTTGTTGAGAGAAAACACCAACATTTATTGAATGTTGCTCGTTCACTTCTTTTTCAATCTAAGATTCCTCTAGTTTACTGGAGTGATTGTGTTCTTACCGCTGCATTCTTAATAAATAGAATTCCTTCTATCATTCTGAATAATATCACACCTTATGAACGTTTAATGAAGAAGAAACCGGATTATGCATCTTTAAAGAGTTTTGGTTGCCTGTGTTATGCAAGTACTCTACAAAAAGATCGTAACAAGTTTACTCCAAGAGCACAACCTTGTGTCTTCTTAGGGTATCCCTCTGGATACAAAGGGTATAAGGTTCTTGATTTGAATTCAAATGCAATTTCTATTACTCGCAATATTGTTTTTCATGAACATGTGTTTCCTTTTCATAATACAGAGAAATATCAACCTGATTTCTTTTCACATACAGTTTTACCTAATCCTGTTCCATATATACCATTTTCTGATGCATCTATAACTGAACAATCTGATAATACTGTTTCTTCTGCATCATTACCTGAAAATTATGATGAATCAGTTCCTGCTGCATCTTTAACTGAGATATATGATACTGCATCTCCATTGAGTGATGAATATGATAATGAGGCTTTTACACGAGATTTAACTTCACATGATAATCCTGATGCATCATTACATTCTCATTCTCATAATGATAGTCATAAAGCATCATCATCATCATCACTATCTAAAAGGGAGACTAGGAAACCTATAGGAAATGATTCTGTAATCCCAACTACTAAGACCGTTTCCTTAAATACTGAAAGACCAAAGAGAAATACTAAGGCACCTAGTTACTTATCTGAATATCATTGTGCATTAGCACAAATTTCTACACCATTACCACCAAATCATACTACTCCTTATCCATTATCCTCTGTTATTGACTATAATCTTTTCAAACCCCATTATTGTTCCTATATCTTATCCTATTCAATGGAAACTGAACCAAAAACATTCAAACAAGCCATAGTTTCTGATAAATGGAAGGGTGCTCTAACTGAAGAACTTCAGGCTATGGAACAGAACAAGACATGGAGCATTACATCTCTTCCTCCGGGTAAGAATGTAGTTGGTTGTAAATGGGTATTCACGATAAAATACAATTCTGATGGCACTATAGAACGCTACAAGGCTCGATTAGTTGCAAAGGGTTTTACTCAGCAAGAAGGGGTGGACTTTAATGAAACATTTTCACCAGTTGCTAAGCTCACAAGTGTCAAGTTGATGTTAGGTTTGGCAGCTAAAGAAGGTTGGGAACTGACTCAAATGGATGTATCTAATGCTTTTTTGCATAGTACTCTGGATGAAGAAATATATATGAGCCTCCCACAAGGCTATACTCCAGGTACATCAAATCCCTTGCCTCCTAACCCTGTATGCCGGTTACATAAATCGATTTATGGCTTGAAACAAGCCTCTAGGCAATGGAACCAGTTGTTTACATCTGTTCTGCTCAGTGATGGTTTTATTCAATCTCAGTCTGATACGACTTTGTTTGTTAAAGTCACTGATACAAGCTTTATAGCTTTACTGGTCTATGTGGATGACATAGCCATTGCTAGCAACAACGCAGAAGATTTAAAGGCTGTGAAAGCAGTTCTGGCTAAAGCTTTCAAGATAAAAGATCTCGGCCCTCTCAGATTCTTTTTAGGCTTGGAAATAGCGAGAACTTCTAAAGGAATATCGGTTTGTCAGAGAAAGTATACTTTGGATTTGCTGGAAAATGCAGGTTTACTAGCATGCAAGCCTAGTACTGTGCCTATGGATCCGTATGTTACTTTGAGCAAGGACACTGGTACTCTTCTACCTTCTGCAACACCATTTAGAGAACTTATTGGACGCCTATTGTATTTGACAATTACCAGGCCAGATATTACTTATGCTGTGCATACGCTTAGTCAGTTCATTCAATCTCCGACTGATGTTCATCTTCAGGCAGCACACAGGATTCTCAGATATCTAAAAGGAAGTCCTGGACAGGGTCTCTTTTATTCTGCTGATACTGAATTGTGCATTAATGCCTTTGCGGATGCAGATTGGGGAACATGCCCTGATAGTAGAAGATCAGTTTCTGGTATTTGTGTATACTTAGGTACTTCTCTAATCTCATGGAAAGCTAAGAAACAACAAGTGGCAAGTCGAAGTAGTACAGAAGCAGAGTATAGAAGTCTTGCTGATCTTACAAGAGAAATACTATGGATTCAACAGCTTCTGAAAGATTTTCGTGTTACTGTCACAAAGACTGCTAAGGTTTTCTGTGATAACAAGTCAGCGATATACATTGCTACAAACCCTGTGTTTCACGAAAGAACGAAACACATTGAGATAGATTGCCATACAACCAGAGATCAGATCAAGCTTGGAAACCTGAAGTTGCTACATGTCACAAGTGAGAATCAGTTGGCTGATATACTGACAAAACCTCTACATCATCGAGTTTTCCATTCACTGCTTACAAGGATGTCTTTATCAAACCTTTTTGATCCTTCACATGTTTCGGATTAAAAGGTTTGCGGGGGTGTATGAAGAGTATTTTACACTTAGATAAAATGTGTATTTTAGCTAAAGTCTTAGGACTATAAATACTATACTTTGTACACATTAAACATTTAATGAGAAATGTCAGATTCTTTCTTTTCTCTCTCTCTCTTCTAACAGTCTTTTAGCTCATCTTCTGGGTTTGTTAACAATGGTGGAAGAATCCTGATAATCGGTACAAAGAGTTCGAGCTATCGGTTCGGGAGGATTAACAGAACTAAAAATAAAAGAGGGATTCATAGATCCACTTCTTCCTAACAAATGAGCAGCTTTATTTAAAAAAATCTTAGTAAGCTTTTTTTTTTTTTGAATAACCGCGGGTCTCCCAAAGGCTTCCTAGGCCCAAGGACTAATCTTAGTAAGCTTTGGAAAAGAGAAAAGTTAATTAGTTGGATAAGAAAATGTTTAAATGCACTACCTTGGGTATTTTTAAATTATTTTGGTAATTGTGTCTGCATAATTATTGTTCGAAAAAAATTTTTAACCAATATATAGCTTACTTAAACACGAATTCCATTTTTAAGTCTCACCATTTACTAGATTACCAAAAACAAGTTTCAATATTATGTATGGTCAAACATGCAGTATAGCTATATATATATATACATGTAGCTACTATATATGTGTAGAATATTAGTACTCAACAGTCACAACAACATATAAGCAAGATCCAGAAAAAAACTTGGAACAGAAAGATGAAGTTAGCTGCAATTTTCTTGGTTTATTGTGTCTTATTATCTCTTGTCCCAAGCCTAACCATAGCGGAGAAAAGGCCCTGGTGTCCAACAAGAAAACAAATATTTGATGGATCATGCAATAGAACTGATTACACACAATGCTTTAACGACTTAAGAAACACATGGGATGATATTGGAGATCTTGGTCCAACCGATTGCACTTGCACTCCTCAACCACAGAAAAAACGTCTCTGTTATTGTCGTTACTTGCCTTGTCCTAGTACTTAAATCCTCCAATATGATAGAGATGTCCAAAATTGATTGCTCTCATGTTTCCTAAATATTTTCAATAATAACCAAAATCTTCATCTGAGTTCTAATATTCGTAATAATAAGAATGGTTTAAATTTCCGATGAGAACTCTCAAACATATCCGCAATATCTTATTATCAAAAACTAATTTGGGTGGTGATATAACACTCTATATGCAGTGATAATATTAACAAATTATTAAATTACATGTCATGATCAAAAACAATATAATTATTAACCAAGAGATTTAAATTATTTTGTACCAGACCCTTCGCACTAACACAAAAAAGTGAATCAAAGGATTTATATCTATGGGTTCCTGCGAGACGCACCATCCGTCGTAAGCTTAACCCACCCTTCACTTGGTACAGCCATACTAAACAGTGTTGGCCAATTCTCCTTTGCGGGATCAAAGTTATCGAATAACCATTCCAGCAAGGTCTTGGTATAGAGCGCATTCTGCTTCCTTCGAGGGACTAGCCGCATCCAAAGTCAAGTCATCGCATGGCAGTCCCTCGACACGTACTATCGATTCCTCAGCCCCATATACATTTGATATTAATTTATAGAGGTTTTACGGTAATAGATTATATATTTCCATATATATAGTCTATTAAGTGAATTACAAAAGTTCATATAAACCCTCCCAATAGCGTCAAATTTTGTTTGTTTGATTGTTTTTTTCCTTTCATAGAAGTAATTAAATAGGGTAATTTCTAGGCACGTCAAAAATAACAGATTCGGGCTTAAATAAATATGTCTAGAAAAATCGGATCTTTCAAGCCAAGTCCATTTGGGCTAAATGGTTTTTAGGGTTTAGCCTGGTAAGGTCAGGCCAGCCCGAAAAGATTTTAAAAAATACTTTGACTTTTCCTTATTTTAAAATCTTTAAATTTGATATTTATATATAGATCTTGATGACGAGAAGGAAATAGAAGGTATTGATGCTGAGAAAGATTTAGAAGGCATTGAAGAAGATTCAAAATTTGGCTCTACTAGCTAGTTTTCTTTTAAATGAACTAGATATTAACCCGCGGTACACCGCGGGTCTATATTTTCCCTAAATAAAAAAAATGATTTTTTTAGAATGATCTATAGATATATGGTAAACCGCATGTCAATATTTTATAACTAAAAAATCAAAATTTAAGTTGTATTTGTTTTATTTAGTGTTTAAGATTGTATAATTGTATTTTGATCGCTAATTCTAGGATTTCACCCGTAATATACCATCCCGTATTAATATCGATCTAAATCCGTCCCACTATATAATCCCGTCCCGTGAAATTAAACATCATTTTTGTAATTTTTTTTATAAAGTTCAAATATTTCTAATATTTGAAACTTCATAAAAGTTTTAATACGACCCAAACTTCATAATTGTATTTTGATTGTTATATCTAGGATTTCTCCCGTAGTATACCGTCTCGTATTAATATCTTTTATAAATATTTATAATGTTTAAACTACTTATAAATTCTTATATAACAACGAAAGTTTAGGATATGTTTAAGGAAAGATTAGGAAATCGTTATATAACAAAATTTATTTGAAAAAGATTGTAAATGATTTGGTTTTGCAGAGAATCTTAAAAAAAAAGCTAAGCAACCATTTAAAAGGAATATAGCCGATTAATGTGGTAATTAGTTTAGGAAATCACATTAAACCGAATTTAAAAAATAATTATAGTCATAACTTTGTTTTTTAAAATCAAATGTTAAGAAAAATATCGAAGAGTATATAATTATGGTATCATCGTTGAGATTTTCTTGGGCGGGAATTATGGATTCAATTAGAGAAGGGAACCATATAATGGAAAGAATTTAATTAGCCATAATTATGTTTTAAAAATATTTTATTGCATAATATAAAGAGAATATAGATGATATATGGTATGTGGATGTAATTAGTTAAGATAGCATAAATATTCAAAAATCATCTCGAGATAAAGAGTAATATAGCCTATTAATATGGGAAGAAGTTAAGGAATAAGGAAACATAAATATATGTGTAATTATCTATATTAATGACGTTTTTTTGGTTAGAGATATGTAGAATTAAATGATAATTTGGTATTAATTAAATGCTATCAAATATCTCAGAGATTTTATTTTAGAAACTAATCGTGGACTAAGCAGAGATTTTTGCAAGATTATTCGTAAACATTTGCAAAAAATGTATAACAAAACAAAACAAAAAAAATTCTCACATAATCGCCCATTTGCAAAAATAACAAATATTACTTTTTATAACAAAACAAAATATTATTAGTAAAAACAATATTTTATTATTAAAAATATTTTGAGAATCCTTTAGAAATTTAATATTAGATATTCAAATATATCAAAAACATAATTACGGATTATGTGAAGATTAGGATATATAATCTTCAAATAAACATATTTTATTATGATTTCCTTATGAATGTATATATTAATTGTTATTTTGATTTTAAATTTATTGCAATTTAAATGGGGAATTGCCTATATTTAATCTGTTATTGTAAAAGAAAAATGACGTAGCTTATTATTGGAGTATTTACACAAGTTTATTAACATAATATATATATATATATATATATATATATACTGTTAAAAAATAAATACATTTTTCTTTATAATTTCATAATATATTTATTGTTAAAATCTGGACATTTATTATGAGCATAAATATTAAAAACGATTTTCCATGAAAATTGGCTATTTATTAGGGTCATTAATATGAAAGATTATTTACCATTAAAATAGGTAACTTCTTTGTAATTAAAGAAATATTAAACGGAATAAGTAGATGAATTAAAGACAACATGACTTCATTTATCAGTTTGAAATTAAGACAACATCCCTAAAATTGCTTATCCAAGATCCGAACAGACTAAAACCGGGTCAAACCCGGATCCATAAGACTTTATGCAAAAATCCCCTGTAAAAATGTATATGTAGATTTCGCTTTAATGAATACTAGTGATTATTTAAGTTTCGACTGACTTTTTTCATACATATATTGTTTTTAAGAAATAATATGAATTATAAGTTTTTTTTTCTCTAAAAATTTAACCCGAAAAGCCCGGAAAAGCCATGTAACCCTATTAGGGCCTGACCGGAAACTCAGAATTTTTACGAGCCGGGCCGAACTCAAAAATATGCAGGGTTTTGCAGGATTTAGGTGGGCCGGGCCGAGTTTGCTCGATTGGCATGCCTAATAATTTCCCACATTTATGCTTTTAATTCTAAATCTATCTTTTGGAAAAAAATCTAATAATAAATACATAGATATCGAAACAATGATTCTAAATATATAAGTATTCAATACCTATTTTAGGTGATGATTTATCTAATTTGTTTTAAAACATAAATGAAAAATGTTGTTAAAAATAGAAAAAAATCATGATATATTTTCAAATAAGGGCCACATGCTTATGAATTTTCCTTTGGCCTCTAATATATGGATCTTCTCTGTGTATATATTTAAAATGTAAGTTCTTTCTAGGAGACATTATTAGCTCATAACAACACATAAGCAAAGAAAAACAAAAGAGAGAAGAAACTTGCAAGAAGATATGAAGTTTGATGCAATCTTCTTGGTTACTTGTGTCTTATTCTCTCTTTTCCCAAGCCACCTTTCACAAGGTCTTCTAATCATTCTAGTTACCATTTTACTCATCGAAATTCGGTTGACCTAAACTAGTTTGACTTAACTCTTTTTGTTGTTGTTGATGAATCCGGTGAAGAATCAAGCATGAATGCTGTGTGGAGAAGGCCGTGGTGTCCGTCGAAACAACAAGTGTTTGGTGGTGATTGTGAAACCGTTGGAGCACATCATTGTCTAGATCTCTTATTAGAAACTTCAGATCCAAGTATACGGCCCAACCCAGTCTCCTGCAAGTGCCTTCCTTATCCTAACAACAATATTCTCTGTAGTTGTCCTAATATTATTTGCCCATAGAAAATATCCATATAAGACCCCAAACTGTTGTTCTAAATTATTTTTCTATGTATCAAGAATAATGTTTCAGTTTCTAATGAAAAGCCCAAAGATGTTATACTTTACTCGTTACAAAGAATTACAATATTCTACATGCACCACATTCATGATAGGAGTTTTTTTTTTTTTTTGACAGCTCACGATAGGTTTTGTTTTTAAAAATCTTATCAAACAAAACAGCAACGAATACACTACAGTTCTTTGGCAAGCTTATCTCCATCAACAGTTCACATTTTCTCAGAATGGAACAACAATAAACCTTTCGTCTTATTTTAAATAATCTTTTTCAAAAATATCTTCCACTTTTAGTTTAGTTTTGCACCAAATGAAGATCAATGGCTCTTAGGCCCATCTTCAAAGGTGGGCTGTCAAAGCCTAATAAGAGTTCGAAAGCTTAAATTAGTGATTGGTAAACATGCAGAGTTACATAATCTATTTTTCTTATTTCATTTTCTATGTGTGAGTAGTTCTCCAATTGAGTTTTAGGGTTCTAAGTAAAAAAGTCAATGAATTAGTGAAATGATTGTCATTAGAAATTCTCCATCTCCAGGTTCTTTGATTTACATTCTCTTTATGTTCGAATAAGATTGATCATCATGTTTTAGATGATAAGTTTTTCTATGCATCAAAATTGTTCGATAGAATGCATGAACGATTGTAAAATGTTCAATGTATTTCTAACCAACAAGAGTTGATGTTAAAAGGCATTGTGAACCAAATGAACCTGTTTGATAATGCGGATTTGACTTGAAAATTACAAATAAGAGTTTAGTAATCGAGTAGTAAAATTTAGTGGCTAACATTTTGAAAGAAAATTAGTCTAAACTTGTGTTAATGTTCTAGAACGGTTCTTTATTGTTGAATTCCGTATTATGTGTATTCCGCTAATCATCGTTCTTTGAAATATCTTATAGCCCAATGTCTTTAATTCATAAGTTAAATCGATTATTTACTTTGCAATTTTATTTACAAATTTAAAAACCAAAAAACAAACTTCAAAGCTTTAGCTAAGAATGAGTCTCACAAATCTTTAGTGTACTATTAGTTCTTGTGGATCGACCTCATATATACTACCTTGCTGTTAAGTGTATCGAGTAATTACTCAAGCAATTAATATAAGAAAGAGAATATGAAAAAGAAGAATCTAGAGCCTTAGAAGATAATAGAGAAAAATCTATTATATAATTGAAAAACATAAATAGAAGCTTGAAAACATCGTTAAAACAACCACAAAAAGAAGTCGAACTATAATTAACAGGAAATTAATAATAGTTACCATTGTTTTATATTTTTATACGTACTAAACATTTATAAATATTATTCAGAAGTTGCATACCTATATATTTGATAAAAAAAATTTCGTAATTTGAATTTTGTTGATATTTTTTTTTTATGAGAAAATTTAATATGTTTCATAATAATGTGAGTATATATGTGGAATATTGAAAATGTTTTATTTTTTATATATTAATATATAAAAATGAGTTGTTAGAATGTGAATGAGTATACGTAAAAAAATAAAGATTATGTCCAATTCACTTCTCTGTCAATAATTTGCTCATTTTTCCTTTCTAATAGTCCATATTAGTTTTCAATATTTAATATGATGATATATTAAGGACTCATATATTTCACTAAGTTTGTAGAAAGTTTATTTAATATGATGATATCCCACATTTATGCTTTAATTAGAAATCTATCTTTTTGAAAAATCTAATAATAAATACATAGATATATATATATATATATATAAATTATTCCATATAAGTAATTAAAACCTATTTTAAGTGATGATTTCTCTAATTTAGGTTTCTTAAAACATAAATATAATAAATGAAAATGTTGTTCAAAATAGAACAGAAATCATGATATATTTTCAAATAAAGGGCCACTTTTTGATAAATTTTCCTTAGCCCCTCTAATATGTTGGATCTGCTCTGTGTTTATATGTATAGTATAAGTTCTTTTTTGGAGACAATCACAAGCTCATAACAACACATAAGCAAAGAAAAACAAAAGAGAGAAGAAACTTGCAAGAAAATATGAAATTTGCTGCAGTCTTCTTAGTTAATTGTGTCTTATTCTCCCTTCTCTCAAGCCACCTTGCACAAGGTCTTCTAATCATTCTACTGAGATTACCATTTTGCTCACCAAAATTCGGGTGACCTAAACCAGTTTGATTTAACTCTTTTTGTTGTTGTTGATGAATTAGGTGAAGAATCAAGCATAAATATTGATGCGCAGAGAAGGCCATGGTGTCCGTCTAAAAAACAAGTGTTTAGTGGTTCGTGTGGAAATGATGGAGCACAACAATGTCTAAATAACTTATTAAGTACATGGGATCCAAGTGTAAGGCTCAGCCCAATCTCCTGCAGTTGTACTCCTCAACCTAACAACAATATTCTTTGTAGTTGTCCTAACATGATTTGCCCATAGAAAACGTCTATTTAAGACCCAAACTGTTGTTCTAAATCATTTTTCTCTGTATCAAAATAATGTTTCAGTTTCTAATGAAAACTCCGAAGACTTTATCTTAGTATAAATGTGGAAACAAGTTGTTATTTTTGGGATATTAGTATGTATTTGTGTGCAATTTTTAAGTACTTGTTGTCATCATTTAGGAACAACAAATTTGATTGCTAATTCCGCATTACGCATATGATTCAAAAATCGTCCAAAATGGATGCAATTCAACCTAGTCAACGTGAATAAATACTTGGGTTCATCCCTAGGGGTGAATCCTTTTACTCACCTCTCTTACTCTAACCAATTAGAATTTGTCATCTAATAAAAAAAATGTCATTTAAATGTAAAATCTAAACCCTAACCACTCTTTTATAAAGCCAAATCGACATATAATCTCGTTTAATTACAAAATCTAAACCCTAATCATCTTTTATAAACCCAAACCGACAATAAGTTTCGTTTAATTCTAAAATCTAAACCCCTACCATTCTTTATAAATCCAAACCGATATTTACAATTTAAAGCCGTTTATAAACCCAAACCGATATTTAACCTTGTTTATAAAATCTAAACCCTAAGTCTCTATTATAAACCCAAACTGATATATAACTTCGTTTTGGTGACATAATAGATTTTAAAACCAAATAAATTTAGTTATTTTTATTAAGTGGCAGATTTTGATTGGTTAGACAAAAGGGGTTGGATAAAAAAATTCACCCCTAGGGGTGAACACCCCCAAATATTTCCCGTAAAATATCATGTTTTGTGGACTATGGAATACAAATACTCTAATTTGAAATTGAATTCATTTTAGCAGCATATTGAAAATTTCTTGATTTATTTTCTGTTTTCATAGCTTAATTTTGATAATTTTCATAATAAATAGGTAATCAATTGTAGTAAAAAATATATTGTATTAGATTATATATTTCCATATATATAGTCTATTAAGAGAAGTTCATAGAAATCCTCCCAATAGCGTCAAATTTTATTTGTTTGATTGTTTGTTTTTTTCTTTTTTTTAATAAAAGTAATTAAATAAAATAATTTCTAGGCATGTTAATTAGGAGTAAAGCCCGCGGACCGGCCGGCCGTTCTATGAAAAACAGTCAGGCCTTTTGGACTAAGTCCATTCGGGATAAAGGGTATAGTCTGACCATGCTCAGGCCAGTGCGAAAAGCCTTTAAAAATATATTTTGATTTTTTCTTTGTTAATATTTTAATTTAATTGGATTTTTTTTTGAACAAAGATTTGGAATATATGTTTAAGGATTTTTTTAATATAGTTGAAGACTTTAAACCTAGTTTTCTAATTTTGCCTTACACATACTTTTTGCTAAATATGTTAATATCATTAGAATGAAAATTAGGCTTTACAAAAGAGTAGAACCTACGAAAGAGTAGCCGAGGCAAAAAGAATAAAAACAAGGCTACAATAGAATTAGGGAAGATTTGGGATGCTTATCGAATCCAAAGGAGCATTAGCCTTTGCCAACGCTTGCGATGTCGTCTAGAAGAGATTATATTGCGGAGCTCACAATCCACCATTTTGAAGATAACAAGGGGAGACAAACGAACAGAGTTTTGCAACACATTATTTCGTTGTCGCCAAATATTATAGATCACTGCTTGAGCCGCCACTTTCCGGAGGAGAGGAGGAGCTGCAGGAGATGAGAGTCTAGTCCAAGAGAGCAGCTCTGCCCAAGAGCAGAAGAGGCGCTGTCGCGGAGATAACCGGCTGAAAACCATATTCCAAAGCTGCGAAGAAAACTCACAATACAAAAAGAGATGGTCCCGAGATTCCGTAACAATAGTGCAAAGACAACAAGCAGCTGAAGGAATCTGTCCCCAAGAAGCAAGCCTTTGCCTAGTAGGCAATCTATCAAGGTGACATACCCACATATTAAAAGCATGCTTCGGAACAGCTCCTTTGAACCAGACCGAAGTAGCCCATTCTTTTTCAAATTCTCTTGGTCTCAAAGCATCCCAAGTCACTGCTGTTGAGAAACCTTTACACACCACATCCCCTACACACCAAATGTAAGAATCATCAACCAACGCACTGGAAGGGGCCGGAAGAGTAGAAATGTGCTCATAGATGGCAAGAGCAGATTGGGATCTTGACAAAGGCAGTCGCCACCCATTTGGACCATAAGCGTCAGCAACTCTCGCATTGAGAGGAATACGCAGCGTCCTAGTGCCAATGTCTCCCAAGTACTTGATTAAAGGTCCCATTGAAGTCCAATTGTCATGCCAAAAGAAAGTTTTAAAGCCATTGCCCACTTTGCTCCTCACAAATTGTTCTGCTAAAGGCCTTAGGTTTAAAAGCATCTTCCAAGACCAAGGATCACTTGGCGATACGTCAACTTCCCAGAAAGATTTGTTTCTAAGATGATGATGACAATGCCAAGATGCCCAGAGTGAACCATTATTGTTAAACAGCTGCCAAATAAGTCTCAAACAGAGAGTCTTATTCCACTCCAATAATCTCCGCAGGCCTAGACCGCCCTCAGCCTTTGGCAGGCATAACGCAGCCTAAGTAACCTTAGCCCCTTTGCCTTCCTCAACACTTCCTGACCAAAGAAACCTAGAGCAGAGACTCTCAATTTTCTTTATGCAACCCTTTGGCAGTAAAAATGTAGACATCCAAAAGTTGATAGACCCATAAATGACAGATGCGATTAGCTGAACCCGGCCAGCAAAAGATAAGGATTTGATAGCCCAAGATCTGAATCTTTTGGTTATTTTTTCCAGAAGGGGTTCATACTCAGCAATCCGCAGCTTTCTAGACATAAGTGGGAGCCCCAAATACCTGATTGGTAAGGTACCAAGAGGGAAACCGTAGACTGACAAAGTGTTGCGCTCTTGAAGATCCAGTCCCGCATGAAACAGTTGGCTTTTGTCTTTGTTTACTCTCAAACCTGACCAAGAGGCAAAATCATCAAGTGTTTCGCAAATTCCGTGCAAGGAGGAATTGCCGCCATCAAAGAATATCATGACATCATCTGCAAACATTAAATGTGAGATAGCCAGATCCGCAGCCTTGGGATGGTAGTGAATATATCCCGAATCAAACCTAGAATGCAGCAGCTTTGAGAAAACTTCCATAACAAGGACAAAAAGATAAGGGGACAGGGGGTCTCCCTGTCGTATCCCTTTAGTACTTTTGAAATAACCTCCATTGCTACCATTGATAGAAACTGTGAATGTTGGTGTCGAAATACATTGATAAACCCAGTTTATGAATCTCTCCGGAATGGCGAGTGCACGTAAAGCAGCAATAATAAAATTCCAACGGATAGAATCAAAAGCCTTTCTCAAATCAACCTTAAGCATTCCCCTTGGTGAAATATTCCTCCAATTGTACCCGTGAACCATCTCAGTGGCCAACAATACATTCTCAGTGAGCAGCCGACCAGGAAGAAAAGCTGACTGAGAAGAAGAGATAACATTGGACAAAAACAATTGCAGTCTGTTTGTAAGGAGCCTGGAAATAACCTTATACATCTTGTTCAAGCATGAAATGGGTCTAAAATCTGAAGTGGTGGATGCATTTGCAGTCTTTGGGATGAGTACTAAGGTGGTTGCATTCCACTGCTTTAGTAAGCGCCCAGAAATAAAGAATTCCCTAACAGCCGCCGTAACCTCCGCACCAATCACACTCCATGACTCCACAAAAAACTCCGCAGGAAACCCATCTGGACCACTCGCTTTGTTTCTTGGAAGCGAAAAAAACACAGTTTTAATTTCTTCATCAGTGAACATCTTTTCAAAAGCACGAGCTTGTGCAGGAGAACACCGATAGGAGAGCAGAAGATCCATATCCTCCTGTTCCAGCATATTAGGACCCGGATCATCACCTAGCAGGTTAGTGAAAAAGTCCACGCAGTGATCAGTGATGCCTTGCTGGTTTTCAATTTGCAGTCCATTCTCATCATACAAGGTAGTAATGGTATTGATGGACTTGCGAGAATCGGCCATTCTATGGAAGTAGTTCGTGTTGCTATCACCTTCCGCAAACCAAGTAACTCTGGACTTCTGTAAAAAGAAACTCTCTTCAGCTGATGAAAGAATCTGCCACTTACGCTGAGCTTCTAACTCCTGAGAAGCATTAAACAGAGATGGGTCAGCAAGCGTGAGGCCTTGACTACTTAAGAGTATATCATGAGCCTCTTTAGTACACTTTTCCAGATCTGAATAATTTAGCCTGCTGAAATCTTTGATAGGTTTTTTGAGAGCCTTAAGCTTTCTTGAGACACGGTACATATTTGAACCCACCACATTCACAGTGTACCAATGCTCTCTAATCAGGTTTAAGATCTCAGAATTCTTGAGTAGATAGTTAAAGAACTTAAAAGGCCTCTTCACAATAGGCGCAGCTCCATCAATAACCACTCCACATGAGACATGATCTGAGAAGTCGGGATCTCCAAATAAGCCAAACGAAGAAGGAAAATGGGTACACCAGCTTTCGTTTACCAGAATGCGATCAATCTTCTTTGCCACGGGTCTAGTTTTACTCTTATTCCACCATGTGAACGTGTTACCTTTGAAAACCAGGTCAGCTAGTTCTGCATCAAGAAGACAACATCTAAAATCTCTTATTCTTCTATCAACATTCAGGGAAATATTTCCAGAGTGCTCCTGAGGGTGAAGAACTTGGTTGAAGTCACCCAACATAATCCACGGCCTATTCATAGAGCTCAGAGAAGCGCCCAAGTCAACAATTTCTTTCCAAAACTCCCTTCTTTTATCCTCCTCATTAGCAGCATACACCACTGAGGCAACAATCCATACCTGCGAGTTTGGAAGTAAAACCTCACAAGTGATCATTTGTAGAGACTTAGCAACAATCACAACCTTGACACTTGGATCCCATAATACCCAAATCTTTCCTAATTCTGAGAACGCGTAGTTATCCTCAAAAGACCAGCCAGGCAAAAGGTCATTTATAAATTTCTTCTCCTTTGGCTGCTTTACATGCGTCTCAATGACGCCTCCAAAAATAGGCTTGTTAGCCTTAAACCATTTCTTAAATCCGCTCCTATGACTGGAAATATTGAAGCCACGGACATTCCAACAAAAAATTTGTGTACACATAATTAATGTGAGGATTTGAGGCTCTTGCCTCTTTGAATCTTCTGTTGCCTTTTAGACAACACTCTGATAAATTTCTCCTCGTCAGAATTAGATGACAAAACATCTGACGAGTCCTCAGTCCTTACACATACTTGGTTGAATGAATTTACGTTTGATGATCCCGGTAATAATGTCATTCTTCTTTGCTTAATATTTTTAAAATCGTTATTTATGATATTTAATATTATGACTTGTTTCATACATAGAATTTTTCTTTATGAGATATTATAAATTATAAGTTTGTTTTTTTTATAAAAAACCCCCGAAAAGCCTTGTAACTCTGTTAGGGCCAGGTCGTGTTTCAAAATATAGGCTCCGAATGTTTACGGGCCGGGCCGAGTTTGCCCGATTAACATGCCTAGTAATTTCCCACTTTTATGCTTCTAATTTTAAATCTATCATTTGGAAAAAAATCTAATAAAAAATACATAGATATCAAAACAATGATTCTAAATATATAAGTAATCAATACCTTTTAAGTGATGATTTATCTAATTTTGTTTTTTAAAACATTAATATAATAAATGAAAAATGTTGTTAAGAATAGAAAAAAATCATGATATATTTTCAAATAAGGGCCACATTTTAATGAATTTCCTGAGGCCTCTAATTTGTTGGATCTGCTCTGTGTGTATATGTTAAATGTAAGTTCTTTCTTGGAGATAGTCACAAGCTCATAACAACACCTAAGCAAAGAAAAATAAAAGAGAGAAGAAAATATGAAGGTTGCTGCAATCGTCTTGGTTACTTGTGTCTTATTCTCCCTTCTCCCAAGCAACCTTTCACAGGGTCTTCTAATCATTCTATTGAAGTTACCATTTTGCTCATCGAAATTCGGTTGACGTAAACCAGTTTGATTTAACTCTTTCTGGTTGTTGTTTGATCAATTAGGTGAAGAATCAAGCATGAATATTGCTGCGCAAAGAAGGCCATGGTGTCCGGATAAAAGTCAAGTGTTTGATGGTAATTGTGAAAAGGATGGAGCAAAACAATGTCTAGATCTCTTATTAAGTACTTGGGATCCAAGTGTAAGGCTCAGCCGAGTGTCCTGCATTTGCTCTGATTTTCCTTACAGAAATCTTCTCTGTAGTTGTCCTAATATGAAATGTCCCTAGAAAACGTCTATATAAGACCCTAAACTGTTGTTCTAAATCATTTTTCTATATATCAAGAATATGATGTTTCAGTTTCTAATGAAAAGCCCGAAGATGATATACTTAATTCGTTACAAAGAATTACGATATCCTACATGCACCACATCCATGAATCATGATATATTTTCTTTTTTTTTTCATTCTCATCAAACAAAACCGCAACGAATACACCACAATTCTTTGATAAGCTTATCTCCATTAAAAATGTCTTTCACTTTTACTTTAGTTTTGCACCAAATGGGGATTAAGGGCCCTTTAGGCCCATCATCGAAGGTGGGGTTTGGAGGCCTAAACATTTCTTGAAGTATTCCAAGCTTAAATCACTAATTGGTAAACATGCAGAGTTACAGAATCCTGTTAAGTGAAATAATGTATAGAACAGTGTGACGAATGCATCCACAACTGAAAGATAGTGGAGATGACGTAGTGATATATTTGATTTAGTCATCAGATTTTCAATAGAATAGCTATATTATAGCAACAATTTTGCATATTTGTAAAATCCTACGTAATCCTACAACCATTATAGGAATCACCAACTAGACTGTATTATCCATTATCGTCCAATTTTTCTCAATATTTGTGCACCCCTAAAAAATATCTATCTGCATAGTTGTAAACAGAAAATAATCTTTGAACTGATATCAAATTATAAGCCCGACAACTTTTTCACCGGGTCAAGACAAAACCATCACGCAGGTGAAAGCGACCTAGAGCCTCCGCATATACCACTTTATAGCTCAGTGCATTTTGCTTTTGCTATTGTTCAGAACGTGGTCCAATGAGACTACATTTCCACTTATACATCTATTATTATGTTTCTTGATTAATATATTATGCATATAAGAAAGTGAAGACTTTAGACAAAAGTAAGAAATTGAAGAAATATGGGTAGATGAAGTTAACTAACATGTGTAGAAAATGAGCCACTGATATTATTGAAAATATACAAAGTAACTAATCCACTTGTTGAAAAACTTGTTTTAGGATAGAGAGATTATATACATTCTAATGTGTAGGACTACCCAAAACAGCAAAACTCATGATACAAAATCATATACACTCCAATATGTATATGTCAATATTTTAAATGTTAGTGCTTGTTGGGGGACAATCACATAATCATAACAATTATAATATATAAAAGAACAAAGAAAAAGCAAAGAGAGAAGAAACTTACAGAAAAACATATGAAGTTGGCTGCAATCTTCTTGGCTTCCTCTGTCTTATTCTCCCTTCTTCCAATCCACCTTTCACAAGGTCTTCTTATCATTCTCCTGAGATTACAGTTTTGCTCATCGATCTCCGGTTAACCAAAAACTCTTCTTTTCGTTGATGGATTAGGTGAAGCTGCTGGAGAGAGAAGGCAGTGGTGCCCGTCAAAACAACAAGTGTTCAGAGGTTCATGCTCAGACGATGGAGGACAAAAATGTCTAAATGACTTATTATGGACATGGAATCCAAGTGTAAGGCTCAGCCCTATCTACTGTGATTGCACTCCTAAACGTCACAACAAACGTCTCTGCGATTGTCCTAGTATGATTTGCCTCTAAAAAACGTCTATATTAAGACCCTAAACTGTTGTTATGTCTTCTATGTATCATTAATAATGTTTCAATTTCCGAATATAATATACTCCATCTCAAAATAAGTTTTGTTTTCGGTACCAGTGTGTTGTCCTTATAAGTTTCCTTGCATCATAGCGTTTTTTCTTCTACTCAAGAACTCGAGTTGGCTGACGGAGGATGTTGCCGCGCTAGATAAGGGACTTCAGAAACTATCCCAGAAATATCTTCACCTATAGT
Source organism: Arabidopsis thaliana x Arabidopsis arenosa (assembly GCA_019202795.1). Classification (NCBI taxonomy): domain Eukaryota; kingdom Viridiplantae; phylum Streptophyta; class Magnoliopsida; order Brassicales; family Brassicaceae; genus Arabidopsis; species Arabidopsis thaliana x Arabidopsis arenosa. The sequence continues at coordinate 2,310,004 of CM032919.1, read as the reverse complement.
CACTGTGTTTCCAATTGAAGCTGCTTGTTTCTTGATGTAGCCTAACCCGAAATAACCAGACCCATCTCTTCCCCTAGTGTAGCTCGTTAGCTTCCCAACCTGAAAATAGAGTTTATAAACTAGTTACGGAATGTAAAACAAAATTTGGCCTTTTTTCTTTGTTTTCGAGCGACTAAGGTATGCACACAAGCGCTCAAAACCTTTTTCCCGTCGACTATGATGGGGCTGCCGGGTTCTGCTGGTGCAGAGAGATTAAGTCCACATAACCTTTGCTTGATTCCATCATATGTCATTAGTCTTGCTATCGTCTCCTGTCCCTTGTAACATCCTGAGATGTTTGAAGATTGTTTACTCTAGGTGTTTCTTGTATCGTTTTAGTTCACTGAACAAAAGCTTCTCAAATACCTTTGTTCAGAGAAATCGAGTTCCATAGACCCGCCTCCAAAACATTATATTCCTTGCTGAGTTCTCTCTCAGGTGCTGGTCTTCCTGCAAAACATCAATGCTTTTGGGCTGAGAAACATATAATTTTCTCTGCTTATTCACTAAATCAATGGTTCTGTAAGATCTAACAATTCTGATTTCGCTAATGGCAAGTAAAAGATCTAAGAGCATACTTATGAGCTTTTTGCCTATATTACGTAAATCTCGACCAATCATGCCTTTAGTAGGACTAGTGACCACAACCTCATGACATTAGATTTTGGAGGTTACGGGTGATAGTCGTGTCATCAGTGCAAACAAATCGAGAAACACCTATGGCGCCTGCATTTGGACAATAGTTTTACTAACCTTGAGTGATTCTAAGTTTCTCCCAGGCTACAGAACCCATCGGAATGGCACCTTCAGCTAAAAGGGTCTTCCAGACTGAAACAGCACCGCCTGGCGACATTAACATGGTAAAGCCTTCATCTGAAATAAGACTTCCAACCCCAACTGTTATTGGCATTCCATCAAACTGACAAAGAAATGAGCTTGTTAATATATGCCGCTACACAAGATCTGATTCGATATTACAAAAAAAGACTTACACTATAATGCTGATGCCTGCCATATGGCTGACCAATAAGATCTCCCAGATTCAGTTTAGACATGATCTGTTTCAAAAAAAATTACAGGCATAAAAACAATGTATTTGAACTATCATAAAGGATAAAACAGAGAACATTTTACAAGGATTTGTCAGTCTATTTAAAGGAATAATCTTACTTGGTTGCTTTTGGGTCCTGCTAAAGCAAATAAGCAAGTTTGCTTGGTGATGTCCTTGATCTCTACCTTGTCAGCAAAAAAAATGTACCTGAGAAGACGAAGATGAGACAAATAAGTGATGTCATGGTTCTCCATTGAAGCCTTTTTCAAAGAAACCGGTAAGCTTTTGTATGAAAAACAAACAAGGATGAAACGTTTCAACATACTTTTCCAGCATCTCAATTATGCTTTGGCATTTCGTTGGAGAAACCGTAAGCAATATTGCATTTTTCTGGAAATAAAAAAAAGAGTCGGTTAAACATAGAACTCACATAAATATATATGAGCCACCACAAGTTATCTTACTCCCATAAGGAATTACCATGATCCAAGCATGTGCAATATCTATCGTCCGTGCTGTTGGGGTAACGAATACAGTGTCACATCCCTTGAGAAACGACCAAATAGATCCACAAGTGGTTACCAGTCACAGAGGTAACAGTATAAACTCAATGCAAATATCCCTGAAAAGACTCACCTGTCCTTCATTAAGGCTTTCAAAATTTGCGGTAGTTTGGTTGTGAAGGAAATGAGCACGGTCATCTCCACTAACTTAATGGCAAAGGATGTAGCAAATAATTAGAACAACAAACATTAGATAGTATTCACAGGCAAAGTCAAAACGAAAAGCTAAGCGAATAAGAAGCAATTCAATGTAGAAAAAGCACGATAAGACAAGAGATGAATAAGGATATAGTACCTCGTATTCTCCCAAAATGTGAGAGATCCACAACCTGTAAATCAAGTTTTGATCAAACAAAAATCATAATGCAAACAGCCAAAGAGCTTCAAAAATAGTTACATACCACAACACCATTATCAAATGCATCCAAAGCCTCATCGTCGTTATCAAAACTCTCAACAATACCATCTTCAGAAACTTTGCCTCCAGCAACACTAATTGTATCCTTCACAAGTCCATAATAACAAAGTGCATTAGCATTATTATACTACTCAGAAACATCCAAATTCACAAATAAAATTTCCAATAACTGTTTCATAGAGCTAGACAATAACACTTTGCTATTCAAAGAAATTGTAATCCGCAGCAGCAAAGAAAGTGAAGCTTACAAGGAGATCGTGATCGATTGGAGGCGGAGAGAAATCAAACTGCAACGAATCGGAAGAAGCAGAGACGCATCGGAGCTGAAACTTTCGTTCTCGGAAACAACTATTTCGGAGGCTGAGGGAGCGCCGGCGAAGAACTGTTCCGTTGTAGAGACATGGAAGCAGCAGAGCAGTATTGGTGATGTGGCTCACGCAATCTATCCTCATCATCATCGCCATGTCCGTACAACTCTTGACAATTTTACCAAAAAAAAAAAAAAAAAAAAAAACTCTTGACAAGGTTCATATAAAATTGAGAGAGGCTATTATTATTTATCCGCATATATACAACTAACATCATTTTATGGATGAATTAGCAAAAATCAAGTAGATTAGTAATGTTTTACAGACTATTTTTACATTGTAAATTCATTTTTTTTTCCAATAATACAAAAACACTAAAGCCACCTTGATGAGGCCAAGTGAAGTCTATTTTCCTTAAATATAACCATATTCAAGAATCAATTTCATATACATTGCTTTACCAACCTTTTTTTTTCTCCCCCTTTTACCAATTTTTGATCACCTTGTATAATATCTCAAAAGCTCGTCTCTTTTGGCCAGTGACTATACAAGCAAACAAGGAACAAAAACCAGAGGCCAAAAAGAAAATACAAAATATACAGCAAACAAAGGAAGAAACTTTTAATCAACTGAAAGAGGATCATGATGAGGGTTTTGAGGTGGAGTAGTATCTGCAAACACTTGTGCTTCGTCTTCATCTCTCACATCTCTAAACATCGAAAGAAACGAGTTAAGTCCTTCTGACGAAGCACCGCCTAAAATCCATAGCAGCATCGAACTGAACGAGCTCATCGCACCCGGTTGTTGGTTGTTAGGCTCTGCAGGAATAGTGTTTGCTGCATTAACTTCTTGCTGTTCTTGATTTTGTGTTGGATTCCCAACACCTCCTCCATCCGTTGTTGGAGATCTTGTTTCCGTGTTTTGGTTTGTGGTTGCGTTGTTTGGACCAGATGGAGATCGGTTTCTTGTTGTTCTGTTCAGCCTTGTGATGTGAAGAGTTGATGCTAGGATTGTTGAGGAAGTGATGTGAAAGTCTGGGTGTTGCTGAAGGTGTGACTGTCGGCTTTGAAGGAATCTCTGAAGAGCTGGCACCTGTAATTGTGTGTTTAATATTGAGATAAAAACTTTGAATTGAAACTTAGCTTCTCTGGATTTGGCCAATCTTCGAGTTGCTGTAATCAAACGTTTACCTCAAAACGGTTCCAGAAGTATAGAATTAGGTGTTGCATGAATGCAGCGGTTGTCATTAGGGCGAGATAAGAAAAGCCTGTTGAGAGTTACGAGGTAAGTGAAAGCGTCTGAAATTTCAGTACTTAATTAGACAAATGTAAAACCTCAGTTCTTACCATATGCATACGAGAAGAAATAAATATGGAACACCAAGAAGTACAACAAGAAGAAACGCGGGAAGAACTTCATCGATATTGGTGTCCTGACACTGCAATATTGGTAAGATAGGACTTTGTTACTATTCCATTGAACAGCTAAAAAACACATAATCTGAACTGGCAGCGAGATCATCATAATAAATAAGGGAGCTCAATAGTGAATAAACAGGTGACTGAGGCAAAAGAGGAGACCAAAAACCTTATCAGGGTGAATAATTCGCATAGCCAGACAAGAACCAGAACCATGAAAGCCAATAGCTGATCGTCGTAAAACTCAAACAGGAAGAACAGAATCCCAATCATAATCTGCAATTTCAAATAGTTATATCATGTCGGTCAACAGAATCCTCTGAAATCTTGGAATGAAAAAGCAGTGATGTGTATGCATACTGGTACAAAGACAAGCGATTCGATCACGTGTACAAAGATCAACTGAAATGTTGGTAACCGATGCTGGGCATGGTGTTGAAGCTGCACTGCAACAAATTGATATCGAAACAAAGATTATTGTTGAGAAGCAAAGATGGGAAGCCATTAGCTATTGGAATAGAAGAAATACAAACCTGTGAACTTTAACATGCGAGTTTGTGTCTCTCGCAATGTGAATGACACAGACATTGTGGTTGTGAAAAACACAAAAAGTGACATCATTAGCACACCACATTTCGTTACCAAGTAATCTGCATACACCCAGAACAATAATATTACTATTAAAGTAAATGCTTACACCAAACTACAGATAAAGTTCCAAGAGCTAATAAAGCAGCCTTGGTGAGATCTTGCAATCTAATATAACGCTCATAACCGATAGACTTGCGAGATGCAAGGGAAAGTTTTCAACATATGCTGTTCACGTGAAAGAAAATGACAAACCTCCGAATTGCGCAGAACCTTCAGGAAGTTCTTGGGAGTAACTGAGATTGTAAAACTCTCTTGTCTGGTAGTTGTATAGATAACCTGTAATGGAGGGAGTTGGCAGTCATATGGGTGCAAACTGCAGCTTTCACAATAGCACATAGATAGAAACAATCAAAGGGACATAAGCAGCAACAACGACAGATGGAAATATCATGTAATAGCTACCAACAACGACATTGGTTATTTTACATTTTGCATAGTCATGCATGAACCAATTGATTGCTGCACACTAATCTCGGAGTAGAATTCCAAGAGATAACTTAGTTCAAATTTACAATTAGATAAACAGGCAACCTCCGTTTAGTGGTAGCCTAACCTTTCAGAAAGAAACAGTTTGCCCACAATATACAAAAGAAAAGACAAACACATAGTTGAGGAATCACAGGCCTCAAAGGAAGAGACCCACACATAGTAAAACTTGCATGGACATTATCAACAAGACAAACACCTATTACCTACCTTGACCAGCAGAGTTCTGTAAGCTATTCATTATAATAGTATCATATCCTACAACTCTGTTTATAAGAAGTTGCTGCCACCTGAAAAAGTAATCCAATTTTAAGAATCTTATCATTCGGATACAGCCCTAGCAATTAAAATAACTATTTCCAAAGTCCAAACTGAGGGCCAATAATGTGAATATTACCTGTTCCCAAAGCAGGGATGCCGTGCCGATATGCTGACATTTGCAGTGCGAATGTTATGCCGTGATTTTGCTTCATCAGGCAGCAAAAAGTAACCCTATGTGAAAAAAGAACAACGCAATTCTGAGACCGAACCAGAAGTTCAACCGAAGAATTCCTCATTTCACATCTTTCTTTGATAAGTTGAGAGAGAATAACGTTTACCTTTTCCATGGTATATAGATATGTTGGCTCAAACTCTTGAGTTTTACTCTCAAGCCACTGAACTGAAAAAAATCAACAAACAGATAAAAATGTAGCAGTTCAGATAGACATCTCCCCACCCAAAGCAGAGCAAAAAGCCAAATCTGTGTGATTTTACTCTTCTAATAGCTAAACCTCTCACATGTAAAATCGTAAAAAGGTTATCTAGAAGGGGCCCGTTGACACAATTTATTTGGTGGTTTGCATAGCTCAAAACAAGGAATAATTTTCAAAAAAGAAATGTAATGTATTCAGATTCATTTTAAATTGTGTAACCGGTCATCATTGTTTGATGGTTCATTCAGATGATGAAGAACAAAAAAAAAGTAAATACAAAATAGAAATTCTATTGAGGTGGCTTTTACCTGCATAGTAGTTGACTTTATCCATATACAGTACATGCAACAATTTGGGCACATCAAGATTCAACGGTATGCCAATGATGTTCTGCATTTAAATTTGAAGAGCAAAATAATTGATTTTAGTAAAAAACTAAAAATACAAACAATCAGGATTGTAACCCATCAGATGACCTAAGTACTGGCACCAAAAACAGATATCACCAAAAAGCTATATTAGTAGATAGACCTAAGTCCATTTTCCTCACAAAATAAAGGGAGAAGCTACTGAAATATCTCCACACCTTAATGATTGAGCCACGTGCCAGTTAAATTTTCAGTAACATATATTTCCGATCAAAGGAACGCCGCTTAAGAACCATGCTTTATAAGTGATATACCAAAAATATCCAACGGAAACCTCGCAGAGGAGATACAACATCTATATATGACAGCCATACGCACTATCTAAGTCAGAATTTGAGAAAAAAAAAAGGAAATGAGATAACTCACCCATATTTTTCGAACACCTCTGAGAATCCGTGCTGTATGCTGTAAAACGAAAGATATGCGCCTATAACACTTTTTGAGAAAGCGAAGAAGAGCTGCTCTGACATTCTCTTTTGCAGACACTGAGAAACTACTGCGGGGCTCTTCCTTATCAATTTTCACATATATATCATCGGCATTTTCTTCACTGGTAGAGCTTTCTACATGATTGCAAACAAGGCAGTATCAGTCCCTGCAAACTTTAAAGATATTGAGCTCCTACGAGCAGTCTATCCAAACCAATTCACCCACTGCCCACACATGAATATAAACAATCACCTTGATCAGTCTTTGAGACTTCTAAACTATCAGTTGCATCTACAACTCGAGGAACATCTGCAGCAGTACTTTCATCATTACGTGACCACAACCCTGCACTTGTTATCTATATCACAGAAATCAGATGGTTAGAGAACTAAGGATGAGTACAGATTTTATTAATGGCTAACTGATTTCAAGAAAGAGACTTTCAAAGTACGAGTGAGGAACCAGATCAAAGGCCTGGAAAATCTAAAATTTTCACTAATTATGCAAGCTAGCATCAGAAGGACAGAAGGGATAACAGCCACATACCTTAATTTGCATAAGCTCTGCTTCAGCTAACTCAACTCCAGTCAGCTCACTAGAACAACCAGGCTTTTTAAGAAAACAAGATTAATGAAATTAGTTAGAGAGGAACAATAAAGGTCAGATAAGAGAAGCTTAGGAGAGTCTAACAAGAAATATAAGAAATATCTTAGGAAGGTATGCAGGCTACACGAAACTCTTAAAGTCGAAGAGAACTAAACCAACAGAAAATCTTCACAGATAGATGATTTTCGACGTTTGCAATCTTAGAAGTATTCAAATGCATTTGCATAGGCAGTATTTCCTATTGGAAATTTCACATCAAAATAAACACATAAAGAAATCAGAAAAGTGTCTTTCAACAGATTCTAAAAATTATGACCAGTGCAACCTTAGTAAAGATACAAACAGTAGTGTCTCCTAACGAAGCTCATGCCAACATCTTCTATAAAACTAGCTTAAGCTCCACAATTCATATCAGATTACTCGAGAAAATGCTACGAAGTTAACATAACACAGACAATCTACATCATCCTTTTCAAATTATAGTATCTCAGACTTAAAATTTCAACCACGAAGTCATTAACCAAAAGTGGCTAACCCTAGAGAAACCTTTTCTCATAATTACATAAAACGAGAGTCAAAAATTTACCTGCTGAACATAATTGGCGTGCATAACAACGAGGATACAGAACAAAGTGATGGCAACGAAGAGGTAAGTATACTCTAAGAAACCTCTAATCCTTGGCGTTAAGATCTGCGAAAACCTCTCCTGAACCCTAATAAACGTCTGCTCCGGATCCATATTTCGGATCACCGATGCACTTCTTCGTTTTCTTCGTTAAAACTACGTCGTCATCGAATTTGAATTGCTCCGTAGCTAGGATCGTAGATCGTAGATTTCTTCTCGTTCTGGGAGATTATCGAATCCACAGCAATTGAGGATTGAAGATGATTGAAAAAAGCACCGCGAAGCAAATTTTACACTCGTTCGCTATTAAAGTACTTTTGTTGTTCTACGAAAATCAGAAGCCATGGTGGCGCATTTGGGAGTGTGTTAGGTTTTTGAGACTTCCATGTCTTTGAAGACAAGGGTTCGACTCTCCCACACTCGTTCTCTTGATTTTTTTTTTTATATACATTCTTTTCTAAACTACTGTACTTCAATAAATGTCATTCCATGAAGAGAAAGAAATTCATAACATTATCCAACTTTAATACAATAGACTTAATACAATCACAAGAGGAATTAATTTAGTAGTCAAATTCTTAACCATTTGTAGAGAACATAGAGAACATGTGCTCATTACAATCTCTCCTCTACCTTGATTTAGCTCAATTGAGACTTGCCTTGTCCTTTAGAGGCTTGGTAGAAACGCATCAAACGACACCGTGTATTCATGAAACTGCAAACATCAAAGACAAGGTTCAATAGATAGATATATCTTACAAATAATCTAGAACAAGCCTATTGTTTTGATAGATCTGCCTTATTTTGGTGGAATTTACGAAGCTATGCAGGTGAAAATAACTGAAATGAAATAAACCTGCTTCACGATCTCTTCATATTTAGTGGCTAGTTGTTTTACTTTAGCTTCTCCTGACTGTCTCACCTGGTTAATCTTGGCATTATTGTCATCAACCTGTTGATATATAATACAAAGAAAACTTATGGCGATGATAAGCATCGTGCACAACAGATTCATGTTGTTAGATATTCGAAAGAAAGGGAGCAATACCATAGCTACTACTGATTCAACATTGGTTTGCCTAGCTTCAAGTTCACGTCTTCTGGATTCAACCTCCACTTTTAATCCATTCAATTGTTTTGTCCACTCATCAAATATGACTGCTTTTTCTTTCTCTAGTTGTTTCAATGATTCGTTCAACTGTTCCACTGTTGACAGAATACAAGATTACAGTCTCTGTCCCAAGAAAAAATTACGAAACTATATCTGATGAGGGAAGAAATTAACCAAGACTTGCCTATTCTTTCCCGCTCAACCACTTTCGCCTCAAGTGATTTGTACGCTACTCCTTCCTCGCTCAGCTTAGCTTTAAGAGCTTTGAATTCTTTCTCAACCGCTTTCGCATTGGTTACCTGTAACATCATCAAACATACATAAAATTGAAAAATAAATCTAAAGACACATTAGATCTCATTCCGATAATTGAAAGTGTCTGTGTGTTGCCACATGCTAGAGATACAATACATGGTTCACAATCTACAACAATGAAAGAGGAAATGAGTCTTTTTGATTGGTCACCTGTTCGTTAATTAACTTCAGTTGCGAAGATGACTTTGAAATTTTCTTGAAAGCCTGCAAGAGGCACCCATAGTTGATGGTAAACTTATTTAGCTCAAAAAATGAAAGCAAAAATTTGTTGGAAGATTAAACATAAAAACATTACGAAGTAACAACATAGGATAAGGTCTCAATCTAAATAATGTCCACCTTTGGATTCACTCTCATCCACTATACACCAAAATAAATGAAGTTCTTCCTAAAGATTCTGGACAGAATTTCGTGATGTATGAACAAAAGTGATCAGCGCAATAAACACCAAACTTAGAAGAATAATGCTTGGAATCCTCATTCTCTAACCAAATGGTTTGAGAGCAGTATCCGCAGTGACCTAAGACTTGTAATTTCAAAAAGTTAACCATCAAGTTGCAAAGGATGTCCTAAATGCATTTAGCTACGTGCTAACCATAAGATAGTAATAATCTAGAGTTTTCATTAGATACCTTTTCATAAACCTCAAGAATGGCAGCCTTTTCCTGGAAAGATCCCATTGCTGATTGTTCAGCTTTCTTTGTCTCCCCAAGTACTAGTTTCTTCTCTTCTAAAGCTCCCTATCTCCACAACAAACGTTTAAACATGTGTATAAACAAAATTTTATCTTAGGACTAGTGCCAGTAGGAACAAAAATATACCTGCAATTTGTCTGGAGATTGAACAATTTGTGCGCGGAGGTTTGCGTTTTCTTGGACAGTTTGCACAAGGTCAAACTCTGCTGTGGAAATCTGTAGAGAGAAATACACATGTCAGGAGCAGAAAACATCTCTCAAATTCAAGCATATGCAGATCGCCTAATTGACAAACGGTTTCTTCACCAACTTGATCCAGGTAACTTCATAATAAATTATATCACATAACACAATTTAGTTTCAGGAAGGAGCTCAGCACCATGTCATGCGGTTCCTTACCTCCTTATCCATCTGTGTACTCTTATCTCTCATTTTCTGGAAGGTAGCTCGCAGTGACATCTGCTGATTATTTAGTGCTAATATTTTCTGATTCAGTTCTTCAATGTTGGCTTCTAGCTCTTGCACAAAAGGTAAATCCCTTTCAACGGCTTCATTAAATTCTCCAATCTCTGCATTCAACTGCATGTATAGCTTTTAGAAAAAGATAATGACTATCTTCTGTGGAATACATATTTTTCTTGCATTACCTGAGCAACCTTTGCCTCCTCCTGCTTCCGCTGCTCATCAAGGATACCCAACTCCTCTGCCATTGGTCTTATAAGTTCCATTTTTGAATCTCTAGTACGAAAAGAAGATGCAAATAATCATGAGAGCGTCATTATTGAAATTCAGATAGTTTTACTCTTGTTTCCATCTCCAAGTCAAGTGAGACAAATAAGAACTCGTCTACTCAAAGTAGAAACTAGGTCAAAAGGTCTTGGTGCATCCAAATAGAAACTAGAGAGAACTCCAGCTAACTTGTATAGAACATAATTCAAAAGATTTGAAGCAAGAAGGACATACTTGTATAGAGCAAAATTCAAAAGTGCGCTGATGAAAAACTCGGTTCGGGATGATTCCGGGCGTAACAGATCCTTGAAATTAATGGCTAATGGACAATCAACCATATCTAACATATCTTTCACTTTGCAATAAAGTTTCATAGATTGCATTGAGGTGGCATGGTGTTCTGGATTCTCCAGTTGCTCCAAAGCCCCAAAATCAACTTGCCCAGTCTCTTCTCTACAATGGATTTGATGTTGGAAAGACCCAATGTCGAAAACGAAGCATCGTTAGAAATTCCCCAAATTGAAAAATTTAGGGTTTTCAAAATTACTTAGCTCGAAATCAGACAAAACCGAGGGTAAAATTGAGTGAAGAGGTAAGAGAGGGTTTAGAGGAATACATACTCGTTGAGAGCGTCGAGATAGATAAGAATTCTGGTGTAAAGCTCGGAGACGAAGTCGGAAGTTGGGTTTTTGAGATCGGTCTCTGTAACGCTAGCGATCTGAAAATCCTTGAGGGCCGTCAAAATGTCGGAACGAGAGAGCCTCGGGTACTCGTAGGCTGACATAGTTCAGGTTCCGATTGGTTGTGTCTGGATTCGAAGAAACTGAGAAGAGGAAATGGCAATTTTGGAAGAAATCAAAAAGAAGAGAGAATGATTTTCCCGCCTGTACGAAACTGCAGTCTCCAGATATTGATGGGATACGGTAGAAGCATTTTTAAAATAAATAAATAAATAAAAACGTTTGTTCTACAAAAGTAAAAATATATAAAAGTTTTTAAGCATTTTATTAATATTGGTACCGTGACTTTTAATATTGAAGAACTTTTGTCAATTATATTTCAATTTTCTTAAAATCATGAATAATTCCTAAAACTTTTGACTGTCTACATTTTGAAATCTCTTCAAAAAATTATGATTGTCAGGACATTCTTAGACTTATGAGTTATGAGTGATTTTTTTTCCAACTACACATTAATTAAAAAATTATTATTGGTAATCCAATCAAGAGGAAAAGAGTTTATGTACAAATTTTCAAAACTAAAATTTTAAATGTTTTGGCTAAACAATCTGCATGGAGATTACAAGAACGAAAAATCTTTGAAATTTGTCTAAGAACTAATTTGGGTCTAAAATCTTGTCTCTCACCTAATCTCCTCTTAATACAATAACACTAGTAATGTCTTTCGTGTTTAATTTGTAGCAAAATATCTAATCGATTCTTAACCATTACAAATCTCTCTCTCTCTCTCTACCTTTCACAATAGAGTGATTCTAACAATCAGACCTGTCTTCTGCTTTAGAGGCTTGGTAGAAAAGCACCAAACGACACCGTGTATTCATGAAACTGCAAACATCAAAAGCAAGGCTCAATATATATATATATCTTACACAGAATCTGAAAGAAGCATAGCACTTGTTTTAACTTTGGAAACCTCTTAATTTGTTGCAGCACAAAGCTTTTGTTTCCATGGTTCAATTTATATAAGCATTTCGAAGTTGGCATGTTTCTCCAAATTTCAGATCAGAACATTGACATATTTTAACTGCTCATTTTCATTATTTTCAATATATAATTAGGCCTAACCATTTCGGAGATCTGCCTTATCTTGACAGAATTCAGATGAAAATAATGGAAACGAAAGAAACCTGCTTCATGATCTCTTCATATTTAGCGGCCATTTGTTTCACTTTAAGTTCTCCTGACTGTCTCACCTGGTTAGTCTTGGCAGTATTGTCATCAACCTGTTGATATATAATTAGAGAAACTTACAGCTAGCGATGATAAAGCATAGTGCACAACAGATTCATGTTGTTAGATGTTTGAAAGAAAGGGAGCGGAGCAATACCATAGCTACTACTGATTCGACATTCGTTTGCCTAGCTTCAAGTTCACGTCTCCTGGATTCAACCACCGCTTTTAATTCATTCAATTGTTTCGTCCAATCATCAAACATGACTGCTTTTTCTTTCTCTAGTTGTTTCAATGATTTACTCAACTGTTCCACTGTTGATAGAATAGAGGATTACAGTCTCCGTCCCAAAACAAAATTATGAAACAGTATCTGAAGAGGGAAGAAATAAACCAAACTTACCTATTCCTTCCCGCTCAACCACTTTTGCCTCAAGTGATTTGTACGCAACTCCATCCTCGCTCAGCTTAGCTTTAAGAGCTTTGAATTCTTTCTCATCCGCTTTCGCATTGTTTACCTGTAACATCATCAAACACACATAAGAATGAAAGATAACTCAAAGACACATTAGATCTCATTCCGATAATTGGAAGGGTCTTTGTGTTGCCGCATGCTAGAGATACAATTAATACATGGTTCACAATCTACAAGTAATGAAAGAGGAAAGGATTCTTTTTGATTGGTCACCTGTTTGTTGATTAACTGCAGTTGCGAAGATGACTTTGAAATATTCTTGAAGGCCTGCAAAAGGCACCCATAGTTGAATGATATTACCTCAATAGTAAATCAAAACTAATTTGATGGTAAATTTATTAAACTCAAAAGTGAGAGCATGTTGTAAGACTAAACACATAAAATTCAAGTAACAACTTAGAATAAGGTCTCAATCTAAATAAACAAAGTTCTTCCTAAAGCTCCTGAACAGAATTTCGTGAAGTATGAACAAAAGTGATAGAGCAATAAACACCAAACTTAGAAGAATAACATTTATTTCCAAAGTTAACCATCAAGTTGCAAAGGATGTCCTCAATGCATTTAGCTACGTGCTAACCAAGTAATAATCTAGAGTTTTCATTAGATACCTTTTCATAAACCTCAAGAATGGCAGCCTTTTCCTGGAAAGATCCAATTGCTACTTGTTCAGCTTTCTTTGTTTCCCCAAGTACTAGTTTCTTCTCTTCTAAAGCTCCCTGTCCCCACAACAAACGTTTAAACTAGTGTATACACAAAAACTTTATCTTAGGACTAGTGCTAGTAGGAGCAAAAATATACCTGCAATTTGTCTGGAGATTGAACAATTTGCGAGCGGAGGTTTGCGTTTTCTTGGACAGTTTGCACAAGGTCAACCTCTGCATTGGAAATCTGTAGTGAGAAATACACGTCATTTTCTTCACCAACTTGATCAAGGTAACTTCATTATAAATTAAATCACAGAACCCAATTTAGCTCAACACCATATCCTGCGGTTCCTTACCTCCTTATCCATCTGTGTACTCCTCTCTCTCATTTTCCAGAAGGTAGCTCGCAGTGACATCTGCTGATTATTTAGTGCTAATATATTCTGATTCAGTTCTTCAATGTTGGCTTCTAGCTCTTGCACAAAAGGTAAATCCCTTTCAACGGCTTCATCAAATTCTCCAATCTCTGCATATTTTTCTTGCATTACCTGAGCAACCTTTGCCTCCTGCTGCTTACGCTGATCATCAAGGAGACCCAACTCTTCTATCGTTGGTCTTATTAGTTCCATTTTTTCATCTCTGGTACGAAAAGAATATGTAAATAATCATGAGAGCGTCAACTTATAGAGATCTTGTGGAATCTAAAAGCCATCTAAAATTCAAATATTTCTACTCTTGTTTCCATCTAAGTCAAGTGAGACAAATAAAGAACTCATCTTCTCGAAGTAGGAACTAGAGAGAACTCAGCTAACTTGTATATAACATAATTCAAAAGATTTGAAGCAAGAAGGACATACTTGTATAGACCATAATTCAAAAGTGAGCTGAAGAAACACTCGGTTCGGGATGATTCCGGGCGTAACAGATCCTTGTAAGTAATCTTTAATGGACAATGAAGCATACGTAACATATCTTTCACTTTGTAATAAAGTTTCATAGATTGCATTGAGGTGGCATGATGTTCTGGATTTTCGAAGTGCTCCAAAGCCTCATAATCAACTTGCTCTTTCTCTTCTCTACAAATGGATTTGATATTACGCAATTCAAAAAAAGGAAGCATCATTAGAAATTCTCCAAATTGAAAACAAATTAGGGTTTTCAAATTTACTTAGAAGTCGAAAAATCAGACGAAAATTTCAAAATCGGGGGTAAAATTGAGTAAAGAGCTAAGAGATACTCGTCGAGAGCGTCGAGGTAGATGAGAATTCTGGTGTAAAGCTCGGAGACGAAGTCGAAAGTTGGGTTTTTGAGATCTTCTTCTTTAACGTTAGCGATCTCACCCTGCTTGAGATAAGCAATAATTTGAGAACGAGAGAATCTCTCATACTCGTAGGCTGACATAGTTCTCAGTTTGGGTCATGAAAGGATAGCGAGAAAGAGATGCTTATATTGATATTCAACCAGAGTTGTGAACCCTACTAGAATATTCTAAACGTGATATGCAAGATACAATCGTACGGTAAATGGAAACACAATCATAACTATAGGTCAATAGGTCAGGTTCGATTTCGGCTTTGTTGTGTCTGGATTCGAAGACGAAATAGCAATTTTGGAAGAAATTAAACTTAAAGAAGCAGCAAAGTTTCATAAAACACATTCTTAATAACATCCATTAGACTTAATCGTCACTATTAGTAAACATGGAAACAGAAGAAACATCATCAGATGGATAAAACTCTATGATGATTAAAGAAAACCTCAACGATGACTTTAAAAAGTTACTAAGAAGCTGAGAGAGGGATTGGTTTCACAGCGCTCTGAATCCGCTCAAAAGCTACTCTTACTCTTTCCTTAAGACCTGAATGCTCACTCTCTACCTCTCCACTCTCTTTATCGAGCTGAGCGACGTTGCCATCGACTCTGATCACAAGTTTCCCGTTCTCGCCTAGTTTCACATCCCCGAAGAGCGACACAAGAAGTGCATATATCACTTTCTCAACTTTCTTCCCATTCTCTTCCTCGGATTTCACAGCATCTTCTTCTTCCACAACGATCTTGGGGACTTCGCGGCTGATGTTGAGAATCAGAGCTACAATGGAGTCTGAAACCATGTCACTTATCGGATCTGATGACCACTGAAGTGAGATGTGCTTCTCTGACTCTTGTTTCACTGTTACTCTTTCGTGTACTTTCAGTGCTGGAAGCCCCGATTCCTCATCTGTTGAAGATTCCACGCTCTCGAAAATCTTCTCGAGGCGATGTTTTATCACACCGAAAGCTCCTACAAACGGGATTGTGATCCGCTGAGTTACAGTTGCTGTTGATAGCTGTGAGAAAACATGGAGTTCATCAGGTGCCATTATCTGATAAGTGAACCCTTTCTTCACCAGAATCCCGCTCACTGTATCACCAACATCGGGTGTCTTTTCTGCCAATCTCCCAATGGTTTTCGCCAATTTCTCAGAATTAAAATACATTTCAACGGACTCACAGTTCTTCGGGGTCATGATCTTTGTGTTTCCATCGGGAAACTCCGTGAAGAGCTTCTGTTTGAGCCTCATCATCTCGTTAGCTTCACCGTGAACAAGGATGATGTTAGGAGGCATGAGCTCTTTCAAGAACGTGCTCGTCTGCGCGTAATCTGCATGAGCAGAGAACGAAATATAGTGCACTTGCATGTTGAGCGGAGCAGTAAGACCATTCATAAGAGTCACCTCCTTCGGTTCATTAATTATCGTCTTCGCCAGTGTACCTTCCACCATATAACCCGGTATGATACAAGCGTTTTTCTTATCTGAACACCAGCTGTCAAAGAGTTGCCTTGAGAGACCGCTTTGAAGACCTCCAGGAGTAGCCATAACCACAGATGGACCGACATCATTAAAATCATCGATGCTGTTTAATGGAGAAATGTGCTTGAACACAAACGGATTAGAATTTGCAAACTGGTTGCGGATTCTGTCGTTCATAGACAATATGTAGGTTTGGTAAACCGCCATACACTTTTTGGCGAGCGGTGATGCATAGTAGATTGGGATATTGTGTAGATCTGGGTGGTTTGCCCAGTATTCATCTAAAATCAAGAGAAGTTCCTGAGCACGGCCCAGTGCAAAAGCCGGAATCAGCACACGTCCGCCCTGAGCAACTGTTGAATGGATTACATCAGTGAAGCGTTTCTCACGAATATGACGAGACTGATGAAGCTGGACACCAGAAGTGGATTCAATGATGCATATGTCAGGGGAGAATTGAGGAAGCTCAGCTGCTCTCAGATGTCGGTCTTCCTCACGGGAATAGTCGCCTGTGTAGAGGATTCGGACACCAGCTATATCCACCATAAACATGGCTGCACCCAAAACATGACCTGCCGTGTAACACCAGAACTTTATGCCGTTTACTTCAACCGTTTGATGGAAATCAATTACCTATAGAGGAAATCAAACATAAACCTTAACTCATCAATCACTGTCTTGAAGCCAATTTCATTTCTTTTGAACTTATACCGAACCCAATAGAGTGGTTAAAGTATAAACATAGTCATATGATACAAAGCAGTACTACTAACCTCAATTTTGTCCATGGACTTGTTAATATCTTGTTCATCGAACAACATATCTTCCACTGACACTTTGCTCACTTTGACATAATCTGTAAGCAACAGCTTGTAGATGGCCTTTGTTGCATGTGTCATGAAAACCCGCCCATTGAATGTCGTCTACTCAAACATCAATAACCTGAATTAGTCCCCAGCTATGTTCTAACACATCAACAAAACAAAATCATTCAGAAAAGAGAAACAAACCTTCTCCAGAAAATAAGGTAGGGATGCTGCATGATCTATATGAAAGCTACAAAGGAAAACAACAACCCATTGTTTGTTATCTTAAACCCAAGAAACATCTCACAACAAAACACTAACTCTTTCAAGTAGACAAACAGACACAAAGAACAAACTCTAGCCTCCTACAAGCTTGAACTGATTAATCCAAGATTATAAACAGTCATAAATAAACTTCAAAGTTTCTCTTTTTCTTAATGGGTATTAGCCAAAAGAGGAAGAAGAAGGAAACATACTGAGTAATCAAGAGGACATCAATGGAAGAAGGATCAATCTCATCGAAGTAAGGCAACGCAGCCATGCCTGAGTATGCAGGATGAATCCCACAATCAAACTGCACAAACACAACCAAAATCAAGACTAAGAAAATGCCCCAAACAGCAAAATCAAACACATTTGCAAGATTAGACAAAAAAACGGAGAGAAACTGACCAGAATGTTTTTGCCTCTGAAGGACATGTAAACACAGGAACGACCCACTTCACTTCCGGCACCTAAAGGAGTAACTATAAGTTGATCTCCATCTCGCGAAATTGGTTGCTCTCTTCTTTTCAGAGATGCAGAAGAAGAAGCCATGTTTCGTCTTTCTCGATTCCTCCCAGAGAAGAAAACCCACAAAGAACTGTGGAAAGAACTTCCAATCTTCGAAGCACAAGTTTTGGTATAAACCCTAAAGGCCTAAAAGGCTAAAGAAAAAAAAAAGAAAAAAACGACCACAGTGGGAGTCGAACCCACGACCTTCTGATCCGAAGTCAGACGCGCTAATCCACTGCGCTATGCGGTCAATACATAGGAAGCAAAGACATAAATATTTATATACTCGATAATGTTATATACTGAAAATACCCTTGTGTTGATTTTGTCACTCAAAAATCTGCGAAAGAAGAGAAATTTTTGAAGTTTTCTTTCTCGGCGATGATGGAGCGAACTTACGGCCGTCGCAAACCGGGGATGTTAAACGACGACGTTTCGCAGGCGGAATATCTTTTTTCGTCTTCTTCATCACCAGAACTTGAACCACTTGATTTCTCCACCCAAGAGTCATCATGTCTCTGGAATTATCCTTCAAGATCCAATTTTTCGGATGTTGATTTCTCTCAGAAGAGGGCTAAGAGACCCAGAAACGGTAGTGGAGGGTTTGGTTTGAATTCGACTTTGATGGAGACGCAAGAGTTCGGCGAGTTAATGGAGAATGAGGACGAGGTTAACTTCGCTCTTGATGGGTTGAAGAAAGGTCATCAAGTTAGGATCAGAAGAGCTGCTCTGTCTTCTCTACTCTCGATTTGTGAATCTCAATATCAACGACGCTCTTTAAGAGCTTTAGGGTATGCTGCTTATTTACTTTAGATTTTCAATTGCTCTCCTTTTTCTAGGGTTTGTTCTTCGAGATAATGAAGTTCCAAATGATGAGTATATTTCAGGATCTCAAAATCCATAATCGATGCAATTTTGGGTCTGAGTCTTGATGACATACCAAGCAATCTTGCTGCAGCTACCATTTTCTTTGTGCTAACTACTGATGTAAGTAACTTATTTGCATTGTGAAATATGCTTGTGATGCTCTTTTCTCTTGATTCATTGGGATTTTTCGCTTGTTTACTTGTTTTATGTTCATGATTCTAGGGTCAAGATGATCACTTTATGGAGTCACCAAACTCCATCAAGTTTTTGATAAAGCTGTTGAGACCTGTGGTTTCCGCTAGTACAAAAGGGAAGCCGCGGCGGAATATAGGATCTAGGCTCTTATCTGTAATCAAGGATGTTGATGCAGCACGTGATTCAGGCAGTATGCATGATTCAAGCTCCTGTGATATACTGGACAGAGCCCAGGAGATTCTTGTTAATTGCAAGGAGTTGAGATTGGTTGATGGCTATAAAATCGAGAGGATGAGACCTGAGCTAAGTACGAAATTGGTAGCTTTGTTGGTGATGGAGAAGGCGTGCTTGTCCAAAATCTCTTTTGATGGTACGTGAACTTCCTGTCTATTTTGTTGAAATAGTTAACAATGACTAGCTAACTATTTAAAAGGCATCTGCTGTGTTTTATTTACTTCCAGTGATTCAGTTTGACAAATGTGTCAGTGGTAGTAGATCCTACAACAAGATTATAATTGATCGATATTGTTTCTAATTATTTATAGTATTCTTCCCCATCCAGATAGCTCTGGTACTGTTAAAAAATCTGGAGGAATGTTCAAGGAGAAACTGCGAGAACTTGGAGGACTTGATGCAGTCTTTGATGTTGTTATGGATTGTCACTCTGTAATGGAGGTGTGAACCTGTATGTTTTGGGGATCTTGCTATCTCCGTCTTTATTATTAGCATAAGTTTCTTTTCTATAAGATAAGAACTCCCATCTTTGTTTGGCTAGGACATCAATAACTTGTGTAAATTGTCGTAGATTGTTAGCTTAAGAATTATTCGGGTATCCTCAGGATCATATATCATTTCAATGCAAGTAAAGGTTCTTTACTTGTCTTTCGCTAAAAAAAGAGAATTCTCTTGTTGATGTAACACAATTTAATGTTACTGTGACTGCCCATCATTCGTTTGTTGTGGACAAGTTGGATTTCTGTCTTAGTGTTGGCAAAGACTCTGTACTTAAGTTGTCAATGGTTGCTGGACCTTTGCAATTGTATTTAATAAGAGTGTCTAATGCATATCTTGTTTGCAGAGCTGGGTGGCACATGACACACTCTCTGCCGAGGATATAAAAGATGATTTGAATAAGCAGAATCTGATTTTGCTTCTGAAATGTCTAAAAATCATGGAGAATGCTACATTCCTCAGCACAGAAAACCAGGTAGCTTTTATTTATTTTGGATCCCCAGCCTCATGATAGCTTGTACTGAATAGCTCTGCGGTCTGCACCTGAAAAAATAACTGTAAATAATATTTCTTTCAGATTCATTTGCTCAGATTTAATAAAAGTATGGGTTCTCATGGATCCCGACTGTCTTTCCCAGAGCTCATGATAAGCGTCATCAAAATACTTTCAGGTACACAGTACCTATTTTTGGATTTTACCATGACTTCCTTCTGATGTTATCATCTCTTATTCTGATGGCTGGTTGGAATGATTACACCAGGTCTTCAGTTACGTGCTCACAGGAACGAAAATCATCCTCACCCTCAGCCACATCTATCTTCTGTTGTTAACAAGGACTTTGTGACAATTATTAGTTCAGATACTTGCTCTACCACTAGCTGTAGCTCCATAAAAAGTTTAAGCGTATCCAAGAGAAATCAGTCTGCATTCCTGTTAGGTTGCTCAACAACACCAAAACCGGGGTCTCAATCAAGTGTAATGTCAACAGTTGATCCCTGCACGCTGACGACTATAGCTGGTTCCAACACTGGGTCGTTTGCAGGCAGGTTAGCCTCATTGGGTAGTGGCATTTCCAGAAGTAATGCAAGGACTTGCCAAACTAGAGAATCCAGTTGTAAAAAAGTTGAAAACTTTTCACCCTTCGAGGATAGTCAAGATCCTTTTTCATTTGATTTGGAAGATTCAGGACCTTCCAAATGGGCAGTAGTATTAGGAAAGCAAAAGAAATCTAAAGGTCAAAAGAGGAAGGGAAGCTACAGAGATTATAAAGATGAGTGCTCGCTTCAGCTCTTCTCGAGCCAGGAGGAATCAAACCATGGGTTAAATTCCCAGGAAGAATCAAGTGATAGAGATCGCCATGTAACAGAGCAACCTTCTTCAACATATGACATTGATAAAGGATGTCTCTGTCTTTTATCTGATTGCCTTTTAACAGCCGTGAAGGTAATGTATTGTACAGTCTTCTTAACAATTATTTTTCTGTTGTGTAACAAATTTCTGCAGCTGGAATGAAATTATGTTTGGAACAGAATGGAATGTCACCGTTTATTCTAATCTGTTTAGATTTGTGAGGATATCATGTGATCCCTACTTTCTGATACTGTGAACATATTTTCAGGTATTAATGAACTTAACAAATGATAATTCTGTTGGTTGTCGGGAAGTTGCTGCCTGCAGAGGACTGGAGAGCATGGCTGAATTAATTGTTGGACACTTTCCTTCCTTCACCAGATCTCCGCTTTTCAGTCTGATGGAGTCCGGGACATGCCACCAGAAAGATAAACATCTCACAGACCAGGAATTAGATTTTCTTGTTGCCATCTTGGGGTTACTGGTAAACTTGGTGGAGAAAAACGGAATAAACAGGTACCAAACCCTTTGCTCTTTTCAATTTACATCTTTATGCAAATTGAGGAAAACATAGTCACTGGTTGTCTTCTATACAAATTGGGGAAACTCCTGGTTTCATGATATTTATGATCTGACTCATACCCAATGTCTTGAAAAAAATTCTCTAATCAGTTATTAATTTGTTGTAGGTCAAGGCTCGCGGCAGCTAGTGTTCCGATCACGAATCCAGATGGGTTGCAAGATAGTGAACAAGACATGATTCCTCTTTTATGTTCAATCTTTCTCACCAATCAAGGATCCGCAGACGCCAAAGATGAAACAAGTACTTTCACTTTGGTCAGTATCTAATCATTTTATTCTTGTCGAATTTGAAAGGCCCTTAGAAGAAAGAAGGTCTTAATTAAACCTGTCCCTTCCTCATGTTTCAGGACGATGAAGAAGCTGTTTTAGAGAGCGAAAAGGAAGCGGAAAAGATGATTGTGGAGGCATATTCTGCCCTCCTACTCGCATTTCTATCGACAGAAAGGTTATTTATTTACATCCTCCTTTCTGCATTTTTATGTATTCTAACTATCGAAAAGTTGTAACAGAATCTCTTATTCTTAGCAGTAGAAGTATACGAAATGCCATCAGAGATTATCTCCCAAAACGCGACATGGCAATTCTGGTACCGGTGTTGGATAGATTTTTGGTACGTTCCTCTAAACCCTTCATATTTCAGTTTTAGAGATCGATGTGGTATGGACACTGAAACCTTTTGATGCGACCATGCACTTGTTCCTATTGTGTTAGGCGTTTCATACAACACTGGACATGATTCCTCCGGAAACTCATAAAGCGGTTATGGAAGTTATTGAGTCGTGCAAATTGCCATAGAACAAAAAAAACAGGCGAGATCTTCGTTCTCCTCTCACTGTACATCTTCTGCAACACTTTGGGTTTGCTCCATACTTATAGTTAGTGATCACACAATGGAACATGTTACATGTATGATATAGACACAAATAGAGTATCTTTTAGTTCTTTCTTTCGAGGTTTTACTTTTCTGGTTTTAGTTTAGATTAGTAAGTAATTCACATCCCATTCTTTTGTACTTTTTGTCATACAAAGAAAGAACAAACAGATATATAGAAATAGAATACTTAATGAGAGTTTATAATACGTGTCTTAGTATATCGTTTATTTGTGTTCTCACAAATCACATTTCTTTGATATTCATAACCATCAATGTTGGAATTATAAGGCTTATTTTCAATAGACATAATAATTATACAATATATATATATATGTAATCTCTTAGAAGTTTAGTATATGTGATTTGTTCCGTTTTTAACGAATATTGATTTTTAGTTTATGCTTTGTTAAATAGAGTTACGGACATTCGAACTTTTTGGATTGAATCAAAACGGATAACGGATCAAAGCGAATTTAAAAAAAAAAAAAGTTTTTCAATCCTAGTTTTGTTGACTTGATCTTTAATCTATATATATATAATTAGAGAGTTCTCTATATATATATAAATTTAAAACATTCATTTATTGCATATTTATGTTATTCAAAGTTTGGCTTAACCGTTTGATCATGTAATTATGGAAAGTGAAATAAGATAGCACATTGATGAGTTAGTCGAGAATTCTCTTCTGGCACGCTGCACTTGCTTTGATGTGTAAAACAAGCTCGCTAAAGCAGTTCTAGCAACATGGTATTATAGATGTACCTTTACAGCAAATAATGTTCATGAAATTCGGTATATTCGTATTTTATATGTAATGATGTTATGTTCGTATCAATATTTAATTATAAATAATATTTACAATTAGATCAATAATCGATAATTAATTTTAAACTTTTTAAGGAAATGTCTTCATGGAATGAATAAGAAAGAAATTTGTTTAGAGATAAGAATCACGAGATGGTCGCTAATACCGTTTATTCTTCCCGCGAATTTCTTAAATGATCATTGTTACAACTTGATATATATCACCATTTATTTATCAAGAAAACATCAAAATTTGATAATTTCATAGTTTTGCAAAATTTTGAACCTTCAAGTTTAAGCTCAAGGGTTTTTTTGTTAAAAGAATATTTTATTCTTTTGTTTTTTTGTCCTTGTTATAAAGACTACTTCATTCATCATCGGCTTCCTCTCGACAATTCGACATTACTCTTTCCTTCACCCTTTCCTTCTCCTCCTTTAGCCGCTCGTCGTCGATCTCTGCAACACTTTCCGGCGATTTCTCCGTCTTCCTTCAAGTGAGTTTCCTTCTAATTTTCTCTTCTTCTTCTATTCCCTTCCTCTCTCTCTCTCTATTTCCTTTTCTCCGCCTCAAACGGCTTCTGGGGTTCCCTGTTTCCGCCGACCTTACCTGCTCGAATCGAATTTAAGATCCGTACGATAAATCGAACGTTCTCGGGCTCTGAATTCGCTAGATTAAGCTCAGAAACTCGGATAGGTTTTCGCAAAACCGCGATTTGGCTTTTGACCTCACCGTTACTTGATTCACGATTCCACCAATTGGTTGGTCATCTGATTCAAGAACATGAGTCCTATCTGCAACATATTTGGGGAATGAGAGGGAAAAATAGTTAGGGATGATGGTGCTTATCTATCTAATCTCTCTATAACAAGGAGCTTAATTGGGGAAAAAAGTTGTCCTTAACCCTAATAATGGCTTCTCTAGGGTTAGAATTCAAAAGATGGTTTTTGCTGCTCTAACTGTGAACTTGTAATCATTTTCAGGTGACAGTGAGAACCATTTGAATTCATTGAAGAAACTCTTGCTTGTGAGCTTCCTTTGATGCTATGGGTGATTTAGAGAATTTGCTTTTGGAAGCTGCTGGGAGAACAAATTCAGCAGGGAGGAGTCGCCATCCTCCATCATCGAGGAGACGTGAGGGTTCTTACTCTGATGGTAGCAGTGATTCAAGGGATGATTCTGATGAAGATCGTGGCTATGCTAGTAGAAAACCGTCTGGGTCTCAAGTTCCTTTGAAGAAGAGATTGGAGGCAGAGAGAGAAGATCGAGCTGCCCGAGTTGAAGGTGGTTATGGTGATGGACCATCTGATCGTGAAGGTGACAGCAGCGAGGAGTCTGATTTTGGGGATGACCTTTATAAAAACGAGGAAGACCGGCAGAAGCTTGCTGGGATGACTGAGTTTCAGAGAGAGATGATTCTGGCTGAACGTGCTGATAAGAAAGGTGATAAGAACTTCACTGAGAAACTTAGGTCGAAGAGAGAAAATGAGAAAACCCCTGTTTCTAAGAAGGAGACCCAGCCTCTTCCGGCCTCTCGTGGTGTACGTTCATCTGCTAGATCTGCAGACAGAGCCGCTGCTAAGGATGATGCCCTGAACGAATTGAGGGCAAAGCGTATGAAGCAGCAGGACCCAGCGGCTCTCAGGAAACTGAGAGATGCATCAAAAGGAGGTTCAGGGAGTCGAGATTTCTCATCAATGAAGAGGAAACCGTTAGCTTCCTCCAATTTGAGTAGCTCCAGCCAAAGTGACAGTGATAGTAGGTCTCAGAGTGATGATGAAGGCTCGAATGCAGGAATGCTAGACAGTGATGATGACAGGTCAGATGTGCCTACGTTTGAGGATGTTAAGGAAATTACCATCAGACGGTCTAAGCTTGCCAAATGGCTAATGGAGCCTTTCTTTGAAGAGCTTATAGTTGGGTGCTTTGTGAGGGTTGGGATCGGAAGGTCAAAGAGTGGTCCAATTTACAGACTCTGCTGGGTGAAGAATGTAGATGCAACCGATCCAGACAAGACTTACAAGTTAGAGAATAAAACTACACACAAGTACCTTAACGTCGTCTGGGGAAATGAAACCTCGGCGGCTAGATGGCAAATGGCTATGATCTCAGATGGTCATCCGCTGGAGGAAGAGTATAGGCAATGGATCAGAGAGGTTGAGCGAACAAATGGTCGCATGCCCACAAAGCAAGATATATCGGAGAAGAAAGAAGCGATCCAAAGAATAAACAGTTTCGTTTACTCTGCGGAAACTGTCAAACAGATGTTGCAGGAGAAAAAATCCGCCTCAGTCAGGCCAATGAATGTTGCAGCCGAGAAAGATCGGCTTAGGAAAGAGTTGGAAATTGCGCAGAGCAAAAACGATGAAGCAGGTGTAGAGAGGATCAAAACGAAAATCAAACAGCTCGACGCTTCAAGGAACAAGAAAGGAGTAGATAAAAAAGCGCTTAAACTTGCTGAGATGAACAAGAAGAACAGAGCCGAGAATTTCAAGAACGCATCTGAGGTAAAATCAATAAGCGCTAGTCTCAAAGCCGGTGAAGCTGGGTATGATCCGTTTTCAAGGAGATGGACCCGATCATCGAACTACTACAACGGGAAAAACAAGGGGAAAGACGGAGAAGAGAACGAGACAGCGGTTGCAGCAGCAGTTGAGACCAATGGCGCAGATGCAGGAGTAGGTGTTGAAGCGACAGAAGCAGCTTTAGAAGCAGCTGCAGAGGCAGGAAAGCTAATAGACACAAGAGCTCCAATCGGTCAAGGAGCAGAACACAACCAGCTTCATAACTTTGAATTGTCGTTATCCCTAACGGCGTTACAGAAGTACGGAGGACCTCAAGGAGTACAGAAA
This sequence comes from Arabidopsis thaliana x Arabidopsis arenosa, assembly GCA_019202795.1. Classification (NCBI taxonomy): domain Eukaryota; kingdom Viridiplantae; phylum Streptophyta; class Magnoliopsida; order Brassicales; family Brassicaceae; genus Arabidopsis; species Arabidopsis thaliana x Arabidopsis arenosa. The sequence continues at coordinate 2,283,781 of CM032919.1, read as the reverse complement.
GCATTCATGGCGAGGAAGCAAGTGACCGAAGCAACAGTTGGATGCAGAGTCGCAGAGAACGATGGCAAGAGACATGGCCTTACTTTAACTGTTAGTGATTACAAGAGAAGGAGAGGTCTTCTCTGATTTCTGGATTTTTTTCAAGTCTGAGTGTTTCATTATCTTCTGAAAACTACATCTTGGTTCTTCTCTTCACATTTTTCTTTTGTACTCTCAAAATGTTTAGATCAATTTGTTTTTTTTTTTCATGAAATATTTCTGTACTTGTTTTTGTGTGAACTCTCCTGATTAGTGTATGACTACATGAAATTAGAAAATCAAATCTTTGCTACTCTTACTTAGATGAATTTTGTTTTGAGCAGCTCAATATAAGTTTTGTTTTGTAGAATTTTAACCAAATATAACAACAAAAATAAATATTTAGAATTTGTAACATACTATTAATCATGCTCGTGTATGGATAGTGGACGATAAAAATAAATTACTCATAACACAAATCAAAGAGAAGTGTTGACTTATCATTAAAATCCAATATCTGTCATTGTAATGCACATATATTTTACAAGAATAAAATCCTTATATTAATAATTTATCATACTATAAAATATACCTTTGAGTTTTAAAATACATTTCAACCACCAACCTTATTATTGCATATGGTCAGTCAATAATTAGTGTTTCAATTGCTCAAGAAACCGATTAAAGTCATGGTTATGCTTGGAAACTACCTCTTCCATGTGTTTCCAAGTTATTGTTGCCTTGTTGGTTTTTTTACTTTTGACTAAAGAATCATATAAGGTGAATCATATTTTTCTTATTGGTCCTGGTCTGATTGTTTCTTGTGAGTTTCTATGAATAACCATGATTGGTCCTAATTGACATTTTTAGCTAGTTACCTTATTGATTCTAGAAATTTGATACATCAAAACTAGAACTCTACCACACTCTTTATATGACAGTTTAGTAAACTATTCTCACTTATTATAATACTATTTTGTATTGGTGATCTCACTAATATTAATACACACAACCTCTAGCCTTAGAAAAAAATAAAAAAAATCTCTAACAGAACAAGTCTGTCTTTTGCAAAAAACATTGTTTGAAGAAAAGAAATGATGGAACAGAGCAGAAGAACAGAACAAGTTCTGTTAGTGCAGAGATTGAAAAGATTGATAGTCTCCTTTGTTTTTTGTCTTCCCATGTCTCTTCTTGGTCTCCTTCTCATGCTTCTCTTAATCTACAACAGCTTCTCTGTCTTCTCTCTTCATCTTGTTCCAACCTCACCTATTCAATCCACCCTTTCACCAACTCATCTTCAGATTCTTCATCATCAGACATCAACATCATCATCTGAGTCAGATTCTTCATTGTTACTTGTGGTGAAAGAAACCTCTTTAGGGTTCATACAGAAGCAGAACGTTTCGTCGACGAGGACAGAGAGAAAGATGAGGAGATTCAAGAGAAGAACCGAGTTAACTTCTGCGATAACACAGCGGTTACAAGTCAAATCAAGACAGGTATTTAAGACGAAGTTCAAGTCTTTCTTGTCCAAATCATCTTGTGAGTCACTCTTCTTCATGACTTGGATCTCCTCCATCGAATCTTTCGGTGATCGAGAGCGATTTACCATAGAGAGTCTCTTCAAATTTCACCCAAACAGCTGTTTGATCTTGGTCTCAAACTCATTTGACTGTGACAGAGGAACCCTAATCTTGAAACCCTTTACAGATAAAGGGCTTAAAGTGCTTCCAATTAAACCTGATTTTGCATACATCTTCAAAGATACATCAGCAGAGAAATGGTTTGAGAGACTGAAGAAAGGAACGTTTAGTCCAGGAGTGATTCCATTAGAGCAAAATCTCTCTAACCTTCTAAGATTAGTCTTGCTCTACAAATTCGGCGGAATCTACTTAGACACAGACGTTATAATCCTCAAATCTCTCAGCAATCTCCACAACGTCATCGGAGCACAAACAGTTGACCCGGTTACAAAAAAATGGAGCAGGCTCAACAACGCGGTGCTCATCTTCGACAAGAACCATCCTTTGCTTAAAAGGTTCATCGACGAATTCTCAAGAACCTTCAACGGTAACAAATGGGGACACAACGGTCCCTACTTAGTGTCGAGAGTCATTGCAAGAATCAACATTTCCTCCTCTTCGGATTTGGGATTCTCAGTTCTTCCACCATCTGCATTTTATCCGGTGGATTGGACTAGAATCAAAGGATTCTACAGAGCGCCCACGAGTGAGACCGAAGCTAAGTGGTTGCGGAAGAGGCTTACGCATTTACGCAAAAATACATTCGCTGTTCACCTTTGGAACAGAGAGAGTAAGAAACTTAGGATTGAAGAAGGAAGCATCATTCATCAACTCATGTCTCATTCTTGCATCTTTTGTAACTCTTCTTCTTTACATTTAAGTTAAAACATGTAAAGTATATTTCCACGAGAGACGAGGACAAATCTGTGTTTGTTGTGAACATACAGATTTGCTGATCTATCTGCCATTCTTAGGAGCCATACAAATAGGCAATGTGTATTTTGTAATTTGTACATCAAAAGTGTGGTTTTTTATAGAGAAATATCCAAAAAAAACCTATTTATTTTTTATTTAGACGTTTAATATCCAAACTTTAATTTAAACTTCATTGAGAGTGTTATAGTTTTATTAGCATGTCCGATAACTAATAAAAGAATAATGTTTATAAGTTTCATATCAATAACAAAACCAAACAATCACCATCATAACAATCTGAGCATTGTATAAATCAAAATTCCAAATAAATGTTAAACCATCCGAAAACCAAAAAAATAAAATGTTAACTTTAAAAGACACGCAATAAACATAAAATACAAAGGCAAATATTGAGATAATTAGTTTACTTTGGGAGAAGTAAACACTTACATAAGTCTCACATCTCCTACATAGTTTGCTAATGCCTTAACATAACACTTCCCATTAAACTGTAGTGGAACTTCAAGTATTACTCTTGTGAGAATGTTGCTCTCGAGATTGTAGTAAAATATGAAGAACTGATCTTGTGTATACTCTGGGTAAAACACAATTTCGCTACTACCAATCATTCCAGCAATATGTACAGAACTAAATTTTTTCAGCCATGTATTGGGCATTTGGTAGATATACTTTGACCATTGATGCGTCTCTGCATCCTCTAAAACCCACAATTTAAAAGTATTAAAGCAATGTTCGTAAACAGAAGCACCTAATTTACCCTTGTAGTCGATAAAATCAAGAGAATGTCCCATCTTTTGTATATCTTGATCAATGTCAATAAAACTAAAACTCTCAGACCTAACATGAAAGCAAGCGATGGTAAAGTTAGTTAAGAAATCCGCTGCATAGTACAAGATACCACTTATGCACATCGCCCTAATATCGTATCTAGGAAAATGAAGTGTGCAACATTCAGTCTTTCTCCATAAGAGATTTCTGTTTCCAGACTCGAATGTGAGAACATGATACTGACCAAATTTAGGTAAGCGACGCGACGCGGTGATACGCAATACCTTGGACTGTTTCTCGATTGGATCATACCCAAAAAAAAATGTTTCATCGACAAATAACCACTCTTTCTTAACCTCATTTATTACCAGTTTGGGCAAGGCTAAAAACTCTCCCGTTATGGGATTAGAAATCACCTCCAATCCTAAAGAATTCTTTCTGTGATATTCAATACATAACAATCCACCAATAGGAGGACTTGATATAGTTAAACATTTTCCACTTGTCCAATGATGAAGTGTGGCTACAAGAGACGTGTTCTCATCCGGGTTACAAGGCTGAGGTGAAGAGTAGAAGAACAACCCTCCTGCATTTCCGATGCTCCAAAGGATCCGCGGTGGATCCGGAGACTTGATGGGGAACAACATGTTGTAATATGGACGACGAATTATGGAGGACCAGAGCTTGGATACGCAACGACACTGAGCTAAAGATTTCACCGGCAATTTCGACAAGATATTACTAGTGAAGAGATCAACATGGATCGCATCAAAATATTCTGTTTCTTCGTCCCCAGAGGTTGAAGACCTCTCATGATTCATTGTAAAAATGAAAATTATGTACGTTTCTATGAGAAATCTTTTCCAGTTTTCTAAAAGAAGGTGGCTGATTTTTTGTGAGTTGAATCTTATATATTTATAAGGGAAGATGAGTTAAATTGAAAAATTAAGTTTACTTATTTTGATAAAAAGAAATCAATATCTTTATTGACTCTTATCAAATATTTTGTATCAAATTTATATTGTTTAGATTTTTTTGTGTAAATATTTTGCATCCTTAAATTTAATGGCATCTGATATAAGGTTTATATTTTGTTTTTCTAATATATTAGTTTAAAATTAGGTAGATTATTTTTTTATAAAATTTGAAATTAATGTTATTGAAGATTTTATATCAAATTTATTTTTTTAGATTTTCTTGTTTAAATATTTGTATTTGTTAAACTTAATGGCATCCTATTTTGTTTGATCTTCTTCCAATATATCAGTTTTAGTTAGGTAAATATATTTTAGGAAATTCGAAATTAGTGTTGTAGAAGATTTTATATCAAATTAAGTTTAAATTTATTTTTGTTTAAATATTTTGTATCCTTCAACTTAATGGCATCTGATTTATACTTCTTGTTTTTTTCAAATCATTTAAATATTTTGATGTGCTGATGTGAGGCTATATCAAGCCATTTTTTAATTAAGGAAATTAAAATAAATAACTAATATAGTAATATAGATAACACATAATTTATGAGTTATTGTGACCAAAGGCTAAACTCTAACAAGAAAACACAGAATCTCCAGTACAAAAGAGACATAAATAACATCAGCTTAGAACTTGAATCTATTTCTCATATACAAACAAGAACACACAGATTCAGACAACAACAATGGCCTAATTCTAAATCAACCAGATTTCTAATTCTAAAATCAAAACAACAATGGCCAAAGATGATAACAACAATGATCATAACAAAAAATATTCTAAATCTAAAGCGCAGGTGTAAGTTCTATATGCTACTCATTCGGATACCGGGATCTCTAGGAGGCTGAAAGTCTTTGGCCCTCGAAAGGGTCACATAGTAAAGCTCGGAGACAATCCCCGTGAGCACTATGAATGCTGCTCCAGCCCCAAACACGCCTTTCCTCAGTGATCGACAAGAAGGAGAAGTGTTCCCAAAGTAGACACGGTACTTTGTATGGTAAGCGTTTCGTACAGAGCCAGCAAGTAAACACACTTGCGCTATGAAGAAGAAAACCCTGCAACAATCAATCATCCCAGTCCCATGACATTCATATATGACACAAACAAGCTATCATTTGAAGTTACGCACGGAAAAAATCAACAACCAATTTCCGCTATTAGAGTAGATGAATCATGAAGCTAACAAACCAGCCAACAACTTGTGCAAATGGAAGGTGAAGTCTTGCCAATTTCAGCCACTTTGAACAATCAACCATAGATACAGAAATATCGGAGAAAGTTTAGTTCTTTGATCTTAAAAGTTGAGTGTGTAGCATTAGTTTTCAACGAATAATCTTAGTCTAAATCCCCATTGATCTTAGCATATGCGCTATACAAAGATTGTGCAGGAAGAAAAGAGGATATTACCAGGTGGTGATGAAGAGAAAAATTGCCCAAGATCTTGACCCACTTGGTGTCAATGCTCTTCCACAGCACAAACATCGGCTGGCCACCATTATTAAGAGCTGACTCGCTAATAAAACCAAGAAAGAACCGACTCCGAGACCCGTTGCTATATCCTTGTCATACACACAGTAGCTTAAATCTCTTGATTCTCTAGAAATTTGCCACTGCAATAAAATCAGGAAGAACAACACAAAACAGGACAAATCTTAACTCTTTGAAGGGTTTCGTATGATTTCATCTCTTATCTCTGATTATCAAACGAAGCTTGAACATGAATGCCCCAAAGTTTTCAGCTTTCTATGAAACTAACTGAATTTTACAAAACCCAAAAAACTTTCAAGAACCCAACTTTAAGAATCCTAAGCAGATAGATCCAAATATGTGAAACTGAGAGAGAAACCCACAAAGCGGAATGATAATCATTTGGACAAGATATGTTGAAAGAAGTAAAGAGAGAAACTAACGGTGGTTCTTCGTTGCTCTGCAGCAACAGCAAGACCAAAAGCAATGAGATCAAACACGAACACCAGAAGAAGTAGCAACACGGAAGACATAGCTGCCGAAATCAAAGCAACACAAACAAAACCCTAAACTCAAAATCTCTTCTTCTTCTTCTTCTTCTTCCACACTCTTTCTTGATAATATCGCCGACGCTAAGAAATCAAAAACACACTATGCTAAGGAAAGAGGAAACTTGTGAACGACGAGGACACGTGTTATTAATTATTGTTATTTATTTCATCCAGTGGCATGCTTTTCACATGCTTGTTTTCGAATGCTATTTTGATTTTTGTTAAATGAAAATTATAAGACAAATTTTAAATTTTATTTACTTGGTAAATCAACTTTTGGTGTTCTTATGGTTATGGTAACAAAAGTCACTCCAATGCGATTTTGAAAATATGGTTGGCTATTATAAACGTTTTCAGATAACAATAATAGTATGCGTTTATTCAACATTTTTTTTTTTTTTGAAAAATCATACTAGTATGAGTTTCGGGATAAAATCTCATAGGCCATGGGTTATCCAAAGAAAAAATGCGACAAGGTATTATTAGCAATACGTTTTTTTTGTTTCCAATATGTTTAGCAAGGTATTATTGCTAAACATGATTAGCAATATGTTATAAGTAATCATGTTTTATTTAGATTAGATACGTAAGTCCAATCTAATTGGATACATAAGTCATAAGACTTGAAAATGCTTACTAAAAGGCATTATTGTTTAACACTGGTAGATAATAGAAAGCTCAAACCAAAAGGGTTTAAAGATTTTTAGATCTCCTCCTTATTGTTGTTTCAAAGGCAAACGATAGGATAAAAGTTAGAAAATGATCAAAGAGATAGAAAAGATTATTAAGTTTTTGATAATATTCAGTATATATAAATATATAATCTTCAACAGGGTCTGGTGCACAAACAGCGACGACGGAATCCACGGCAGTCACCATCTGAAAAACCTTCATTGTGGCAAACATTAGCGCAATTGCTTGAGCTCAGACATGGTCCATTGAACAAGTTGCTACTCGTTTCACACGTCCGTGCCTCTACCGTGACCGGACCAATCCCTACAAACACATAATTAGTTATAAATAAATAAGGAATTATAATTACAGGACATAAGTTGACGTCATAGATTATTCGAACATGTAATATGTAGAGTATGGACCATATTATGTGTACACTGTATACATATATGAACATATCCAGAAGCTTATATAATCAAACATCATTAATGTTCTTATAATATATTTTTTATTAACAAAACAAAATGTTCTTATAATTAACTATAAGTCTATAACCTAAATAAATGACGGAACAAGATATGGATCATAGTTTTTTTAACCAAAAAAATAAAAAGATATGGACAGAGATTACTCGCAAATATATTATGTAGATGATTACATGCATGTTGACATAAGTTTTTATGTAGACAAAAATGAACCTGTGGCAAGGATCATGAACAATAGGAGAAGGGCTGAGATCAAACGACTAGAGACCTTCATTATCTAAGATAGAGTTTGGACAAAAGTGTTTTGCAGAGCTATTAAGGAAGAAGATGGAACTTATATAAGGGACTAAAGATTGATATATAATAAGGTTATTATTTATTTTGAATACATTATATACTAATTCATGTTGGACGTGTTTTTATTATCAGATAGAGTGGTTGTTTGACCACAGTATCGCCGTTTCTTTGGATCTTGCTCTATTCACGTTTCTTTGGTTGTAAGAAATATATAATTTGGTAAATGAAATAAAATTCGGCAGAATACAATTATACATTTGAAATGAATATTAGTAAAAATGTGAAATTATTTACGAGACGTATCAGCTGATTGATTATTTCCAAAATGATTTGCAACCTAGCTATTTAGAGAAAGTGTCACAAAATGGAGACATTTAGTTTACAAAAAAAAGTTTAAAGAAAGAAAAAGTTTATATATAACAGCAAAACAATATTACATATTGTGGCAACACAAAAGGTCTTGCTTGACTTAAAAGGTTCTTAAAGCCTTTTCACTCAAAAGATTCTGTATCTCCGAGCTCCCATGAAACTTCTAAATCCTAATTTTTTTTGAGGGAGCTACAAAATTACACATTCAAAAGTCAAAAACAATAGGTTAAAGCTTATACATACACATAACTCTTTTATTGTTCGGTATCGAACATTTTGGAACAATATTTTAAGCTGTTGAAATGGCAAAAAGGACTATTAGTTGGGAACTTGTGAAGATGATCTGAATGATGGAATAATCATGGGTTCTGATCAGAATCAGTTTGGATCTCATGAGCCAACTCTCTGGTTAAGGAATCAGCGCGATCGTCGTGTCCTCCAGCAAATGTGTAGACTTTGAATGCAAACTGAAATGCCCTCCAAAGCATTTTAGCAGATCCTACTGTCTTCTTCAGGCTCGGCTTTGCATCGGGGGATACAAGCTTTTCGTCTCTCTTTTCCTGTGAGTTCAATGTTGAAACGATAAGATTTCAGTAAAACAAAAGGGTTAAAAAGAAAGTGTTTTATTATTGCTAGCAGTTAGTTACCTTCAATGCAAGTTCCATGCAATTTGATGAGATATCAACCATTGTTTCTTTGATCTGAATAAGTATATTGAAGTCAAAGTGGATGTTGTGGCTTTGGAACTTCTTAGATTCTTCATCTTTGGTTCGATCCAAAGTGTCAATGTCTCCTTTGATCTGTTTGATTAATCATTGAGTTTTGGATCTTTAAGTTACAAAATGTAGTTGAAATTAGGATCTGAGGGAAGAAATTAAATAAAGTACAATAGTTACCTTTGTGAAGTAACGTTCGACTTTATCAAGAAGCTGATTCAAAGGAGGTTCTATTTTCATGTTCTGTAGCTCAGTGATCATACCGTGCAATTTCGTGTACAATGCAACTGCCATTCTCATTGCTTCAAGTTTCTTCTGCGGAAACCCTTCGCATCGCGCAAGAACCTAAAAGTTTTAGAACACTTTCACTGTCAAGAATCACAAAAACAGAGGATATAGAAGTGATGGTAAAAAGATGTTCAAATGTTGCTGACCTGTGACTCATCTGTTAGGTTTTCAAGAACTGATTCGACGCGATGGTGGAAGCTAAGTAGCTCAGTCATGTCTTTAGTCTGGAACTTAGTGATTTCAATCTTCAGCTCATTGATTGACTTCATGTACTTTGCAATATCGGCTTGTATTTGCAAAAAATATGCAGATTTCTTTGTGATCTCAGCAAGAGCATCAGCCATTCCTTGCTTTCCACCAGCTGGAGCGCTTCCGGCTCCAGCTTTTCTTCCGCTTCCGCTGCCGGTTTTTGCATTAGGATCACGCCCTTCTACTTTCCCTTTAAGGATTCTGTAAAGGTTTCCTAATTGTGTTGACCTTTTCAGCTTAGTGGCTGCTTTCTTGGGACGCAAGCTTCTTGCAGCTCCTGGTGGTGGCGGTGGACCATCTGCTCCGTTCGCCATACCCATTCGAGGTGGTGGTGGAGGCGGTCCCGCTGCTCCATTTGCCATAGCCATCGGAGGTGGTGGCGGTGGTGGTGCTGCTCCATTAGCTAGAGGCATAGGAGGAGGTGGAGGTGGTGGTCCACCACTTCCACTATTTGCCATAGGCATTGGAGGTGGCGGTGGTGCTCTGTTTTGCATCGGTGGAGGAGGAGGCGGTGGTGGTGCCGCTGCAGTTCCAGGAGTTGGAGGAGGAGGAGGTGGGGCCACTGCAGTTCTTGGAGGTGGAGGCGGTGGAGGTGGAGCCACTGCAGTGTTTGGAAGTGGAGGAGGTGGCGGTGGTGGTGGAATATTAGAGCCTTTTAAAGGCATATTTTCTGGTGGAGGCGGTGGTGGCGGTGGTGGAGCAGAGCCTTTTAAAGGCATAACTGCTGGTGGAGGCGGTGGTGGTGGCGGAGGTGGCATTGATATTGCCACGTCAGCAATACGCGGAGGAGGAGGAGGAGGAGGAGGAGGAGGAGGTGGTTGAGAAGGTAAAGATGCAGTTTTTATAGTGGATAATGGAGGAGGAGGCGGCGGTGCTGGCGAAAATTGTGACGAATTTTCAGATTTTTCTGAAGGATCGAGTTTGGATTCAAATGTTGTTGTATCCAAAGAAGAGATCTTCATGACAGTATCTTGTTCTTCATCAAGAACAACAGATTCTTCTGTCTCCATTTTCACATCAATGCTCTCTATCTCATCCTTCTTCTGCTTGATCTCTTCAACAACACTAATCTCATCTTCACCATTGCTTTGATTTGGTTCCTGAGCTTCTTTCTGTGACAAGATGTGGATAGCGAGTCGCTTAACATCGATTGGACTAAGCTTCTCAAGTGCTTGAACTCTCATATTCCACAAAAGGTGTGATGCAGAGTTTGCAAAGTCTCCAACTCTTCCCGGTGAACCCATCATCGGTTCTGGTAGAACTGATCTTGGCGTGATCGGTGACCCGCAAAACGAGTTTCTATCGAATGATGATTTGCTATCGGAGAATGATTCGGATGGCGATAAAACTCGACTGCTCGAGGTTTTAGCTGTCTGTGGACTTGTGGATTCTTTTTTCTCTTCTTCATCATCGATCTCCATCATATCGAACCTTTCTTTTGACATCTTAATCAGTCCATCTAATGCAGCTAACACCTTTTCCACTGCATAGAAAACAGAACATTTTAAAGAGTTTTGCTATTCAAAACATTTTTAACACTTAAAAATGAGTTTCTTGTTACCTAGTCGATCGGACTGATTCTTCCCGACGCTGCTACTCCAATACTTGGATTTAGCTATCCATTCGGGGTTATCAATCCACGAATCTCCAATGGATTTCAAAGCATTGAAGAAATGGTCAAGAACCTTTGGGAGAAACATTTGATCAGATTCAAGAAATGTGAACATATATCAGGACAGAGAAAAATCATATATTCGGATCATGTTTTGAATACCTTATCGACATTTGCACGTCTAATTTCCATGATATGGGAGCTATGAATGATCTCAGGACAAATTTTCTGGAGATCTTTCATTGTGTGCATCACCATCTACACAACAAAACAAACAAGTGAGTCAAAATTACATGTAAAGCATCTAGATACAATAAACAAGGATATAAGGTTGCGGTTTACGCACATCGGTTATGGAAGGAGAACCATCAAGAGTAGAAAGATCAATAATATCTCTAAAGGTAAAGATCTTCCTGCGAAGCTCGACCATAAGAATAAAATTGCCTGTCCATTTAGGCGAGCTGCTCGTCTTGGGGCTCTTAGCTTCTTTAACAGAAATATTCCTGAGGATACCTATAGGCGATGAAACACGTCTTGATGATGATAAGTTACTCCCGGATAATATTGACTTAGATGATCTAATCGGTATAGGTGAAGAAGAAGGTTTAGGTGAAGAAGAAGATGAAGAAGAAGAAGAAGAAGTTTTAACATCCTGCTTGCTATTCTTGCTAACTTTAGGCGATGCTTGCCCTTTTACAGGCTGCAAAAAAAAACAAAGAGAGAAATTCAGAATCTTTTTTTGGAAACGTGATTATGAAAATTTTTGTTAGTTCTTTTATGTTTCATCATCATAGTTTTATTAACCATAATTATAAAATGATCTATAACATGAACAAATGAAGACTACATGAGAATTTTTGGTATGTCTTTTTGGAACCATAACTCCTAGAGACAAGATAAATTCCAAATATATGAATGGGGTTTATGGATATATATGTGAATAATCAAAATAAATGAAGAAAAACATATAATCAAGAATATGTGAATAAATCATCTATAATCAATCAAGAAATAAGAAGAATTTTTACCTGTAACTTGCTTGATGATTTACGACCGAACAACATTGTTGTTTGGATACCAAAACAGCCTCCGGCTGTCATTAGTTGCCGGCGACTCCGGCTTTATAATGTCAAAAAATAAACTATTTTTTTGGTGTTTCTGTTGAAAAATTCAAAATAAAAAATGAATATTTACAGACTTGTTCAAAGCCTTACAGCTGAAGGAATTAATAAAGAATAACATCACAATCATAGAATTCATAATCGTGCAGAGCAAATCTTATTAGGGTTTAGAGATTCAGGACATATGGAACTTTCTCAAGAAAGAGAGAGCCAAAGGAAAACAAATGTTGAATCAGTCTTTTTAATGGGCAAATTTCTCTAACCCCTTTCTAAAACCTAACTGTCCTTTTTTTAGTTAGATTATTTTCTGTTATTTTTTTCTTACCTGTGTAATTACTAATTATAATTTTTTGGGAAAGTAGTTAAGAACGATATAATTCTTTATCTCATATCTTTGTTTTATTGTTACACCTATTCTGTTATACTTGAAAGATCAAACCTTTTTCTATTTTGAATAAATGACAACAGAAAACAAAAATCTTATAGTATTTTTTAGTAACACCAGGAAAAAATAAAATAATTTAACATGTAGTAGTTTAGAACATGCACAATCTGCGGGTGTTAATACTTACTACTAATAAAAACTACTTAATTAAACTCATATGAGAATTATTATTATTATCAATTTTTTTTTGAGAAAACTCACAAAACAACTTTCAAAATAACCAAAGTTGCAAAATAAAACTTTAACCAGAGAACATTAATTTGTAACAATATCAAATACCTCTTTCGAAGATTTTGTAGCTGTGGTGACAGTAAAATTCTTGTTTACAGACAAAAACCGGCCAGTGTCTTTAAGCAAATAAAAATTTCTTCTAAAGTCGCACATATACATATATGATCAAACTCATCTTCTTTCACGAATTATATAGAGTATGAGTGTGCCATAAAGGAAACTAATCTACCAATAACTCATATACATCAACTTACATGCACAGTTGTAAACATTTATTTGAATAATTTTGTTTTTATGTTAAAACTATATAACTACTATATAAGTCGTAAAGTTGGTTTAAACACAAGTAACGACTACCTCAAATTTCATACATTTGGACATAAAAGATTGTATATATCTTATATAGAGAGGAAATTACAAACTTTCTTAACAAGACAAATTCAAAAGGAAAATAGATTAGTAATAGTTTCAACGATTTGTATTAATGTTGTCATCGTGTCACTATTCACGTTTAAATCTTGTAGAATATATGTGGATTCGGCCGAAATAATTTATATTAAATTAATGAAAATATGGTTCCCACTGAATCTAAAATGATGGAATAAAGATAAAAAATGATGCAATAGTTCTACTAAGGTTTTTATAGATTTACTTTTGTTCGACCCAATGGTATACAATTATTGTTGAAAATGTGCTAAGGCTTAGTCTATGTTATTTATGTTGGTTACATCAATTAATAAAATATGTTTTGTGAAGCATATCATATGTCAACTTGTGGTTTTTAACAATCTTTTTAATATGATTTTACATGGAAAATATTATAAGCTTTTTTGCTTAATTCTAGTCAAAGTTTATAAATAGGTACGGGATATTTATCTATATGATTCATGCATCCAATTTTTATATAAACGTCATATATATAATTCATGCATCAAATAGAAATGGCCTATATTTCCTTAGGTGAACAATTCAAATATAGTTAAACACGTTATGGAATAGACAGACTTTACAACACGAGATAAAATCAACTTGAGACTAGTACACTTTATCTTTGTAATAGGCCCAAAAAAGCCCATTAGTACTGCGTTTTAGAAAAACCGAGAAACTAAACCACAACCGAAGAGAAAACCGGTTGAGCAGAATTTAAATTTGGTTATGCATGGTTGTGAACTTGTGATTATCAAACACTCTTTGTTGTTCGTATGGTCCAGGTCAATAACTGCTTGTTTATTCTAGTACTAATGGTGAGATTTGTTTTGCGTATCTAGCAAGGAATTGTTTATGAGAGAATTGGCTTCACGACATAGGTGTCATTTAATGTTACGAGGTGAGAAATTGATCTTTTTGTGTTAATCACTGAGGTTAGGATGTAGTGTAACTTCAATATTTGTTTGAAGGTTAAATAAACAGAACACACAAGAATGGTTCCATAAGACCTTGACGAAAAGAAAACACAGGCTCCTCAAGTGGGTCTCTTGATGTTGTAATCAATTAATTTAAGAATACAATGAAAAGATATATCATAATACTATATTTTATTTTGGAATCACAAAGACCAATTCCTAAACAAAGGGGAATTAAAGGGAGTACAACTCCTATAAACAAAGGGAAAACATAAACGTGGATTTTGTTTTTATAGGAACACAAAAACCACTCTTATTTGCTCGCACACTAGAAATTTAGAAAACGTATCATTTGATCATAATATTAATTGTTTATATTTCGGGGTAATGTTTGTTGCAGTTAGGTTCGCATTTGTGAGATGTACTGGCCTCACCTTGACTTCTCTTAGCTTCCTCAGAATTATCACGAGCCTCTATTCTTCTTACATTAGCACAATCTTCAGCATCCTTGAGATACGCCTCTCTTGACACTTTCTCGATCAAGGCTAAAAACTTCTGAAAGCCAATCCCCACATCCGATTGTTTTAAAGAAGGAAACTTGCGGGTCACGTACATCTCAGTTTCCTTCTCAGTGTAGCAGTTTTTGAAACAGAACACAAACTCATCCATGCTCTGCTTTTCTACTTCCCTCTCGAGCTTGCCCTTAACTAACTTCATAGCCGGGAGCAGCTGCATCTCAATAACCTCGCGAGTATCTGGTCTCATCTACAATCACCAACAAAAAATGGATGTATTATAATTAAGAAACACGAAAGAGAGTAAACAAAAGTCTATCCACTTTCAAGATTTCAGATATTATCAAGAAAAATCATCCGCAGATCACAAGAATTTAGAAAACTCGAAGATTCTTTCAACGCACATTCAAGAAATAAAAAAGATCCAGACTGAAGAAAACATTAAACAGAGCCAGTAACATGTTACATAAGCAAAAAGTAGCAAAATTTCAAAATCAAGACAAGACCCTACAATGATCAGACCTAAGATCAACTTAAAAAAAGGTACCTTTGATCGAAGAAATACAGAGAAAATTATTGGAGAGAGAGGAATTGAAACAAGGATTATAAGTAAAAAGACACATAAGTGTAAGTAAGAATAGGATATGTTTAGTACTTGCTCTGTTTTTCTCAAGACTCATTATCAAAGAAAAAAAGATCAGACATACCTTTGATTATAGAAAAACACGTAGAAATGTATAGGAAAGAGAGGAATGAAACGAAGATTGTAAGAAAGAGTAGAGAATATGTTTAGGACCTTTGCTTGGCTCTGTTTTTATAGCCAAAACTTCAAAACCCAATTACGCAAGAAACAAAAAAGATTAGACCTGTGATCCACTAAAAAAGTAGCTTTGAAATGTGTAGGAAAGAGCAATGAAACACAGGTTTTGAGTAATCCGACGATGTTGTTAGTACTCGCTTTGCTTTATAGGCAAAATCGGCAAAGCATTGTGTTCACGTCTCTCTAATTTGCTAATTCAGTTAAGGGTTAGTTGGAACTAGAGAAATATATTTACAAAACAAAGAATCAACCTTCCCATTAAAGTATCTACCCAAAATTTCCAACGTTGAAAAACCAAGAGAAACAGAAAGAGACGAATCTCACATCACCATCACAAACTCATCATCACTTAGCTTGTTATAAATTGTAATCTTTTTTTTCTTATTAGTGTTGGTTTTAATCTAAAATATATATCTCGGATGTTATTACAAAACCTCAACTGTTTTTATTGTCTCGATTACTAATATTATATACGTTGGTTAGTCACAATTATTGATATGCATGCAATACAACCTTTTCTAGAGGCTATAGTCTAATGACTTAGAAATATTGTATTGCTCATAATTTTTCCTATATTGTTCCTATAGAAATATTTTCCTTGCTCACAATTTTTCCTATATAATTTTTTTTTTCAATAGAATACAACTATAATAAAAATTAAATTGTAATTGCTTAACAGAATTGATTTTTATATATTAATAAATTTTTAATAACAATCACCCCCATTGGTTAAAAAGCTTCGGAATTCATATTAATTTATCCTTTTTCAAACAAATAAAATCATATTTATTAATATATCAACGTCTTGCGAGATTCAATACGTTAAAAATGTTGGTGGAGTGAGAAAATGATGTACATAAGTTACCACTCTTTGCATGCCATATATGGGAAGGATTACAGTTTGAAATTTACATCGTCAAGAAATGCCAAAAGTTGTTATATAATTAAACACTCTTTGAAAACTATACAAAAAAATTATCAAAAAGTGAAAAGTAAAATATTGACGAAGAGATGAGGCGGATTCAGTTTGAGTAAACTCTTTCATTTCATGCATCCCAATTTTTACGTGGACCACTAAACTAATTAAAACGCGTTGAGAGTTTGCAACACGAGAGATGAAATCATAAGATTTGTCACCATGCCAATTTTAAACATTAATGTGCATTAATAAATGATCAAGAAAACATAGGCTCCTCAAGTGGGTCTCTTGAGTTGTAATCAATTACAACTTACGAATAAAATGAAAACATAGGTAAAATTATGTTTGGTTTTTCATTACACTGTTTTTATTTTGGAATCACAAAGACAAATTCCTGAACAAAGGGGAATTAAAGGGAGTATAACTCCTATAAACAAAGGGAAAACATAAACGTGGATTTTGTTTATATAGGAACACAAAAACCACTCTTATTTGTTGTATAGAAATATAGAAAACGTATCCTTTGATCATAGTATTAAATATAATGTTTGTTGCAGTTAGGTTCACATTTGTGAGATGTACTGGGCTCACCTTGACGCTTCTTAGGTTCCTCAGAAGTATCATCCCCCTGACTCCTTACACTAGCACAATCTTCAGCATCCTTGAGATACGCCTCTTTTGAATCTTCATCGATCATGGTTAGAAACAACTGATAGAAATTTTTCACATCCGATTCTTGTAAAGAAGGAAACTTCTGGGTCAAGTGCTTCTCAGTTTCCTTCTCAGTGTAGCAGTTTTCGAAACAGAACACAAACTCATCCGTGCCATTTTTTTCTACTTCCCCCTTGAGGTTGCCCTTAACCAACTCTATAGCTGGGAGCAGCTTCTCAATAATAATCTTGTGAGTTTCTGGTCTCATCTACAATCACACCAACAAAATGGATTTATTAATATAAGAAATCCTTTAGAGGACAATTGATCATCTAAGATTATCAAAACTGAGACAATAATCAAAACGTGAGAGGAAACAAAAAAAGAGAGTAAACAAAAGTCTATCCACCCTTCAAGATTTCAGATATTATCATAAATGCCCTCAAAAAGATTCTTTCAACGCACATTCAAGAAAGAAAAAAAAAAGATCCAGACTGACAACAACATGTTACATAAGCAAAAAGTAGCAAAATTTCAAAATCAAGACAAGACCCATAAATCGATAATGCAAGAAACAATCAAACAAACCTGAGATCAACTTAAAACAAAAACAAAAAGTACCTTTGATCGAAGAAATACACAGAAAAGTATAGGAAAGAGAGGAATGGAACAAGGATTGTAAGTAAAAAGACACAGAAATGTATGTAATAATATGATGTGTTTGGTGCTTGCTCTGTTTTTTTTTTCAAGACCCACAATGCAAGAAACAAAGATCAGCCAAGCGATCAACTAAAACCATACCTTTGATTGAAGAAAAACACACAGAAATGTATAAGAAAGAGAGGAATGAAACAAGGATTGTCAAGAGTAGAATGTGTTTAGTACCTTTGATTGGCTCTGTTTTATAGGCAAACTTCAAGACCCATTACGCAAGAAACAAAAAGATCAGACCTGTGATCCACTGATAAAGTAGCTTTGAAATTTCTAGGAAAGAGAACAAGGAAACGAGGAATTTTAAGTAATCTGACGATGTGTTTAGTACTCGCTTTGCTTTATAAGCAAAATCGGCAATGGCATTGTGTTCACGTCTCTCTAATTTGCTTATTGAGTTAAGGGTTAGTTGAAACTAGAGAAATATATTTACAAAACAAGAATCAACATTTCCACTAAAGTATATATCTACCCAAATTTTCCAACGTTGAAAAACCAAGAGAAACAGAAAAAGAGGAATCTCACATCATCATCACTTGTTGTAATCTTTTTTATTTATTTATTAGTGTTGGTTTTAATCTAAAAGAAATATCTCGGATGTTATCATAAGATATCAACTGTTTTTATTGTCACGCAAATGATTATACTTGGTTAATAACAATTTATTGATATGCATGCAAGTGCAATACAACCTTTTCGAGAGGGTATATAGTCTAATGAGTCAGAAATATTTTACTGCTAATGCTCGTCTTCCACTAAAAACATCATCGTCGAAATCATTCCTTGCTCATAATTACATATCAATATATATACCACCACCTGACTTATTTATGAATATACATCAAAACAATTTTTCAAGTGACCAAACAAAGCGTACGTTTTGAGTATCTGGCGTTTTGTTTCCAACAGTTTTAACCAAGTCTGATCTTTTATCTATAGATAAGACCATCTTGTATTGAATCATCAAATCATCAATCGGTGTTTTTCATTCGCATTCCAACACCCTTTTTTTTACGGGTGCATTGTTATTCATGATCAAAATAGTAGATTGTCCCCCAATATATTGCTCTCGTTTCTTAACCTCAAATTACAACACATTTTCTTTAGAGAATTGATTCTTGATTTCTTTTCACAATTCTTGTGGATCTTCCTTGTTTGCAAAAGTATGACACACTCTTAGTTCAACAATATTGAGTATCCACAAACTCACAACGAAGTGGTAGACACTTAATATTCATATTCAACATCATTCTTTTGGTTTCGAAATTGTTCCGATCCGTTGACGAAACCATCTTGCTTCTCCACTGATTCATCAAGTTACCGCCATTGAATTGAACTTAAGTGATAACTACACCAAAAAATTTGTTTGCAGCCAATTCGTCCAACAAATTTTGGTGTAATGATCTGTTCTGTAGCCTTCTCTCTTTTTCTTGGGTCATAAAATCAATTGGCTCTGATAGTCTGATACCGTGAACAAGAGTAAAACGACTAGGTTATTTTTGTTGGTCTTGTTGAAAAATTACGTTACATCATACATACATCTCAAGGTGCAAATATAAAAGTAAACTAATCAAAGAGATTAGCTGGTTGGACCAGATACTTAACATCATGACAAGTTTCTCAGCTATGTAATGTTTAGTATAGATGATTGGCAAGCAATTCAATTTCGCGGTGATTCAATCTCATAAGTCATCATCCTCAAGTCTAGTTCGTCGTTTACTTTTAAGTAAAATAGGGTTACAACTAATTTATGAAAAAGATGATGATACAAGTTGACAAAAGAAAAACAAATATATATAAATTAGAACACAATGATTTTTAATGGTAGTTTTTCTTCTTCTGATTTTTCATTATTATGTTTATTTTGAAAGCACAAAGATGTTGAAGTACAACTCCTAAATAAAGACTAAGTTTTGTTGGAACCGATCTGGTCTCCAGATTCGTTTCGACTTGTTATATAAGCATGTTTTGCCTCAGCTAGCACAATCTCTAGCCGCTTGTTCATCCTATCTTCATCGTCGTCAATGACCTCGCCGTTCGCCGTCTCACCCTTCTGCATAAGTTCAATTAGTTTAATGAACTGGATGAGGTTAATAATGTGAAGGGGATACTTTTCCTCCTCTTGCTTGTTGTCCACATCCGATTCCGCCTCAGATGCACGGGGACTCGATGCCATGGATGTGGTTATGAAAGATATAAGAAAATATGTATAGAAACTAGATAGAACGCAACAATTCAGATCCAAGAAATGAAAGAGAATCTTATTATATAGAGATGGTTCCTTTTCAAATGAGTTTGACATGTATTGAAATTTTAATTAACGGAATCGTGACACGTACGTATCAATTGATAGATCTTTCATATTCAACTAGAGTAGGTTACAAATTTTGCTTATTTTATTCTTGTTTTAATTGTTATACCAATTTTATCAGATTCTTTTTCAAGTAAAAGTGTAACTAAATTTTGATTTTATTTCAATTAGATTTACAAAATTAATCTTATTTACTTTTAAATATGCATGCATTAACATTTGATTCTCATCTTCTTATCTTATCTATACAAAAATGAAAATATTTAATTTTTTTTTTTAATTTAGTTAAGTATAGAAGTTTCTCATAAATTTATGTTTTGATTGAATCCCTAAATTTGGTTTTCAATTAATCTTTGTAATAAGTATTCAATCATAAAAAAAAATTAATAAAACAAAATATTCAAAGGATTAACATAAGTTTTTGGTTATTAATCAAAACCCATATTTACATCAATGTTAAATGTTTTCGACACCCAAGTGTTTTAATGAATCTAGCAGAAAATAAAAAGAATCAATCCCCTAGTTTTTTGTAATATACGGCTTCTCACTAATAAACTAAATAGTTTATGTCGAGATTAAAGATAACTAAATTTGGTGTTCTCTTAAACCAATAAACCAATATTGTACTAAACAAAAAGAAATCCATAGTTTGATTTTTGGTTGTTTTTGTTTTACTAATGGGCCAGAAGAAGTTATTTAATAGATGTCCAATTATTTATTGATTACTGTGCTTTAAGAAATGTGATTAGGTGTTTTGCAGCCAAAGCTTCTTTGCCAAGGCATAGTGGTGATGTTGATTGATGAAAAGTGAAAACACAGGCTCTGATCCTCAAGTGGGTCACTTGAGTTATAGTAAAAAAATGGGTTGCAATTAAAATGAAAAGATGATCAAATTTATTTCTCGTAATTCATTATACTATTAGTTTATTATTTTGGAATCACAAAGACCAACTCCTAAACAAAGAGAATTAAAGGGAGTACTACAACTCCTCTAAACAAAGGGAAACATAAAACGTACGTGGATTTTGTTGTATAGTAACACAAAAACCACTCTTATTTGTTGTATAGAAATTTAGAAAACGTATACTTTGATTCTAGTATAGGAGGAACACATAAAAACCAGTCTTATTTGTCGCAGTTAGGTCCACATTTGTGAGATGTACTGGCCTCACCTTGACTTCTTTTAGCTTCCTCAGAAGTATCACGAGCCTGACTCATTCTTTCACTAGCACAATCTTCAGCATCCTTGAGATACACGTCTCTTAAATCTTTATCGATCACGGCTATAAACCCCTGACAGAAATTTCTCACTTCCGCAGGTACTGAAGAAGGAATCTTCTGGGTGATGTGATTCACAATTTCAGCCTCAGTGTAACAGTTTCTAAAACAGAACATGTACTCATCCATGATTTTTTTTACTTCTTCGTCGTCTTTAGTTTCCTGAACCGCCTTCATAGCTGTGAGCTGTGCCTGAATAACCTCGAGAGTTTCTGGTCTCATCTACAATCACACCAACAAAATTGATTATCAAGATGAATTTGATTATCTTAGGATCAAACACAAGATTATTAAAACTGAGACAAGAATCAAACACCTGACTAAAGTGAGAGTAAAGCATTATACAAAACAAAAGTTTATCCATATTTCAGACATTATCCCAAATGCCCTCAGAAAAATCTATCTTTGCAGATCACAAGAATTACGAAAACGTGTTCGATTTCAAAGACTCACATTCAAGAAATAAAAAATGATCAAGATTGAAATAAAAAAACAGCAAAATTTGAAAAATCAGGACAAGACCCATAATGCAAGAAACAGCTGATCGGACATGATATCAACTTAAAAATGGTACCTTTTGATTGAAGAAAAAAGTATAAGAAAGAGAGAAATGGAACGAGGGATGTGTTTAATATTTGCTATGTTTTTTTCAAAGATCAACTAAAAACCGTACCTTTGATTGAAGAAAAACACACGGAAATGTATAGGAAAGAGAGCAATGAAACGAAGATTGAAGGTAAGAGTATGATGTGTTTAGTACTTGCTTTGTTCTTTTATAGGCAAAACTTCATGACCCATTACGCAAGAAACAAAGATCAGCCCTGGAATCCACTAAAAAAGTAGCTTGGAAATGTGTAGGAAAGAGCAATGAAACAAAGGTTTTGAGTAATGTGACGATGTGTTTAGTACTCACTTTGCTTTATAGGCAAAATCGGCAATGGCATTGTGTTCACGTCTCTTTAATTTGCTAATTGAGTTAAGGGTTAGTTGGAACTAGGAAAATATATTTACAAAAAAATAATCAACCTTCCACTAAAGTACCTATCCAAATTTCCCAACGTTGAAAAACCAAGAGAAACTAACAGAAAGAGAGGGAATCTCACATCATCATCACAAACTCATCACTTGTTTGTAATCTTTTTTTTATATTAGTGTTGGTTTTAATCTAAATTAAATATATATCTCGGATGTTGCTACAAAACATCAATTGTATGCAGTGCAATTGTTCCTTGCTCATAATTTTCCCCATATAAAAATATCATCCATATATATAGATTTTGTTTTTTGAAAACTTAATAGAATATATTACATTATCGAAATCAATCTATAACGAAAGAAATTAAATTGTAATTGCTGTGCAGAACTGAGTTTTATACATTTTTGAATTCTAATAATAATCACCCCCGTTGGTTAAAAAGTTTCAGAATTCATCATATTTATTTATCAACCTCTTGCGTGATTCAATACGTTAAAAATGTTGGTGGAGTGACAAATTGATGTACATAAGTTACCACTCTTTGCATGCCATATATGGGAAGGATGATAGTTGGAAATTTACATTGTCAAGAAATGCCAAAACTATTAAAAAAAAGTTGGTAAAGTTGTTATATAATTAAACACTCTTTGAAAACTAAATAAAAAAGATTATCGAAAAAGTGAAAAGTATAATATTGACGAAGAGATGAGGCGGATTAAGTTTGAGTAAACCATTCATGCACAAAAGCATCCCAACTTTTACGTGGATCACTCAAATTTTTAAAACGCGTTGTGAATTTGCAAGTCGAGATGAAATCATAACATTTACACTTTTGTGCACTAATAAGAGATTGCAGCATATACATTTATATTCTGAGTATATAATCCAAAGTACAAAAAGATATGTAAACCGTTTATGCATGTATATATACCACCTGACCTATTTATGTTTACTCAAAATTAAATTAGTCAAGAAGATCCAGAGTCACTAACTAATACTTATCTTTGTACATAAACATAACACACAAGATTGGTTCCATAAGAACTTGGCGAAAAGAAAACACAGGCTCCTCAAGTGGGTCTCTTGAGTTGTAATTTACGAATAAAATGAAAGGATAGATAAAATTATTTTTGTTTTTTCATTATACTATTTTTATTAGTGAATCACAAAGACATTGGAGTACAACTCCTAAACAAAGGGAAACATAAACATGGGTTTTGTTGTATAGGAACACAAAAACCACTCTTATTTAGACAACAACGTATTCTTTGAATAGTACTATTAATTTTTTTTGAATTTGGGATAACGTTTCTTGCAGTTAGGTTTACATATGTGAGATGTACTGGCCTCACCTTGACTGTTCTTAGCTTCCTCAGAAGTATCACGCATCAGTTTCCTTCTATGAAACGAACAATCTTCAGCGTCCTTGAGATACGCCTTTTTTGACTCTTTACCTGTCGCCGATAACAACAATTTAAAGAACTTTCTCACATCCGCAGGTACTGAAGAAGGAAACTTATTGCTCATGTGATTCACAGTTTCATCCTCAGTGTAGCAGTTTCTGAAACAGAACATGTACTCATCGAAGAACCCTTTTTCATATTTGTCGTCAGCAATTCCATTAGCCGCCTCCATAGCCTTGAGAATTTTCTGAATAGCCTCGAGAATTCCTGCCGGTCTCATCTACAATGACACCAACAAAATTGATTATCAAGATGAATTGATAATTCTAGAGAGAACAAATGATCAACCATGCATGATGATGGATTTATCTTAGGATCAAACACAAGATTATTAAAACTGAGACTAAAGTGAGAGTAAAGCATTGTACAAAACAAAACTTTATATTTCTTATATTATCCCAAATGCCCTCAGAAAAATCTCTTGCAGATCACAAGAACTAAGAAAACGTGTTTGACATTAAGAAAATGAAAGAGAAAAAAAGATCAAAAACCGAAATCAAAAAGAAGCAAATTTGAAAACTCAGGACAAGACCCACAATGCAAGAAACAACGATCGGAACTGGAGATCAACTAAAAAATGGTACCAGAATGTGTTAGTTTTTGCTCTGTTTTTTGAAGACCTATTAATTCAAGACACAAAGATCAGACAAGCGATCAACTAAAAACGTACGTACCTTTGATTGAAGAAAAACACACGGAAATGTATAGGAAAGAGAGGAATGAAACAAGGATTGTGATCAAGAATAGGATGTGTAATGTGTTTAGTACTTGCTTTGTTATTTTATAGGCAAAACTTCAAGACCCATTACGCAATATACAAAGATAGACCTGGGATCCACTAAAGAATACCTTTGATTGACACGAAATGTGTAGGAAAGAGAGCAATGAAATGAGGATTTGAGTAATCTGACGATGTGTTTAGTACTCGCTTTGCTTTATAAGCAAAATCGGCAATGGCATTGTGTTCACGTCTCTCTAATTTGCTAATTGAGTTAAGGGTTAGTTGGAACTAGGGAACTTTATTTACAAAAAAAATAATCAACATTTCCACTATAGTATCTACCCAAATTTGCAACGTTGAAAAACCATAAAGAAACAAAAAGAGAATCTCAAAGCATAACAAACTCATCACTTGTTATAATCTTTCTTTGTTAGTGTTGCTTTTAATCTAAAATATCTTGAATGTTATTACAAAACATCAACTGTTTTTATTGTCACGAAAATTATTATATTCGTTGGTTAATTGCAATTTCTTGAGAAGGTTAGTCTATATGACACTAGAAACATTGTCGCAATTTGATGTGCACTACGAGATTCGGTACTGTTGATCTTTTGTGTATATAATCAAAATTACAAATATATAAATCTCATAGCTTTACCCAAATAAATTACAAATCAATATTCAGAAAAAAAAAAAAATAGTTCGAGAAAATAATAAATAAATAGTCGTGACACAAGCAAAATCAAGGAGAGCTAGTATCACCACCAAATGAATGTAAAAGAATTTTAGAACTGACCAAACAAAAGTGTTTTGAGTATCTCATTTGACGCAGCTCCAACGGTTTTAGCTGAATCCAACGGTTTTAGCTGAATCCAACGGTTTTCTTCACTTATGTAGCCCTTTCGCGAACCGAAGGAGCTCTGCTGGAACCTTTATCGAGAGAAACTTTTCGAGATGCAGTCATGGCTGATCTCTCTGCGATTCTTCTTTGCCTTTCCATTACAAGATTCTCTATTCTCTTCCGCATCTCTTCTTCCTACAATCCCAAAGCAAGAAACTAAGTCAATCATCGGATAAAACCCGCTAAAGAAAATGCGATTTTAAGATTTTTTTCTTACCTTTTCAAACTTGTTCTTCTGTGCCATTGTTCTGCTAGCTACTGTCGGTTTCTTTGCAGTCTTGGACATCGTTTCCGCTCTGGTTCTACTTGGAGTTCTAGACTTACGAGTTTCCGGGTTCTTCACATTGTTTTTCTTCTCGCCGCTCGAGACAGTCTTATCTTCTTTCTCCTGAGTTGTTCCGTTACTGGATAGCCTTGCATTTGCTTCAGCAGAGAAATCGATCGAATAATCATTAGCCAAAGAGTCTCCTGAATTGCGTTCAGGAATCATACAAAGATCATTTGGTTCCCATGAATCGTGCTTTTCATTAGCATGACCGTTGTCAATGTCAGAGGTTAAAGCAATATCAGCAGCCATGTCTGGTCTCCACCGAGAGTCATAAAGATCATCAGCAGCAAGCGATGATGAATGGACCATGAAAGAATCATCAACGAATTCTTGTTTCTTGCTCTTATCAGAACCTTGAGATGTCAAAATGCTGTCATCAAATGACATTCTCCCGTAGTTGACTTCCGGTTTCCCAGCACGATTACCAGAAGCAGTAAACCAATCCTCTCCACTCCCTGACTTCTTCACCAACGATTCACCCCTTGTAGCATTATACATGTCTTTGCTTTCATCTCCTAACATTTCTGATCTTTTAAGCAGTAACATACATTCTTCAGTCGAGTCCCTCGTTCTTGGAAGCCTACGAGCACTATCCTCACTTTCAAAATGATCAAAGCTCGCTCCTCCTCCATTTTCTAAGTATTTCTGAGTTGTGATGATGGAATCACCCGAGGCAGTGTTCTTTGTTTGCAAGCCGTTAGAATTCGCACCCACACTAGAGCCTCTACGGGTGAAATGCTCCTCATTGACGACATCCATCGAATGCACATCTGAGCCATCATCGTGCCTCATCAGAATATTCTGAAATGAATCCCAATTCTCGTTGCTTCGTTTTTCTTCACCAGAGACTTCTCCCTCATTAGCTCTTTTTTCGTTGAGCATTCCAACAGCAGCATCTACAGTCTCTTTGATGGAACCGTTGTCCGTAAACTCATTTCCCTCCATGTCTCCATTTCTTCCCTCGGGGGTTATGTAGTTAATATTACGGATGATAACAGTTTTAGATGACTTCTTCCGGTTTTTCTTTGATCGACGAGAGTTTTTACTCGTACGAGAGTGTCTTTTACCTTGATCTTCCAAAGATGAAGCAGAATCATCGCTGGCCGAGTCAGATTCACTAGATTCACTTGATCCACTAGACCCATCTTCATCAGAATCCCCTTTCCCTTTCTTCTTGGAAGTTTTACCCCTTGAAGGCCACGGCATGTTTCCTTGGTTTTGATTTGGCATATGCTGCATAGGAGGGTACGGATAACCTTGGTATGGAGGCGGGTAGAAGTATTGAGGCATATGGTTTGGCCATCCCATTGGTGCTTGAAAGTTTGGAACACCAGACGGATGTTGCTCTAAATTAACTGACTTGTCATCTACAAATCAAAACTTCTTCACATTAGAAATGGATATTTTCAGCGATCTTGCAGTAAAAGAATTAGGATGTCTGAGACTAGGTCTTTATTTTCAGAACCTGTATTAGATGGTGTTGAGTCGGTCCCATTTAGTGATAAAGCAGCACCTTCATTAGTGAGGATGATCCCTGAGGAACCCAACAATGACATGTCCACTGGAGCACACGCTTTTACAGCTGCTAGTTCCGCCATCCAAAGCCCGTCTCCATGCTTTTTCTTCCATAGTTCCTTATACTTTACACATGCTTCCCTGTGTAATGATGAAAACAGAAAAAGCTTGCAAATTGATCTCATGCATTTTAGCAAAACAAATGGAAGAAGATTGATGAAATGGTTAAGACCATCTGCATTGGGGGATCACCCCTCCTGATCTAAGCATTATTTAAATCCAAAAAAATGGGTTAATGGGCTTAAGATCAGGAACTGGGCTCTTGACCTGGATCTGTTCTTGTGGGTGTTGCGAGGTGACGTGGCATTTGGGCATTGGTTGGAATATTCAACATATTTGGAATAAATTTGGATAATAAACTATATATTAATTAGATAAAATGTTTTTGTGCTTTTATTAAGTAATATGTTTGTTTGTTTATTGTTATTTATATTTTTAATGTTTTTTTCATAAATATTTAGTATTGAATTTTCACTTTTATTTTCAGTTTTTCATAAATTTGGCATTTGCAATTTATATGTTATTTTTAAATGTTTTAATAATTGTAAAATCTTAATTTAATTTAGATTATTATATTATTAAGTCTTAAGATCTTACACATGTTCTCCCACTAATCAACTTCTAAACAAAAGATCTAAACACATGATCTTACATTATTTTAACATTATATTCTCTATAAGAACACCCTCACATGATCCCCCATTGATGATGCCCTAAGAAATATTTACATACCTTAACCTTGACGCACCAAAAGCATCAGCAAACAATATGAGATCATCAATACTATCAATTTCATAACCAGCAACAACCCCTCGTGCATAAGCCATCGCTTGCTCTCTTCGAAGCAATGTTCTTCTAGTTTCAAGAAGACGTTGAAGTTGAATCCTAAGAAAATAAAACAAACACAAAAACGAAAATTAGTCAAAGCAACACTCACCATCGGTTGCATAACGCACCAAAAGAAATGTATATAGTTCCATAGTTAGTTAGAAGAGTTACTTTGAGGTTTCCTCTCCTGCAACCTCTTTGCTATTCTCAGATTCCTTCTGTGGAATATATTGAGAGAAAAATATACTCAATTGACCAAACCAATTCCTAAAATAACACAGTACCACTTGAAAGCGCGCACGAGTTACCTTAGAGGACTCATTCGACTTCCTTAGATTACTGCCATTCTCAGAATTACCGTCTTGTAATTGCAGCGGATCAGCAGCAGCATTGGCAATTTCATTAGCTTGAATAGAATTCTCAATCTGCAAAATCTCTTTCTCCAAAGTCGCAAATCTTTCGATAATCGCAGGCGTGTTTACGAATCTCACAAACCTACAATTAAAGAAACTTAATCAACAACAAGTCAACATTGTCTCTACACAGTAACAAGATCTTCCACACACCATTTATCACCACAAAAGTCATTATCTAGAAAAAATTGACATAATTCAAATCTGAATTTCGAAATTGTCAACAAAATCGAATGATAAAATTTGAAATTACCGATCAAAAGTGGATTTGGTGAACCAAGAGGAATGAGAAGAAGGAGGAGTCAGAGAGATAGAGTAACCGCCTTTAGAGATCTGATCTCTAGCGAATTTAAGATGAGAGACGAATGGTTCGAAAATTCCAGAAGCTAACTTCTCCTTCTTACTCCCACAGAAAAGCACCAGATCGAATCTTCAACACAAAAATCAAAAACACAATTCAAGATCAAAATTCAACAAAGAAAGAAAGATAAATCAATCAAAATGAGAAGTGAGACCTAGTGCGAGTAGGAGTGAGTTGAAACAAAGCGGAATCGAGAATAGCTCTAGAATCCATAGCTTCTTAGAGAGAAAGAAACAGTGATGTCTTCTTCTTCTTCTTCGGCTCTGAAGAAGAAGATAAAGGCAAAGACGTGAAGGAGACATATTGACTTTTTTTTTTTTTTTTTTTTTTTGTGGATTCGAAGCTTTCGGTGACAGCAAAGGATGAGTTAAGGTCGGCACATGGTTGGGTTCACATTAGTGACTGACCAATACTATTATTTAGTGGTCCCATTCAATTATGTTTTATGCTCATCCTCGTCGTCGATTTTTTTTTATTATTTTTTTCCTAATCGATCCATCTTCTTATAATCAATCTTATTGTTATATATGTATTATTATCTTTTTCTATTGTCGGCTGTTCAATAGATAAATCATAGACATTTGAAAGAAAAAAAAAATCAAACAACATAACAAAGTACCGTTTAGGGAAAGTGGTGTAAAGCCCCCACCTCAACGGGCAGAAGTTATTCCTAATTGGAGTTAAATAGGTGAGTATGTCCACCGATGGAACTCCACGGAATCCTTCATGACATTCTCCTTCTTTCATTTGAGTTTGTCGATGTTAGGTTTTTCTCTATCCCACGATGTGAGAATAGTTTAGTGGATGATTTAGTAAAAGCTAGACTTGTATCTCTTTCATCCTAATTGTACCCGGTTCTATCCGGTTTACTATCTTAATTTACTGAAACTAGTATTTCGCACACACACCCAAAAAATGTGAATAGGTCCATATTAGAAAGAAAAAGACATATGAGAGACGGATGGCTACGACAAGAATGATCTAGCTAGGAAACTTTGGGTTATGAGTTTTGGATTAGGAAATTGTTTTGTTATGGAAATAAATTTTGATTTTAGTTTGTTGAAAAAAATTGCGAGTGAGAATAAAAATATTCTAAGAAATTTAAAATAATCGAGAAATTGATAAATGTATATATTGAAAAGTTATGCGAAATGTGTGATTTTTTAAATGAGAATCGAAAAAGATTTAGTTGCAAGAGGTTTAAAATTGTATATATTTTAATATAGAGTGAATCATATATGAATTTGGAATTCGTTTGAAATGTAATATTTATTTTAATTCAGAATGCATTAGGAAGGATATGAAAACTTTGCTTATTGTATTTGTGGAAAATTTGATCACTCGAGATATCATGAGAAATTGTCATTATGTTCATTGAATTGTGTTTTCACTCAAGTATAGTTGACTAGCTAATCTTTTTTTTTAATGTTAAATTGACTAATCAACAAAAAGAAACATTACGAGAGTTTGGGATTAATTGGAAACTTTAAAACCTGTTTACAAAAGGAGGAAACTGAGATAATGGAAATGAGACAAACATTTCATAATGTAATTGGAGCTTACATTTTGTTTCTTTTTGAAAAAAATTTCTCTATGATTATAGGTTACGAAATAAATCACTCTATGACAAAAGAATAACACAATTAATTAACTTCTTACAAGAATGAAGTTAGTCGAAATAATGAGTAGTCAAAATACACAAAGTACTTAAGTACCATCAATTAAATTAAAATAGAATTATAAGCGTGTTTTTTCTCATTCATATATTCTTTTTAAATTTATTAATTGATGGTAATTATCTGCTTGTACGTGGTGTTGATGCTCTTTAATTAATCTCCTTTCTTCAACTTCTAACAAGTTCTTCGTGACTGCATCCGATGCCATGGTCAAGAACTCTGACCAGTCTCTGAACAATAGAAAACTAATTTTAGACACAATCACATTTACATTACCAAATAATAATTTAAGAGATATAAGCTTGTTACCTTATAGTTAGCGTATATTTATTTGTTAACCATCAGATGAAAACATAATCAAATTAATTCTTTACTAATCATAGATTTGTCTACTCTATAAATAAAATAACAAGATTCCAATGGATATAGAACCTAAACATATTTATTATTTGATCACTCGAGATATCATGTATTATTTATTATTTGTTAGGGTGCCATGTAATAAATAGCATTTTTGGGTGAGAATGTAATAAATAGACATTTACATTAGAAAAAACATGTTATCTTATTATATAAAGTATGGTTTTCAAAGTTAATAACTCATAGGATCGTGCCACATGTCAAATTTATTGATCTCAGATTTTGACACGTGTTAAAAAAAATTTCCTTTTATTTATTTTTAAAAAAATATGAGAAAACTATACGCACATGTCAAATTTAGCAGCGTGTAAAACCAAAAAAAAAAGATTTGTTTAGAAAAAATTTTATAAGGAAATTATAAAACAATTCTAAAATCAAAAGAAGATAAATATAAGGAAACTAGATGTATATTATGAAATAAAAATAGAAATTTAAGAAAAAAAATTATAAGTCAACTATACATATATATCTTATAAAAATAATTTAAAAAAATTAAAAAAGATAATTATAAGGAAACTATATGTATCTTATTAAATAAAAATAGAAATTAAAAAATTATTTACTAATTCTAATTCTACTAATTAGAAAAGAAAACGATTACATTTTTCTTAAAATTAAAAAAAGATTTATGAAGTTATACAATCTTATTGTATAATATGATAATTAAAAAAATTTTATAATCAATTATTAATCCTAGAAGAAAAATAATTCTAAATACTCACCTCTATAGATAAACAAATAGATAGATAGACATATTAAGAATATATGGCGATGAAGGAAAATTAAGAAATATGAACGGCGATGGACGTAAAATATAGTTGTTGTCGAAGAAGCTCGACCCGATGTCGGAGGAGATAAAGAAGGTGGAGAAATAAAGAGCAGTTGGGGAAAGAGGTGAAGAAGCGATATCGGTGGTGTTGGTGTTGATGACGGTGGTTCAAGTTTGGTGGTGGTGGCGGTAAATATTGATGAAGGTGGTGGGTCGGAATTAGCGAGATTATTGATGGTGATGATGATTGTGATAGTTGTGAGATTCAGTTGTGGTGGCGGCCTGGTGGGTCGGAGTAGTGAGACTCGGTGGTGATGCCCGACGAAGGAGAGAAATAATGATATGGAAAAAGAAAAAAAATATGGTGGTGAAGAAATCCAATAAGAGGGAGAGAAAGAAAAAGAAAGAGGAGATCGAGCAAAAATAAGAGAAATCTAATGAGATAAAAAGAGAGATTTGAGACTTCTCGCCGGCGAGAGGAAAGAAAAAAGTGACAACGAAGAACTCATGAGTAATATGAGCCAAAATTTGACAAAAAACATATAGCAAATAGATATTGTTTAGTTAATATTATTTTCTTAATTCTTTTTTATTCATAGGTTATTTAGTGCTTATTCCCTAATTCGTTATGAATTTGTATTTTTATTTTGAGGATTTCTCATATTATCAAGTAAAGTTACATGATGTGGATATAGACGGTCTCATATTGTCACAATTTTGTTTCCATCTTGCCCACATTGAAATTAGAAAGTGTTATACACTCTTCCGATTGATTTGGATAATTTATTAAAATTCAATAATACACATATGAACATTTATTAAATATCATACTGTAACATATAAAAAACAAAACTACAAATAGTATTTTATATTACACATTATGCATAATTAATCTATATTTAAAAAATAATTAAAATACTATATTTTCTAAAATTAAAACATATTTTTATATAATTTTAGTTAAGCTTACAAAAATAAAAATTTAAAATGACAATTTCGACCGGTAACCCGTGCAACGCACGGGTCCGTATCTAGTAAAATATACACGTGTAAAATCGAGAAAAAAAAAACACTCTTTAAGTGCATGCAATAAATCAAATAAATGTTATAGTTATTTTTATTTTTTGTCAGTGACCTAATTTGCTCAAGTAAAAACCGTGTTTTGACTGTTTCAAATGTTGTATTTTCTAGTTGAATATTATAACGTTTCAATGAGAGCATCTTTCAAGTGCTTTCATGAACTTATTTGCAAATATCAAATGTCGACGTATTTTTTCATTAATATATGTGTATTTCTATATTGCGTGTATGATTTCTAACATATTCGTAAAAGAACCTATAATCAAAATTCTTTAGCAAAAAAAAAAACCTGTAATCAAAATAAAACATTCGAATGTTTCATAAAATATAATGCTATGTTTTTCTTTTAAGCTATCCTAATATTGCCATGTTTTTCTTTTAAGCTATCCTAATATTTTAATATGTAAAAATAAACTATATATTGCATTCACATGGTTAACAATCATAAATGAATATTTATACGGGAAAAAAGAAGAGCATACCCATTAGATGTATCAAACGTGAGTCCTACGGTATATTTTGCTTCCTCGAGAGCCAATTGAAACCTCCGGATCTCGGCAGCTGGACGTGTCCTGTCATCTTTTATGCAGAGTTCCGATGGCTTGACATTGCAAAATATAGGGATGACTCTTTTCTTGTTCTCCATGAGCATTGTGAGTTCGTGGAGACAGAAGTAAGAGTCACAGTAACGAGGAGAGAAAACCGCAATACCAACCCCGCATGCTTTGATTGCCATATCGATCTCGACGAAAAGCCTGTCTCCAGGCTTCAAACTTTTACTATCCAAGAAAGCAGTCAGACGTTGTCTAGTGAAATGATCATATAATAGGCCTGAAATAGTCTTCTTGGTATCGATCCCACGATGATTGATGAAAATATCACATGGGTTTGGGTAAGTTGGATTTGCTATGTATCTTGTTGTATATGCAAGTTTTGAGCAAGGTGCTAACAAACGTTGCATTGAACAATTTTGAATTGACGAGGAAGAAACGAAATGATTGTATCAAGCGAAAGAGTGATTTAGAGATGAAGATTTTTAATATCTTTTTGATAATTGTTTTTAGTGTTGTGGAAGAAGAAATGGTTTTAGATTGGTAAGAAATAGATATGTGACTCTATATTTATAAGTGATGGTTTTACGGTATTAGCTATGGTTTGTGAATAAGGTCCGAGAACTCCATATCGGATCTTGGATATTTTGCCACTTTGTTTTTGTAAATATTCAAAAATTGTGATTCTTCTCGCGCTAATACTCAAGGAAGAATTCAAACTTCGTTTTCTAACATTTGGACTTCAAGAAAATACTTAGTGTCTATTTGAAAATACTTCAAGAAACGAGTGAATTTTTTCTTATCTTTGACTTGCAAGCATTTTTGTCTTTTCTCGTGTGGTTTGAAGAAAAGATGAAAAAAAACCTTCAAAGACGTACATATACTTTATATCAAAAACTATTTATTAGTTATATTTGCGTCAAAAAGTATTTGCTACTTTTCCTTTGTTCTTTTTTATACTAAAACCCGTTGAAAGAAGAAGTAAGTAAAAGTGTAAAACATCTTTGAAACGGTCACCATCCCAAAAAGTAGATAGTAAAAGCTACGTATATGTACTAAGAGAAATGATCAACTGTATCTAGAATAAAAATATAAAAATATAAAATCAAAATAATTTATCAATAAAAGAAATTTTCAAATTAACTGCAAATATTAAATTTACATAGACCCTCCATTTTTCTTAATAAGATGTTTCAGAGATTTATGTCTTTTTCTAACTTTTTTTTTTGTATATGTTTCGGTGTTTTCAGTTTAGTTAACAGCTTATATATAAATAAAACAGTTCAAAATTCAAATCTGTTGTACAACATTTACATAACTAATATTTTGCGGGTATAATCGAGCACTATGTGCTAACCTGCATGCTTTGATATGTTTTAATGTTGAAATTATTTAATCTTGCGTGGCCAGTTGTACGTATTATATTGTATTTTTACTTCTCATTAATTTAATGAAATGAAATATTAAACTATTTTGTTTGTAAAAAAAAAACAAACGAAAAAAAAAAATATATATATATATATATATATATATATATATAAAATATTTCCTGACCAAAATTTCATATGAAAATAAATAGAATGTTTGAGATGTTGGGGCTGGGGCAGTAATCCGAACCACAACCTGTGTAATATATGAGTCTCCTCGAATACTCTTATGGTACCCTTGGAAGAGAAGAGTTTGGATCGAGTTTACTAACATAGTGTCAAACAGAAATATCACAAGAATGAAGTGGGTGAAGAAGAAGATATATATATCTAAAATCTGGCCATTATAGGCCTAAAATCCTAGCCTAGTGTTACCCATATCTCAGAAGCAAATCCTCAATTGTATCACCCAAACTCTAAAAGAGTTAGACTCAAAAGGCAGGCCCATGATCCTTTTATTAAAATTCCTTTGAGGCCTTAGCATGGCATGCATGCCTAAGAGCCTACTACTTCAGGATGAGATCCACTAGACTCTAAGCATACATCAAGGTGAGTCATGAGTGAGCCCATGTCTTTTTATACCA
This sequence comes from Arabidopsis thaliana x Arabidopsis arenosa, assembly GCA_019202795.1. NCBI lineage: Eukaryota > Viridiplantae > Streptophyta > Magnoliopsida > Brassicales > Brassicaceae > Arabidopsis > Arabidopsis thaliana x Arabidopsis arenosa. The sequence continues at coordinate 2,248,434 of CM032919.1, read as the reverse complement.
CGTCCTAGTGAGGTCCACCGAAAATGTAACAAAACATCCTAGCAGACCCATGACCTCATATCTCCCGATAAAAGTCACCTCACCATATCTCTCGAACAACGTACTTCGACGACGAAGAATCTTCGTACACCTCGTGTAGTGGCTGCATGCAACAAGTCGATTCCTAAAATATCATCAATAATTTGAAACTCTTGCTAATTGAACTTGGAAAATTATGTTAGTATAAAAAATTTATACACGCATGTAACTTCTCAGTTACGGTGGAGTATTTGGATTTTCTTTCTATTATCTTCATAGTTTACTAGAGTTTCAATTGCAAATGAAAAACACATTGGTAAAAGAATAATTTAAAACATCTATCTAAGAAGAGAATTCCCACATTTTATAATTTTTATAAAATCTTACACAAAAACCAAAATGAGGTATGTGCGTGATGTGTAGCATAAGAAAGGCATGACATAAGGCAGTTCGAAAAAAACCTGCCTTTTCTCCAAAATTTAATGCCCATTGGCCGCTAATTTTGGGCCCCACGATTAGCCACGTGTCATTTTCTCGTCGAGGGACCCAGTTCGGTACTCATATGCTCACACAAACCTAACACCTATTTCTTCTCGCATCTTATATGAAACACATTCACTCTCCAATAATCTCTATACATTTCCTACATACTCTCTTGAAGATCATGAGACTGATTTCGTGAAAAACAGTCATTTTTTTTTTTGTTTTAATTTGATAACCGAGTTGATGGAAAACATGGGGGATTCGAGCATAGGGCCGGGCCATCCGCATCTCCCTCCCGGGTTTCGGTTTCACCCGACTGATGAGGAACTAGTAGTTCATTACCTCAAGAAGAAAGCTGCTTCTGTTCCACTTCCGGTCTCAATCATTGCCGAGATTGATCTTTACAAGTTCGATCCTTGGGAACTTCCAAGTTAATATGACTTTATATATTTTTCCTTATAATTTGTGTTTGGTTGTTTTGATTAAAATGTATGATTAATTTAATTATGACTATATGAAAACTACAATATAAATTTGATATTGATAGTGATGATTACTTGGTTAATGGTATTTTGAATGGTTTTAGGCAAGGCGAGTTTTGGAGAGCACGAGTGGTACTTCTTTAGTCCTCGGGATCGGAAGTATCCGAATGGGGTTAGACCAAACCGTGCAGCAACTTCCGGTTATTGGAAAGCAACAGGAACCGATAAACCGATATTTACGTGCAATAGTCACAAGGTTGGTGTCAAGAAAGCGCTAGTGTTTTACGGTGGAAAACCTCCTAAAGGGATCAAAACAGATTGGATCATGCATGAATATCGCCTCACTGATGGTAACCTTAGCACTGCGGCTAAGCAGCCTGACTTAGCCACGACAAGGAAAAACTCACTACGGGTAAGTGAAAAATGATCTAAGCATCTACTAACAAATTTTGGGTCATCAAATTTGAGTCTCCGTATATATATATATATATATATATATATATATATATATATATATATATATATCTAATTTGTGTCTCCAAAATAAGGTCCACATATTATCACCAAATGGAAATGTATTTTGTTGTTGGTAATGAAACGCTAAGCTATACTATAATAGAACCTCATAAGGAATCTAAATTAACCCTACGTACGTATGTTCGTATAATATTTCAGCACACTAAAAATTTTAGAATTCAAATTTGTGACATTTGCCACCATTGTGATGCAACTATTTTAATCTACAATATTGTTTCACGTGGGAAAATCATACCAAAATCTTTTCTTTTTTGGGAAAACTCAAGATACTCTTCTGGTTGAATTAATGCGACTGACGTTATTATTATATAGTTTGGTGTGTTGATTTGTACCACAAATCAAAATTTTGCAGCTAGACGATTGGGTTCTATGTAGGATCTATAAGAAGAATAGTTCACAAAGATCAACAATGGAGAGAGTATTACTTAGAGAAGATCTAATGGAAGGAATGCTCTCAAAATCATCTGCTAATTCTTCTTCCACATCAGTCCTAGACAACAACGACAACAACAATAACAATAACAACAATAACGAAGAACACTTTTTCGACGGTATGGTTGTCTCTTCAGACAAACGTTCCTTGTGTGGTCAATACCGTATGGGTCACGAGGCCTCGGGATCATCTTCATTCGGATCTTTCTTATCGAGCAAGAGGTTTCATCATACAGGTGATCTCAACAATGACAACTACAATGTCTCTTTTGTTTCAATGCTTAGTGAGATTCCTCAGAGTTCGGGGTTTCATGCAAATGGAGTTATGGATACGACGTCGTCTCTAGCTGATCATGGGGTTTTAAGACAGGCGTTTCAGCTTCCTAACATGAACTGGCACTCATAATCTATATAGGTATATATATATATGTCTGTATCATGTTCATGTATGTATCTATATATGCACGCCTAATATAGTTTACACATATATCATTTGGGGATATATATACAAACACACGATCTTACAAATGTATACGTATATGTTTACGTCAAGAAAGGTGTATACGTCTCTTTTTACTCCATGGTTGCAAATTAAAGATGTGTACTAATAACAGAAGCTGATTTATACAAATATGATAATATATTTTTTCCCTATATAAGTTAGCTACATTAAATATACCACATGTTAATATACAGAGTAACATTATGCAAAGTTTGGTTCAATTTTTTTTTTTTTTTCATTTTCCCATAAAGATAATTTACTGCTTAACTATGAAGTTGATTATCTTACGTAGTATATCTTCCATGTGAATTATTTTAAAGAAAACTTAACGTTTATTTCGATTTTGGTTACTCATCACCAATCGGACAAACAAATGAAGCAAACCACTGAAATATGCGATTCAAATAGGCAATTATAACAAAGCGGGCTAGAAATTGTTGCAAAGTGAGAATCGATCTTCGTCTTCATGATCGAGATTCAATCAATTTATCTAAAGCTCTAAGAGCATCATTATAGGCAGTATTTTAGGTAAATCTTAGAGAAATCTTAGAATAAAACTGATTAAATTTAATGCCTCATTCTCCTTTAATACTAACAAACGTTCCTTAGCTAAGGAACAAAATAAACACTAAGAAACGTCCACGTGGCGTGTTGTGAATGGGTAACACTCTCCAAAATAAATCCAACTTTCCCTCCTAATCTATTCAGACGCCGTTTTAGAATGAATAAGCCATTATTCATGCGTGTTGTTGATCAACTCTCCACAATTCCATTCTTTCAACAAAAAAGAGATGCTACAGGAAGAAACGGTTTATCTACACTTCAGAAGTGTACAGCAGCAATTCGTATGCTTGCATATGGTTTATCGGCTGATGCGGTTGACGAATATCTTCGGATTGGTCAAACCACTTCGATGAAGTGTATGGAACATTTTGTTGACGGAATTATTGATTGCTTTGGAGATGAGTACCTACGACAACCCACTGGAGAAGATCTTCAACGGCTACTCGTTATTGGAGAGATTCGAGGATTTCCCGGGATGATGGGAAGCATTGATTGTATGCATTGGGAGTGGAAGAATTGCCCTACCTCTTGGAAAGGACAATATACACGTGCCTCTGGAAAACCAACGATCGTTTTAGAGGCTGTAGCTACCCAAGATCTTTGGATATGGCATGCGTTTTTTTGGACCTCCATGTACTTTAAACGATATAAATATTCTAGATCGCTCTCCTGTTTTTGATGACATCTTAAAAGGGCGAGCACCAGCAGTGAATTATACAGTCAACGGGAACGATTATCATTTGGGTTACTATCTCACGGATGGCATTTATCCTAAATGGGCTACCTTCATCCAATCTATTTCACTTCCACAAACTGATAAAGCATCTTTATTTGCAACACATCAAGAAGCTTGCCGTAAAGATGTCGAGCGTGCTTTTGGAGTTTTGCAAGCTCGATTTGCCATGTCAAAAATCCTGCTCTTAGTTGGGATAAGGTAAAAATAGGAAATATTATGCGAGCATGTATAATACTTCACAATATGATACTAGAAGACGAACGAGATAGGTATACTCAGTATGATACTACCGAATTCGAACAAGCGGAATCTGCAGGAAGTTCACGGGTGGATTTCACATATTCTACAGATATGCCTTCTAATTTCTTCGATAATAGAGCTCGAGTTCGTGATCGAGGTATGCATCAACAATTGAAGAATGATTTGGTCGAGCATATATGGACAAAATATAGAAGAAATTAAGTTTGAAATATTTGTGATTTATGTTATAAATTGTATCTCAGGTATGTTTTAATTTTTTTAATTTGCAACAATTATTAAATTTTTTATAATTATAAATTTTATTTTTATATTAATATTTTTTTTTCTAAGAACCATATGTTAAGAGCCTACCATTAATCACACAAAAATCTTAACTCAAAAATACTATCTCTTAACAATCACTTTTACAAATAAATTATTTAAATATTACTAAAATCTATCTCTAAGAAACTACCTATAATGATGCTCTTACACTCCATAAACACGCACTAATCAAAAAACTAGGAGAAAAAAATAGATATGAAAATATGGAGAAGAAGCGAAGTGGAAGAAAATGACACACCGGATATTATGAGTTGAGGTTGGCTAGAAGTATTCCTTGAATTTCTTTAGCTAATCAGATCAATCTTGATACATCACCATACACTCGATTATCTGTTTATAAGTAGAGGATTAAATGGTCTATTTCTTAGTTGGGTTGTTACAAAATCTCAAAACTGACTCCGTTTAGCTCGATGGACCTTAAACCAATATTTAAACCAACATTCCATGTTACTCGAACTGTACCCACATTTAAACCAACATTCAAATTAAATTTCAGTTCCTCATAAAAACTCGTTTTTGTTTTTGTTGCCTCCCCACATTTGGGGTTTTGCGATTTTAGATTTCGTACTAGAATGATTCTTGAATTTTTGACGACGACCCTTCAATCTTTGCCGGTACTACTACTCGATCTTCCAGTCACTTTTCAGTTTTGAAATCGAATCAGCTAGTAGATGTTCTGTTCTTCCTTCTATTCTCCTACTTTGCATTGACTTTCTCATCTAAACTCTGATTCTCCATGTAAGTGTTGAAACTTGTTTTTGACAAAATGGTTTTGACCATTGTTACGGTGGATTTTCTGGTGAAGACGTTCATCGGAATAACCGGATTTCGGGCACGATGGAATCGTAGCTGCGAGCACTATATGGTGGTGTATTTAAATGTCAAAAGCGGTGTTTGTTTGAAAAAGAAATAGATGTCCAAAGTAAGTACCTTGGAAAGCTTGGAATTTTGACTTAAAGTCAAAAGACTTACTTTGAATATTAAAGGAGAAATCCAATCATATATGGGCTGTATGTTGGATTTGAGATTTGGGAAATGGGCTTATAAGCTATGAGTTTATTCTTATTTTGATTTAAGTTATTGATTAAATCAACAAATATCTTCCTTAATTAATATTGATTTTTTTTGTATGGTAACAACACAAATCTCATTGACGACAATTAAGGGCTGAGAATATCAATTCTCTTAATTGTGTCATTAAGGTGATATTCTCCTCATTATTGCCATGGAAGTTGAGCTCTTGCTATAAATTTATGGTTATTATCTTCCACTCTAATGATCGATCAAAGTATCAAAATCCCTCTCTTCTTTCTTCTTCTCTTCTGTAGTTCGAGTTTGAGAGTACTCACATAAATAGTGTTCGTGAGATTTTGTTCTTCGGTGTTGGAAGACAGAAAGAAAACCACAGTTTTATCCTGGGAATCTTACCGCTACGAAACCCTTGCATTACAAGGAGTTTAGAGATTTAAGGAAAGAGAACCGAAGTCTCAGTTGCTTTACTTCAGTATAGTCAATGTTTACAAGTGTAGGAACCTTAATTTCTACAACAAGGCAACTGATTTGGCATACTAATTTGAAAGTCAAGACTTTTATAAATAGTTAGCGAAATTAAATTAGAAGGAAATAAAACTTGTGTAGACCGTACTAAATTTAAAACGCACCTTATGTAGTCAACCTTAATATATATCATGGATCCCGAATTTGAAACGTACCTGCAAATAGAAACGTTACTTTTTTTGTTTTTAATAGAAAAACTAAAATTGAAATGTTACTAACCATTAGAATCATGGTAGACCCGAAGTGTATTTAACTATACGTATTTAAGTACGGAATAACATCATGATGATGGTCACAGACACACAGTGGCCAAATCAAATCCCACTTTGACTGGTTCCATATAAAAATGAGATTAGCGTGTTTGATTTTTCCAATTTGAATATGTATAACTAGCATGTTAAAAAAAAGAAAAAAAGAAAAGAAAAGAAACAAGCATGTTTAATGCTTACTGGCATTTTTGCATGACTGACCATTCTTATGCAAATTATTGTCTCGCACAAACATGAATAGAGCCTTCCAAGAATTATTAATTCATCGGAAGGAATGGTGATCTAGTGGTAGTACGAACTACGAAGGAGTTGGTTCTTTTGTACACCGAGTTCAAAATCCATGTTAAGACGGAGAAGCATTTTTAAAATCAAAATAGACTAAAAACTGGTTTTGGATATTGAGGGAGATTATAAGCCAAATTTTTTTTATTAATTCGTCTCCAGTTAACTAATTAGATCATTTCCGGATCTATTAGTATTATCAGTTCAATCATTTTCCGACACGCAATAGCAATTAATAACCATCTATCTACCACTCGTTCACAATCACGTAAATTGTCATATATTCAGAAAAAAAATTAGTACCTACACAACAATTCCACAAAATTGAATTCCTCAAGAACATGGCAACTACATAGAAGAGTTTCATTGACAGCATGATATCCTTCGAAACCAACTGAATCAATACATAAAGTCATAAGCATATGAAAATGGCCGACCCTAAAAGAGAGGGGTCTAAAGCAAATTTTATGTTAGTCTATTATTAAATTTTTTGGCAAATTTTAAAGTTTTCAAAAATTAGGAGTATATTGTTGTAATAAAAAGAAAAATCAAGGGCCTTAATGTTTCGTTGATAGGCCTTAAAATTTTGGGGATCCTAGGGTAATGTTTCACTCTACTTGATCTAGGGTCGACCCTGCATAGGAAGAGTAAAACCATACTTTGCTAGTAAAAGTTACAGCTTCATTTATAAGAAATATTTAGAACCGGACAAAGTAGTACATACATTTTCTCAGAGGTTTACTTCTGCTTCGAAATCAAAAAAGCTTTTGGAATCTCGTTTTTATGGCGTTTTTGAAAATTTTATTATGAAGTGGAAGCACCAAAGTTTTGTCAGAAGTACGCTTCTATTTTAAGATTTGATGTCTCAAATAATTAAGTAATGTGAAATTAAGTTTGATAGTTTTTTTTTTTTAATTCAAAAACCCAAAAACAAATTTTCTGATGATTAAGCTTTTTTGCATATTAATCTTCGTTTTATTTTCTAAAATATAATGTTTTGAAAAATGGCAATGGCATGAATCAATTATGAGATGGTGGAAGTGGTTAATGGTTATGGTTTTTACTATCTTAAATTATTTCAAGCAGTGAATTACACTTAAATAATAAAAAAGAGGTGAATTCAAAACACGTTTTGTCAACTTCATTGCTTATCACCTTCAAAATCATTATTTTTTGTTTCACTCTTTCGTCTTCTGAGTTTCCTGCGATACTGTTTAATTGTTGCGCATTCTTTAGTGAAAAAGCAACTGCACATAGGGTCCTTCATGTACTAAATGTATTTTCTTAACAAAAAATAGTACAAATACTTTCCAAATACATTCATCATATTAAAATTGTAAATAAAAAATAAAAAACATTCCATCAAATAGTAAAAAGTTTTTCTTTTATTTTTCTTGAAAATAAATAGTAAAATTTTTTTTTTTGGTAAAAGATAAATAGTAAAAAGTTTATATCTTGGAAACTGTAATCCTCAATTTAATCACAATATATAAAATACGTTATAACTTCACAATACAAAAATAATGTTTGATTTTCACAGTATAACGGTTTTGAGAGGGGAGTTCATCAGTATTTGAGGTTCGAAACTCTTCTTGACTAGAAAATATATATCTATCTCATTATCAGTCCTTTTTTTTTTGTGTGGATCAAAACGCAACATGAAATAAAAACTAATCACGTTTTTGTAATGATCATTAAGGTTAGTTACAGTAAAGAAAATATTCCAGGAAAACAAATAGAAAGGAAAAGAATCTATTCAACTATTCTTTTATTTCCATGTGGAGATGTTCTTAGTTTCTGGATCTCTGTACCTATCACAATGTACATGGTCCCCAAAAATCACAATGAAATAATTATTTCAAACATTTACGATAATTCATGCGATAAGAATCATGGTCACATCGTATTCTATCATTTAATGGCCTAGGAAAGATCGTACTGTATATGTGGTTCTGGACCTTATGGTTCTTCATTACTAAGTGTCTAAGTTGTACAAACTTATATAGATTGATACACATTGCAAGAAAACATGCGGATGAGATCATTTTCCGGCCAGTTAATGTCAAAAGGACATGTTTTTGTCTAGATATATAGTTTATGAGGTTCTCTATATCGCGTTTTTCACATGATTGATTTTATGTAACTATGAAAACAATCGTACGAAGTGACGTCTTATATAATTAGTCAGAGCTTGCAAATTGATGTAGCGTGTAGTTTTATAGTTAAAGCATATCCTATTTTTATAGGTATTATATTTAGAGTTTTGTGTTTCTTTGGTTACAAATAGCTTATATATGTTTAGGGTTTTATTCAATTTTAATATTGATTAATAATATAGAGTTTTTCTCTCTGTTGTTTTTTGGTATATTTAAATAAAGATCTCAACGAATAAAATAACTTTAAATAAAATAACTTTACTTATTTGGAGATTTTCATGCTAAACAAACAATCTTATAATCAACAAATCACTAGTTTATTCGTAGAAACTTCTACTATTACATAAATGTATGTGGCTCTACCTCTTATTCGTCACCAATTTGTACAAACTTGTTTCAATATTAAGACATGAAATAAACATGGAGAGGAAAGGATTGTCCGCATCAAGACAGTCTAACAGGACGACAATGTTTTTGTCAACATATGGGTTTTAGAAAAGGAAGTAATTTGTAATTGCATTTTTACATTAAAGTTCATAGACAGTGGCGACCCAGAACAATATTTTATCGGGGTTAAACTTTATTTTTAAAAAAAATTATGAATATATTTTCTAAGTTCATATTTTCTCAAAATAATTTATTAGTTTTCTGATTTTTAGTAGTTAAAAAACATTTAAAAGAAATCTTAAATTTAATTAAATATATCAAAAAAGAATGATGAAACCCACGTTTTTAACCAATAATAACAAAAAAAAAAAAACTGATTTCCTTTTACCGAATTGGCTAGGAATAAAAAAATAAAATGTCAATACGGCCAAATTTAGTATTTAATGAAAGATTACAATATGAATATCTTATAGAAAAATTGGAAACTAGAGTTATTAGCAAAGAATACAAAAGGAATACAACATTTTTTGGGGGAAAACAAATTGAATAAGGAATTGGGTGCAGAAATTATGTTTATCAAAGGGTCAATTAAGGATAAGTGCTTTAATTGGTAAACAACTCCTTAGTTTTAAAGGGGTCAGTTGACTCTCCTAAGTTACATGTGGGTCTGCTCTTGTTCATAGAAGCCCTCTAGACTCTATATAAAGACACAAAATTTCGAACATATGAAGCTAAAAACATTTCTAGAAATAAAGAAAAAAGAAACAATGAAATTTGAGAATTGCTTTACTTCCGATCTCTACGTTTTAGCAGAGGAGATTAAGAGAGAAACATTTGAATTGGATAACATTAATATGAAACCTTATTCATTTGTCTCTCCCTCAGCTTATGACACAGCTTGGCTAGCCATGATCGAAGATGTCGGTACTCAGACTCCGATGTTTCAAGGTTGTGTAGACTGGATTCTGAGCAATCAGAACGTTGTAGAAGGATTATGGGGGAGGCACCAAGATGACAATGGAGATGAAACTCTGACTTCGACACTTGCTTGTGTTGTAGCACTTCGCAAATGGAACATTGGAAGTCTTCATGTTCACAAAGGTAATCGTTACGTCGACCCGTTTTCACTATGGACCTAATTATCCTTTTGGTTTGTACGTGTTGGAGTTAGATGAAAACTATACATATATTAAAATTACATGCATTACGTACGTTTCACATGCACTAATACTAATTATAAACATCATGATTAATTAGGGAAGAGATACATTGAAAGAAGTACGGAGAGGATTCTTGGGAAATATATCAACTCCAATAAAAAGGGATCTTGTCCTCGTTGGCTCGTTCTCATGTTCACCGGACTCGTCGAGCTTTCTCAACAACTTGGCCTACAATTTCTCTTCTCTACTCGAGTGAAGCAAATGATAAATAACTTGTTCTTCCAACGCCAAGAGATTTTCCACCGGTACGTCTCAAAAATTAGTATAGTATATTTGTTATCTTTTTGATGATCCAGCGCTAACTAGCTCATCTTTATTCTAGTTGGAAATTTATTTGTATAAATAATATATACATGACAATAATGTGAAGAATCATTAGGCTTGTAAAGTTATAACTCAAATAAATTTTCAATTTATAATCAATTGGCAATGAGATTTTTTTTTGTTGGTCAAGAGTGAAATTATTCATGTCTCTCGTACGGTAGTGTTGGTCATGTATCAATTTTTAGTTGAGATTTCTTAACACTTATCTAATATATATTTTGTAGAGAAAAACTTGTGGATGGCCGCCGTTACCAACGGCAGTCTCTACTTACGTATCTAGAAGTATTGCCATCGACATTTTACGCCGAAAATCAAGAACACATCGTTGAGATACTTGGTGATTCAGATGGCTCTTTATTTCAATCACCCTCAGCAACTGCAGCAGTGTATATGCTCTCAGGCAATACAAAGTGTCTGGCTTATCTTCAATCTCTTGTACAAAGATGCTCACATGGAGGTTAATTAACTTTTAGTTTCTTTTTTTTTTTTTCACATTTTAATCAAGAAAAAGGTATTATTAATAGCTTGATAATCGTTTTTTTTTTCGGTATTCCTTATGTATGTGCTTATTTATTAAATACAGTGCCACAAATTTATCCCCTGAGTGAAGAACTCATCAAACTCACTATGGTCAATATAATGGATAACTATGGTTTAGGAGAGTACTTCGGTGAAGAGATTGATCGTTTTCTTCTTCAAATTTACAAGTGAGAAATAATATAAAACAATCTTATGATCTTTGATTCTTTATAATGAAGTAATTAATTAATTAACTTATATGTTTAATAATATTGTACACTTTGGATTATATTCTCTCTTTTTGTCTTTAGGAGCCACGAAAAGGAGGATGTCGAGAAAATGCCCATATGTTCAAAAGTAGATCAGTTGCATAAAGCCTCTCTCGAGTTTCGAATGCTGAGAATGAACGGCTACGATGTTATGCCCAGTAACGAACTAATTCTCAATATATATCTACAAGTAATTATATTCCTACGATTCCAAATTTGATTTTTCTTTTCATTTTCACACAAACTTGATGTAGGGAGCTTTTGCTGGTTCCTGAATGACGAAGAAATCCGAGATCATCTAGAGACAAACATTGGATGTTTATTCTTTGTAATGTTAAGTGTTTACAGAGCAACTGATCTCATCTTTCCAGGAGAGTGTGAACTCGAAGAAGCTAGAGAGTTTTCTCGGAAATTACTCGACAAAAGTCAATTTATCGATGAACAAATTGTGCCTACTTTTCACATTAAACATGAAATAAGTACTCCATGGATGACTCGACTCAAACATCTTGATCATAGGATGTGGATTGAGGACAAGGACTCAAATGCTTTCTCAATTGGAAAAGCCTCTTTGATCAGGTATATATAATTATTCAAATATACATTCTTGCAATCGAATATCAGATTATATGTTTACAATAGCAAAGCTTACTATGTTAATTTTTTTTTAATAAATATCGTTGGAACCATATTACACAGTATATATAGCGACAAGCTTACTCATCTTGCTCTGAGAAATTTCGAACTTCGACAAGCTATATATCGACATGAGATGGAGGACCTAATGATGTAAGTATTGAGACATGCATGTTTTGAGATAAGACCCTATAAACCCTATATATGTCAATCATGGAATTCAAAGTTGATCTTTTAATTTGAGCAAGGTGGGTGAAGAAATCAGGACTTAACGATATCGGATTCGGAAGAGAGAAGACAACATATTGCTATTTTGCAGCTTCATCAAGCACCTCATTACCTATTATAGCCGCAACTAATATTCGTAAGCTTATGGCAAAGAGTGGGATCCTTATTACAGTTGCTGATGATTTCTTCGACGAAGAAGGTTCTTTTGATGAATTGGAAGCGCTTACTAAAGCTGTTATAAGGTACATTGGTTAAAATATTTGTTATACAAGTGTGATTAAAAACATTCAGTAACCTAATAAATTATCTATTTTTGGAATCCAATTATTCAATTGATTCTTGATTGAAAATATTGTCTACGTATAAATGATAGATGGGAAGGAGAAGAGCTTAAAGGTTACGGCAATATCATATTCAAAGCACTTGATGACCTCGTAAAAGTGACTGCTGAAACTTGCCTTAAGGGTCACGGAACTGACATAACAAACAATCTACGCAACATTGTAAGTCTTTATAATTTAAGTTATTCTTAATTTTGCCATGTTTTATTTGTGGGGATTAACCTTGAAATAACTAGATCAACAAAATAATCATATGTTGAATAATGAAGTAAATATAATTACGCAGTGGAGCGAAACATTTGAGTCGTGGCTACGTGAAGCCAAATGGAGTAAGAAGGGATACATACCATCGATGGAAGAATATCTTCGAAATGGAATAATCTCAATCGCAACACACACCATCGTTCTTCCTACTTTGTGTCTGATGGAATCTTGTTTTCCCGAACACAAACTAAAACGCGGAAATTATGATAACATAACAACATTGCTCATGACCATTACCCGACTCCTGAACGATCTACAGAGTTACCAGGTGATGTCAATCTCTATAATACCTAAATTTTTCTACTATACATGGATACATTTTACTTAGGGTTACCATGTTTTATAGTTGATTAAACATGCCAATTAGAAAACCATGTTATATAGCAATTAATTAGGAGCGAGATCCGATCCGAAAGATAAGAGTGCGTGACAAGTGACAACAACATTCGGACAGGCCAGGCTGGAGGTTAAAAATACATTTTAGATCGACTGAATGGAGTCTAGCTTGACTAGTTTACTGGTTTGAAAATTTCTAAAGTCTATACATCATATCAACTTCAAATCTAAGAAGATATTTTAAATGCAATTGGGTATCTATCGATTCAAATATCGTAGGGACACTCGTTCTTAATTAGTTAGTTGTTATTAAATTTTGGATAAAATTAAAAGTAATGTGAAGCTCTTTTATCTTTTAGGCATATGAGGTGCTTTTCTTGTACTTGTTGACCAAACTTGTAATATTGAAATTTGCAGAAGGAACAAGAACAAGGCAAGATCAACTCCGTGCTACTCCACATGAAAAATCATCGTGGTTTGGAGATAGAGGATTCGGTTGCTTGTATTGAAAAAATCATTGATTTGAAGAGGAAAGAATTTATGGAGCATGTCTTAAGGAATAAATTCAGTGATTTGTCTAAACCATGCAAAGATATTCACATGTCTTTATGCAAAGTTTTTGAGATGTTCTTCAACAAAAAGAATCGTTATGATTCGGATACGGAGATGCTTGAAGACATCAAGAAGGCTCTTTACGATCCCATCAACATTCGTAAATAAATTCTCCGAGATTTATACAACGTTCTAGTGAATTTCTTAATCTGAATTTATGTATGCATTACTAAATAGTCATCATGTAATAGTTTTTCTCGATCTATATCTTTTTATTTATCACTGTTGTAAGGTTTCCCACGTTTTTTGTATTTTTATTTTAGCTTAAATAAAGTAACAATTTAAAATTATATCTACTCTGAATTTGTTGAAAACCTTTTGGTATCCGAATTAAGTCTTAATCAATTCAATAAAACAACGGGTCGAGTGAGATTTTTTTCTCAACTCTTTGTTTCAATAGAGGATTTATTTTCCTCGTTTATTTTTAAACAAACTTATTGATGTATACCAAAGAAGAGAAATAGTTTTTAACTCCTGTTTTGATTTATTATGGAATTCCAAGTTGCGAAAACAGACATTGAAAAAGAATCCCTATAAATTCTGTGTGACGTTTTGGAAGTCCTATCTAACATAATTATCCTTTAATTAGACCATGGCCATATCTATAAGATATACAAATGTAGTCAACCTTAGTATATCATGGATCCGGAATTTTAAACGCACCTGAAAATAGAAACGTTACTAACCATTAGAATCATGGTAGACCCGAAGTAGTGTATTTCCTTAACTATACGTATTCAAGTACGGAATAACATCATGCTGATGCTGGTCACAGATACACAGTGGCCAAATCAAATCCCACTTTGACTGGTTCCATATAAAAATGAGATTAGCGTGTTTGATTTTTCCAATTTGAATATAACTAGCATGTTAAAAAAAAAAAAAGAAAGAAACAAGCATGTTTAATGCTTACTGGTATTTTTGCATGACTGACCATTCTTATGCAAATTATTGTCTAGCACAAACATAAATAGACCCTTTCCAAGAATTATTAATTCATCGGAAGGAATTGTGATCTAGTGGTAGTAAGAAGGAGTTGGTTCTTTTGTACACCGAGTTTAAAATCCCTGTTGAGACGAAAAAGTATTTTTTAAATCAAAATAGACTAAAAATTGGCTTCGGATATTGAAGGAGATTATAGGCCAATTTTTTTTTATTAATTCGTATCCAGTTAACTAATTAGATCATTTCCGGATCTATCAGTATTATCAGTTCAGTCATTGTCCGACACGCAATAGCAATTAATAACCAATTAACCATCTATCTACCACTCATTCACAATCACGTAAATTATAATATATATTCAAAAAATAAAATTAGTACCCACACAACTATTTTCGATTAATGTTTTTTTTTCTTTTTAAAAGTAGTTTTTGTTTTCTTTTTAAAGAAGCTAGTACAAAACAATAATAAAAAAAAATTGTCGTATTTCTAACTCGGGGCCGGAGACAATCCTCCGCCATTTATTGAGAACCATAGCATTTATGTTGTACTATAATCTGTTTCAAGTATTTATCTTCTGCCTACCAAAAAAAAAAGTATTTATCTTCTATTTTGATTTTTTAATTTAAAGAATCCTAGAAGCAATGTTTATGTATACTCGACAACTGAAATAGAAACAAACTAATTTACACAAATGTGTTAATGTCGTTGCGAATATGATTTCAAACCTGTGAATTTCATATTGTTGATAAGGGCCGGCGCAGATGGCAAGCCACCGAAGCCACCGATTAGGGCCTCAAAGTTTGAGGGCCTTTTTACCTAAAAATTTGTTAAGTTTTCTTATATACAATAATTTTTGTAGGGCCTTTTAAAAATATTGTGGGCTTTTAGAGACGACTACAACATTCTTTTTAATGGTAAAAATCTAGTTTAAAAGAAAATCTTTTTTATGGACTTTAATTTTGCTTAGGGCACCCAAATTTACCGGGCCGGCACTTATTGTTGATATGATCAAATTTTGAACAGTGGACAAAGACCGATCCATCTCTTCGTCTTTGGCCCTAGTCTTCTCCTTAGTTATCTTTTTTTTTTTTTTTGGCAAAACTCCTTGATTATCTTATACACAGTAAAAGACTAGTAAAACCAAGTCACTTATGTTTGTGATCATAAAACAAAATGTGTTCAGCCAACGCTTATATAGTAAATGGATGAATTCGTTACTTCAACTAGTAGAAAAAAAAAATTAAGTCACTTTTTTTTTTTTTTTGTCGTCAACTTAGCTTGTCATTATAATAAAATTTAAGTTACATCAGACCAAGATATTACAAAGTTTAACTTCCTAACTTTTGCATCTTTAGCTAATTTATCAGCGACAAAATTAAGCTCACGAGGAACTTTGACAAAGCGTACATGAGCATATTTCGCAGCAAGAACCCTAATATCCTCTATGTGGGTTGACAAAGCCGAATGTTCCCGTCCTTGATGAGAATGGTGAAATTGAGATTGTTGAATTCGAGCAAACAAATTAAGTGCATCTCCACAGAACGTAACATTCCGATACCCCAGTCTATTAATATGTATCATGGCCAACCTTAGTGCCTCAGCTTCAGTTTCCAGCGATGTAGCCATGGGATTAATTGCAGCTAGTCCTTTGAAAATAAACTGGGCATGTTTGTTGTAAAGTACCCAACCTATTCCTGCCTTCTCTGTAGGTGAAGTCCAAGATCCATCTACAAAACAAACATAATCTTGCTCTTCATACCTGAGATCAGTGAAAACATTCCTTATATGTGATGGATTCTGAGGACTGTTCCTATCTCGGATTGTATCCTCCGCTGGGATCACTTGATTAATTGTGAGGCTGTCTTTCCATTGTTGGTAATCTAACAGAGCTTTATTTATCGTATCTGGAATGGACCATTGTTTATTATTGAAATATAAATCATTTCTCACTTTCCAGATGCGCCAACCAAGGAAAGGGAATAAACTTACATCCTCTCTTTGGTTTTTACTGAAACTCTGTAGTGATTCAATGTTTTGACTGAAAGAGTCTTGAATTATGAATTTACCTGAAGCTGACTGGTTTAGGGCGTGTTCCCAAATCTCTCTGCTGACTCTACATTGGAAAAGGAGATGACGAGTTTTTAAATTTTAGTTTTCCTCGTTGTTTGTTGTCTTTGAATCAATTAATTGGTTACATACACGGTCAACTTATAGTAGTGGTACATGACCATCCTTCGTCTATTCCCCATCACAAGAATTAAAGGCAAGACAAAATATTTCTAGTCGGACTATTATTTGATGATGAATTTTGCATGTTTCACGTTTTCTACGGTTCCGTCAATTTTGCATATATATATATATTATATTGATGGAGCTAGAATTATTGAAAAGTAACCAAGAAAAAAATAAAATCGGGAAAAATATCAAAGAAATCTTCAACTGTTAAAAAATCCTAAGAAGAGCTCTAACTATATCTTGGATAAAATGCTGCGCTAACTTGTATTATTTACTAATCGTTAAATTTTTTTATTTTCTATTTAATCGCTAATTTTTGTTGCCTATGCCAAATAAATCACGTTCTTAATTTGACTAACTAAATATTAGTTTCGATAGTCAACTTACCCACATGTCTTTATCTGGCAAAATCAACAAAAGTTAGCGATTAAAATAAAAAATTAACTAAATATTAACGATTAAAATGAAAACTCAATAAAATTTGGCTAATTACTCTACCCGAAATAAAGTTGGGATTTTGTGGTATTTTTTTTATAGTTGTTTTTTTTTACAATTTTCCTAATAAAAATCAGAGAATATATCAAAAATAGAGGTGAGGAATCATTTTATCTATTATCCTAGTTATTGTTTAGATCATTTCAATTGCTTAGATTTTTACTGTTTAATATATAACTTTATTTTGTTCAATATTATCATTTCGTTTTTTTCAATCCTTTTTATAATTAAAATATATTTTCATTGTGTAAAAAGAAGGGAATTTTGCCAAATGTACCACAATTTTAGAAATTCCTAGCAAATGTACCACATTGCAAATCGATTTAGCATCCATACCACTTTTTGTGTTTGTGTGGTAGAGGTTGGACGATTTTACCCTTCTGCCTGCGTCAGGAATGTGTCAGGGGAAGGAGCTACAGTCAGACGCCGTTTTGTCTCCAGATCTTGTCCCCGATTAAAAATTCTTTGTTGCGTCTAGATCTTGTCCCCGAGTAAATTCAGATCTCTGCAGGCTGGTAGAACCATATCATCTAGGATTCATGATAATAGAGCAAGCTGATGAAACATCTCTTAATTATCCATCGCCAGATGATGTGGTTTTACCAGCCAGATATCTGGATTAACTCGGGGACAACTCGATCTTTATTTTATTCTGCCAGAGAACCGAAGACGAAGATCTGGATTTACTCGGGGACAACTTTGTTTTACCAGCCAGAGGGACGAAAACGGTTACCAATGCGCAGGAGAGAGAAAAATGACGGCAGAAATTTCGGAAAGTGTCCCTTTCTCTGACACACACTTCTCTCTCCATCAAAGGCAATTTCGTCCAGCTTTAGACATGTGGCATTGAAATGTGGTACATTTCAAAAGCTTTTCCCAAATGTGGTACTGGGTGGGCACAAGGCGAGTACTTGCTCTTTTAGGGATACTTATTACTTGGCTTGCCTTTTACGAGTAATAAAAATTAGTACTTGTGCTTGGCTTGTTGAAAACGAGTACTTGTAATTTCGAGTACTTGCTAAAAAAATGAGCGACTTGCAAGTTACTTGCCTTGTTTTATTACTTGCTACTTGCGAGTTACTTGCGAGTTAATTGCAAGTATTTACGAATTACTTGCAAGTAATTTGCAAGTAACACTTTCAAAATTTTTACATATTTAAATTTTACTTTACTTTTGATGTAACTTTTAAATATGTTCTTAAAACTAATATAATATGAAATATATGTATATAAAATGGTAAAATAACAACGAGTAACGGGTCAAACAAGCCGAGTATTAATTTTTTTTTTACTACTTGTTGCTTGGCTTGTACTTGCAAGTATCTAAATTATACTACTTGGTACTTGACTTGACAACAACGGGTACTTGTTTTTTCAAGGCGAGTACGAGGCATGTAACGGATACAGGACGAGTAACGAGTACTTGTGCCTAGACCTAGTATTGGGCCTAAACTTTCTCTGAAAAGTGATACCCAATCTAATTTTCCCTAAAAGGAATTCCTCTACGATTTGGCAAGCCAATAAGTGTTTGATTTTATCCTTTTAAGGTATATGGAAAAGTCAATAGACATTTTCTTTTCCGACCAAAAAAATAGACATTTTCTTTTGTTCCTTAAATACTATGAAAATTCTTTTGAACTTGTATTCTATCTTATGCATACAACGTCAATTCCTTTTTCTTTTTTGTCTAACTCATTGCGTTTTTTTATTTTGTTTTGCCGATTTGTCCTTCGATTTGACTTTTCACTACCCGGCAGTTGTAAATTGGACCACTATTGGATTTTTCGATTGGTGTTTCCGTAATGACATGCAATATGAAAACGATAAATCGATGGTGGGACGTATAGCTAACAATCTTCAAGGTTTTGATAGATAAGTTGTTTATTTTGAAAAAATGTTTTACAGTTATAATTCTTTAACAGTATTTATTATCTCGTATATAAGGTTTAAGTTCATTAGAGTAATCATTATTATCGACATCCGAAATTCCGAATTATTCCTGCCAGAAATTAACAATTACAAAATAATGAAATTAATATAAGGTTTTAATATCATTTGAAAAATTGTAGAGAAATCCTATACTAATATTTGGGAAGTACATTCTAAGGATCATAACTTAAATTTTGTAAGAAATTACAATATATGCCATTATATAATTCTAATCATAAAATTTATTCCATTTCACTAATATATCTTAACGGGTCAACGAGTTTAAAGATATTAAAAGATTTTGTTTATATAATACATAATTAATATAATTCGAGAATGTTATATACTAATCAATATTCGAGATTATATAATACATAAAAATGTTATATAATACATAAAAGATTTTGTTTATATAATATATAAAAATGTTATATACTAATATACTAATATATTATTCGAAAATGTTATTGAAAATTGAAAATGTTATTCAAAATGTTATATAGTAATCCATTATTCGAACATCTTATAAAAAATGTCATTGAAAATGTTAATGAAAATGATATATCATTGAAAACATTTTATATCAATCCAATTTATAAAAAATAAAAAATGCTATTTTGAATTATAATACTCATATAGTTCAAAAATGTTATATAAATTGAAAATGTTATATAATTCTCCATTTTTTGAAAATGTTACTAAAAATTGAAAATGTGTCTACGTTCTTATATCTAAACAAAATTTATTTTCAACTACAATTCGTAATCTTTGACAATATTTTCAGTTTCCTAAACATCTGTTATCATCTTTGACAATATTTTCAGTTTCCTAAACATCTGTTATCATCAATTTCGTTGTTTTTGATTAAGCTAAACAATACAATATTTTCAGTTTCCTAAATCTTTGTTTCTGACTTCAGTTGATTATACTGTTTAGGTAGTATATTCATTTTTTAATTACGCGGGTCATTAGGTCATCAGACGGGTTTAATTATACTACCTAAACAATATAATCACATAATTTTGTAATTAATTAATTAGGGAGATTTTGTAAATAATAAAATCAATTCAAACTAATAAGACAAATCCTATACTATTATTTGGGAAGTATATCCTATAAGTCGTAACGTTAATTTTGTAAAAAATTATAATATATGCCATTAGAGATCTCTAATCATAATCATTTTAATTCCATGTCACTAACATTAACAAATTAATAAAAAAAACGGGTCAAATAACGAAAAACGGGTTTAAAGATCTTATAGATATTAGGTTGTTATATTTTGTTTAGATATAAATTCGTATTCAAGCAATTCGTAATCTTTGAGAATATATTCAGTTTTCCTAAAATCTTTGAAAATATATTCAGTTTCCTTAAAACCTTTTATAAAAAAAAAATAAGTTATAATAGTTGTTATATTCTAGATCGTTTTTTTGTTTAGTTTTACGTTTTTTTTTAGCTTAATCACGTATCAATATAATCAGCTATTCAGTTTCCTTAAAATCTTTTCTAAAGATTGTCAAATCTCTCTGTTATATAATTTTGATCATATATTCCCAATAATCTAGAATATACCTTTCTAAAATATTATCTAACTATTTTATGCTAATTAATATATTTCTGAATCTCCTAATTATCACAAACAATCTACAACTATAAATATCCATTTATGTTTGACGTACATTTCTCATAGAAATCATCTCAGCACCATTCTCATATCCTACAATTAAAAATACAGCAGAAATGGCTATTGTTAGTCCCTACACTCCTATTAACAACTTGAAGCCTGTCAAGACTTTTTGCTGTATTCAAGTTAGTATATTTCATTCGTGGATTCATTTTACAAAAGGTTCTGGCATGTCTTTGGAAATGATTTTGACTGATGAGGCTGTAAGTACCATTGAAATTTTATACAATTCTCTTTGTAATATATGTGCCGTAAGTTTTAAGTCATCTTATTTTAATTACAGGGTAACAAAATTCAAGCTGGCATCAAATAGGAACACATCAGCAAATTCCAAAGGTATGTTAAACCGTTTTTTTTCCTTTTTTTTTAAACCATGAAACTAGGCCCCACAAACCCAATATAATCCATTAAAAAACTTAGACCCAATACAACTATTTTTTTGTTTGTTCACAATCGCACAATAAAATTATCAATTCCTAATTGAACCAAATAAATTGTTAATCTCATATCAAAAAATACAAATCTAATGCTGTTAAATATATTAAATTCTAAAATACAATATTCTCTCCTTCTTTAGTCAAATAAAATATATAACATTATATCCAAATAGTAATAAATATAAAATATTATGATATATTCTCTTTTATATTATACTATTATACTATATTATTCCTTATTTCTTCGAACAAAATATACAATTTAATTCATGAAAAATATTAAATCCCGTGCTGTATAGCACGGGTCATGATCTAGTAACTAACTATATTTGCTTACCACATCAATTTTAAAAAGGAAAACTGCCAAAAAAAATTAATCTCTTTTTTTTTTCTTGCCACTAAAATATCATACTTTCTCATTTAAAAATTGAATATCAAACTTTGTATTGGCCAAAAAAATAAATATTTTAACTCAGTTATAGTAAAATCTCAATAAATTAATACTCGATAATTTAATAATAACTATAAATTAATACATTTTTCTAGTCCTGAGTCGGACAATGTAATATTTAACATATTTTGATAAAATAATAAGATAATAATTATTTTTAACATTACATTGAAAAAAGTTTGTGTTGTTTTCTAAACTTTTTTTTATAATCAAACCGTTATTTTCTAAACTTAATAATTATTTTTATATTTGAAATTGGTTATAGAAAGGTATTGATTATAACGGAAAAACTGCTTTTCATATAGAATAGTTTTTTAAAATATAAAAAATTAGTCAAATTTCTGTAAAATTAATAATTAATGATTTATCGATAAATTAATACCTATCTAAATTAATAGAATGGTCCCAAAATTATTAATTTATATATTGTACTGTGAAAAAGCACTCTGCTTGTTCATTGAAATAAAAACGAAAAATTTCCCAAATCTTCATTTCTAATTTCAACCGATTTTCTTTCTTTTTCCCATATCAATTGTATACACTTCTACTTACAGATCCTACCCTACACAACCTAATGACTCCTGTGTCTCTTCTTCTCTGCTATTTGACAAAAAAAAAAAAAGAAAAAAAAAAAGAGATTCGTTAGGACTGAGTGACTGACGTAGTTACAATTATAACATGGCAAATTTATGCTAAATTATACAGTAAATCTTGTTTCAGTTACAATTTGCATGCACCAAAATTTTTTACATCATCATTCTCCAGAACAAACCAAAACATTGAGGGGAAAAATGATTATTCTGACAAGTACAGAGGTGAAAATTGTAACGACCCGGAACTACCGGGTCCGGGTGTTTCGGAAACGAACGATGATGATAGTCACTTCAGTGAGCATGCATCCGGATGAAGCGCTTGTGACGATGGCTTTGACAATGACTTCCTAGTACTGATGAGAGGACGGTAGTGCCAAGCGTGAGGAAGCGGCGGAGGATGTGACGCGATTGAAGAAAATGTGTGGTTGCGACTTACATATTTATGAAACAAAAAACATCAATGAATAAAATTGGATTAGGGTTAGGGTTGTCAAAATAAGATGTTGTGGATGCAACGGTAAAGTATCGAGATTTGGATTGAGATATGGATTTGATGCACTAATGGTCGAGGAAAGACAGAAGTGGTGCACTATCTGTAATAATAACTTACGTACATAACTAATGTGGTGCAGTGCATTGATATGCAGAGATTTTTTTTTTTTTCCTCGATTGATATGCAGAGATTATGAATCATTGTAGTTGTAGATGAATGGAGGCAAGTCTACCAGACATCTCTAACGTGGTGCATGTAATTTTGGCAACCGATGTTCAAGTTTAACCACCTAAAACTTGTTTTTTTGTTTTGTTAAATTTGTTGCATATAAAAGTAACCCAATAAAAAAATAGCACATACAAACCGGATAAGGAAATCGAAACCGGTTCACCAAATTCACAAAACCTCAATGTGAAGGGAAAAAAATCTGGCAAGGCAAACCGAGAAGATAGAAAGTGTCCCCAATCACCGGAATTCCTCAACGGTTGGCTCTCAACAACCACCTAAAACTTTGTGACTATAAATAACTATATTCTTGTACATATATACAAATGTACTATTTACTTAATGCCAACATTTTTCTGTTATCAATATAGTGATATATATATTATCATGGAATTTTACATAGGGAACTAGAGATGGATCCACGTACGACGACATTAACACACTGTAGATTACTAAACTACGAATATTAATCTTTATTGTTTTATAATTAACTAATCAAATATATTATAGTCGACATCATTTTCTCTTTTACATAATAATTCAACATCCACTTCATATTTACGATCTAGTTTTGTTTAATGAAATTATAACACCTTATCCTACAATTTTTATTTCATATTTTTAGTTTTCTAGGCAAGCCAAGCAGAAAGAAAGTGTCCCCAATCACCGGAATCCCTCAACCGTTGGCTCTTATAACCCACCTAAAACTTTGTGGCTACAAATAACTATTTTCTTGTACATATATACAAATGTACTATTTAAGTAATGCCTACAATTTTCTGTTATCAATAGAGTTATATGTATTATGTAATTTTACATAGGGAATTAGGGATGGATCCACGTACAACGACATTAACATACTGTAGATTACTAAACTATGAATATTAATCTTTAATGTTTTACAATAAACTAATCAAATATATTATAGTCAACATTATTTTCTCTTTCACATCATAATTCAACATCTACTTAATATTTACTATCTATTGTTTAATGAAATTATAACACCTTATTCTACCATTTTTATTTCATATTTTTAGTTTTTTAGGCAAGCTAAGGAGATAGAAAGTGTCCACAATCACCGAAATCCATCAACGGTTGGCTCTCATTAACCACCTAAAATTTTGTGGCTATAAATAACTATTTTCTTGTACATATATATATATATATATATATATATATATGTATATATATATGTATATATACAAATGTACTATTTACTTAATGCCAATATTTTTCTGTTATAGATATAGTGATATATATTGTGTAATTTTACATAGGGAATTAGGGATGGATCCACGTAGGACGACATTAAAACACTGTAGATTACAAAGCTATGTATATTAATCTTTAATGTTTTACAATTAACTAACCAAATATATTATAGTACGTACACAATTTTATTTTTCACATCATAATTTGACATCCACTTAATATTTACCATCTAGTTTTGTTCAATAAAATTATAACACCTTAACCTACCATTTTTATTTCTTATTTTTAGTTTTCTTTATGTTTTTATTTTTTATGATTACAAATTATTAATAACAACTAATTATAGATTAAAACAAATTTTATAAAATAAAGTGTATGGGTGTTAAGGGGGTTATTGTTCAGATCTATTTCACTAAAACGATGTTTAAAGCGAAAAAACAAGAATTTATTGAATGCTAATCATAACAAGTTTCTATTTATAGATTATGAAACTGAAGAATTTTGATTTAAAAACTATATATATATATATATATATATATATATATATATATATATTATATATTTATAATTATTATGATATAATTGATGTTAAATAATTGAGATAATTAAAAAACCAAGAATCTAAGTGACCAATCAATGCATTCTAAGTGTCTCGATCAAAAAACAATTCTTGCTCTTTTCTCTTGCTCAATCAAAGTTTGCCATATATTCAAGAAGAATCTACTCACAAATATGTAGGAATGTTGAAAACTTTCAACGAAATTTTTGTCACATCAACTCCTATTTATTTTCAAGATACCATTGTAAGGTATTCAAAAATTGACCAATTTTTTCAACAATTAAATAAATTGCCATTGTAAATAGTCTTAGAAAGTTACAATATCGGTAAAGATACAAGATATATGAGTCTATGAAGGGGATGTATTTTTAGTCAAGTGGTTAAGTCCATTTGACTCTGTTTTCCTCACCGGAGTTTGACTTAATTAAGTCGCGTTATCCCACGTAATAGGAATTGTCTATAGATCAGGTCTTGTCGATCCAAATATTGAAAAAAAAAAAATTGAGCCTACGAGGAGTTACACATATCTTCAATAGTCCTTTTTCGTTAAGTCGATCTCAACATTGTTTTCTTATTTGTTTTTGTATAAATATTGACAATATCTGTGAGGGAAAGAGACGTAGCATAATGATATGATTTATTTAATACGTGACACCCTATTATCATATGAGAATTTAAAATAATTCGTTGAGGAGTAGTTAATTGGAAGACTAGGAGAGGAGTAGACCATTAAATGGAAGATTGGGAGAGGAGTAGACCATTGAAATATTCAAACTATCCTACCACATCTTTCACATTGTTACATTTAACTCAATATGTATACTCGCTTCCTCTATATAAACACAGGCAGATTAGTGACCCATACATTAACACACACAATCTAAGACCATCCTCTAGACAGAAAAAAAAAAAAAAAGAAATTAGAAAAACAATGAAGTCCTCTTACGCTTCTTCTTCTGATGATCTCCACGCTTTGGTCAATGAGATCAAGAGAGAAATTCAGTTGTCCAACATTAATCTTGATCCTTACTCATTTGTCTCTCCTTCGGCTTACGACACGGCTTGGTTATCCATGATCGAAGAAGAAAACAACGTAGGTGACGATGAGCTTAAACCGATGTTCCAAGATTGTCTAGATTGGATTATGTGCAATCAAAATGCCAGAGAAGGTTTTTGGGGAAACTCCGGCAGTTATACTACGGTGGCTACCGCCGGAGACGAAGACGGCGAAGAGGACATGTATATTCTCACTTCCACTCTTGCTTGTGTTGTAGCACTTCAGAAATGGAACACTGGGTGTTTTCATCTCCACAAAGGTGCGTAAAGACTTTGACTTTGTATTTTTGTACTCTTTAACTAAAGATCGTGCATGTAAAACGTATCACTACGTAAGTAGACAAGGATAACTCACTACGTCCGAGGCTGTAGGCCTCACATGCTGACATGCATGGCCCATATCACGTGCAAATATATACAAAATACGAATTTGGGCTTTTCTTCTACCACGAAGCATATATTTATAGTTTTTCACATGTTTTGTATGCTTTTTAGAAAAATGAAAAATGCAACAGTACTTTAAGCTATCCATTTCAGGTGCATTCATTCAGCAACAAATACAAAATCAAAGAAAAATTATAATTTTTGAATATGTTTATAAATTACAAACACACGCTAAAAAAACTGACATTTCGTTGTACGCGTATGGTGTTGAATAAATTTTGTTTAAAGTGGTTAAGCTTACATAAGCACAAAAGTTAATATTACTCATTACTCATTCCAGTTTACTTGCTTTTTTTTTTTTTTTTTTGTAAATAAAACACTTTTTCCAGTATGATATATTTTAACATATATATTATAATTTTTATTTCTTAAGGGACGAGATATATCGAAAGAAATACGGAAATGATAATTGGAAAATACATCAACGAAGAAGGATCTTATCCTCGTTGGTTCGTTATCAAATTCACAGGAATCCTAGAGCTTGCTCAACAACTTGGCTTACATTTTGTCTTCTCTAGTCGCTGCATCGATATGATCAAAGGGATGTTTTATCAACGCCAAGAGATTATCAAAAGGTAACATTATATGATAAGAAATCTTGATCCAAAAAGTTTCCCCATAAGCATTTATAATAGTTAAAAAAAGAGTTGGGTTAATTAATATTGTTTTCCAGAGAAAAATTGGTGGATGATTGTAACTATAAACCTCTATTGGCCTATCTAGAGGTGTTACCATCGAAATTATATGTCAAAAATCAAGAAGACATCATCGTTAAGAGTCTCGACAGTATCGATGGCTCGTTGTTTCAGTCGCCTTCCGCAACTGCGTCAGCGTTTATGCTCACTCGCAACACAAAATGTCTAGCTTATCTTCAAAATCTCGTTCAAAAATGCCCTAATGGAGGTAAATCAACATTCTAGTTATCCCAAAGTTATAAATAATTTGAATATGATTATTATTTAAATGCATTTTAAATATTTAATTAACAAGCTATGTGTGATTTCTTGTCTCAGTGCCACAAAAGTACCCTCTCAATGAAGATCTGATAAAACTCTCCATGGTTAATCTAATCGAGAGTACTGGTTTAGGAGAGTTCTTCGGTATAGAGATTGAACACGTTCTTGAACAAGTTTACAGGTGAGGGAAATTTATAATCAACTTTTTTTACTCTTCTTTAAAAATAATAATAATATTTAAGCGAAACTTATTTTCTCCGGATAATTTTAAGGCACTACGAGGAAAAAGATGTCGAGAGAATGCCCATGAGTTATCTAGCTGATCAATTGCACAAAGACTCTCTTGCATTTCGGATGTTAAGAATGCATGGTCGAGACGTTTCACCTAGTAAGAATTTCTGCTTTCTATGTCTTTCTTCATCGGGTTCTCGTTAGTGCATCTAATCGGTTGGTTTTTAAAGATATTTTAACCACTAATATAATTTAAAATAATTTTAGAAGAGGAAAAATAATTTTGCTGCCACTTGTTCTAATATTATTGGTCTTATTATTTTTATCACTTAAAAAATAATATTAAAAAGTATTATTATTTATTTGTGAAAACATTTTATAGTCTCTACGCCGATGAAAGTGCTATTACAACTCCATATCAAGTCAAGTCCTCACTTATTTTGTAAATCAAGCTCAAATATCAAGCAGTAGTCCTTTCTCGGCAGAAAGCACTACCGTTTTGAATTTCTTATTCTTTGGTCAAGGCTTTCCATTTTATTTGTGAAACTTGTATTATATTCTTTAACTGGAAAAAAAATAATTTATAATTTCTTTTTTTAATTCAAAAAAAAAAAAAAAATCAAACTACTGTGTATACTTAAAGTTCAAATTTTTGATACTAACCACTATATTAACAGAAAAAAATTTCATCTAGATTGGTCAAAAATAATTCTTTATTATTTTCTATGCTGATTTTAAAAGCCTAAGTGTAAATCCTTTGCAGGAAGCTTTTGTTGGTTCTTGAATGATCAAGAAATGCGATATCAGTTAGAAAGAAACGTAGACTCTTTCTTGCTTGTGATCCTAAATGTTTACAGAGCCACGGATCTCATGTTTCCGGGAGAGAATGATCTTGAAGAAGCAAGAGAATATACTCGGAATTTACTCAAGAAAAGTCGGTCCAATAATGAAAAAATGGTACTAATATATTTCAGTAAGGTGAAGTATATATTTTAAGTGATTTAAAACGCATTTCTTATTGTTTCAAATAATGATTGATGTGTAGATTGTGCATGAATTAAGTACTCCATGGATAGCTCGACTCAAACACCTTGATCATAGGATGTGGATTGAGAACAAGAACTCAAATGCCCTCTCAGTAGAAAAAGCCTCTTTTCTAAGGTATGTACAATTAGTACATATGTAATTGATCTATCTAATTCTAGATCCATCAATAATAAGCTAATTCAAGGGTTTTTTTTTTCTTCTTCTTGTGATTTCTGAAATCAGACTAAATAGTGCATATAGCAACAAACTGACTCATCTTGCCGCAAAAACATTCGAGTTTCGACAAGCCAAATATTGTCGCGAGCTGGAGGAATTGACAATGTGAGTAGACTTTAGTTTACACTGCATAGTCTGCATGGTAGTTGAGAACAAAAGCATTTTGGTATTGAAAAAATGCCTTCTGGTGCATAAATTCTAATATATGAAGTGAATATATAGTCTAACAATAGCGCGATTTGAGACAGGTGGGTAAAGAAATGGGGACTTAGTGATATTGGTTTTGGTAGAGAGAAGACAACATATAGTTACTTTGCAACTGTGACTTCGTTGCCCTATGAATATGCCATTAAATTTGGTAAGCTTGCAGCAAAAAGTGCCATCCTCATCACAATTGCCGATGATTTCTTTGATGAAGTAGGTTCTTTCAATGACCTGGAAGCTCTTACTAAAGCAGTTTTAAGGTAAATTTATTAACACCCGGTTATGCTGGCGTGATTAGAGATCCTACTTAATTAATAACTTAATTCTATATATATTTGTTTTAGAACATATGTAGTTGAAGATAAGCTAGTGATCCACTGATTCTGAGAATATTAGGAACACTAAGATAATCCCAAGTTACTGGTTTAATTTATAAAAAAAAACTAAAGAAATCTAACCTTTTTGAACTCTTGAGAACTCTGTAAATTCATGATTCATGGAAAAAATGATAGACAAAATACTATTTTTTTTATAAGCTATTTTATTAATTAAAAAAAAAAACAACTTCATAAAATCCAAAGCCATCTTGGCTATTTATTAAAAAAAAAAAAATTGAAAACCCAAAACCCCTATATGTATTATCTTAATTTTACGTTGCATCAGAATTTAATTATTTTATTGATTCTTGATTGAATTATTGTTTACGTATATATGATAGATGGGAAGGAGAAGAGCTTAAAGGTTACGGCAAGATCATTTTCAGAGCACTTGATGATATTGTAAGAGAGACTGCATATACTTGTCGTACGCACCACAAAACCGACATAATCGTCCATCTTCGCAACATCGTATGTCTCTTTACTCAACACTTATCCTTAAAAAATATATTTTGCAGAAATTAACATATATTTCGAATAGGATCACTTATTCATAAAAAATATATTTTGCAGAAATTAACATATATTTCGAATATGATCACGTATTCCTTGTTTTAATGCATTGAAAAAAATAAAGTCTCAACTTTTAACTAAATTTTCTCTTTTTATTATTATATGTAGTGGGGTGAAACATTTGAGTCGTGGCTGCGTGAAGCTGAATGGAGTAAGAAGGGACACACAGTGACGATGGAAGAGTATATTCGAAACGGAATGATCTCAATCGCAGCACACACCATTGCTCTTTCCATCTCATGTCTCATGGAACCTTGTTTTCCCCAAAATAAACTCAAACCCGGAAATTACGATAACATAACTACATTGCTCATGATCATATCTCGACTCTTAAATGATCTACAAAGTTATCAGGTGATTCAACTTTTAGGTTTATTTTTTTTTAGGGGTTTAATTAATTCAAATGAAATCAAGGAATGTTAATCCTAGGGATGACTTGGAAAATGTATATTAATTATTTATTTCACAAGATAATTTTGTTATTAAACGATCAAACTTGTCCATGCAACGTTATATTGCAGAAGGAGCAAGAACAAGGGAAGATCAACTCCGTGCTGCTCCACTTGAAGAATCATCCAGGTCTCGAGATTGAGGACTCGATCGCTCATATTGAAAAGATAATCGATTCAAAAAGAAAAGAGTTTATGGAACATGTACTAGTTGATGGACAAAGTGACTTGCCGAAACCGTGCAAAGAGATTCACATGTCTTGTTGTAAAGTCTTCGAGATGTTTTTTAACAAGAAGAACCGTTATGATTCGAACACGGAGATGCTTCAAGACATTAAGAAGGCTCTCTATGATCCCGTGAATGTTTATGAACTATCAGAGACCGAGCCTATGCCACTAATGACACATGGCGATGACTTTATGATTCTTCCTTTGCTTTTGAACAGTTTGGCGCCAAATATTCTTGAATTTAAGAGGAAGGACGAATACGGAGCAATGAAAACATCTATGTGCTTGGGAAGAACTTATAGTGTTCATAAACGCGTTATGGCCTCACAGCTTGATGATCAACAGAAGCCTCTCAAGATTGTTGCCTCGCAGCGGAAACCGGTACCAATGATGCCATCAATATTCGCACCATGCTTCTACTAATTAATTTTGTATCATTATATATTATCTATATATAGATTGGTGATTCTTTACATTTGGTATATGTAAAATAGTTTGTGTTTTTCTTTCTGTGTGCAAATTGTTATGACAAGTGTGATTGTGAAAGATTAAGAAACTATGTTGCTTTCAATTATATTTATGATAGCTTTTTTTTATATATAGGAATGTAAATATCATATAAAATGAAAGTTTGAGGTTTTAGAAAAGAGCTTAACCTAGAAGTTGCAACCTTGCCAGAAAAAGAATAAAAACAAGGATTACAAAGTCTGTTTAGTGTCAATCAACACGATTATATATCTGATACCAAAGCGCCATCAAGTTGGCGAATTGCTTCCGGTTCTTTCTGGCTGTGATGGTATTACGCATTTTCTTCTCAATGTCTTTGAAAACTGCAGCTGGTGTGGCATAGAACTGGTTATGAATAATTGGATGGGAAGAGTCTGTTTTCATCCTTGTCCAGGCAATAAGCGAGGACCAAGTGTGGAAACCACAAGGAGATAAGTGAAGGTGTGATTTGAACAGCGTCCAAACCTGCTCGCTGAAAGGGCATCTTAATAGCAAGTGCTCATGAGACTCTTCAAATATTGAACAAAGGCAGCAAGTTATGGGGGTAGAAATACCCCAAGAAGCTAACCAATTTCTAGTGGGCAATCTCTGCAGCTGAGCTACCCATATTTGTGCAAGCTATATGACTAAAAAGTTGTTCGACTCTCATATCGAAAGTGAAATGGATCTATATTAGTTTTTTTTTGTTATAATTAGATCTTTATGTGGTACGTATACAATGGCATGAGTTTTTTCTGCTCATTACTAGTTATGCTTGATTTGAAAGTATGATACCTAAATAGTACTCTCTATGTTCCCATCCAATTTTTAAACTTTTCACACATATTAGGAAACAATTTTTAAATTGAGTATAAATGCATTTTTGTGATTAGCAAGTAAACCAATAGTACATATTCAATTATTGTTTTCTGAATTTTACAATTCATCACCAATAACTAATAAAAAATGCATATAAAATTTATTATAGTCTTCAATTCTTCATAACTAGCTTGTCTTTATCGCGACAAAGGGGGAGGAACTCCATTGAGAAAGGCAGAGAAAAACGCAAGAGATTCGCTGGGTTTGAACGCAGGCACATCATGTCCTGCTCCTTTGAAGGTTGCAAACGTTAGACCTTCATATTCTTGAAACCATCCACTTACCTAAATATCATCAACGTTGAACAAAAAGGATCTCATCACGCTTCAAAAGTAAATCTCATTAGATGATGAGATATCGATTAGTATATTTTTGAATGCGATCATTTTGACCTGTTTCTCGTGATACCATGGCCTCCAAGTTGTTTTGATTGGTAATTCCAGTTTATTTATGCAGTACCTTGTCGAGAGTACCGGAACTCTTCCGTCAGTATCGCCACTGAGTCACCACAAACAAATTGAAAATTGTTCAACCAATTATAGTCAAATAGGATAAAAGTTTCCTTAAAACAAAGAGGGTAAAGGAAAAATAGATGGAAATACATTTTGCTCAGGTTTCAAGCAACCAAGTTTAGAATGTATGTTTCAGTCCCATTGCTCATATGTTCCTATCAGGTTTGAAGTAGCAAATGTATAAACTAAAACAACTGTCTTTTGAAAGTTTTGTTTGCCAAAAATGTAACCGAGAAATTTACCTATAAACCCAAACTCTATATCCTCCCGCAATGAGTTTCTTATATATAGGCAAAACGGATCGCTTTGAATCGGTCCAGTTCCAGTGATTTAGAATATCAGCGCTGTTTTTCGGGAAAAAAAAACAAGAAATGAGATTAATTTTGATAATCTTTATCATAGATTATAAACAGAAATTAAATAAGTAAATCACAAGAGTAATACATACTTGCAAATGGTCCAGTTCTTGAGATGAACACCATCAGTCGCGTGAAGAGCCTTTTGAACATCAGCTCTATTGTAGAATACTTTTGCGTAATCATCCAAACACGGGTCAAATCCATCGAACAGCCTTGGTATCTATGTAAGAGTTTCAGGTTAAGTTCTTGTAGCAAAACACACAATTAGTGAATGTATTATATAATTAGTTTACCATCTTGGAGTTGACGTAGGAATCAACCTTTGATGAATGGTGCATGCAGACAGGAGTGTAGAGGCTGAATTGATCGATCTCTTTGTATTGTTTGAGTATTTCATCTACGCCGTCTTTGCAATCTTTAACGTCCCATATAGTGTTACTACTGAAATTGCAACTCCTTTTAATAACTCTATATGTCTCGTCTGATATCACTGCGTGGCTCCACGCATAATCCACCCATCCTGTCCAATCTTCCGCATATGATGTCAATGGATTTCCAAGCTGCGTCCATATTTAATAAAATAAAAAGTTACAAAGTCATGTCTTGAATGGAACCTCGGACAATGTACGATGTGTTTGTTTAGTGTTTTGAGAATTAAAAAGCTTCAAATAACAAGTCTAGAATATATTCAAAGATTGGTCAAATTTTGAACAATTTACAATATATTCAATTTCTTTAGTGTTGTATAGATTCAAATATACTTAAGTGTGCTTAGATTAATGTTCAACGTCAATTTGATTAGTGTTATGTGAATCAAACATATACGGAAATCTCCTTAAAGTTCAAATCGAACGAAAAGTAGAATTTACAATGTTTTTGTGTTGTGTTTTATGAGAAACCAAAGGTGATAATTACCAAAATCCCCTTTAAATTAATGTGAAGTGACAAGTTGTCGTTGTGTTCCTTGTTCTTGTCATAAATAACCTCTGCAAGCTCGGGTACATATTTTCCTGTCCGTGCATAATCGTTTATATAACTCAAAACATAAATATCAAACCCTAGATGACGTATTGTATAATATTGATTTTATACGAAAATCAAAACCTGCATAGCTCTCTCCTGCGATAAAGAAGTTGTTTTCTTTGTAAGCTGGGAATCTCAAGAACCACTTCTGGAGAAAAATGTATGAGTCTCTGGCTGTTAATTGGGATTAAAACAATCAATTGACATCCAACAACAAGAATTTTTTTTTTCATCTATATTATAAATATAATTCATATAAATATTTTACCCGTAAAGTCATCGCCAAGTTTTCTATAATCACTACTTGTGTTTGTATACGAAAACCCAACACCAGCCGGAGATTCAAGAAAGAGAACATTGGCCTCTGCATCACCAAATTTAACCCACTTAAACTCGTTATAAAATATATAAATATTATTGAATAACTTTAATGTGGAAAAAAAAACTTTAATATACCTTTATTCCATGCGTAGGGATTAAACTTAAGATCGTTTCCTTTGTTATCAACAAGAAATGGACCAATCTCTTGTGTTGCTCCGTATCCCACAGAAGAACATCCAGGACCTATGTTTATTATATTTATCAGCAAAGAAAAATCAAAATGTGCCCCCATCGGCCAAAAAGATTTATAAGAAAAAAATATGAATTTATCAACAAAAGGAGAAGTGAAATTAGCATAAATATGTTTCCTTGTAAGTGATAATGTTAGTTTGGTTACCTCCATTAAGCCACAGTACTAAAGGCTTTACGTTCGGATGAGTCATAGCTTCGAAGAACCAATAAAACAAAGCCCTCCCATTTGTTTCATTAACTGTGACATAACCGGCGTAATGTCTGAAGCTCACTTTTGGTTGGCCAGGAAAGTTTGTCACAAGATCTCTCATTGCTTCTGGACTATCAGATGAAACAAATACGAAAAGAATGCAAAGATACAAAGCAATGGACACATTGAAAATGTTCATCATAATTTGATGATTCAGAATTTTAATGGAGATCAAGTAAGAGGTAATGAGATGAGATGGGTTAGACATGAAGGCTTTGATGTCTATCCATTTATAAGGAAATATGGTGACTCTTATTTTTTTGTATCAAGGGGGAACTTTGTGTTTGTGTTTTATTAAATTGAAAATACATAAATTAGGTGGGTATGGAATAGTAGTATCTTATGTGGCAATTTATGGCTTTAGGCTTTATTTACTTCTTCTTCTTCTTCTCTTTTTGTGAGAGGCCCCTATATGCAACTCTTTTACTGGCTTTAGCTAGTTCTTAAAAACCTGTTCAAAAGCAATTAATAGGTCTAATTTTAAAACAAACCTAGCTCACATAACCTAAAGACCAATTGTAGCAGAGAAAGCACTGGTAGTTATATTCTCCCTCCGTTTTAATTAGTTGTCGTTTTAGAAGTTATATTTTGTTTTAAATTAGTTGTCGTTTTCTGTTTTCAATGCAGATGTTTGACAGATTTTCTAATTTTACCCCTATTTTATAAGCTTATTTATTGACGATATCAAATCAAACAATACATTAATCAAGGGTAAAACAGAAAAATTGAATATTTTCTTGCGTGAAAAAATCTTAAACGACAACTAATTTAAAACGGAGGGAGTAATATTTAAGCCTTCACACAGTTAATGGGAAGCTGGTAATAAATTGGGTGATTGGGATCTAAACCAACATTATATTAATGTATCAGCCCATTAATTTTATCAAGAACAGCCGTTGTTTAATATATGACATTAACGTAGTATACTATAGTATCTTGTGATTTTTTTCAGCAATAGGAAATTTCGACGTAGTATACTATCATAATAAATGATCTAGTTTTTACTTATATTAGTAATGAACAAGACTATGTTCTTTATTTATTTATTTATTACGATCCATTATCAAATAACAGACAAATCTTAGGTCAAATTAATCTAAGTATTTATTCTAATGAATCTCGTACAATATATTTTCAAGAAAATTCATTTGCTAGCTAGATGACTTTGTGGAGGAGCGGATGAAGCACTTTCTCTTTGATGGGTTTTAATCACGAAATGGCAAAAAGTAATGCAACTTTATTGTCTTATTTAACCTGTGAAAATACGAGAATTGGTTAGCCCCACAATAGCATAACTGCATAGGATCATTAATGAATTCTATAAATTTAAATTATGTTTATAAAGTGTAAATATGTTTTTGAGAAGAGCTTAATTAGAGCCTTATCAATTAATCGTGGATCAATTGAAAATTTACTTTTTGTACAGTTATATTTTTATGTTTAATTAACTGAAAAATGAAAAAGATTATGTTAAACTTTGCAAAATTTTATTTTTTGGTTTTAATTTATTTTAGTTATATATATTAACTGAATAATATTTTATTAATTGGTCAATCAAATGCCTAATATGAAAAAAAAACCACGTTAATTTTCTATTAACCAACATTTTGAACATTTTGGTGAAAATCGAACGTTCGAGCGATTTTAGCTGCGTAGACAGACGATTGTAGAACAGAGATTCGAACAGTATATGTATATTGTATTACATCATAACTAGCTTCTATTTGTATATACAGTATGTGTATACAATTAAGATAAAAACCTAGCTTTTGATAAATATTTATTATTTAGCATACGTAAATCATCCTTTTTCAAACATAACATTATTCCATTGAGCTAGGTTGTCAAGAACTAAACATTCCAATAAGAAAAGAAAAATGACATGACACGTTGAAATATCTTTGAACAAATAATCTTTGCGAAAGGCAAATGAGGTATATATTCTAACTTGGTGGTGCCTTTAATTAAAATATTATTTCGTTTCTTTCAAAAACCTAAATGGCTTCAACAAACGCAGAGGATTTCGCAAACTACCGAAAGTAAATGGACCTTTTGTCATTTGTGGCGAGCCTAGCTAGTGCGTCTTAATTTTTGAAATAATATCAATTAATTTAGTAAAAATTAAAATTTAAGAAACACAGAAATAGTGTTTTTTGAATGGTTATGACTTATGACATGGAATTCAACTTACTATAATTAGAGGGAAATATTATTCCATTAAATCTCCCGTGTGACATTTGGTATTTCCCCTATTAGTCTTTATGTTTTATATTTTGTGGAAAAGTAAGATGGTAATATAATTTTTCTATTTTGTAATAGAAAATTGGTTTAAGAGTTCGATGACATCATTTGGTTTACAATAGAATTAGACCTTCGATATTTTTAAATGATCTTTAACTTATGTAGTCTTGTATACGTAATCCTTTCCATAGAACCCTTTTGGTAGGTGAATAGCCACTAGATTGCAACTTATAGGTTATATTTGATCTATAATTAGAATGCGTGAATACAATTCTCCAATAACTTTTTTAATAATCTTCAAATGGTTGTAATGCTAAGACTTTATTGTTTGTATATTACTTTAATAATCTTCAAATGGTTGTATATTGAGAAAATAGAACGTGTAACATATGATGGGGACCGCTTTTTCATTAGTCATGCATGACTCTATTTTTGCATATGGAAGTGCACACTACAAGAAACTAATGATATCAATTATGTAATTTGAGTGAATTGAAGGAATGATTTGAACTTATGAACTTTCGACCTTTCGTCTTATTGAATATCTATGTCATATTTGCTGTACTTAGCTAAGTGATGAGAGTATTCAACTACTTTCCAATATATTGTCTCTCGAACCTTAATATGCATTAGTCTCGAACCTTTTAGTTTTTTCCTTCAACTTTTTTACTTTTTAAGTAGCAAATTTGTTAATCAAATCGAGATAAATTGAGACGGAGGATGGTTTGGTGTTTAGATAATGTGGAGTCAAAGAAAGCGAAAGTATAAATTCGAACTTTTGTGATTGGAAAAAATGATATGAGAATATGGAATTTAAAATAGTAGAGAATATCAAAAATGCTCTACGAAGGTTTAATTCTCATCCATCGATTTGACCGGTCTAGAATTTATTCGGTCTTGTGTTTGCGTTATATAACCATAGATGTGACATAACTCGGATTCTCTATCTGACATGTTTATTCATATGTACAAGTCTTCACATGTCACGTATCGTTATGTCTGAAAAAATGACGTGAAAGTGCCCAAACGAGAGACTCGAAGCCGATAGAATATTTTCTATGAATTTTCAAATTCAAGGAATTGATAAGAAGACTTATGAGTGTATATTCCGATCCAAAATTTAGAAATGTTACGTGTATTATTATCAATAGGAATTTATTTAGGGGTTGTGTTTGGTTTGAATATATTGATCAAATAGTTTTAACCAGACCCACAAAACTCAACAGAAATCAAACTTTCTATTCGTGTAAAATAGAAAACAATTTGTGAAATCTACTTATGAGTCAATGTACAAGGAAATTGAAGATCGTGAAAGTAAAGCTATTATAACTCGCCGGACCAATCACATTGTGATCGTACAATGATAAATTCAATAGTAAATGCTCCTGTATATTGTCATCTTCCATTAATTGTCAATACCTAAAGTCTAAATGGAACCAATAATCAAATCGGATCAGCTTTCTATTTTTATATCCCAAACCCCAATAGTCTTTTCTAATCTTTCTTTTGCACAAACCTGTAGTCAGTTAAACGAAGAGTTTCTTCCTCCTAAAACTGCACAAAAACCAACGAAAATCCTATCATATGTACCCGTCCGCATTGGTCAAAAAGGAGCTTGAAGCTCGTTCTCATGAATCAGCCATAAACAGATAGCTCAAGTCCTCTACGGTGAGGTGAGACTGTCGGCTTCCCTTTTCATCTTCTCCAAATGCAGAGGCTACCATCATTCTTTTCTTTTGCTGCATCGACAAAGCGTGTTTAGAGATCAAAGATGAAATGGCTTAAAGCTTATAGAGAAATTGAAAAGAATCAAATCAAACCAGTTCACAGACCTGAAGGGCTAATATCCGATCTTCGACTGTATCTTTTACTGTGAAGCGAACAACTGTTACTGGTCGAGTCTGTCCTATACGATGTGCTCTATCAATTGCTTGATCCTCGGTAGTTGGGTTCCACCATAAGTCTAGCATCAGAACATGACAAGCTGCTACCATATTCAGTCCAAGACTAGCAGCCTTGAGAGACATTATCATTACAGTAACCTAAAAGGTAGAAAAACAGCCGAAAAAAATCTATCATCATGTGTTGCTATCATAGACAACGAGTCAACCCAAGTCCTTAAAATTCAATTAATGGCTATGTACCTCAGGGAGAGTGTTGAAATCCTGCACTGCTTTATCTCGAGCAGCAACTGACATTGTTCCATCAAGCCTTCTATACTGAATATGTGAACTTACAAGAGAAGCTTCAAGTAGGTCTAGCATCTTTGTCCATTGGGAAAAAACAATGGCTTTTTCTCCAGCTACCTTAACCGGAACAACAACGCTAATACCCTCATTCTTAACTGGAGTTACAGGAAGACTGGAGTATTCGTTTTGAGAGATCTGATTTGTATCTGTCAAATCCTGTGCTTTGGGCAGTGATTGTAAGATCTCTAGAGCAGCCTTGATTTTAGATGAACCATATGGAAGATCTTCATCAGAACAAGGGCTAAGGCTATGCGAAGCGGCACCATCTTGCATGTCAGGCATAGCATCGTCCAATCTCGTTTTGGAAGATAATGATGAGATGGTGAGTCTGACATTGCAGTTTGCAAGGGGACAGTGATTATTATCACCAGTAAGGCGTTCATATATGCACTGTTTACAGAAAACATGACCACAGACTGAAACAACAGCATCTTCGGGTGCATCCTGTGTATAAAGAAGGGAAATAGATTAAGTAATACAAGTCAAGAAAACTATATGATGGTTTGACAACGAAAGGTGATATGAAATGAGATAAGTCAAGGATCTGCATAATAGAGTAAAAACCCTTGAACTTTTTTGTACTGATTTAGAACTCCTCTTTCACGTGCGTCAGGAAAAAAAAAAACACATGTATAATAATTAACGAGACAAAAGAATCTTACATTGCAGATACCACAAATTGCCAATGAAGCTTCTGACTGAATCTGCTTCTTAGCTAATCCAACAGATGATTCCCAGGTAAAACTGTATTCACCATTCACCAGAAGAGGGTGATCACAAGCTTGGCGAAGGCGCAAGAGCATCAACAAGATATTTACATAATTTTGCTTCACTGTTCCGGCTTCTGCATATTCCTGGTATAAAAGAAAAAAGAGAAAGAAAGAAGAAAAAAACTTAGGCTTGGGAATGTAAATAAATACAAAGGCAAATGCATACGTACAACCATTTATTCATGGTACATAGCCATACCCTGAATTGAGTACGAGATTCAGCCTCTAGTTTGGAGTAGAAATCACGTTCCTCCACAGTGAAATCCACTTTTCTCAGCTCAATGGACTTCGGAGGTAAAGAGATTATGGGTTTCCCATCAAGAAATGAACCTAATGTGTTTACCAGTTAGAAACAATAAAAACCCTCAGATGAACATTCAAAGCAAATTAGATTCAATACCAGTAGACTGACCTTTAGTTCGGCGAAGCATCACTGTTTTAAGGATAGCCTGCAGCTTCTGATATCCTTTCACCGGGTTCCTAGTTATAGGGTTCTTAATCGTGCTACAGAACAATACGTAGGAAGAATAAGGATCATATTTGAGGAATCGAAAGTAGCTGTAGAGGTCATCGATTGAATTCTGGATTGGAGTGCCAGACAAACACCACCTCCGTTTAGCACGAAGGCCCCAGCATGCTCTTGCAACTTGGGTTTTGTAATTCTTAATGCTCTGTGCCTCATCTAGAACAACTCTAAACCATGAAACTTTCGCAAGAGGGCCAGACAGAAACTCAACTTGTTTCTTCTTCTTTGTGCCCCTCTTTTTAGAATCCGGAGGATATTTCCTTTTCTTGTTTGAGCAAAAGCCAGTAGCTGCAGTTCCACCATCCTGTACACCATCCTTCTCTTCGTCCTCATCATCAACAAGAGGCTGCTTTGGCACTTCCATACTTACAATAGAAAATGTGGTAACAACAACATCATATTTAGCCAACTCATAAGGATCCTTTGTTCTGCTAGACCCATGGTATACCAGAACAGAGAGATTCGCTTCACTAGTCACCTTCTTATGTAATTCATCAGCCCACTGCCGCATAACACTAGTGGGACAGACAACAAGCGTTCCAGCAGCTGGTCTTCCCCTCACTTTACCCACACTATCTCCACCAACTTTGTTTTCTTTGGAAAGCGATTGAGCGTGTTCAACATGCTCACTTCTTCCACTGGTCTTTAACGGTGCACATTCTCCACTCTCACTTTCTAGGTCAAAAATTTCTTTTTTCATACTTTCTTCACATGTTTGGGCAGGTTTAGACCTTTCCTTCAGTATAAGAGCTATAGTGGAAACTGTCTTCCCAAGACCCTGTAAAAGATAATTATACCAGGAAATTTGAGAAAATTAGCTGAATGTTTATAATTGACATAAAGATTACAACGGAAGACAAAATAACCTGATCATCAGCAAGAATTCCTCCCGAACAGGGGAAGCCACTTGTCTCCTTCTGGGCCATCCATGACAATGCAATTCGCTGTTCATGAGTAAGATGCAGTCAGTTTTAACAATAATAATTATATCTATTCTCATTGGCCAAAACAATCAACCATCAAGCTGGAAAATCATATCAACAGATTAAAAATTTCCATTTCTTCTTTAGGGGCCAAATCATCTTAGTTAAGCATACAATACATCAATAAAGTACACCACACCATTCATTTCTACAGCTTGTATTTTAATTTTAATAATTACATACATACCTGATGTCTCAGAAGCGGGACTGTCAAGACACCATCAGGCGGACTTGCTTCAGAATTAGGCTGAGAGAGATCCTGTCAAATAAGACCATGTAATTAGACCTAATGAGTGACTTAAAACCAAGAACAAAGGTTAATATGGAACTGTCATTAATTGTAGTCTCCCATTATAACGCATGACACATCCAATAACAGGAGACGATCAGGAACCTTTTAGCCCCATTATAGCCCCATACAAAATTCTCAACTTAATCATGGACAGGGTTATAAATCAGAAATTGCAATACATACAAATATGTATCCACTATCCACAATCAGCAAAAACTAAGGTGTTGGACTGTTAGTGCCTGGGAGAGAGTAAATAGAGTCAACAAGATATACAATGGCAATTGGGCAAAACGCCTACTTCCTTATAAGGCTAACAGCTGCTAACCTGCAATGCAGCTTGAAAGATCATATTTTCTTTATTTGACTGAAGCTTCAGGCCTCCAGATTGATTGTAATTATGACCAACTGTAGAATATTCTGAAGAAACTACCGGCTTTTTCATAGCTAGAGGTCGATGTGGGATTGCAGATTGGCCATTAGGTTCTATAATGCAGATGTCAGAATCATCATCACTATCGGATATACATTCTGAAGAATGACTTTGAACTGATTCAAAGCTGGCATTTGAGAAATTAGAATCAATCCCCCTCGGTTGAACATACTCACAGCCTCCTTGAATTTGAAAGTCTAAATACTCACTGCTTTGTGTCACTGGGCTGGGATCGTCTGCAACATATTGCAAACATGTATCTGAATCATAAAAATGATTGGAGCTTCTATTGCCACTGTGCTGGCTAGGTAGAGCTGTTTGTGGTGCCATATACGAGTATCCATTCTCAATATCTGTTTGATAGGAGACTGCAGAGCTTGATGCACCAGACAACCAATGATTAGTTTCTCCAGAAACATAAGCATCGTCCCTGACACTATATTCCCCTGGAACTGAACTGTAGACCACTTTCTCTGACTCAACCTCTGGTTTAACCATCACATGAACAGCTTTATTATCCTGAAAACTGCTTGAATAATTATCAGGCCGGTCAAGGTCATTATCAGCTAAATGACTGTCAAAACTGTTGTAGGGTTTGACACAGGCAGGAGAAACTGAAGGATTACTTTCAAACTTGAAACTGATCCCTCTTGCACTAGAAAAATCAATAGGAGGTTTACTTTCTAAAGATCCATGATCCACTCTGCCATGTCTATCAAAAATCATCCGGCTGGCACCATCCGACTGAGACTCACTTACTCCACTCTCAACATCAATTACAGCTTCTTCTTTATTAGGAAAGAACTGAAACGCGAAATTCTGGACAAAATTGGGGGTATGGTCTGACAAGGATGTACCACTTCTATTGTAGCAATCTTGTGCAGAAGAGACATAGTTATCCGCACTGTCACTGAGAGAATTGGAATTATTTAAAAAACCAGACATGACAGAGGAATTGTGATTGGCTCCCAACCCCACTCCGTATCCAGGCATATCATCAAAATATGGAGTCGCCATTGTGGGGCTGCGCGATGTAACTGCAATTTGATATAACAAAAAATGAGGAACATGGAAATTAGCAACAGATAGATGAGTAGTGCAAATTTTACAAAAAAAATAACCTGACATTTAGTAGATAAGGTGCATACATTTGGAATCAATTATCTTGTCATCCTGCTTGGAAATAGTGTCAGGATTGAAGGCCATCATATTGCCATCATGATCAGAGAAACTAGACGATATACTACAACTAGTCATCTCAGATTGAGATACTCCACATGTTTCCACAGGCTGCTCACCCTGACTTAACGAAAACCAATCTTTAAGACTTGCCGAGCAAGTATGAGTAGGTGAAGGACTCAGCCCGGCTTCCATTTTTACATGTTCATCAAATGAACCTGGTACACCTGTCCCAGGCTCCGAGGCTCTTAAGCTATATGAATCCCGAGAAGGACACCAATCAACCATCTGAGATCCTAATCAACAAACACACATAACAAAACAAAATAATCCAAGCGATGTTAATGTCAATGTATCACAAACAGCTCAAGAACTATTATGCGTCTATGTAAACAACAAAAAAAGAAGTACACTTTCCAACTACTAACCATTTTGCAAGTTTGAATCCTTGAGCTCGTCAGCAGATGAACCAACTGGTGATAAATTTTCTTGGCTACCCTAAAAGTATTCACTCTCAATGTTAGTTAGTTTTTTGTCTATCCAAAAAACAAGTCAATAGGGATTAGTGTAGCTACAGAATTATGAATCACACATACATTAAAACAAAATACAAATATCTTTAGCAGCATTCAAAATAAATGTACGCAGCTAATCAAAACGATGTCCGCCAAAAAAAAAAAAATGTAATGAAATTGAAGTTTAGAGAAGCGTGTAATCGAAATTCTCAAGCTTTCCAAAAAAGCCAAAAAAAAACTACCTCAGCAGAATCAGGCTTCTCATCTAGAATCCGATAAAGCGTTTCGATGTCAATAGTCTCGTCATCATCTTCAAACTC
The DNA here is from genome assembly GCA_019202795.1 of Arabidopsis thaliana x Arabidopsis arenosa. Lineage (NCBI taxonomy): Eukaryota > Viridiplantae > Streptophyta > Magnoliopsida > Brassicales > Brassicaceae > Arabidopsis > Arabidopsis thaliana x Arabidopsis arenosa. The sequence continues at coordinate 2,204,063 of CM032919.1, read as the reverse complement.
AAAACCACCATCACAATCATCAACGTGAAATTCATCTCCCATACCAAACACTGAACCTTCCTCACCCATCACGAATCCAACAAAAGAAACCCTAACCCGAGAAGGGGGAAGGGGAGATTAAACAAACCCTAAATCGGAAAACCCAAAAGTCACGGAATTTACCTCCCGGAAAACCCAATCGAAATTCAGAAGTTGATGCGTAGATCCAGAGATTTGAGAATTTTCGGGTATGAAGAAGAAGAAGAAGAAGAAGGCTTGTGAATTGGGTTTTGAAGGAATTTTCCAGGAAAAGTAGAGAGCAGTTGGGTTTCGATAGAAAGAAAAAAAAAAACGCGACTTTTGTTAGCGACGGTGGCTTCTTTATATTGCCTTCGTCTCTCTTTTGGCTTTCTCCGAATTGGAAAAGGTAAACAAAGGCACGAGAGTCTTCGGGGCTTAAATAAGGAACGGTCGAAGAAATTGTTTAATTGTTTTCCATTTTTTATTTTTCATTAATTTAATAATGCATGATTATATAATTATAATATTATATGCGCCGTCATCTTTATTGTTAAAGCATAATCACACAAATTAAACAAAAGGGAAACACTTTAATTAGAAGGAAACTGAAGTGTGTTCAAGTAATGGAGATTGTTTTGAAGTGTTTGCAAATCATAGTTTATGGTGCAAATTATTTATGTTGTTTTTATTTGTGTGAAATATGTCTTACATTTATTTGATACAAAATATTAGAGAGAGACTTTTGACCCAAAAAACTCCAAAAACATAAGTAAGAAAATGAGGATTTGGGTAATTTCTTAATTTTAAGAAGAAAGTATATTTTATAAATAAACATTGACTTTAAATATATTAAAAACAAATATAAACGTAAACCACAAAAGATCAATTGGAATACGACACATGGATTCACTAATTAGAAAAATGATCATCTCAGTCGATAAGAAGAGATAAGACATATAATTGACTTAAATGATCTTACCAATTTAGTGGTCATAAGTTTTTACAAAGCATTGCTAATTTCTTAATAGTTTATTTTCTAAACTTAGACTAAATTTTCCTATATATAAGAAAGCAAATATGGGACCAACCGATTGTAAAACCAAAGTCGAAAGAAATGTGGGAGTTGAGAGCAATGAACACCTCACACACTTGTAATCTTCTGAATCACTTGTTAGCCCTAAAACAAGACTAGCTAGTATTATACGAGACCCCCATTTCTGTGATTGATCACATATACCATTATATAGGTAGGTTTGATGAGAAAGAACTTGTCCATAATGTGATCAACAATTCCGTTCTTGCCAAGTCTCAAAGTAGTTGCTTGCCATATTGAATGATATGAAGAGCCTTTTGATTTTGCAGAATTAAGAGTTTGCCAAAAGAAACAATATAAGGATTGACTCGAGAAGTTTTAGTGTAACTTCCTCACTAAGTCCTTCCAAATCAATTGAGAATAAAAAAAGATATTTAAAGAATAAGTGGTCCATCGATTCTAAGTTGGTCAACTAGAAGACCTCAAATTTTGCAGTCGATCATTTGTCGTATTGTGTGGTTTCCACACAAACAACCATGTGCAAAGAAAAAACATGTTTTTGAACTTAGTTTTCCGTGCAATTAATTAAATTAAAGAGAGAGTTAGCGCAGAGATAAAAATAGAGAGGCAAATTAGTGTAGAGGTAATTGACTGCTTTGATTCCAAGTAAAGGAAAAACAACCTCACTTATGCCCTTCAATTTCTCCAAAATAACGAAAAACCCAGGCGCTTACGTATCTATGCGAGTGGGATAGCAACTTTGACTTTTTTGGCAAAAAACGATGAAGCGACGTCTCTGTTTCGGACGTGACGTTTACGCGGCGACAGAAGAAAGGAGACGACTTATATTTAATGCAAATCTGCAGACTGTCTAAGTAGATATGTGGATATCTACAATAGAACAACATATGCTTGGCAAATATACATGAATAGATACAGATCTAAGTAGATCTATGGATACGGAAAAAAAAAAAAAAAAGTAGATCTATGGATATCTAAAACAAACAATAGATGCTTGACAAAATATACACGAATAAATATAGATCTACATGGGAAGTTGAATATCTAAAGTCAGAGATAATTAATAAATTATGGATCTAAATATATTTGTGGATATGGAGACAAAATTTAGTGAGGGAAGCGAAAAAAACACAAAAAAAAACTAGATACTATACAATCGTGAAAGCAGTGGAATGAAAACAAGTACATGGAAAAACTTTTGAATTTTGTCGGTTGACAACATTAAGCTGGCAGGTTAATAGAAAGTGAGCCAATTTGCCAGAGAAGACATGTTTGGAGTAGACATCAAGAAGTTTCCCGAAGCAAGGCCTAATGGTTTCAATCTCTTCAGGCGTAAGACCTTTCAACACATCCTTGATCATATTGAGCTTAAAGTACATATTCATCCTATCGCCAGCAGGTTCCTCTCTATCGGCGAACAATCAGGAAGGTAACTCCATATCAGCCATAGTTGTGAACAGTAAAAAATTGAACAGTAAATTATGTATCAACATCAAGTGAAAATAAAAAGAATAAATAGATGTCTACAAAAAAAATGCGCATCAAAACACAGATTTATAAATTAGAGATGTGGATCTAAGTAGATTTGTGGATCTAAGTAGATCTGTGGATATCTACAATAGAACGATAGATGTTTGGCAAATATACATATACACGCAAAAATACAGATTTATAGAATAGAGATGTGGGTCTAAGTAGATTTGTGGATCTAAGTAGATCTGTGGATATCTATAATAGAACGATAGATGTTTGGCAAATATACATATACACGCATATTTGTTTTGGGAGAAACAAAATAAAATTTGTTGCATTTCCCTTAACGGGTGAGGTTAAAAACGGAAAAATGATGGGCTAATGTTGCAATTGTCTTAAACCCCGACAAGAATTTACCAAAAACTAATTATGCCCCAGATCTTTACCTCCCACCTAATTATCTCTAAATTAAACATACTACTAGATTATAATATATTTTGCATTGGATTTCAAAATGCTTTTGTCACACATTTGTTACTTAATAATTGATTTTAATAGAATATAAATCCAAATATAATCCATTGTTATTCAATTTTTGGTTTTAAATAATGCGTTAAACTCTAATGTTATTGGATCTAATTATGCTTTTAAATTTTAACTTCAGTCTTATTTAATAAAATTTGTGTTATTCAAATTTAAAATAGTTATAAAATATTTTATATCTGTGTATTAAAAATTTAAAATCATTTGGAAATGAATTCTATTGTAGGATTTACTATTTCCAAACCATGTTATCCGGTTTACAAATAACCAAAAGCCAAAAGCAAACCGAGTTCTAAAATAATTTAAACCGGATCGGTTCGTCAACATCCTCTTAGAAACCCAATATCTTCTTCTCTATCGAAAACCTCCAACTTTTTTTGTTTGATCAGATTGTAGAATTAGGGAAGAGACTTTCGCAAGCAATCTAGAAGCAAATCGATCCCCAAATCTCCGGATTATTTGCAAGTTTCGTTCCCAAATAATCTTCCCCAGATTCTCCACTTCTCCAGGTACATCGTTATTATTCAGTTTTCCAGGAAAATAGTCGCACACTCTCTCTTTCTTAGTTCCTGTGCTGATTTGGGATTAAAGCTCGAATTTTGACTCAAGCCCTAAATTACTCTGCATCACTATCTGATCATCACAAAGTCAATTTCTTTTGGAAATAACTCTGATCGGAGTGTTGCTCGAACAGGTATTAATTTTGTATTGAGTGGATTAGATTTCAAGATATGAGAGCCTCACTGGCGTTCTAATGTCACTGTTTCGTATTTTTATTAATCAGCTTGAAGAAGACGACGAAGATATGGTAATTTTTGATTCTTGTGTTCTTTTATCCAACTTGATGATGGGTTTTTGGAAAAATTGAATCTTTATGCACTTTGTTTAACCTAGTTTTAATCGTGGCTTGTCGCAGGCTACATCGAAGAAAATGATTACACGTGAAGAATGGGAGAAGAAACTAAATGCTGTGAAGCTTAGGAAAGAAGATATGAATACTTTGGTGATGAATTTTCTTGTGACTGAAGGATATGTTGAAGCTGCTGAGAAATTCCAAAGGGAGTCTGGAACCAAACGTATCCTTTTTTGTGATTCCGGTTTTGAGTTTTTGTTTGTGGAATTGGTGTGTTTGATGTTTGGACTTTGGGATTATTTACTTCTTTTGAATTCCTTATCGAGAAACAGCAGAGATTGATCTTGCCACCATCACTGATCGAATGGCTGTTAAAAAGGCTGTCCAAAACGGAAATGTCGAGGATGCGATTGAAAAAGTGAATGATTTGAATCCTGAGGTATAATGCTTCTACATATCATGTGTGAGCAGTAGTCATTCACTTTTGTGATGTATTAAAGAATCAAAATCTGATTCTTCTTCGAACCCATTCTTGCAGATACTAGACACGAATCCCGAGCTCTTTTTTCATCTTCAGCAACAAAGGTTGATAGAATTAATTCGACAAGGGAAGACAGATGAGGCCTTGGAGTTTGCTCAGGAGGAACTTGCACCACGTGGCGAAGAAAACGTAAGCCTTTGTTTTTCACTTTGTGTCTGTGTTTTTACTTGGATTTCTGTCGTTGAAGATGGTGTTTTCCATGTGAAACATCTATGTATTGCTCATTGACTGTGTTTAATACTTGTTGTTGCTAAAACTCCATTCATAAAATCTGTTATATCTTTCTGCAGCAAGCGTTTCTGGAAGAATTGGAAAAAACTGTAGCCCTACTTGTTTTTGACGATGCCTCTACCTGCCCAGTTAAAGAGCTTCTTGACCTTTCCCACCGCCTTAAGACAGCAAGTGAAGTAAATGCAGCGATTCTTACAAGCCAGAGCCACGAAAAAGGTAACTTTTGATGTTATACTGGTTATTTTTTAGTAGCCGCAAAAATGCTATTATAATCTCGAGCACCATTCTTAACAACTAGAATATTTCATTCATTACTTCACCCGCAACATGTATCATCGAAGTTCTTCTTGAAACTTTCCACTTTCCTTAATGGTTAAATGTAGCAACTCAATGTTTGTGAACAAACAGATCCTAAACTTCCAAGCTTGTTGAAGATGCTGATTTGGGCCCAAAATCAACTGGATGAGAAAGCAGTGTATCCGCACATTAATGATTTGTCTACTGGTCAGCTCGAAGACCCGTCAGAATGATTCCGTACTTCTTTTTGCAATTGAAAAACAGTAGCAAAAAGGAACACTGAATGGTGCTCTTCTATTCCCTTCAATCTCAATAACTTATAATTCATATGCTTTCTGCTTTTCCTTTTCTTCTGCATCGGGATTTGTTGAACCCGCAATCGTTAGGATATGTGGAGGGGAACATAAGCTGTTGTAGGCAATGAATTACTCTAGTCAAATGTTCTTATTATCAACATATTTCATAACTCCTTGCATATTTGCATTTGATTTGAATGGAGTTATCGACTTTGTTTGGATCTTTGTGTTTGTTCTGAGGATTTTTTTTGTTCCGGAAGATTCGAATTTGTAAACAGGAGAGATGGCTTATTCATCACATGTATAGTTAGATGAATCAATGAATCAACTTGGCAAGGTTACTTACCTAGAAAACTACATGACCTATTGAATTGAGTGATGTTACAGTTGAAATGTAGAATCTCTGCCAACGGTACTGAAACATCATCTGATTTTTCTTCTTCTTCGCAAAATATTATTTTGGTAATGACAGCTTTGAATCTCGCCTCCAATCTCACATTACTCAGCAAAAGGGTACGAAGGGAAAGTTCCAAACTTTTTGAGTAATAGCAACCCTTTAACATATAAAATAGGAAACCGAATGGAAAGAGATACATGACAGAGGAAGAGGTAGCTCAAGAAGCTTTGGGCAATGAGCCTAACACAGCACTCCTGACTCTCTTGAAAGGAAAAAGCTAACCAGTTCAATTGAACACGAGATCATCAAACCAACGAAAAGGAAAAGCAAACATGATCCACGAGACTCTTTTTTGCTGACTCTAGCCATCTCAATCTTGCATGACATGGTCTTCCGGATCATAGGACTTTGAGGGTTTGCTCTCCACCTCATCTTCGGCTGCGGGTTGTCCCAAATCGCTTTGTCCACAGTCAACATCAGCAAACTCCTTAGACACGATCGGCACCTTTTCTTTGGTGCTTCTAAGTTTAGCCTCTACCTTCTCAGCTTCATCTACTACATCTGACACATAATTTAGGATCCATCCGCAGTTAGCTGCACGTACCCCTTCGTGCAACTCCTCGCGTAGCCCTTCCTGGAACAGACACGCTAGCTCCTCTTCCTCCAACTCTCTTCCCAGGTTCTTGACCTTCTTAAGGAACTCTTTATAATACTCACGCACTGTCTTTGTTCCTTGCTTCACCTCAAAGGGTTCCCAGCTCAAGGCAATGTTGACGTCCACCAGCTTAGACTCGTCGAAGTCTCCGCCCTGAGAAGCTTCTCGAGGCGGCAGATCCTCCTTCCCTACTGCCACTGGACGCTCAAAGTTTTTTGGGTCACCAGATGTCTTGATCGACCCGGTCTGCCTGCGGGTCAATAATTCATCGTGTTTTAAATTTAATTATTTATTACAAATTATAAAAACAAGGATAGGTTTTTATTAGAAAAACAATTCATTATCTTAGAAAAATATGACTCTTCTAAATCTAATATATTTTAAAATAAAAGAAATCACATCAAAATTCTAACAAATTATCAAATATTATGGATTATAAAATTTGGGGAAAATTTGATAAAAGTTAAATAAATGATCATAATTCAATTACAAAATATGAAAACAAGGATATGTTTTTAATTAGAAAAACAATTCATTATATTAGAAAAATATGACTATTCTAAACCTAATTTCTTTTTAAATAAAAGAAATCACATCAAAATTCTAACAAATTATCAAATATTATGGATTATAAAATTTGGGGAAAATTTGATAAAAAAGTAAAATAAATGATCATAATTCAATTACAAAATATGAAAACAAGGATAGGTTTTTAATTAGAAAAACAATTCATTATATTAGAAAAATAAGACTATTCTAAACCTAATTTGTTTTTAAATAAAAGAAATCACATCAAAATTCTAACAAATTATCAAATATTATGGATTATAAAATTTGGGGAAAATTTGATAAAAAGTAAAATAAATGATCATAATTCAATTACAAAATATGAAAACAAGGATAGGTTTTTAATTAGAAAAATAATTCATTATATTAGAAAAATATGACTATTCTAAACCTAATTTCTTTTTAAATAAAATAAATCACATCAAAATTCTAACAAATTAACAAATATTATGGATTATAAAATTTGGGGAAAATTTGATAAAAGTAAAATAAATTAGGGAGACTCACAAAAATGCCCCTTTTTCAATACCCTTTTTCAAAAATGCCCTATTTGGCTGTCCATTTTTAAAAATACCCCTTTTTATGTACAAAATGACTAAATTACCCTTCTTTAAATAAAAGATATCACAAATATATAAGAAAATATAACAAAATTAGGTCCACAAAATACAAAATATTTTTTGGCGGGAAAAGTGATCCCGCAATTTTTCCCGCCAAAACACTTGTAAAACCTTTAAAATACCTTGTAAAATTTTCCCGTAAAATTTTTTTTCGCCAAAAAATTTTTTTTGCGGGAAAAGTGATTCCGCAATTTTTTTGGCGTTAAATTTTTGGCGGGAAAAATTTACAAGGTATTTTAAAGGTTTTTTACAAGGTATTTATAAGGTTTTACAATGTATTTTAAAAGGTTTTACAACGTATTTATAAGGTATTTATAAGATATTATAAGATTTTACAAGCTATTTTATAAGGTTTTACAAGTTTTTTATAAGGTTTTACAAGTTATAAATACCTTATAAAACCTTATAAATACCTTGTAAAACCTTTTAAAATACATTGTAAAACCTTACAAAACACTTGTAAATACTCTGTAAAACCTTTAAAATACCTTGTAAATTTTTCCCGCCAAAAAAATTGCGGAATCACTTTTCCCGCAAAAAAAAATTTTTGGCGGGAAAATTTTTACGGGAAAATTTTACAAGGTATTTTAAAGGTTTTTACAAGTGTTTTGGCGGGAAAATTGCGGGATCACTTTTCCCGCCAAAAAAATATTTTGTATTTTGTGGACCTAATTTTGTTTCAAATAAGGGTAAAATGGTCATTAAAAATTAAAAGAGGGCAAACTTAAAAATGGACTCTCAAAGAGGGCATTTTTGAAAAGGAGTATTGAAAAAGGGGCATTTTTAACAATTTCTCTTTATAAATTCCCAAGATGGGATATTATTGCTTTATGTTCTTCTTTTTGGTTACCTGATTCATTTTCTTATATAATATTTGATTAAAACTTGCGCTCGTAAATTTAAAATCTTTACGTCCGCGCGCAAGTCAATAAAAGATGGAAATACAATAAATGATGCTTTTGTTTGTTTTGATAATTTATAATAAATTAATAAATATCTCATTTACCCAAATTTCAGTATCATATTTTTCATGCGATACATAAATTAGTTTATTTGTTCATGAGAAGGAAAAAGTAGGCTAGCAAAATACAGTAATTATTAAAAATTATTTTATATGAAATAAGTTCAAGTTAAAAATTAAATCATTATGAAAATCTAATTAGTATATGCATATAGTACACAATTTTCAAAAATATATTTTTATAATATGGTAAATTTGTTAAAGATAAAAAGTTAGAACTATATTTCCCATATTAAAACAAATTTCAAATTTAATGAATTTAATATGGAGGTTGACTTTTGAAGTCTTTTAACATGTTCATTAATTATGTTTACAAAAATAGTTTTATGTGGTATATAAAATTGAATAATATTTTATAAAAGATAAAATCTACATTTATGACACAAGTAAAATTTTTAATTATTTTAAAGTATATAAAAAGTCCATATATTAAAATTTTATGTACTATTTTCTTCCAACTTTATTTGATATAATAAAAAATCACAATATGTATTGTAGATACTTAATATTTATTTATTTTATTTTTATTAAATGTTCATAGATACTTATTATTTTGATATATATTATTTAGTTGATAGAGATGTGTTACAAATAGTTCTTTTAGTTGATTTGAACACTTTCTTTTGTACCAAAAGCAAAACAAGAAAACATCATAGGGTTTGTGTACTCATTGGTATTGATACTGACCCACACATATTTTTTTGCATCGTCACTAATTAAAAGTTTAAAACGTCTCATAAGCTTTGTCACACACAGACGGAGACATTTTTTTTTTTTTGGTAACATGTTAAGTATTTATACCAATTTTAGATTTGCGACAGAACTTACAGAAGAAACGAGAAAAGCAGAAAGACCGAAAACTACAACGAGGAAATAAAAAACGATACAACATAAAACACAACAAGGAAAAACAAAAACGAGAACCACCAGCGGAGGCTCACAGAGACTTATAGTGATGCATTCATTGATATCATTCGACATCATATCTGTTTTTTTTTTTCCATAATGACGAAAGAGGAGTGGAAAAAAGGTAAAATAGTAATGTGATTTTGTATTGGAGATTGATTTGTTTGTAAGTATTTTATGAGTGAGAAAAAATAGTGGATTCTATGCGTGTGGAGATATAAGAAGTGGTCTCTACTATACTATTTTGAGTTGCATTTCCTAGGAACACAAAATGGCCCTCTGGCATTGTCCCTTTGTTTCATTGAGATTAGAGAGTGTCCTCTTTCTCTTCATGTTCTTGTGAATGATATAGTTTCAATGAGATTGAAGATTCCCTTTTGTCTCTCATCTCTTTAAGTTTTGATACTAAGAATTAGCTTAACTTAATAAGGTGATTCGGATTTCATAACATCGGTTACAGTAACGAAATTCAGATAAATCCAAAAGGAGTCTCGGTGTTGATGCCAGGAGACGATATACCTACATTCATTGCCTACCCGCATCCGTACCCTGTGTTTCAAACAATCGAACTTCAAGTCCAAACTCCATTCAAGAATGTTACGTTTGATTTTTGTATTACGTCATATGGTTTGTGCTTCTGCGGTTAACTTTTTCTTCTTGCAAACTGATTTCATCTTCATTGCCGAGATTTGTTATGAGAATTTTGTGTATATATATTATTAGAAGGAACCAAACTGCAAAAGCAAGCCTTGGCTTAAGTATATATGTATTTTAGATTTTTGCCAAATTTTCTTTTTGTTGAATTTTATTTTCTTATTACAAGATAAATGAGTTGAGAAGAATGTGTTCGCTGTCAGTGAACTGTAGTGGTCATGAATATGCTATTGTCGGCCTGCCCAATCTATAAGCCCGACTCAATAAGCAATAAATTGTTTAAAGTATTGTACAATGTGGATGTGATTGGTAACATGTGTAATGTGTTCAAATATTACAGAAGACACCATGATGTGTTCCCGAGATTAACCAATATATACGAAACTATTTTATACAGAAAATTTTATTTTAATCGATATCTATGTATATAGTCGTGTATAGTATGTCAACATACGTAGTATAAATAGGGTTTTGTCCCCAAAAAAAAAACTAGATCTAGTCGTAAGATTCGTCTTATGTTTTTTTTTGGTCAAAAGATTCGTTTTATGTTATGATACGGTTTTAGATCTCTGACATAACCATTATCTCTGACCTTCATTATTATCATTGGTTTTTTTAAGAAACATTCTCTCTTTTTTTCTAAAAAAAATAATAAGGTCATCTAAAAACTTTAAATTGGTGAGTCAACTGTTTCATGAATTGTATCGTTACAGAACTAAACTTTATATCATCTGTTTTTGTAGAGATTAATTTTTGTCATAATTTTTTGCCTGGAAGCTTAAGAGGATGCTGACAAATAAAAAATTTAAGTTCAATGATATTTAATGGAAATGAAGTCTTTGTTAGCTTGTTTAGATCTCTAGCCATTTTATGCATGTGAGTCATGTGACTTAGAAAAAAAAAATGTAGATATCTTTAAGATTTTTCATTTAGACCTTTTTCTTAACGACATCTACAATACTTTTAATCATAGATTTTGGATCCGATCAAATTTTAAAGGATGTAAATGGATCTCAGCTAAAGACTCACATTATTTACATATTTTTTTGTTTTTTGTTAATTTATATCTCTCAAGTCTCAACGAACAAAATCCATTAGTAAATCGCTCCAAGAGAAATTAGTTGGACTAGGAAAAATAAGTAATCACTACGTAACACCTCATCTTGGGTTAAGTTTTTTTTTTTTTCTTGACTAAAAAGTTATCATAACTTTATTAACGTCATTATATCAAGAAAATTGAAATTTGCATGGGGTTTAATCACAGACACAATTACTATTCAAAATCATTACAAATTAAAGCCGCTTTGGGGTAGTTGTTGTATAATTATTCTTTTTACTCATATTATCAACTGTCCCAAAAATATTAACAATAAATACTCTCACTTCACAATCATCCTCTACTGTCACCACACAACACAACCAAAGAGTACTTACTACTCTCTAATCTCCGATCAAACGACGTCGTCTCTTCTCTCTCTCTTCTCTGAATGGGGAATTGCTGCGTCGGTTCCGGTACCACAGATCGTGAAAACGAGAACGTTTCCGACAAGAACACAACCATTGTTGAAGAAGAGACAGTAGTCAAAGAAGTCTTGTCTGAGACAACCTTGTTCACTCCTTCCTCTAGTTTCCACTCTTCGACGATCAAAGATCCGGTGAAGAAGAAGATCCGAGAAGATGAGGAGAAGAAACCCGGTTTCTTGAAAATGGCTTCAGACCCGGTTATGGTTCGACCCGGTTCGGTTGACCCGGAAGAAGGATCGGAGGTTTCGGAGATTTGTAGCTTGAGTTTGAGTGAGAGTGTGTCTTCAACGGTTGTGATGAACGGTTACGATGAGGAAGATGTGATGATGAAACAGAGGAAATCTCAGAGATCTCCGGCGAAAACTCGGACCCGGGTCACCGGTAATAATTATCCGACCCGGAGAACTGATCAGTCTCCACGTAAGAGAAACAACGGTTCGTGTAATGGAGCGAGATACGGGTCGGGTGTGAGAGATCCGGGTGAAAGATCCGGAAGAAGGTCGAGATCGCCGGCGACGAATAGATCGGTGATGGATTCGAATCAGAGTAGTCGGGTGGGTGGGGCAAGGACTAAGAAGAATAATCAGTCTCCGGGTCGGGTTAGGCTAGATCCGAATAAAAACGGGTTAGATCAGCAACAGCATCAGAATTACGGTTATACCACTGAGGAATTGTTAGAGAACCCGCTTGTTTCGTTAGAGTGTTTCATATTTCTCTGAAAAAAAAGAATATTTCGATGGGAATAATATTTTCTCATTTTGACGTTGGATTTGTAATTCGTAAAGCTACTTACTTAATTACGTTACCTCTGTAATTCATTTGTGTGTTGTATTTTTGTGCTGATTAAAAATTGTAATTCGGTTGAATGATGTAATGTTGGAGTAAAGAAAATTCAAGATTAAAAATGAATATGAATGTTTTAAACACCACGTAGAATATATATCCAAAATAATTACCACTCATTTATAAATTATATAAGTTACTTTATTTGGAAATTAGTCATTGTTAATGTTCGTTATAGGTCTTTAATGGATATATGACCGTTCCTATTTAGTATATATAGTAAAAAAAAATTGTAATTTGGTTGGATTAATGTATGTTAGAGAATTTAAAACACAAGGTGAATGTACTATTATATCAGAATCGGGTCAGACGAGAAATTAAGTAATCACCGAATTAACAATCACTTCAAATGGTATAATGAAAGTTATTACTAAATTATATTTTTTAATTGAAATTTGTCATCCTATTTGGGATCGTCACTAGCAGTGAAAGTGGAATACTTCTTTATGTCGCATGAAAGTGGAACCCCTTTAACACTCGTTTTGAAATTTTTTAGTTTTTCAAAGAGAAAGATAATCCAAGTTGGCATTCAAAAGTTTGCTTTTCTACATATGAACGTTGCTTCTTTTATACATAACTTTCTCTGTTTTTTTTTTAACAAGCATGATTTTAATGTAAGGGCCGGGTTTAAAATTTTACATTCCATAGTTTTGTTTTTCAACTAGAGACTCTAAGAAATTAATCATTTCATGTTATAGTTACTTGAACCGATTCGAACTCACTCGATTGAACATTAATAGCTCAATAAATTAACAAAAATAAAGTTTGCTATCCTCAATTCTAAGAATCAAAAGCAAGAAAGAACACACAACAAACCAAAACAAGGCGGTTTAGTGTCTGATTTCAGTCTTCATTAAAAACTACATAACTTTGTTTTGACCACTTTAGATTCCTGAGTTACGGGTTAAGATGTATAACTCGTGGTGATATTGCCAACAACTTTTACAAACAAATCAGATGAGAAAAAAAAAAAAAATTAATGAGACCACCTTACCTCACAAACTTCCGATTACAGCGGTTCTCTCCTCTCTCCATCATAAAAAGTCATTAACAGAGATTGGTTCAAGAAGAGTTGATGCATGAGCATGACGTGGTTCGTGAAATGGCTCTATGGATTGCATCCTATTTTGGGAAACAGAAAGAGACTTTTATTGTGCAAGCAAGAGTTGGATTACTAAAAATACCAAAAGTAAAGGATTGGGGAGCTGTGAGAAGAATGTCATTAAAGAATAATGATATTGAAGAGATAACCTGCGGGTCCAAGTGTTCTGAACTTACAACTTTTTTCCTTCAAGAGAATCAATTGAAGAACCTCTCAGGTGAATTCATTCAGTCTATGCAAAAGCTAGCTGTTTTGGATCTATCAGGTAATGAAAACTTCAGTGAACTTCCAGAGCAGATATCAAAGCTGGCGTCCTTGCAGTATCTTGACTTGTCTTTTACAAGTATAGAGCTATTGCCTGTTGGTTTCCAGGAGTTGAAAAAGCTAGCTCACCTGAATTTGGCTTCTACAGAGAGACTTTGTAGTATCAGTGGGATATCAAAGTTGTCGAGTTTAAAAATTTTGAAACTACGAAATTCCAAAGTTCATATCGATGCAAGCTTAGTGAAGGAGCTGCAGCTCTTGGAGCATCTACAAGTTCTAACCATAATGATAACGGATTTGGCTTGGGAGCTACTATTAGGGGATGAAAGGTTGGCAAACTGCATCAACTTGTCTGTAAATTCTCGGGTTCCAACAAAAGCCGTTTGATATATCATTACTTGTGAGTATGAAGAATCTTAGTGAGCTCTGGGTGGAAGTAATCATAGTGAGTATATCACAAGCGCAAAAACTAGAATTCTTTTTTTTTTTTTTTTTTTTGTGTTTTGTTTTACTGAGATTCTTTCATGTATGAACAATTGAACATCATAAAATTTCCAAAGCCAACAGAGTGCTCAAAAGAAAAGATGAATCTACCATGTGAAAATAAAAACAGACGATGCCTAAATCTAGTGGCTCAATCGAGTCCTCTTCAGAAAGAGATGCAAGACAGAGCCTTCTTCACCATTGTGACTTTGACATACTATTAGATGCAAAACGGTACCCTTTTATTATTGCAATCTCATATTTTCTTTCGCAAGTATCAGATTTTCGTTAGTCATCTTAAATACCAATTCTTTGTACATCATATGCAAGTTCTAACGTACAGAGTTAGGTTTGAATCAAATATGTAGGCGAGGGCCTCGATCAAAGGTTGGTGATGAACTGCATCACTTCTCTGCTTATTCATGCTTTTCAAAAATAGCCACTTAATGGCTATCATCAATGGCTAGTATGGAAAATCTTCATGATCTCTATGTCGAAACTCGAAGATAGTCATGTCTAGGAGATTTACACATATATTAGATTGCAGAGAAAGCTAGATGGACTCGTCTAATTGACTCAAATCCGACAATTCCTTGCTTTACCAATTACCAGCCTCTCAGACGTGTTTATACGTGAGTGCAGTGGTATGAAGGATCTGGCTTTGGCTTCTGTTTGCTCCAAATCTTGCCTGCCTGGAGATTAGATGTTCAGATTAGGTGTCCTTAATTTTTCAAAATTAAAAGAAAGATGTGTATTCTACTCTACTAAGATCAAATCACAAAAAAAGTTCTTTCTTCTTTTCCATTTTTACTTGTTCAACAAGAAATATATGGGAGGAGAAAAAAATAATATTATGCAAAATCCGATTAAAACAAGTTCAGCTTCTATAGATATTAATAAGTAATTAGGTAGATGGTGTTTGCGGGATATTCCAAGCAGGAGAGCTTATGCGCCTCAATTTCATTCAGTTCCACAACTGTCACTAACGTAGTTTTTTTTTTCTTCTTCTTCTTCTTCTTTAGTGATGGGTTAGGTTAGTATTATGTTGTTCACTGGCTAAAAGCAGAGTCCACGCTTCTTCTTATGTTGTTCTCTCTTTCTTCTTGTAATTTGTGATGTGTTGTTCATTTGGATTATATCATTACTTTTCTTTTGCATTTTTTTCTTTCTCCCGTGTGTTGTGTTGTTCACTTGGATTATGTTTTTTCATTTCCGTATCGTATTACTTAAAACAGGATTGAATTAATCCCTTTCAAACTACATATTTACACAATCAACAGTGTATGTTTTTCCGTCTTCTTAATTTCTTTTCTAGTACTCTGTCCCATTTCCAATTTATTTAGTTACAAGACTTGATATCAGAGTGACAAAATACTTAAATGGTTCTACCACTGTGCTGTGGGATGGTAAAATAAACTAATTTGCAAGCATGACAGAAAGAAGTATTCAATTTTTTTTACTCTATAGTCTACACGAAAATGGAAGACAGTTGTCATTTTCAAAAGTCATGAATGCATTTAGATGCCAATATTATTGCTGACCAAAAATAAGAATAATCAAAGTCCTTCACATGGAGAATGGGTGGTCTGAAAATCAACGACGACTGAAATATCTTCTTTTCTTCTTTCTTTCTTTGATAACCACCCGTATTGAAGAAAGATGTTATCTACCTATATTTTCACCTGAAACACTTCTTCAGCTTCATCTTTAGCTTCGTTGTTGCTTGGTTGAAATACTACCTCTTTCTTTCAACATGGGGAATTGTGTGTCTTTCCAACTTTCTTGCGATCAAACGCTGAATCACATCTTTAGATTCTTACGTGGTAAAGGTTATATTCGAAACCTCAAGAAGAATCTCACAGCTCTCAACAGGGAAATGGAAGATCTCAATGTAAATGCGGATGAGGTAAGATAAATTGCAGAAAGTAAACGAGACAAGAAATTTGTTAACGAGGTTCGGTTTTTCCTACTCCCCGGGACCAAGTCCAGATTTCGATTTCACTAGAACAAGAAAGCAAATTACAACCAATTCGCAAACGCGTAAAACAAGCCCAACCCTCTTGATTTACCGCTCCCTTCTATAACGTGAAACCTTAAGGATAATCTCTATCCTTAACTAAACTCCCCTCGAGTCTAGATTTAATCAGGATAACCTAACCCTGAGCTAAACTCCCCTTGAGCCTAGACTTCAAAACAAACCACTTGATCACACAAGCACAAACCCGCAAAACTAAGTTGCACAAAACCGCGAAACTATGTCGCACACACTCTCAGAAAGCTCTCAATGATTTGTCTCTATGCCTCAGCTCTCTTGCCTCTCAAAGACGTCCTCAGCTCCTCCTTATATAGCCAAAACGATTTCCTAATCACCATAAGAGAAGATTTCCAATTTCCATAAGGAAAAGTAAATTTCCTTTTACACTTTTCCTTTTCTTCATTAAACTCCACTTTCATCAAGTCCTTTAAGTCCTTTTTCCTTTGTGATTCATCCTCTAAACACGCTCCAAACATATCTTCTCAAACCTTCTGGAAACCGACACTCACACAAAAACAGTCGCATCTTGACTTACTTCTTGAATCATTCAGAAACTCCATCAGACAAAATCTTGTATTACTTCTTGACTCATTCAACAACTTCATCAGACTGCAGCTACATCTTCATTCTCCCCCTTTTTGACTATGTTTGTGAACTCATCAGTTTCTAACTCCAAAACAACATCAAGAAACACATCATCATTCTCCCCCTGAATGAGTCACAACATGGTCAAAACTACTTAGAAAATTCTCCCCGCTTTGCAATACGAGGTTGATAGCCTAGTACACCACCTCCATAGAAATCATCTTTCTTAACCCAAATCTTCCTGCGCCTTAAGCCTACATGGCTGGATTCTCGAATGAATCTGAAACAATTCCTCTTAATATGCCCTTGAACTCCACAATGATAACATGTAGGACCATGAAATCTCACATCATAAGCATTCTCCATTCGATTTCTCTCCCTAAACAATCTGAAACACCTTGGCCTAATATGCCCAACAACACCACAATGATGACAAACAGGTCGAAAAATTCGTTGAGGTGCATTCTTCAATTCTGGATTTTTCCTTAAAGCTGATGCAGTCTCTGCTACAGTTGCAGTTTCTGACACACTTCCTGAACCAGACGTGATTTTTCCACCATAAACAAACACCGGATCTGATTTTGGTAGTTTTCCTTCAAATCCAAGGCCACACTTATCAGTCTTGCCAATATTCAGAATATGATCCAACTTCTTTGTGCCATTATTAAGCATCCTCAAATTCTTTTGAGTTTCTTCAAGTTGTACTTTAGCTTGTGATGCTTCTTCTTCTTTTTCTGCTGCATATTTCTGTGCTTCAAAGACTTTAGCCTCTAACTTGAGTTTCTCCTTAGTTAACACTGAATTCTCCTCAACCATTTTAAGCCAATGCTCATATAAGGCTTTGTAATTCTTGTTGGTGTCGGATCCCGCACCAGTGGACCGGGACCAACCAAAGATTGCCACGTAATCAAGATGAAGGCCCGCAAAGGATAAGGCCCATTAAGCCCATGGATCACAAGATATAATCGAAGTGGGCATCACCAGAAAGAGAACCCGGAGTGGTCACACCTCGGGATATGACTCGGAGTCGAAGTCGGATGACTTGGGCCAAAAGGCGAAGCCCATGAAGATCGGAGTCAATTCAAATTCAAACGTTGGGCATTAAAACTCGAAGACCAAAACGGACGCATTTAAGAGAGAGTAATTATGTTTAATTGAGAGTTAAATGTCGTTTGTCAATATAAATAAGAGGGCTAATAGCCATGTAGAGGAGACGCAATTTTTCTAGCAAATACACTATAATCATTTTCCATTTCAATTCATAGCTTTTTCATCATATTTTTGTCCTCAAGAATAATCATTCCCACTAATTAAACAAATATTCAAGTGTGCGAATCCGACATCCACATTTTGGCGCCGCCTGTGGGGAACTAGAAGATTCTTGAGTTGTCAGATTTCTCTCATTTCCGAGATAAGCAGCAATGTCTGGAACAAGCATCCCTGATTCGACAGTAGCCGAGGCTCTCAAGACCATGCAGCAAGCCATAACAGAAATGTCGCAGAAGTTCTCGGATGTGGAAAAAGCTGTGGACACGCTTAAAACAACCCAGGTATCTCTTGGTCAAAACATCAATACTATTCAATCTCGTGTTCGTTCTCTAGGTGCAGGAAGTACCGTGGGAGTCCGAAGAAGCATGTTCAATACGCCAAACTTCCGTGTGCGAAGTGAGACCAACGAACAAACAACTTCTAACCCGACAATCCAACCGGATGTGGAAGAAGAGACGCAGCTCGGAGATGAAGATCAGCTTGTGGATCAGTATGATCAAGAGAGCTTTGATCAGCTCGAAACCATGAGGAAGGTTAGCCAGGAACTAAAAGAAATGAAGTCAAAGTTCCACCAGGCCACCAGTTCGGAGCCGGACATTAACCGAGTCATCGAGGAAGCTAGGCGAACTCCTTTCATTCCGCGAATTGCAAATTTGAGAATCAAAGATTCTCGGAAACTCAAACTGGATCCGTACAGTGGATTAGAAGACCCAAAAAGCTATCTCGCAGCTTTTCTGATTGCCGCCGGAAGAGTCGAATTGGATGAAGCTGATGAGGATGCAGGATACTGCAAACTCTTTTCGGAAAATCTTTGCGGTCAAGCACTAATGTGGTTCACTCAGCTGGAACCAGGCTCAATCAATAACTTCGACGAGTTGTCGGCTGTTTTCTTGAAACAATATTCTATCCTCATGGATAAAAGCGTTTCGGATGCTGACCTCTGGAATCTAACACAAGGGCCAAACGAGTCACTTAGAACTTTCATCACCAAATTCAAGGGGGTGCTGTCAAAACTCCCAAGAATCTCGCAGCAGTCAGCTCTATCTGCCCTACGAAAAGGTTTATGGCATGATTCGAGGTTTAAAGAAGATCTAATACTTCACAAACCGGACACAATTCAAGACGCACTTTTCCGTGCAAATAACTGGATGGAAGTAGAAGACGAAAAAGAGAGTTTTGCGAAAAGGAACAAACAAGCAAAACCAGCGGTCACTTTCCCTACCAAAAAGTTTGAGCCTAGAGAGAACCAAGGACCTAAAAAGTTCGGATCGCAACCCCTCAACAATACCGTCGGGAAACAATTTCAAGGAAAAGGAAGGTCGAACACTTGGGTCCGTGACGGAAGTTTGCATTGTGACATCCATAAGGTAACCGGACACTTAACCAAAGATTGTAGTGTCCTCAAAAAGCACCTCGCAGAGCTGTGGGCCAGTGGAGATCTTTCTAAATTCAAGATAGAAGATTTCGTGAAAGAATATCACGAGGCGAAAGATACCCCTAAAGATCAGAATTTAAAAAGACCTAGGCAATCCAACGAAGAAGAACCTAGAAGTTCTAAAGGAAAAATCAATGTGATCATTGGAGGTTCCAAGCTTTGTCGGGATACGATCAATGCCATAAAGAAGCATAGGCGAAATGTTTTATTTAAAGCAAATTTAGGTGAAGAAATGGACTTTCAAGGCACGTCAATATCATTTGACGAAGAAGAAACATGTCACCTCGAAAGGCCTCATGATGACGCCCTAGTCATTACCTTAGACGTTGCCAACTTCGAAGTTTCGAGAATTCTCGTTGATACGGGCAGTTCGGTCGACTTAATCTTTTTAGGTACCCTGGAAAGAATGGGAATCAGTCGGGCAGATATTGTTGGACCGCCGTCTCCTTTGGTGGCATTCACAAGCGAATCGGCCATGTCTCTCGGGACGATCAAGCTACCAGTTCTTGCCATAAACGTGTCAAAGATAGTAGATTTTGTTGTTTTTGATAAACCAGCAGCCTACAACATCATCCTTGGGACTCCATGGATTTATCAAATGAAGGCAGTTCCCTCGACGTATCATCAGTGCATCAAATTTCCAACTCCTAGTGGAGTGGGAACAATTCGAGGAAGTCAAGAAGCTTCACGAACGTGTTATCTGACCAGTCATCGACTAAAGATCCAATAGCAGTTAACGAAACCTGCGAAGAAGGAAATTCCAAGATTTCCTAGTGGGCAAAAAGAAGACGATGTGGTAATCGAAGTAGTATTGGAAGAAGATAAACCAGATCGGAAAGTCCGAATTGGAGTCACTTTGACTGGCGAAATAAAAGAAGCTTTGATTGAACTTCTAAGGAAAAACAAGACGTCATTTGCATGGTCAGCGGCCGATATGCCTGGCATAGATCCAAGCATAATCTGCCACAAATTGAACGTAGATCCAAGTTTTAAGCCTGTGAAACAAAAGAGAAGGAAACTCGGAGTAGAGCGAGCAAAGGCAGTAAATGATGAAGTGGACAAACTATTAAAAATAGGATCTATAAGGGAAGTACAATACCCGGAGTGGGTAGCAAACACGGTCGTGGTCAAAAAGAAAAATGGAAAGGACAGGGTGTGTATCGACTTCACCGATCTCAATAAGGCATGTCCAAAAGATAGTTTTCCGCTCCCGCATATAGACCGGCTCGTAGAATCCACCGCTGGAAATGAGTTATTAACTTTCATGGATGCTTTCTCGGGTTATAATCAAATAATGATGGATCCCGAAGACCAAGAAAAGACGTCATTCATCACAGACAGAGGTACCTACTGTTATAAAGTAATGCCTTTTGGTTTAAAAAACGCAGGTGCCACTTATCAACGATTGGTCAACAAAATGTTCCATGAGCATCTCGGGAAGACAATGGAAGTCTACATAGACGATATGTTGGTTAAGTCTTTGAAGAAAGAGGATCACATTAAGCATTTGGAAGAGTGTTTCGAAATTCTCAACCGATATCAAATGAAGCTGAACCCGGCGAAGTGCACTTTCGGAGTTCCATCCGGAGAGTTCCTTGGTTATATCGTGACAAAAAGAGGAATCGAAGCTAATCCAAACTAAATTAATGCCTTTCTAAACATGCCATCCCCGAAGAACTTCAAGGAAGTACAGCGTCTGACTGGTCGAATTGCAGCCCTAAAGCGAAAGATCTAAGAATGGAAGCGTACCTTGAAGTAGTGAAGGGTCTTTCCAAGGACTTCAAGAAATTCGAACTAATTCGCATACCTCGAGGAGAAAACACAACTGCGGATGCACTTGCCGCATTAGCGTCAACATCAGATCCTGAACTAAAAAGAATCATTCCAGTTGAGTGTATCGCGGAGCGAAGCATTAAAACTGGCAAAGAAGTCCTCGCTGTTACAAGATCTCGAGCAGCAGCGCGTGAACGTGGCGAGCCCGAAGTCGAGTTGCCACCTGTTAAACGGAGGAAGTCGAAAAAGCACAACAAAGAGCCAGATGTACTTCCGGAAACTATTATAGAGACGGAACCGATAGTCGAGGGCGACCGTCCCGAACCAGACCTTGAACCAAATGAGCATCCCGAACCGGAACCGCGAGTATTTTATGAGATTGACCAAATTCCGGCTAAAGATTGGGGGGCTGATTGGAGGGAGCCAATAAAGCGCTACATCGTGACAGGCGAGCTCCCGAAAAACAAATGGCAAGCCAGAAAAATGAGAATCGTTAGCGCGAAATTTTGTCTATCGAAGGATACATTGTATAAGCGAGGTGTTAGCGACCCTTACCTGTTGTGCATCTTTGGGCCCGAAGTCGAAGTCGTCATAAGAGAAGTACATGAAGGTCTATGTGGGAGTCATGCATCTGGAAGGGCCATGGCTTTTAAAATAAAAAGAATGGGTTATTATTGGCCCACTATGATCACGGATTGTGTCAAGTCTGCTCGAAGGTGTAAACGCTGTCAACTCCATGCACCATTGATTCATCAACCTTCGGAGTTATTCTCCTCCATTTCTGCCCCGTACCCGTTTATGAGGTGGTCGATGGATATCATTGGACCATTGCACAGATCAACCCGAGGAGCACAGTACCTATTGGTCTTAACGGATTATTTTTCAAAGTGGATCGAAGCTGAAGCATATGCTAGCATCAAAGATTCGGCGGTGAATACTTTCATTTGGAAGAATATCATATGCCGACATGGGGTTCCATACGAGATAGTTACTGATAATGGGCCACAGTTCATTTCGCACGAATTCGAAGCTTTCTGCTCAGAATGGGGGATCAAGGTCAGTTATTCCACTCCACGGTATCCACAAGGAAATGGCCAAGCTGAAGCTGCAAACAAAACAATTTTGAGCAATCTCAAAAAACGCTTAAGTCACTTAAAAGGAGGATGGTATGATGAACTCCAACCCATCCTATGGGCTTATCGAACAACCCCTAGGCGGCCTACCGGAGAAACTCCGTTTTCTCTAGTTTATGGCATGGAAGCAGTAGTACCGGCTGAACTCAATGTGCCTGGTCTTCGCCGAACGGAAGCACCATTGAACGAAGAGGAGAATTCAGCAATGCTCGATGACTCGCTGGATACCATTAATGAAAGACGAGATCAAGCTTTAATTCGGATACAGAATTACCAGCAGGCAGCAGCTCGATACTACAATTCCAAAGTCAAAAGCAGACCATTCTTTGTAGGCGATTACGTGCTAAGGCGAGTTTTTGATAATAAAAAAGAAGAAGGCGCGGGCAAACTCGGCATTAATTGGGAAGGACCTTATATTGTTACCGAAGTGGTTCGAAATGGCGTTTATAGGTTAAAGGACTTAGAAGGCAGTCCAGTCCAGCGACCTTGGAACGTGATCAATCTAAAAAAGTTTTATGTTTAATACGCATTTTGTTATGTACATGAACTACGGTGTGGCTTGATCCCGAAATGGGTACGTAGGCAGCTCAAAAAAGAGTTCAGCTACTAATAATAAAAATTCGTTTTATTTCTTAGGAAAAGAGTTCGACTATGCGAACATACAAGATGAAGAGTTCGGCTGTGCGAACATACAAGAAATCGAAAGAAAAACATTTATTCAAACGAGCAAGACAAAGTGTCGGTCTTCGCACACTTCGAGTTAGGAAAACCCTCCCGGAGAGCAGAACACTTGAACCCCTTGACCTGCGAGGTCTAGAACTGGCATCATACAATCCGGGATTCGAGCAAAGTCAGAGATCCCGAGTTCGATCCAATCTCCGGGGTGAGAGCCGAGGATATGAAGATCTCGTGACACCGTAGTAAGCCTGCGTTGCATTCGGTTAATCCTTTTCCGAAGCCTCTTCTTTTCCAACGTAAGCTTCCGGTGTTGAAGCGCAAGCGCCTCTATGAATGCCATCGCTGTTCCTTGGTCCCTGATTGGGAGATTTCTGATCAAAGCACATGGAGCTCGGATCTGGGATCTAAAGAAACCGCGAGGTGGAGAAGATCGTCTGTTTGGCTCATTTGGAACATCTTCGTCTATCATTCCGATTCTGGAGAAGTCCGGCAAAGATTCTGAACATCGAAGGTTAAAATCCATATCTGCAGAAGTAAGAAGAATAGTGAGGAGTAAAGGAAAATTGAGACTACAATTTATAGGAACGTTATGTCCCTGTTAAGCTGCGGATCCCATCCTAGGAATGGAGTGATTCGCGGAGAGATTTATGTTCTCAACCCGATCCTGCATTAAAAGACGTATCTCCAAGAATGATATGAGAATCAAAATGTTTCCATAAATAAAGGAGCCAAGGCCCATTACGAGTTCAGAACAAAGAGGAAAAAGAAAGAAAAAAAGAACAAAGTTAGGGAACATTTATGGAAGGGGCTCAGGAACAGGCTCCCTCATCGCCGATGTGGAATTCGAAGTGGAAGCACCGTTCCTGCCCTCAACCTCGGGTTCATTCGGGACACGTTTCAAGGGATTGTCATCATTTTCCTCGTCTTCCTCTTCGCTATCAGCAAGAGCAGCTTCAGTCGGAGCGTTCACCGGTCCCCGAACTTGACCTTTAGCACGGAGATACATCCGGAGCATCCTCGGGATCTCAGCGATGCAGTCGAAGTTCCTCCACTCCCACTGAAAGGGATCACTTTCCAGGGCTCTCACTTTCCTCTCCACTCAAGCAATACGAGCCTCGAGTGTTTGCCTCTTAAGGCCCAGCCGCTGCCTCTCGTCGCA
This sequence comes from Arabidopsis thaliana x Arabidopsis arenosa, assembly GCA_019202795.1. NCBI lineage: Eukaryota > Viridiplantae > Streptophyta > Magnoliopsida > Brassicales > Brassicaceae > Arabidopsis > Arabidopsis thaliana x Arabidopsis arenosa. Next base: position 2,179,672 of record CM032919.1, on the reverse strand, counting down.
CAAACGGCGATGTTTGTCGACAACCTGTCACCAAAAAGAATAAATTAAAGAGAAAGGCATAAGGTTTTGGTCAAGAAAGTCGAACTTTTACCTTGTCCATGAAGTCGTAAGCCTCTTTCTTTTCCCTCGAAGGGAAGTGGAACACAGCATGAGGAAAGAGAACGCCGGCCGGTTCGAAGCCATCGCCGGACAGGAAAAGAGGACTGCCAGGATCGGTGGGAACCACAGTTGCGTTTTCCATTGTTATAAAAATTATCGAGAGAATTTTGGAAAAATTTAGAGATAAACCTGCCTCTACTTATAATAGGTCTAGGGTTTATCTCGAAACCATAATTTAATGATGATAGTGTGCCCGAGTGGATTAAACTGTTTTTGGAAATAGAGAAGCAGTTATTGCCTTAAAGGCGTGCGACTTTCCCTATTTTCAAGAAAGGGAAAGGTCAACCGTCGCATTTAAGGCAAGAAGCCCGTTAAGCACAAAAGTTTTGAAGGCCCAAGCCCAACAAATTCACCGAGTTGACTAAACCCGAAGTGGGGAACTCGCGTTAAGCCGAGCTCAGTTCTCGCATTCTAAGAGAAAGGCCTGATCAGCCTAAAAATCTCGAAAAAACCTAGCCACAAGGCCAAGAAGTGTTAAAAAGCGGACTTTGCAAACCCGCATATAATTTTTTAACCAAAGCCCCCTCGGGATCTAGACCTAAAACAGAAAAAGGTTTAAAAGCCTCCTCAGGCAAATATCTTGTTCAAAAGAAATTAATAATAAAGCCTCCTTAGGCAAAAGCAAAAACATAAAGGTTCAAGTCTCAAAAATATATAATAATGGGACAAGCCCCATTTCGAAGTGGACGCAGCCACTACGGATCAGCAGGCACTTCGACCTCCACTTCGATTGTCGGGTTTCCATCCGCTTCCTTGGCCGGGACTTGTTCAGGGGAAGTTCCATGTTCATTCACTGCGGTACAAACATCTCCTGGGATGACCTTCGGTGCAGCAGGGACTTCGGATGAGACGACGCCCTCCGTCTCACTTGGACCTATAAAAGATGGTTCGGATCAAACAAGAGGCAAAAAGAAGGACGTAAGCATCAAGAACTAGCGTTTACCTGCCCAATCTAACCCTGATTCACTTAGGGGAGGAGATTCAGTAAAAAATTCCGCAAAGTCCTGAGGGTTGAAGGACGAAGCGGGAAGAGCTGCCAGACGATTTTTCTTTTCAGACAAACTAGACGCCAGCTAGGATCTCTCTTTAACTTCGGAGAAATCGTCGTCGTGAATTTGATCCAGCAAGATTAGGTTGCTCTCGTGCTCTTTGATGTCTGACTCCAGATCTGATTTAACCTTTTCAGTTTGAATAAAGCGGATGGCTCCTTGAATCAACTCCATCCCTCGTCCCTTTACCTCTTTTCTGGCCTTCGACGCCGACCTTGCCAATTCGGAATCACGCAACTTGGTAATCGCGTTGTACTTCGCGCAAAGTTCAATGAGTTGGTTATTCAGGGCGTCGGCGGATGATTCAGATTCGTGAAGCCTACCCTGAACACCAGACAGCTCGTTCTGTAGTTGGTAATTCTGGTCATACTGGTCCTTCAGATCCCCCTTTATCTTCTCAAGCTCAGATTTGAGGCCGTCTACTCGGTCTTCCAGTTGTTGCTTAGAGCCCGAAGATGATTGAAGGTCGGACTCAAGAGTAGTAAACTTGCCTCTCCATAATTCAATCTCCTGTTGTTGACTGAGTAACAACCCTTCATAGTGTTCGATCATGTCGTTGAGTTCGCTGTTCGCCTGGCATTTTGTATAAACTCGAAATGATGAACCAGGTGGAAAGTTAACATAAAAGGGAGAATGAAGTAAGACTAACCCGAGATGAGTGATGCGCATGAAGCAAATAGCGTTCGCGAATTGCAGGACGCCACTTGTCGAACTCCGGCAGAATTAGACCCGACCGAGTCTTAAAGCATCGAAAGACGCTGCCTTCTTTCTCCATAGCTATGAAGGAAGAAGAAGGAATTGTAATATTTTGAATCAAGATGAAGTGAAAGCCCTTAAGGTTGCCTAAACCATTACCTGTAAGCGATTTGATCTGTGGGACAAGAGCAGGTCTTGACTTCGGGGGAGCATCTTGAGATTCAGAACTTTCTTTCTGAGGAGATACGTTCCGAGCAGTCTTCTCACCACTATGTTGGGAAGACATGTCAACTGGAGGAGGAGGACCCATCAGTTCAGCAGGAGGGGACGAACGAGGAGAACGCTCAGTTCGGGCCCTCGACTTCTCTCTTTGTGGAGAAGAGTCACTGCGAGAAGATTTGTCTCTCTTCCTGCGAATCAAATTCTTAAGCGGTTCGAGGAGAACGGTCACCATGGCGTTCACGACGAGGCGTTAGCCTGTAGGCACCCGTAGATCTGGCCCCTTCAGCGGTACCGTCGTCGACTAACAATGACCGACTGTAATCTTTTTTGTCAAAGGCAGCCGCGAGCAACGCTTTGTTCCCATCACAAGCCTTTGTGATCGGAGTAGAAAGCTTCTTGCGTTGGGCAGCAAGGGCCCGAGCCGACATACCCTGAGACGGGGGAGGGGGCGGAAGGCGTTGAAGTTGACCAGGAGGGCTCATCCTGAGTTTTCGATTAGCTTCTATGAATCGGTCAAGGGTGAAAGAATTCCAAATGGTTTCCCCTTCGAGGAGGATTTTGAAGAATCTGACGAAGTCCTCAGTTGGGAGAGTTGGAGCGATGAAGGCTGCACAATGAAACAACGAATTTAATTAGTAAAACAACAAGGTGATTAAAAAAAAACTATCTGCAACCTAATTTCTACCGGGCTTCGCAGACCACTTCGATGGAAGTACATCGGAGAGATTTCCGATCGAAGCAGGAGATTTCTTAATCAGGAACCAAGGATGGTGCCAGTTTTCATCCTTGTTCGGGAGATGCGAAATGATGTTCCTGTTGGCGTTCGGGTACGCCGAAAAATACCCCGCTTTCTTTGATGAACTCCTCACGCTTAGAAGTTCGTTCAGCTCGGGGACTCCGATGATATATCCAGCCTCCGCCGCAACGGTTATGATCCCGAGAATGGTTCGAAGGAGATTGGGGGTCAGCTGAGGAAGAGAAATTTCTAGAGCCGCTAAATACCGGACTAAGGCTTCGGGAAGAGGGAAGGTCAATCCACATCCCTTGAAGTAGATTTCATAAACGCAAAAGTAACCATCACGGTGATCCTCCGGGGACTCCGTAGGATCGGCCATCTTCGATTCCGCCATCACGTCAGGTGGAAGTCGGCAGAGTTCTTTCAATCGTTGAAGGGATTGAATGGTACAAGTAGATCTGTAGTGAGGTCCGGCGATATCGTTAGGACGAGTGCAATCGTCAAGGCTAGAACGTTTCCCGTCATAAGACGGAGACTCAGGTCTATCGGAGTCGGAAGACATCGAAGGAAATGGGAAAACTCAAGTTCCAGAAGAGAAAGTTTGACGAAAGAAACAGAAAGACTTGGCAGGGAAAAACAAAGAAAATTTTTACTAGAAGATAAAGATGAAAAAGGTTACCTCACGCAAACTAAGTGGTAATGATGGAACCGCCTTGGTAGTCGTGGGGGAAGTGGAAAGGTTTTTCCCCGTTTTAATAGTAAATAATTAAGATACGGTCATGATGGTGACAGATGTCACGCGATCGAATATGGGTAATACCGAAATTAAAGGATTGACAAAATCTTGGCGGGAAAACCAGAAGATCCCACGGGCGCAATCTTTGGTCACTAAGACGATTAAGTCCTCCGAATTGGGATAGCACTTCGAAGAACTTGGGGGGCTAATTGTTGGTGTCGGATCCCGCACCAGTGGACCGGGACCAACCAAAGATTGCCACGTAATCAAGATGAAGGCCCGCAAAGGATAAGGCCCATTAAGCCCATGGATCACAAGATATAATCGAAGTGGGCATCACCAGAAAGAGAACCCGGAGTGGTCACACCTCGGGATATGACTCGGAGTCGAAGTCGGATGACTTGGGCCAAAAGGCGAAGCCCATGAAGATCGGAGTCAATTCAAATTCAAACGTTGGGCATTAAAACTCGAAGACCAAAACGGACGCATTTAAGAGAGAGTAATTATGTTTAATTGAGAGTTAAATGTCGTTTGTCAATATAAATAAGAGGGCTAATAGCCATGTAGAGGAGACGCAATTTTTCTAGCAAATACACTATAATCATTTTCCATTTCAATTCATAGCTTTTTCATCATATTTTTGTCCTCAAGAATAATCATTCCCACTAATTAAACAAATATTCAAGTGTGCGAATCCGACATCCACAATTCTCATGAAACTCTTCATCACTGATACTTGCATCATCGTCATCACTTTGATCAGTATCACTTTCAATTACAGCTCGTGTTGCAGACGCTGATGCAGACCCTGACACAGACGCTGATACACCTCCTACTACAGATGTTGACTCAAAAGTTGTAAACGCCACAAAACTCTTCAACTCTTCACCATCATCTGAATCAGTTTCTGAGTTATTCATAATATTTTTCTTCTTCTTTGGCTTTAGCAAATTCGCACATTCCAAACGCATATGTCCAAAACCTTTGCACTCAAAACATTGTATGCCCTTTGATGAAGTGCCCAACTCTTCTCTTTTTCCATTAGCCCTAAGCCCGTGAAGAGATCTGTTTCCCTCATTCCATGAGAACCGCTTCTTGAATGGCAAACTCAATATCTCCATCAATCTTGATATTAAACTCTGTCTTACTTCCTGACCGATCTCCTGAACGATTTCCTGACCTCACCCTTGATCTACCCGAAACAAGACTAAATCTCTATCGAGAACCCGCTCTGATACCAATTGTAAATGCGGATGAGGTAAGATAAATTGCAGAAAGTAAACGAGACAAGAAATTTGTTAACGAGGTTCGGTTTTTCCTACTCCCCGGGACCAAGTCCAGATTTCGATTTCACTAGAACAAGAAAGCAAATTACAACCAATTCGCAAACGCGTAAAACAAGCCCAACCCTCTTGATTTACCGCTCCCTTCTATAACGTGAAACCTTAAGGATAATCTCTATCCTTAACTAAACTCCCCTCGAGTCTAGATTTAATCAGGATAACCTAACCCTGAGCTAAACTCCCCTTGAGCCTAGACTTCAAAACAAACCACTTGATCACACAAGCACAAACCCGCAAAACTAAGTTGCACAAAACCGCGAAACTATGTCGCACACACTCTCAGAAAGCTCTCAATGATTTGTCTCTATGCCTCAGCTCTCTTGCCTCTCAAAGACGTCCTCAGCTCCTCCTTATATAGCCAAAACGATTTCCTAATCACCATAAGAGAAGATTTCCAATTTCCATAAGGAAAAGTAAATTTCCTTTTACACTTTTCCTTTTCTTCATTAAACTCCACTTTCATCAAGTCCTTTAAGTCCTTTTTCCTTTGTGATTCATCCTCTAAACACGCTCCAAACATATCTTCTCAAACCTTCTGGAAACCGACACTCACACAAAAACAGTCGCATCTTGACTTACTTCTTGAATCATTCAGAAACTCCATCAGACAAAATCTTGTATTACTTCTTGACTCATTCAACAACTTCATCAGACTGCAGCTACATCTTCACTCAAAGCAATAAAAGTTGAGGTGCAAAACAGAGTATCGAGAGAGGAGATACGACATCAACAAAGACTTGAAGCTGTCCAGGTATGGCTTACCCGTGTCGATAGCATTGATTTACAAATCAAAAATCTACTTAGTACTTGTCCCGTTCAGCTCCAGAAGTTGTGTCTCTGTGGTTTATGTTCAAAAAATGTATGTTCGAGCTACAGTTATGGGAAAAGGGTATTCTTGTTGTTGGAAGAGGTTAAGAAACTCAACTTAGAGAGTAATTTTGAAGTGGTTACTAAGCCTGCCCCGATATCTGAAGTTGAGAAGAGGTTTACTCAGCCTACTATTGGTCAGGAAAAGATGTTTGAAACAGCATGGAATCGCCTTATAGAAGATGGAGTCGGAATCATGGGTTTGCACGGCATGGGTGGTGTAGGAAAAACTACCCTTTTCCGTAAAATCCACAATAAGTTTGCTGAAATACCTGGTAGATTTGACGTTGTGATATGGATTGTGGTGTCGCAAGGCGCAAAGATTTCAAAGCTTCAAGAAGATATTGCAGAAAAACTACACCTTTGTAACGAGATGTGGAAACACGAGAACTCACATTTTTTTCGGGATCATGTTCTATCAATTACCTGCAAACCACTATCACAAAACTCATCAAACCGTACTAGACTGTACTTCGCCATAACCGTAGCAACAAAATTAAGTCCCGAGATCTAAAAGAACTTTCAGAGTCAGATAACTTAATCTTTTAACATTCATTAGCAGTGGCGTGTATTCTCACAAAGGGGGTATCGAACACGGGCTTGGTCAAAAAGGGTTAATATTTGGTGGCTCAAAGTGTTTCGGGTTCTCAAACAATGTAAAACGGATGCATGTCATTATGCGAAATCACAGTGAGACACAGACCAACTAGGAGGTACATAGTTTCCCTTAAGCTCGGATCAAATCAACCAACACACTACCCCCAATCAAATCAATGTGTACCCTTGATGCTTATCAATATACCCAATAATAACTCGACATTTCCGGTTCCGATTACTCTCCTTTCCCGCTCCTTCTTTTTATTTTTGATTTTTTTTTTTTTTTTTGAATAGAAGCGGGGGAGTGGAACCGGTGTCTCACAAAAATCTGCATCAAGAAAAATCGCAAACAGCAGCATATGCCCATGAATATAACCTCTAAACCACAATGGCTCAATCTCATCACATATCAACAACCAGTAAACTACAACTCACTATCCTAACAAAAGGAAAGCTATGTCGGTCCGTATACTCCGTAGTTTTCGCACATGGATGCATATCATGATGATCATATAAGAATGCATGAGGTTTCAAACAATGGGTGGGGAAACAGGTGCGGTACTAGACTAAAAATGAGTCTAGCCATTCATAGTTAGCAAAGAGTGGTAAAAATGATGCGAACAAAACTCTGAATGTATGATCCATTACATGATTCTCAAGCCCCTAAGTGAGATAAATTAAGTCCAGATTAAGTTCAAGTATATAAGATTAAGCTCAATTCATCCGAATTTCAAAGAGATAGAGACTACTATTAAGCGATCTAGTGATGGATTTTCCTGAACTTCCAAGTTATCAGCGAGTAAAGGTAAAATGGTCCCAAGGCAATGAAATCAAACATGGTGCAAATCCCTAAGAAAAGATCATAGTTCTCAGAGAACATTTTGACTCAATAAAAGACACGATTTTGACTCGATAAAACAGACTCGATGACTCAAAAGAAAAACATCAAAAGAAACAACCAAAGCAAACTCGATTAGTAGAAAAATGACATCCTCCCCCCGACTTGCTTCACACCGACTCGGTGTGAAAACAATTCGAAAGGAAAATGCTAGACACACTCAAAAGAAAAAAAAAATGAAAATGCGAAAAAGAGAAAGAGAAAACTTACTTGGGATACATGGTGGGTTGCCTCCCACAAAGCGCTTGTTTTAGGTCGTAAGCTTGACCGCTCAACACAAAATATTAATCATAAGAATCAAAAGGTTGTGCCAGTGGACCTTTTGTCCTTCTCCTGTTAGTGAAAAAAATGAGATGTGCCAAGTAACACACAATTATCCATGGTAAAGAGATAAAATTTACATCAAGAAAAATTACTACAAATGTAGCATAAACTTTGAAATATTCCGTGATAGTTGAATGCTCATGAGGATCAAATGCATTTGGAGGAAAAATGAAGTCAATTTCCTGGTTACATGATGTTTGAACAAAATAGTCAACTTCATCCCCATTAATCTCATATAGCACAATATCTCCATCTATATAATCAACCTCAAGATCTTCATTCACATGCAAAATCTTATCAATATCAAGCACAACTCCTAGGAAAGATTCATCAAGAAGAGATCTAGATATTTTAGGCATTGAAAACTTAAACTCGAGATCATGAACATTCAAAGCACAATGATATTCAATATCAAAACATATATCATGGTAATCCCTAGCAAGTTTTGCTGCTCTTAAAGTATCTAGTTGTTGAGACTCACATATCAAATTATAACATTCATCAATGATCATGGGAGTATGCAAACTAGAAGTCACATCTTCAATACATGGCATATGAATGTCCTCAACATCATGAATTTCAAGGGTTGAAACGCATGTACCTTCTAATTCGCTTGGTGGAACCCAATATATTACCTTTTCAAGCGCACGGGCTTCTTGTTCTTCATAGAATGTGACTTCTATTCCTTCACATGCTGCCCGGTGTGATAAGAGATTACACCGGATCAAGATCGCTAAATCACTCCTAACAAATGTCGGATGTTCGTTGTGAAGTTCATCCAACTTCACTTTTTGTTCGGGTGTAAGAATACTCTCATCAAATGGTGGCTCCACATATGGTTCATCATCTTCTTCTTGCGGCCAATCATTGTATTCCATGGCATAAAAAAAAAAATGAAAGTTAGTAATAAATAAAAATGCTCTAGACTAAAAACTAATCCTAAATCCTTAGGTAACGCAATTGGTCCCCGGCAACGGCGCCAACTTGATTGCTCGAGTAATTACCCGAAATATTAACCGCTAGGTAGTATATTCGAGGTCGATCCACAAGGACCAAAGATACTCTAAGGACTTCCGAGACTCGTTCTTAGCTAAAGCGAAAAGGTTGTTTGTTTGGTTTTCAGAATTGTAAAATAAAAATGCAAATAAATTAAACGATTTAACTTCAAGATTTAAAGACATGGGGCATTAGGGTATTTCAGAGATCAACGAATAATGGAAATATGAAACCAGGAATTCAATAATTAAGAACCGTTCTCAAACATGAACACATTTAAACCAATTCTCTTTCAAGACATTAATCACTAAATTTGACTATTCGATTACTAAACTTTCGCATGCAATTTCCTAGTCAAATTCGCATTACCAAACAAGTTCATTAAGTTCACAATGCGTCCTAACGTCAACTTTCGTTGGCTAGAAATACATTGCTCAATCCACATTCTTTCAGGCATTCTATCGAACACTTTTGATGCATAGAAAAACCTAGAATCTACAACAGGGTGATCAATCCTATTCTAGCATTAAGAACATGTGAATCAAAGAACCTAGAGAATGAGAATTCCTAATAGCAATCAATCTATTAATCCATTGAATCTCCTAATTAGAACCCTAAAACCCAATTGAGAACTACTCCCACATAGAAAAAGAGATGACAAAAATCAATGAAGAAAACATGATGAAATTGTAGAAATAACAAGAAAGGGTTTAGAAATCTTCTCCAAGTGTCAAGAGGATGGATTCCTTTGCCCAAGGTTGTTTACAAACCAAAGAACCAAGTTTAGAACTGAAAAATATCAAAGATCCTCTGTAAAGAGTCGAGCATAGGGTTTTAAAACAATAGGAAACGAGCCGGGTCGGATCTGGAGTGAATCGGGTCGAATCTGGGCCAAAAATACGTTTGGGGAAGGGATCGATCGATCCGGTGGGTGGATCGATCGATCCCGAGTCACTGGAAACTGCTTCTCGTCCGTCAGAGGATGGGATCGATCGATCCGGTGGGTGGATCGATCGATCTGGATCTTCTGGTCTCCAACTCCGCAACTGCTTCAAATGCTCGGCAGAATGACCTGTCTTCACTAATTCGGGTATAATGTCATCTAAAACTATGGTACAAGAATGGGAGCATGCAATTGATGTTTTGACTAGATCCGCGGCAGAATTTTCTGACATGGAAAATAAAATTCTTCCAATTCTGAAGTACAGCTACGATAGCTTGGTAAAAAACAAAATCAAGTCGTGTTTCCTGTATTGTGCTCTGTGTCCAGAAGATTTTAACATACAAAAAGAGGAGTTGATAAACTACTGGATATGCGAGGGATTCATCGGAGACTACTCTGTTATAAAAAGTGCCATGAATAAGGGTTATGCGATACTTGGCACCCTTATTCGCGCAAATTTATTAACAGAGATTGGTTCAAGAAGAGTTGTGATACATGACGTGGTTCGTGAAATGGCTCTATGGATTGCATCCTATTTTGGGAAACAGAAAGAGACTTTTATTGTGCAAGCAAGAGTTGGATTACTAAAAATACCAAAAGTAAAGGATTGGGGAGCTGTGAGAAGAATGTCATTAAATAATAATGATATTGAAGAGATAACCTGCGGGTCCAAGTGTTCTGAACTTACAACTTTGTTCCTTCAAGAGAATCAATTGAAGAACCTCTCAGGTGAATTCATTCAGTCTATGCAAAAGCTAGCTGTTTTGGATCTATCAGGTAATGAAAACTTCAGTGAACTTCCAGAGCAGATATCAAAGCTGGCGTCCTTGCAGTATCTTGACTTGTCTTTTACAAGTATAGAGCTATTGCCTGTTGGTTTCCAGGAGTTGAAAAAGCTAGCTCACCTGAATTTGGCTTCTACAGAGAGACTTTGTAGTATCAGTGGGATATCAAAGTTGTCGAGTTTAAAAATTTTGAAACTACGAAATTCCAAAGTTCATATCGATGCAAGCTTAGTGAAGGAGCTGCAGCTCTTGGAGCATCTACAAGTTCTAACCATAACGATAACGGATTTGGCTTGGGAACTACTATTAGGGGATGAAAGGTTGGCAAACTGCATCAACTTGTCTGCAAATTCTCGGATTCCAACAAAAGTCATTTGATATATCATTACTGGTGAGTATGAAGAATCTTAGTGAGCTCTGGGTGGAAGTAATCATAGTGAGTATATCACAAGCGCAGAAACTAGAATTCTTTTTTTTTTGTTATGTTTTGTTTTACTGAGCTTCTTTCATGTATGAACATCATAAAATTTCCAAAGCCAACAGAGTGCTCAATAGAAAAGATGAATCTACCATGTGAAAACAAAGACACACGATGCCTAAATCGAGTCCTCTTCAGAAAGAGATGCAAGGCAGAGCCTTCTTCACCATTGTGACTTTGATATACAATTAGATGCGAAACGGTAACGTTTTATTGTTGCAATCTCATATTTTCTTTCGCAAGTATCAGATTTTCGTTAGTCATCTTAAATACCAATTCTTTGTACATCATATGCAAGTTCTAACGTACAGAGTTAGGTTTGAATCAAATATGTAGGCGAGGGCCTCGATCAAAGGTTGGTGATGAACTGCATCACTTCTCTGCTTATTCATGCTTTTCAAGAAAAGCCATTCAATATATCATCACTGGCTAGTATGGAAAATCTTCATTATCTCTATGTCGAAACTCGAAAATAGTCATGTCTAGGAGATTGTTTACATATAGATTGCAGAGAAAGCTAGATGGACGCGTCTAATTTACTCAAATCCGACAATTCCATGCTTTACCAATACCAGCCTTTTAGACGTGTTTATACGTGAGTGCAGTGGTATGAAGGATCTGGTTTTGGCTTCTGTTTGCTCCAAACCTTGTCTGCCTGGAAATTAGGTGTCATTAATTTTTCAAAATTTAAAGAAAGATGTGTATATTCTACTCTTCTAATGATCAAATCACAGAAAAACTCATTCTTCTTCTTTTCCATTTTTACTTGTTCAACAAGAAATATATGGGATGAGAAAAATATTATATGAAAACCGAATAAAATAAGCTGAATTGCGATTCCTCACTGGCTAAAAGCAGAGTCCGTGGCTTCTTCTTATGTTGTTCTCTCTTTCTTCTTGTAATTTGTGATGTGTTGTTCACTTGGATTATGTTTTTTCATTTCCGTATCGTATTACTTAAAACGAATTGAATTAAATCTTTTTCAAACTACACATTTACACACTCAACAGTGTATGCTTTTTGGTTCTTCATAATTTCTTTTCTAGTACTCAGTCCTATTTTCAATTTATTTCGTTACAAGATTTGATATCAGAGTAACATAATACTTAAATGGTTCTACCACTCTGCTGTGGGATGGTAAAATAAACTAAATTGCAAGCATGACAGAAAGAATTATTCAATTTTTACTCTATAGTCTACACGAAAATGAAAGACAGTTGTCATTTTGAAAAGTCATTAATGCATTTAGACGCCAATATTATTGCAGCAAAAGCGATAGTTGTTTGGACTCTAGCTGACCAAAAATAAGAATAATCAAAGTCCTTCACATGGAGAATGGGTGGTCTGAAAATCAACGACGACTGAAATATCTTCTTTTCTTCTTTCTTTCTTTGATAACCACCCGTATTGAAGAAAGATGTTATCTACCTATATTTTCACCTGAAACACTTCTTCAGCTTCATCTTTAGCTTCGTTGTTGCTTGGTTGAAATACTACCTCTTTCTTTCAACATGGGGAATTGTGTGTCTTTCCAACTTTCTTGCGATCAAACGCTGAATCACATCTTTAGATTCTTACGTGGTAAAGGTTATATTCGAAACCTCAAGAAGAATCTCACAGCTCTCAACAGGGAAATGGAAGATCTCAATGTAAATGCGGATGAGGTAAGATAAATTGCAGAAAGTAAACGAGACAAGAAATTTGTTAACGAGGTTCGGTTTTTCCTACTCCCCGGGACCAAGTCCAGATTTCGATTTCACTAGAACAAGAAAGCAAATTACAACCAATTCGCAAACGCGTAAAACAAGCCCAACCCTCTTGATTTACCGCTCCCTTCTATAACGTGAAACCTTAAGGATAATCTCTATCCTTAACTAAACTCCCCTCGAGTCTAGATTTAATCAGGATAACCTAACCCTGAGCTAAACTCCCCTTGAGCCTAGACTTCAAAACAAACCACTTGATCACACAAGCACAAACCCGCAAAACTAAGTTGCACAAAACCGCGAAACTATGTCGCACACACTCTCAGAAAGCTCTCAATGATTTGTCTCTATGCCTCAGCTCTCTTGCCTCTCAAAGACGTCCTCAGCTCCTCCTTATATAGCCAAAACGATTTCCTAATCACCATAAGAGAAGATTTCCAATTTCCATAAGGAAAAGTAAATTTCCTTTTACACTTTTCCTTTTCTTCATTAAACTCCACTTTCATCAAGTCCTTTAAGTCCTTTTTCCTTTGTGATTCATCCTCTAAACACGCTCCAAACATATCTTCTCAAACCTTCTGGAAACCGACACTCACACAAAAACAGTCGCATCTTGACTTACTTCTTGAATCATTCAGAAACTCCATCAGACAAAATCTTGTATTACTTCTTGACTCATTCAACAACTTCATCAGACTGCAGCTACATCTTCATTCTCCCCCTTTTTGACTATGTTTGTGAACTCATCAGTTTCTAACTCCAAAACAACATCAAGAAACACATCATCATTCTCCCCCTGAATGAGTCATTAAATGCCATTATTATTGCAACAAATGTGATAGTTGTTTGGACTCTAGCTGACCAAAAATAAGAATAATCAAAGTCCTTCACATGGAGAATGGGTGGTCTGAAAATCAACGATGGCAATATCTTCTTTTCTTCTTTCTTTCTTTGATAACCACCCGTATTGAAGAAAGATGTTATCTACCTGAAACACTTCTTCAGCTTCATCTTTAGCTTCGTTGTTGCTTGGTTGAAATACTACCTATTTCTTTCAACATGGGAAATTGTGTATCTTTCCAACTTTCTTGCGATCAAACGCTGAATCACATATTTAGATGCTTTTGTGGTAAAGGTTACATACGAACCCTCAAGGAGAATCTCACGGCTCTGAAGAGGGAAATGGAAGATCTCAAAGCAATAAAAGTTGAGGTGCAAAACAGAGTATCGAGAGAGGAGACACGACATCAACAAAGACTTCAAGCTGTCCAGGTATGGCTTACCCGTGTCGATAGTATTGATTTACAAATCCAAATCCTACTTAGTACTAGTTCCGTTCAGCTTCAGAAGTCATGTCTCTGTGGTTTATGTTCAAAAAATGTATGTTCGAGCTACAGTTATGGGAAAAGGGTATTCTTGTTGTTGGAAGAGGTTAAGAAACTCAACTCAGAGAGTAATTTTGAAGTGGTTACTAAGCCTGCCCCGATATGTGAAGTTGAGAAGAGGTTTACTCAGCCTACGATTGGTCAGGAAAAGATGCTCGAAACAGCATGGAATCGCCTTATAGAAGATGGAGTCGGAATCATGGGTTTGCACGGCATGGGTGGTGTAGGAAAAACTACCCTTTTCCGTAAAATCCACAATAAGTTTGCTGAAATACCTGGTAGATTTGACGTTGTGATATGGATTGTGGTGTCGCAAGGCGCAAAGATTTCAAAGCTTCAAGAAGATATTGCAGAAAAACTACACCTTTGTAACGAGATGTGGAAGAACAAAAGTGAAAGTGATAAGGCCGCTGATATACACAATGTTTTACAGAGGAAGAGATTTGTTTTGATGTTAGATGATATATGGGAGAAAGTGGATTTTGAAGCCCTCGGGGTTCCAGTACCGACCAGAGAAAATGGATGCAGAGTAGCATTCACCACTCGTTCCCGAGAAGTATGTGGGCGGATGGGGGATCATGAACCAATGGAAATTCAATGTTTGGGACCAAAGGAAGCATGGGAATTGTTTAAAAACAAGGTCGGAGACAACACATTAAGAAGAGATCCGGTCATTGTCGAGCTTGCAAGAAAGGTCGCTGAAAAATGTCGTGGGCTGCCACTGGCGCTCAATGTCATTGGTGAGGTGATGGCATCTAAAACTATGGTACAAGAATGGGAGGATGCAATCGATGTTTTGACAACATCCGCCGCAGAGTTTCCTGACGTCAAAAATAAAATTCTTCCAATTCTAAAGTATAGCTACGATAGCTTGCTGGATGAAAATATCAAGACGTGTTTCCTATATTGTGCTCTCTTTCCGGAAGATTATGAGATACATAAAGAAACGTTGATAGACTACTGGATATGCGAAGGATTCATTGGAGACTACTCTGTTATAAAAAGAGCGAGGAATAAGGGTTATACGATGCTCGGTACCCTTATCCGTGCAAATTTACTAACGGAGGTTGGTAAAACAAGGGTTGTGATGCATGACGTGGTTCGCGAAATGGCTTTATGGATTGCATCCGATTTTGGGAAACAGAAGGAGAATTTTGTGGTGCGAGCAGGAGTCGGATTACATGAAATACCAGAAGTCAAGGATTGGGGAGCTGTGAGAAGAATGTCATTAATGAATAATGATATTGAAGAGATAACATGTGCTTCCAAGTGTTCTGAACTTACAACTTTGTTCCTTCAACATAATCAGTTGAAGAATTTCTCTGGTGAATTCATTCGGTGTATGCAAAAGCTAGTTGTTTTGGATCTGGCATTGAATCGCTACTTTAATAAACTTCCAGAGCAGATATCAGAGCTGGCCTCCTTGCAGTATCTTGACTTGTCGTATACAAATATAGAGCAACTGCCTGTTGGTTTCCATGAGTTGAAAAATTTAACTCAACTGAATTTGAGTATTACAAAGAGACTCTGTAGTCTTGGTGGGATATCAAAGTTATCGAGTTTAAGAATTTTGAAACTACTACGTTCTAATGTTCATGCCGATGTAAGCTTAGTGAAGGAGCTGCAGCTCCTGGAGCATCTACAAGTTCTAACCATAACGATATCTACGGAAATGGAGCTGGAGCAAATATTAGATGATAAAAGGTTAGCGAACTGCATCACTGAACTGGGGATTAGCGATTTTCAACACAAGGCATTCAATATATCATTGCTGACGAGTATGGAGAATCTTCGTAGGCTCAGGGTGGAGAATAGTCATGTTTCAGAGATTAATACAAATCTGATGTGCATAGAAAACAAGACAGACTCGTCTGATTTACACAATCCCAAAATTCCACGCTTTACCAACCTCTCCACCGTGTATATAAGGTCATGCCATAGCATTAAGGATCTGACATGGCTTCTGTTTGCTCCAAATCTTGTCTTCCTACGCATTTCAGATTCAAGAGAAGTGGAAGAAATTATAAACAAAGAGAAAGCAACCAATCTTACAGATATTACCCCATTTCAGAAAATAGAATACTTAATTGTGGAAGATTTGCCGAAGCTGGAGAGTATCTACTGGAGTCCTCTCGCCTTTCCATTATTGAAGCACATGGCTACACTTAGCTGTCCAAAGCTGAGAAAGCTTCCCTTAAATGCTACAAGTGTTCCACTAGTTGATGAATTTACAATAGAGATGGATTCTCAAGAAACTGAGCTTGAATGGGAGGACGAAGATATTAGGACATAATGTCCCACATCGGAAGTTGGAAGGGATCTTAAGTAATATATAAGGGATATGGGCCACTCCACTCATTGCCAATTGGTTTTGAGTTGGAAGCCCATATTCTAATATGGTATCAGAGCCCGATCCACACATGTCCAACCCGATCCGACCCAAAGATGGTCCAATCATCGACAAGGCCCAAAATTGATGCCGTCGATCTAAGCCCGAACATTCCGAGATTAATGGCCAAAGAGCCATCATCTCGAGGGGGCGTATTAGGACATAATGTCCCACATCGGAAGTTGGAAGGGATCTTAAGTAATATATAAGGGATATGGGCCACTCCACTCATTGTCAATTGGTTTTGAGTTGGAAGCCCATATTCTAATATGGTATCAGAGCCCGATCCACACATGTCCAACCCGATCCGACCCAAAGATGGTCCAATCATCGACAAGGCCCAAAATTGATGCCGTCGATCTAAGCCCGAACATTCCGAGATTAATGGCCAAAGAGCCATCATCTCGAGGGGGCGTATTAGGACATAATGTCCCACATCGGAAGTTGGAAGGGATCTTAAGTAATATATAAGGGATATGGGCCACTCCACTCATTGTCAATTGGTTTTGAGTTGGAAGCCCATATTCTAATATGGTATCAGAGCCCGATCCACACATGTCCAACCCGATCCGACCCAAAGATGGTCCAATCATCGACAAGGCCCAAAATTGATGCCGTCGATCTAAGCCCGAACATTCCGAGATTAATGGCCAAAGAGCCATCATCTCGAGGGGGCGTATTAGGACATAATGTCCCACATCGGAAGTTGGAAGGGATCTTAAGTAATATATAAGGGATATGGGCCACTCCACTCATTGCCAATTGGGTAAAATCAAGTCCCAACTCGAACCCTCCGACGAGTTGACACAAAACCCCAGGCGGATACGTTTCATCGGCGACTCGCTTTGATTTTCCATGGATTCTCGGTCGATTTCTTTCAAGAAACGAAAGATAAGGTTCGCCTCTCTCATCTCCAGCTTTTCCCCAGTTATTTTCTTCACCTTCTGGGCATTCGCGAATCACCACTTGGCTTTGATAAATTAGTGTTAGGGTGTGTAAAATTGAGTTTGATATTTTAGCAGGCACAGATGCGTAGCGTGTTACAAGATGTTCAATAGACGCGAACACCTCGTTGAGCACATGAAGATTGCCTACCACTCACTTCACCAGCCTCGTTGTGGGGTTTGCCTTAAGCACTGTAAATCCTTCGAATCTGTGAGGGAACACCTTAACGGTATGCTTATATATATGATTGTATTTGTATTTTGTTTTCCACATCATGGTGGTTGTTTGATTCCGTCTCTCCAACCTATTTCAGTTCCAGACCATCTTTTCAAAGGAAACTGCAAAGCCATTTTCTCTAAACGAGGCTGTACTCTTTGTCTTCAAGTCTTTGAGGAGGCCATTGCTCTCGCGGACCATAAAAACAAGTGTCAGCTCTCCCCACCTCGTCCTCTTGTAATTTCTGTGACTCGCTTCTTGGGAATTCTGTGTCAAATTGGATAATGTGGGACTATATATATATATGCCTCCGAGTGTATTCTTTTCTGCTTATTGAAATACCAGCAGTTTTCCCCTTAAGATGATGATTAGTGCTTTATTCATATCAGGGAACATCTACCCAAAGAAATCCTTCTAGGTCACATGCTGGTTCACGTCTCAAGGCAGTGGCACTTGACTGTGAAATGGTTGGTGGTGGTGATGACGGCACTATTGATCAGTGCGCATCGGTTTGCCTGGTTGACGAAGACGAGAATGTGATCCTCTCCACTCACGTTCGACCACTACTCCCTGTCACAGATTACAGGTTCTGCTTGTGGACATTTGTGCTTGTTTTGTTTAATAATTCTTCCGTTTAAATCTCACCCGCCTTATGTTCAGGCACGAGGTAACTGGATTGAGTGAGGAAGACTTGAAGGATGGTATGCCACTTGAGGATGTACGAGCGAGAGTTGTTTCGATCCTATGCGGTGGACATAATGATGGGGCTGGGAGGCTTCTTCTTGTTGGTCATGACCTTAGGCATGATATGAGTTGCTTGAATCTTGAATACCCTAGCAATTTGTTGAGGTAACTGACCCGTTTCATAGATGGTTGTAGTCTGGGTGTTTCTTTGCTTGAAATCTCTCCTTTTCCAGCCTCACACTAATATAATTGCTATGCTTCACCTCAGAGACACTGCAAAATATGTGCCGTTGATGAAGACAAATCTTGTAAGCCAATCGCTGAGGTACCTCACAAAGTCGTATCTCGGGTAAGTTATCCTTGGGCCCCATTTCTTGACATTGGATTCTGAAAACTTGGGATAGAAACTGGTTTGGTTTGTATGTGCAGATACAAGATCCAAAGCGGGAAGCACGAGCCGTACGAGGACTGTGTATCTGCGATGAGACTGTACAAGAGAATGCGGGATCAAGAGCATGGGTGTAGTAGTGGAAAGGGAGAAGGGAATGGTCTGAACTCGTGGAAACAGAGCGATCTAGAGAAGATGAAGGCGGAAGAGCTGTACCAAAACTCAACGTCAGAGTACCGGTGCTGGTGCCTTGACCGACTCAGCAATCCATGAAATGGAATCCCACGAAAGCCTTATCTCCTCCTCCCTTAAGTCTCTTTTTGTTTGATGTGAGGATGATTGTTAAGAGCTTTTCCGGTTAGTTTTGGATAATCAAATATGATATGGCTTCCTTGACAACAACAACTCTCCCTTTGGGACACTCGTATAAAAAGCTCCTAGTTAGAAAACTTAAAATCTGTATCTTGTTATTATATTCTTCTTCAAATACTGTAGGTACTAACTTTATTATATTCACTCACAAACATTAAAAATTGAAAAATTGACATTTCTCTCTAGAAAAAAATTTGACATTTCTCTCTGGAATATAAAGCCAAAAGGAAAATGAAATTTATGTGAGAAGAAGAAGTCGAGGAGCTAGTAGTCCCCCCGTCCAAATGGCCGTGGCTCCGTCGGATTTCCAACCGACTCTCTGGGACTCGGTTACGTCGCTGATTAGGTCAGCCCAGGAGAAGAACGTCGATCCGCTTCAGTGGGCTCTTCAGCTTCGCCTGACCCTCGCGTCTGCTGGAATCTCCCTTCCCTCTCCGGACCTCGCTCAATTCCTCGTCACCCACATCTTCTGGGAAAATCACTCTCCTCTTTCATGGAAGCTTCTCGAAAAAGCTATATCCGTCAATATCGCCCCTCCCCTACTTGTCCTCGCCCTTCTCTCCCCAAGGTAACAACAACAACTCCTGGATTCATCTTTTTTTTTATTAAATCATTCACTCTTAGTCCTTGGATTATCACACTGTTTACTATTGCTTTTCAGTCGTCTACTAATTGCTCTTCTATACTGAAATTGGTACTTGCAAAATCTTTGGGTTTGGTTCTGGAACCATCATCTATCATTTATGCTACTTCTTGATATATTTCCCTCAAACTGTCTGTATATCACTTTCTTTTGTTATCACCTTGCTGAAACAGGCTCATGTAGAACACTATAGGCTCTAACAACCATCTTACTGTTTTTCTTCTTAGTTTTTTCCATCCTTTTAATTCTTTATGGTTCCTAATTTTAGGGTAATCCCAAACAGAAAGCTTCATCCCGCAGCCTATAGGCTCTATATGGAACTCCTCAAGAGACATGCATTCTCATTCATGCCTCAAATCAGAGCACCAGGATATCACAAGTGAGTTCCTTATCTCAGTTAATCTTGTTGTTTTGTCCATGTGGTGTGAATATTTTAAGATCTTTTTTTTGGCAGTGCAATAAGATATGAATGTAAAGGTTTTTACATGAGTAATCATTATGCTAAATTTGATCTCTCTTCTCCTAGGTTGTAAAATGCATACTAATTTGTTACAAATGAACAGAACAATGAATTCCATCGATGATATCCTCCATCTTTCTGAAACCTTTGGTGTCCAAGATCAACAACCGGGAAGTATTCTCCTTGCATTTGTCTTCTCCATTGTCTGGCAGCTAGTTGATGCATCCCTAGACGAGGAAGGGCTTTTAGAACTCACATCTAATAAGAGGTCTAAATGGCCAAGCAGGCCACACGACATGGAAATAGACGGGCTGGAAAATTCTGTCAAGAGAAATGAAAACCACGATGCACTTGAGAAAGCAAACACTGAAATGGCTATCGAGCTAATCCAAGAATTTTTGCAGAATAAAGTCACATCGAGGATTCTTCACTTGGCAAGTCAAAACATGTAAGACCTTTTAACTAGCACCTCTTATTTCTCTGTTAGTTGTCTGATTTGTATCATTGTGGACACTGCTGGCCCCATGAGCTTGATTTCTTGCAAATGAATTAAATTGTAATAACTTCTTCAGATTTTTCTCAACCAAGCCCTCTAAGTTTCCTTTCTCTTCAGGCCAACACACTGGGAAGATTTCAGTCAGCGCTTTAGAGTGCTGGCAACCAAATCAGTGACAGTGAGGAAGTCAAAATATATTAATCCAGATGCCCTAACACAGCTGGCATATCATACACGAAAATTTCTTGAAAGGGAGAGCAAGACCATCCCTCGAGGAGAATTTCATGCGATTGTCTCCTCTGGTTCTAAGCTAGCATTGACTAGTGACTCTGCACTTTGGTTGCCCATTGATCTTTTCTTCGAAGACATAATGGATGGGACACAAGCTGCAGCAGCCAGCGCTGTTGAAAATCTAACTGGTTAGTAGATTTATCTCTATTGTCTTTCTTGCATTTCTCCTCTCGTAAACACCTACATATTTTATTATTATGGGCTTTATTTTGAACATAAGCGAACAATTGCAGGTCTTGTTAAAGCATTGCAGGCAGCTAACAGTACAACATGGCATGATGCCTTTCTAGCTCTATGGTTAGCAGCCTTACGCCTTGTGCAAAGGGTAGGTATCTATTCTGACAATACTAAGAATTTTAAGCTCTTAGAGGTAGGGTAGGTTGTTCTGGTCTTGGTGCTTGTAGGAGAATCTATGATCTGCGTTATTGCTTTATCATTCATATGATGGAAATACTATCTGAAGTAAGTACTAACATGTGTGAGGCACCAACTTCTGTTGCACATATAAACTTATGCATGATTCATAGTTAGAAGGTCATATAATGAGAACGTCGTGTCTTATGAAGTATTTTAAATTTCTGACTCACATACTCCTTAAAGATTACTGACCAATATATGTTGTAATTTGAAGGAAAGAGATCCAATCGAGGGTCCTGTGCCCCGCACCGACACTTTTCTTTGTGTATTACTATCTGTCACTCCACTTGCAGTTGCCAATATTATTGAAGAAGAAGAAAGTCAGTGGATTGATCAAACTTCATCTAGCTCAAGCAACCAGTGGAAAGAGAAAAAAGGAAAATGTCGACAAGGATTAGTCAATAGCTTACAACAACTTGGTGATTATGAAAGCTTGCTGACACCACTTCGTTCTGTACAGTCCGTTGCCAATCAAGCTGCTGCTAAAGCAGTTCTTTTCATCTCCGGCATTACAAATGGTAATGGTTCCTATGAAAATACAAGCATGAGCGAATCTCCAAGTGGCTGCTGTAAGTAAACTTGCCATTTACTTATTGCTCTTTCAATGTTAAACTGAGCCAGCATTCTGGCTTTGAATTTTTACCAATAGTGCGGTTTTCCTTGTTTACTCTAAACATATTTGCTGTTGTGGGTGTGTATCTGCTGCTGTTTTATTTGTGGTTGTGACGGCTTAAGGTTCTTCATTGGAGTTGTTTGTTAGTGTTCTCTCTAGTGCCATGCTTGTTGGCTTGTTCTTCCTCGTCATTTTAGACTATTAACTGTGTATTTGAATGAGGTTTTGTAATTGTGATATGTGTTGGCACAGCTGGTAACATGCGCCATCTGATAGTGGAAGCTTGTATCTCCAGAAATCTGTTGGACACATCTGCATATCTCTGGCCAGGCTTTATAATTGGGGGAACCAATCAAGTTCCTCAAGGTATCGCTGGTAATATTTCTTGTTGGTCTCTAGCGATGAAGGGTTCTCCTCTAACACCGTCATTGACAAATTCACTAATCACAACTCCAGCTTCTAGGTATGTTACATCTATGATCGATCTCTGTTTATGTTTCTCTTTAGGTCATTAGTTCAAACGGGGCATTGGTAGGAAAAAAAGACCATATTTCTAGTTGCATGTTTTAAATACCAGTTTCAATTACTAGAGCCTGTTTTTTAGTTGACTATTGTCTATTTCCAAGACTCTGTAAGTGGAGTTCCCGTTTTTTAACCTTCTCAGCTGTAAGGCAACTGAATTAAGCTCATTAATATGATGGAAGCTTAGCAGAGATTGAAAAGATGTACGAGGTTGCAACTACTGGTTCAGAAGATGAGAAGATAGCCGCGGCTTCTATTCTCTGTGGAGCATCTCTATTTCGTGGTTGGAGCATACAGGTATGTGTGGCACTTAGATTCTACTTCTGTGATCTGCTTTTTCTAGAAAGTTTTATTGCTCCCAATCCTCCACCTCAGATCTTCTTTCTGCAGCCTCCTCATCCCTTATGTTTAACCCCATCTCTGATTGATGTCAGGAGCATGTTATTATCTTCATTGTAACTTTACTCTCACCTCCGGCTCCAGCTGATCTTTCTGGGAGTTATAGCCATCTAATCAGTTCTGCGCCGTTTCTTAATGTTCTTCTTGTCGGGATATCACCCATAGATTGTGTTCAGATTTTCTCATTGCATGGGGTGGTAGGTTTTCTTTTTCCTCTTCAACTTTTGTTATTTGACAATTAACGAAGAATGTGCTGTTTTCAATGGATTAGTATTTATGCTTCTTTTGCCAGGTCCCATTACTTGCTGGTGCTTTGATGCCAATATGTGAAGCGTTTGGCTCCGGCATTCCGAACATTACGTGGACTCTCCCGACTGGCGAAGTAATCTCCTCTCATGCTGTTTTCTCCACTGCATTTACACTTCTTCTAAGGCTATGGAGATTTGATCACCCACCACTAGATTACGTCTTGGGAGACGTTCCGCCGGTGGGCCCTCAACCAAGCCCCGAGTATCTTTTGTTAGTAAGAAATTGCCGTCTGGAATGTTTTGGAAAGTCCCCAAAGGATCGCATGGCACGTCGAAGATTTTCGAAAGTGATAAATATCTCTGTGGATCCTATCTTCATGGATTCATTCCCCAGACTGAAACAGTGGTACCGGCAGCATCAGGAATGTATGGCTTCAATTCTCTCTGAACTAAAGACAGGAAGCCCAGTACATCACATTGTTGATTCCCTCCTTAGCATGATGTTCAAGAAGGCAAATAAAGGTGGTAGTCAGTCACTGACTCCATCTTCAGGGAGCAGTAGTTTATCTACTTCTGGGGTGGACGACTCTGATCAACTCAAGTTACCTGCATGGGATATCTTGGAAGCGGCCCCGTTTGTGCTTGATGCTGCCCTTACTGCATGTGCTCATGGATCACTCTCTCCCCGGGAACTAGCAACAGGTTTGTCCATTCCCCTGAAAATATAGAAAGTGATACCTTCTTAATGACAAGGGGATACTTACCTACATCTGACGATCATAAGCTATTTTATTGTCTTACTGTCTGGATGCATCGTAAACGCTACTTCAAAAGGTAGCTAATAGTTGGGTGGGCGTCATCTCTATCTGCCCCTTGATTTGTTTCAGGTCTTAAAATCTTGGCTGATTTTCTGCCGGCAACACTAGGAACCATGGTTAGCTACTTTTCTTCAGAAGTAACACGAGGTCTGTGGAAGCCCGTTTCCATGAACGGAACTGACTGGCCTAGTCCTGCTGCAAATTTAGCAAGCGTTGAGCAACAGATAGAAAAGATCTTAGCTGCTACTGGCGTTGACGTCCCAAGGCTTCCAGCAGGTAATGCTTTTCTTCTCTCAGGAAAGTGGATATTCTCAGGTTCTAGGGGTTTTGTCATGAAAGGTTATAACCTTAGATGCAGTCATGGCAGTCTCGGACAACATGTCCCTGGAGGGTCTTGCTTAGACCTGTAAACAATTGTGATATCTATAAAACTGAAACTGCGGAGAAAGTGTGAAAAAAACTTGCTGGAAGAAATGAATACAATGATTACGCTGAAAAAACTCTCACTGCTTAAACACGTATGTCTTTGCAGATGGAATCTCTGCGGCCACACTTCCCTTGCCTCTCGCTGCACTAGTCAGCCTCACTATAACCTACAAGCTTGACAAAGCAACAGAGCGCTTCCTTGTACTTGTCGGACCGGCCTTAGACTCCCTTGCTGCCGCTTGCCCCTGGCCCTGCATGCCGATTGTGACATCGCTGTGGACCCAGAAAGTGAAGCGCTGGAGTGACTTTCTTATCTTTTCAGCCTCCAGAACTGTGTTCCACCACAACAGAGATGCTGTTATTCAGCTCCTCAGAAGCTGCTTCACTTGCACTCTTGGTCTAACACCTACCTCCCAACTCTGCAGCTATGGGGGAGTGGGTGCACTCCTTGGCCATGGCTTTGGCTCCCGTTACTCTGGAGGAATTTCCACAGCTGCCCCAGGAATCTTGTACATAAAAGTGCACAGATCGATCAGAGATGTCATGTTCCTGACAGAAGAAATCCTCTCTCTTCTGATGTTCTCTGTGAAGAGCATTGCCACCAGGGAGCTACCAGCAGGGCAAGCAGAGAAATTGAAGAAAACGAAAGATGGGTCGAGGTACGGGATTGGGCAGGTTTCACTTTCTTTGGCAATGAGACGTGTCAAGCTGGCAGCTTCCCTGGGAGCCTCTCTGGTGTGGATCTCCGGTGGCCTGAACCTGGTTCAGGCTCTGATCAAGGAGACATTACCGTCTTGGTTCATATCGGTTCACGGAGAAGAAGATGAGTTGGGAGGTATGATTCCGATGCTAAGAGGGTATGCTTTAGCCTACTTTGCAATCCTGAGCAGTGCATTTGCTTGGGGAGTGGACTCCTCATCTCCTGCCTCAAAACGTCGGCCAAGGGTTCTGTGGCTGCATTTGGAGTTTATGGTGAGTGCCTTGGAAGGGAAGATATCACTGGGCTGTGATTGGGCGACATGGCAAGCATACGTGACAGGCTTTGTGAGCCTGATGGTGCAATGCACGCCGGCTTGGGTGCTAGAGGTGGATGTAGAAGTAATAAAGAGACTAAGCAAAAGTCTGAGGCAGTGGAACGAGCAAGACTTGGCTCTCGCTCTGCTTTGTGCCGGCGGTCTGGGGACAATGGGTGCATCTACTGAACTCATTGTGGAGACTTGCCATCAACATTAGCTTTACGTCTTTCAACTTTCTTTTCTCGACTAATCTAAACTGTGATTTTATTCCTCAGATTAGCTCTGTCTATATTATATATTTATATTTTAGAGTAACATGATTCGAAATGTGTCACACACACACACACACACACTGAGAACGGCGTGGACTGGTGACCATTAGATTATCAAGAAGCCAACATTTTCAGATATTTCTTTGAGACAGTTTTATCTACTACTAGTACTAGGCTACGCCCTCAGCCGTGCCTTAGTTAGAAAAAAATAAACATTGGCTTAGGGCATCAAAATTTGGAAAAAAATTTAAGGGCATAAAATTAGACTTAGTACAGAGTTATATAAATATGTTCATATAAGGCTTAGTGGTTATGCTGAAAAATAATGTATTAATAATAGATTAATAGTAGGAAGCAAATATTGGGTTTTAAGCCTTCAAGGCTTCAACAATCCATCGATCTGGATTTAATTAAGTAATTAACAAATTATAAAACAATTAGGGTAAACAAAGAGACTCTTTCTCTTTAATTCGTTACGTCTCTCTTTGCAACACAAGTCGGGAAACAAAGCTTTATTCCAATTTATTTCTCACCAATTGGTAAATCAATTCTATTAAGGTAAAATTGTTCAAGTTTTTTCGTTTTTGATACTATTTACGTTGATTTTGAAAATTTAGTTAACGATTTTGTGAAGAAAAAAGATAGAAAAATGTTTTAGAGATTGTTAGTTTAGTTCCTGAGGAATTCCTCTAGATACTATCATTTTGGTTTTATTTTGATATAGGAAAATATATGGTTGGATTTAACTATACGTGAATGGCTGAGATTAACAGAGGAAGAGAAACACGTGGAGGGCTGAGATTAACAGAGGAATAGAAGCTGAAGCTTAAAAGGAGAAACTGGTTTAGCTTTAGAAATCAATAAGAAAATTCTGGATTTGTTGTTTATCGTTTCTTTTGGATTCTCTCTGAGAATTGTCCCTCATCGTCGCCGGAGTTTCATCATGAACTCTTGCTGATGAGAAGTGGTGCTGCGTTACTTGCGAACGTTGTATCCATTTATCGTTATCAATAAACTCAGTACTTTGTTTCCTTTATCACTGGTATCAGAGCCATTCGAATCCTTGGCATCCATGGCTGAAACGGTTCCAGAAGCTACGGTTCATGAAGTCGACGAAATCTTGGGATCGGGAATAGACAAATTGAAAGAAACAATCGCGAATGAAGATGAGAAGATCGACAATCGAATTGGTGCTTTGCTCTTGTTGTTGCGATCAAGGAGAAATGTAGAGGAGAATATGCAAGTCGATGCTCATCCCGCCTCGCCGCAACTTTCAGAGTCACCGGATTTCAATCGTCCAGATCCGAAACCAAGCCATGTTATCAACGTTACTCCAGAGATTCCTAAAGCTTCATCGTTGTCAACTCGCAGATACAAGCTTCATCGGAGAGTCTCGTTGGAAGAAATTAACGAGAGAAGGTTGAAGGGATTATGTGTGTTTTGCAACGAGCTAGAAACTCCAAATCACCACCTGAAACACAAGAATTTAGGGATTCTCATGATTGATGGTGATGAAGATCAACTCCCTAATGGTGAACTTAGTGTTACAATTGAGCATCGTATGGTGAATTTGGTACAAGAAGCTCGAGAGGAGAACCCAAAGTTGGAGAATCACAAAGATTTGGTAGAGAAAGCGATCTTAGAGGAAGAATCGATTCCACAATTTCAGGTACCAATTTCAGATTCTGAGAATTTGAGGAATATTGAACTTAGGGAAGAAAATTCAAAGTTGGAAACTCTAGAGTATGTGGTGATGAATGAAAATGAGAAACTAGAGCAAGATGGGGCTCAAAAGTACGTTAATAGGAAATTTGAGGTTGATGGTGCTGTGGAGAGGAGTCAGAAAGTGTTAAGTAGCACCAAAAATTGTTGTGCACACCAAGTGTTTGGTAAAATGTCTAAACATGAAGAAAAGCTGGGAATAAAGAAGAAAAGGAAAGGGTTTAAATCACGGATGTTTAAGTATAAGAGGGGCTTAAGGAAACTGCACACACTTACTTTTTCCAAGAGTATGAGTATGGTTTTCTCTCAACCATTGGGAATGGTTGAGACATCTAGTGATTTGTTGATGTGGAATGGAAAAGATAGTCTACCACGGACTGCAATTGGATCAGAATTAGAAGCATTAACAGAGGAAGAGAAAGGCTACTTCGATCGTTGTCAATCGTTGGTTTTAATGAAAGGTATCACAGATAGTTCATCTAATGATGAAGATTTGATGAAAGAAGAAGATTCTTTGAAAGTATATGAAGTGCATAGGGAGACGCAGATTGTTGACAGTGGCCAATGGCTTGGTTATGATCTGATCATTACTTGCTTGGAAAACAAAAACAATTGGACAAAGTTGAGGGTTAAGAAATGGGAAAATCTCTGTTGGAAAGAAGCTGCAAGTGATGAAAGTCGGAGCATATCAATTTGTTGCATTATGAAACTTGGAGGCATGGCGTTTATTTACAAGAACGTGTTGGAGAGGATTCACAATGAGAATCTGGAGATCTTGGCTTGTCAGGCTATGTTGGAGGGTTCAGTTCCGACCAAAATAATAGAAATGGATAGAAGCAAGAGACTTGGAAGCTCTGAGATTTTGTATGCTAGGGATGACTTAAGGAATCAAGAGTCTTCTCAGTTTTTCGTTATTCAACAAGTGATGAGCAATACAAAGATAAAACCAGATTTGGATTTTCTGGGTATAAAACCAGGTCTTGGAGAACAATCTGTGTATGATAGGATTATACTGGTGAAGGATCAGCTGTTGCAAACCAGTTTAGTCATTCAAGAAGTGATGAGAAATGAAAAGATCAAGTTTTCCAAGCGCTGGTGGTTCAAGTATAAATTTGGGGAAGCGGGTTTAACGAGACAGTCTTCTTCCAACTTGTATAGGACTTATTATTTTGCGGTGTGGCATTGTTGGAAGAGCAAGACCATGGTTTGCGTTGAAATGAGTGGTGATCAATGGTCTTGGATGGTCTTAGTCAGAAAATCTGCAACTTCTAGCTTTTTGTTACTTCTCTATGATCAAAGAATGAGAGTTATACACGACATTGATCGGGAGATTGTTTCACTTCAGAATCGAATTCACTCGGGTTCTCCTGTGATTCAAAGCATAAAAGCTAAGCTTCAGAAATATCGTTTCTCAGGCCAAGGGTACATTTACATTTTATATAGAGACCATCAAGGAAGGTGCAGGCTGAAACAGAGCAAACTTCCCAAAACATGGAGTTTTAAATACAAGCGGAGAGAATAAAGAGACTACGCATTGAGTGAAGTATAAGTGCAAGTGGGAATTTGAAGAATGGATTAAAAGAGCTTGGAGGAAGCACAAGACTATGCAACATCAAGAACTATGGAGGAAACGACATGGGAGTCCTCTTTGTTCTGCATCGACAATTTCCAAACACTGAACCTTGTGGTCAAGGTTCTTCGAACAGGGGAGATTTGATATAGGAAAATATATGGTTGGATTTAACTATACGTGAATGGCTGAGATTAACAGAGGAAGAGAAACACGTGGAGGGCTGAGATTAACAGAGGAATAGAAGCTGAAGCTTAAAAGGAGAAACTGGTTTAGCTTTAGAAATCAATAAGAAAATTCTGGATTTGTTGTTTATCGTTTCTTTTGGATTCTCTCTGAGAATTGTCCCTCATCGTCGCCGGAGTTTCATCATGAACTCTTGCTGATGAGAAGTGGTGCTGCGTTACTTGCGAACGTTGTATCCATTTATCGTTATCAATAAACTCAGTACTTTGTTTCCTTTATCATATTTCCAAAAATACCACAAATACCAAATTATTGTTCAATGATATGGAATTTTAAATCCTTATTTTGGGTTGATTATTTTATATTTAGAGTATAATATTTAGGGGGTATTGTCTAGTGTTTGAAATTTAGAGTTTACAGTTTGAAAATTGAAATTTTTTAGTTTTGTGGTATTTTCGTCCAAAAAACTAAATGATGGTATTTTAGAGAATTGCCCTTAGTTCTTTTGCATTTTTTTCGTTTTATGACAATGGTGTTTATTTTTGTAAATTTTTTTTTTTTTTGAATTGGGGCATCTTTTTTTTAGTTGCTTCTGATATCTCGTAGCCTTGGCACGACTCTGGCTACGCCACGGGGTTTAATTTGTGAAATCCGAAACTAGGGGGACTAAATGTGGTAGAAGAATAGAGATAGTCCGAATTTACTCACGAGATTACATTACAGCAGTCTCCACTGTAGTAGACGAAGACAAATAAGCTTTGAAGCTCGACTATGGCGGCGACGTCGTTGGTTCTATCGTGCGCATCCCCTCTATTCAGCTCTCGGCTTGTTTCTGCTACGAAGACGCTGACTACAGAGTTCCCGATTTCTACATGTCAGTTTCTCGGGGGTCTAAATTCTCCTGCCTATTTCTCAGCTAAATTCCTAAGAAGATGCTCGGGAAAAGATGAAGTGCTTCTACAAGGAATGCCACCGGAGTATTACGATGATGTTCGTCTCCTCATCCATTTGTTTCTCTGTGTATTATTAGTCTGATTTTTTCTAAGTCGGTAGGGTTTTTTTTTTTTTTTATACCAGGAATGGCAAGCTCAACAGAGAGAGAAGACCAAAGATCTGCGGCGGATGCAGCGGGAGGAAGAAGAAGAAGAGGAGAGAAAGATTGAAGAATATTGTGAAATTGGCATGAGGTTGAAGGAATTTCCTGAGTAAGACTTAAGGAAAGCCAGAAAGCTCGTCTCCAGCTTCATCAGAGCTGCCGAGGAAGTCGAAGAGGTAAAATCAAAAGTCCCCTTATACAAGAATTCTAACTCAAGTCCTAATGTTATTATTATAATTGAAATCATATAATTAAATCAATCAGATATGTGCCACTCATTTTTAAGAACACCATAAAGGAGATGAATGTTTTTTTTACTGAAGTTCCATATACAAGCCTCATGTGTTCTCTAGAGCATTTATTTGTTTGTTTTCTTGACAAAATATGTAAAACAGATTGGGTAGATAATGTAAATACATACTGCGCTTAAATAGATGTCTTTGTTTTCCCTTAAATGGTAGTTTCTAAATCTTTTTTTGCATATCTTGTCTTAGAATCAAGATGCTCTCCGCCTCCATCATCCAAGGAAAAAAACACCATAATTAGAATCCAAGTTCAATTAACAATCTAAGTCTATTCTTGATTTATACAAACCTGCTCGACAAGAAGTTCACATTCCTTCTCCAACTTCAACCCGTCCTCATCACAGCTAACAACATCCTCAAGACATGTCAATAGCTTCAATCTCATGAGAAAGATGATAGATATCCATGTGCGGAATCAGTATCTCCTTGCGTCCGAATGCAGTTAAAAGAGTGGACTTTCCACAACCATTTTACCCAGCATACCATAACGCCTTCCATAGTTAAGCTCCAACATCAAATCGACAATAAGGTCATTACCATGAAACGTCACAGACAACGATTCTATCTGCAAACAGACTTCAACAAATTCCATCAAAATCTTTTACATAAGAAAAACAGGGGATTCAGAGTATAAACAACAAAACTAAATATAATATATATCTCACTGAGTCATGGAATCAATAATCAAACAGACCTGTTCCTAGTGAAATCACAACAATTCAAATTTAGGAAAAACATTGGGCATCGAGATAAAAGGCTTACTCGGATATCTAGATTGAGGATGGGATATCTAGAGAACTCCGGTAAAGCTGGTCCAATCAGAAATTTGAAGAGATTTGACCCTACTGGACAAGCTATCAACTCCATTGGAAGAAGTAGCGGCGGGGGATTTAGATGTGGCAGCAGCTTTACCACCTCTTTTAGAGGTGGCAACAACTTTCTTCTAAGCTGCCTTCTTCTTGCTAACACCCCTCTATGGTTAGAACTTGAATATTTTGACCATTTTCTCCTCTACTGAGTTTATTTGTGATCAGGTAACAAATGAAAGATGATTCTTTTTCTCTAAATACAAAAATGATACATAAGTCTAGCTAAGAAAGCTTAGTGACTACGGTTCACCTCATCTCTCAATTGAAATTAACCCCACATCCACAAACAGTATGCAGACCCTAAGACTTAAGTTAATGCTTCTTAAAAACACAGACGAGACAAAGCGGATCGGATGATTAATTAGTGACTGCATGCATTGAGAAATTAATAAATACACAAATCTAACCAGTTGGTATTGTCGTTGGTATTAATTAAAACAAATTAAAAGACTTGGTGTACACATTCATAAGTTGGTATTGTCATTGGAGTCAACCTCACAAGTTATAATGGAAGCGCCATTGTAACCCAAAATCTGCAGAGAAAAAACCATGTAAGACTTTGACAAAAAAAAAAAAAAAGACCATGTAAGACAGATGTATTAGATATTAGAACACACTTCCCATGATGATTCTAAAATCTAATTTTATCAATACAGCCAATGAGCATTATGTGATGTAACAATTTATGTCTACTTTTTTATGTATTAGTTATCATAAATCAATTAATTCTATACTGGAATAAAAAGAAAAACAAAGTTTGGGCACCTAAGAGAGACAATTCACAAAGCTAAAGAGACATTAACAGGAAACGTATAGTTAAAGAAAAGTATACAGTCTTCTCCAC
The DNA here is from genome assembly GCA_019202795.1 of Arabidopsis thaliana x Arabidopsis arenosa. NCBI lineage: Eukaryota > Viridiplantae > Streptophyta > Magnoliopsida > Brassicales > Brassicaceae > Arabidopsis > Arabidopsis thaliana x Arabidopsis arenosa. The sequence goes on along the minus strand of CM032919.1, from coordinate 2,147,545 downwards.
AAAAACAAGATACACAAAACTCTTCAACTCTTCAAGTCTACTTTATTTTTATTGATTCTGCAATATTCAATGGTCTGTAACATTAATGCGTCATAGAGACAAATGAGTTATCTTATCAACAGAAGGATCTAAAATTGATCCCTCAAGTTCATAGTCTATAGACTCAGTTTTCAAATATTGATGTAAGAAAGTGAAAGTGATGTGATGCTCTGTTTCTGTTTACGGCTAGACAATAAAGCTTTTTTGGCCCTTGTCTCTCCTAATTAAAGAATCTGAGCATTTGAGAAATTAAAATCAAAGCCTTAACACTTAAGCAATGAGAAAAAAGCAATTGCAAACTATGACCTTAAAAACTCCCTTAATCAGCTTGTATCTTGAGCTAACCTTGCCAGAGATGATGTTGTCGGACTAAGCTTTTTAGAACTAAAGATCATCTTTAAGAAATATTCAAAGCTTTCGTTTTCAATGCTTTTGACACTTTGCAAATAACTATTTTTTCCAAGAACAGAAATACGACGCCAACCAAAGGATCAAAATACCAAATAAGGTGGGATCAAATACTAACCTTGCCAGATATGATGTCCTCGGAGAAAGTATAGACAGAATCAAGTGTATTTCTCCAACCATCTTTCCTTCATATGGATTCGCTATAGCTCCCTCTTTTCAAGATCCTCCATAGCCTTCTACTCTATCTTCAATCATCGATTCGAGAAGGATTTGACATAGCGGCTAGGGCTTCGATTGGGTAAAATGCTTAGAGGAGGGAGAGAAAGTGACGTGTAAGGGAGAAGGATTTTTATTAGAATAGAGTGCTGAACCAGCTTAAGTCATGAATCCAGTTCGGCTCAAAGCTTCTGGTTTTTTACGAATCCTGCAAAATTTAGTAATCACAATATCAATGATCTTCAATACATCGAACACATGGACAATTCTTTCATTCACATGATCTTCTAAGAATGAGGCGAATTCTTTAATTCACATGGACAATTCATCGAACACATAGTGTGCATCATTAAATTTCACTAACCTTTCTCACGGAGCTTTAATGAAAATCTCTGATAGATCGAATCTAAAGATTGACCGAATCGAGTTACCCATCTTCGTCTTCCTTAATTTGTGAGGAACTGAAATCAAGAAAAAAGTGAGGGTGCCGATGAGAGCACGTCTGGGATTGTGTCGATAGTTGGTTCATGGTGGTGATTGGTTTGATAACTCGTCTCTTGTTCGAATGATTGCTGGTTTGGGTGTTGATGAGTTTTATGTGAAGCAACGGTGGAGTTAGGCATGTCAATCGGGCTAGCCCGGCCCGGCCCGGCCCGAAGCCCGCAAAACCCGCATATGTTTGAGCCCAGCCCGGCCCGGCCCGTAAAAATTCCGAGCCTAGATTTTGAAGCCCGGCCCGGCCCTAACAGGGCTACAGGGCTTTTACGGGCTTTTTTGGGCTTTTCTTTCGATAAAAATAAACCCTTTTAATTTATAATATCTTTTGAAAAAAAAAGAATTTATGTATAAAACGAGTCAAACGAAACTTAAATAACCCACTACAACCAATTTAGTTTTAAAAAAGTTTAAAATCAAATCAATAATCCAAATAAATTATTTAAACTCACAATAAATAAAATATAAAATCTGAACACTTATAGTAAAACACAATTAGAAAACTAGGTTTAGGGTTTTTAATTCTACTAAAAAAAATCTTTAAACAAATCTCTTAATTAAACAATAATATTAACAAAAAAAAGAAGTTAAAATCTCTTTTTAAAGGCTTTTCGGGCCAGCCCGAGCCCGGCCGGGCTAAGCCCTTAAAACCCTTTAGCCCAACGGGCTTAGCCCGAAAGGCCCGATTTTTTTCTGGACATATATTTTTAAGCCCGAGCCCGCTGTTTTTCAGGGCTGGGCCGGGCCAGCCCGCGGGCTTTGGCCCTAATTGACATGCCTAGGTGGAGTTATAAGCCCAATAATTTAAAAAATCATGATGGGCATGTATAAATTTAAAAAGCCCAATATAGTGGTATCAGAAAATGATGTGGAATAGAGAAGGATTTTTATTGGATTAAAATGATGAGCTGTATTAATTGTTATAATTTGATTGGACAAAGGTTTTTACTGATGTGTCAAGCTGAGAACATCTGAAAAATCTGATGTGTCAACCCTGGAGAGAAACAAGGTGTTATTATTGTATTGATTTCTGTAGAGAATTGAAGAAGCAGCCGAGAAAGGAGAACTTGACGAGCTTGTCCTCATGATCATATGGAACCGGCTTGACCTTGCTCGCCGCGATGTAACATTTTTTCCTTGTGATTTTCGTGATGAAATGTTCCCTTTGATTCTGTGGTCTTCACTCCTGTGTTACTTTCAGGATGAGAAGGACGCCATAAGAAGTCTTGATCTTTTGTATAGAAGAGTCGAGGTAATTGTTTCTCTTGATTGTTTTCTATGCTATAAGATCTTCAAACTTACTCATTTGTCAAGGAAGATAATCAAATCGTATTAATCAGCTTTATGATCCTCGTTGTGATAAGCCCTACTTAACTTAAGTACCTAAGGAGGATTTAGAGAGGCTAAGGTGAAAGTGAATCCTTATATCGGGTGTTTCTCTATCCAGACAGAGATCTTAAAACGGCAAGCAAGTCCTGCAATGAATCTGCTGAATGATCTTCTAAACATGCATGATGGCTTTGAAGACGATGCTTGGCTCAAGGACTGCAGAAAACGCATGGCGGAGACCTTCCCCCGAGAAGACCCCTTCAGCATTCTAGTGCCTCCGGGATTCGACATTGATATGGTGTGTCCTTTGTTTTTTTTTAATCATTTTTATGGAGAAAAAGCCTTTGAACAAAAAGAATCAATGCTGTGTGTTTTAGCATCAAGGACAGTTGCGACCGCCCATTGAGACTGAGACAGACAACACCCTTCTGAGAGTAGACTTTGTAAGAGAAGTGGATGCATTGCTACAGGAAGTGAGGATAGAGGAAGACGCTGAAACTGGTAGCAAAGGAGAAGGGCTTGATCCTGAAGCTATAGCACTTAAGTTTAAGCAGCAGGAGAAGCAACGAACCATCCGCCAAGTTGAAGCCATTCTTGATTTGGCCCTCAACTTGAAGTGGTAGGGAGGTAACAAGAACATCAATCTATATGCTATAATATTTTTTTATAGATAGACCTTAGATTTTAGATTGATTCAGGCGTTTTTGTTTAGAAATGAATGAATCAAATAATAGGTTTGTGGGGAACACGACATCGCTTCAAGAATTTTGGCCAAAAATTCCAAAATCAAAATGTTGGCGACTAATCTCTTTGCTTCATATATAGTCTCTCCACCACAATCATCTCTTCCTCTTTCAAAAACGTACCCCTTAAATGGGCCATGTTGAGCCAATAATGGGCCTCAATAATATTTTGGATTTTGAAGTAGAAAAGCGAAAAAAGCAGGGGAAGTGTTAACCTACGCAGCAGCTAAGGTGCATGTTATCAAGGACCATTCAACAATAATATCATCAGTTTTTTTTTTTTTTTTTTGGTTCGTGTGTGAATCACCTTCTTCCCCAACCAAAAAAAAAAAAAAAACCCAAAAGCGAAACAATCCAAAGACAGACTGACAATCGTCTTCTCCTCGATTAGGGTTTCATTTTCTCCACCGGCTGGCAAACCCATTTCTTTCGATTGGGCCGGGGTTTCAATGCCTGCGAGTTCATCTGTCACCAGGAATTTCTGTAGAGAATTGAAGAGAATTGTTTAATTTGTGAAATCCGAAACTAGGGGGACTAAATGTGGTAGAAGAATAGAGATAGTCCGAATTTACTCACGAGATTACATTACAGCAGTCTCCACTGTAGTAGACGAAGACAAATAAGCTTTGAAGCTCGACTATGGCGGCGACGTCGTTGGTTCTATCGTGCGCATCCCCTCTATTCAGCTCTCGGCTTGTTTCTGCTACGAAGACGCTGACTACAGAGTTCCCGATTTCTACAGGTCAGTTTCTCGGGGGTCTAAATTCTCCTGCCTATTTCTCAGCTAAATTCCTAAGAAGATGCTCGGGAAAAGATGAAGTGCTTCTACAAGGAATGCCACCGGAGTATTACGATGATGTTCGTCTCCTCATCCATTTGTTTCTCTGTGTATTATTAGTCTGATTTTTTCTAAGTCGGTAGGGTTTTTTTTTTTTTTTTATACCAGGAATGGCAAGCTCAACAGAGAGAGAAGACCAAAGATCTGCGGCGGATGCAGCGGGAGGAAGAAGAAGAGGAGGAGAGAAAGATTGAAGAATACCGTGAAATTGGCATGAGGTTGAAGGAATTTCCTGAGCAAGACTTAAGGAAAGCCAGAAAGCTCGTCTCCAGCTTCATCAGAGCTGCAGAGGAAGTCGAAGAGGTAAAATCAAAAGTCCCCTTATACAAGAATTCTAACTCAAGTCCTAATGTTATTATTATAAGAGAATTTCTGTAGAGAATTGAAGAAGCAGCCGAGAAAGGAGAACTTGACGAGCTTGTCCTCATGATCATATGGAACCGGCTTGACCTTGCTCGCCGCGATGTAACAGTTTTTCCTTGTGATTTTCGTGATGAAATGTTCCCTTTGATTCTGTGGTCTTCACTCCTGTGTTACTTTCAGGATGAGAAGGACGCCATAAGAAGTCTTGATCTTTTGTATAGAAGAGTCGAGGTAATTGTTTCTCTTGATTGTTTTCTATGCTATAAGATCTTCAAACTTACTCATTTGTCAAGGAAGATAATCAAATCGTATTAATCAGCTTTATGATCCTCGTTGTGATAAGCCCTACTTAACTTAAGTACCTAAGGAGGATTTAGAGAGGCTAAGGTGAAAGTGAATCCTTATATCGGGTGTTTCTCTATCCAGACAGAGATCTTAAAACGGCAAGCAAGTCCTGCAATGAATCTGCTGAATGATCTTCTAAACATGCATGATGGCTTTGAAGACGATGCTTGGCTCAAGGACTGCAGAAAACGCATGGCGGAGACCTTCCCCCGAGAAGACCCCTTCAGCATTCTAGTGCCTCCGGGATTCGACATTGATATGGTGTGTCCTTTGTTTTTTTTTAATCATTTTTATGGAGAAAAAGCCTTTGAACAAAAAGAATCAATGCTGTGTGTTTTAGCATCAAGGACAGTTGCAACCGCCCATTGAGACTGAGACAGACAACACCCTTCTGAGAGTAGACTTTGTAAGAGAAGTGGATGCATTGCTACAGGAAGTGAGGATAGAGGAAGACGCTGAAACTGGTAGCAAAGGAGAAGGGCTTGATCCTGAAGCTATAGCACTTAAGTTTAAGCAGCAGGAGAAGCAACGAACCATCCGCCAAGTTGAAGCCATTCTTGATTTGGCCCTCAACTTGAAGTGGTAGGGAGGTAACAAGAACATCAATCTATATGCTATAATATTTTTTTATAGATAGACCTTAGATTTTAGATTGATTCAGGCGTTTTTGTTTAGAAATGAATGAATCAAATAATAGGTTTGTGGGGAACACGACATCGCTTCAAGAATTTTGGCCAAAAATTCCAAAATCAAAATGTTGGCGACTAATCTCTTTGCTTCATATATAGTCTCTCCACCACAATCATCTCTTCCTCTTTCAAAAACGTACCCCTTAAATGGGCCATGTTGAGCCAATAATGGGCCTCAATAATATTTTGGATTTTGAAGTAGAAAAGCGAAATATGATCCATCTGCAAAATTGGATCAAATAATATGTTGTGCCTCTCAATTTCAAAGGGTTCCACAAGTGTCTCTAACTTCGTTTCTTTTTCTTCTTCTTTAGCTGCCGTTTCTTAGGGAAATCCTCACTTTCTAAAATCAGAATCCACATACGGTTCTTCTTCTTCTATTGCTTTATCTTTATTCTTCTAGTGTGTGTTGTGTTGTTCATTTGGATTGTATTATTTCTTTGTCTTTCTGCAGTGTGTTGTGTTGTTCACTTGGATTTTTTATTTTATTTTGGACAAATTTGTTCACTTGGATTATGTTAATATTTTTCTTATTGTATTACTTATTGGATGTTTTTTATTTTATTTTGGGTTTTGATTTAGATCAAATTCCAAGCTTCTATATTTTGCATTTCTCTTCCATCTTGCAGCGTGTTTGTGTTATTCATTTGGGTGATGGTTAATTTTGTTAAATCAAGAAGATCATGAACTCAGGTCCTCTATATGAAGATACTAAAAATGTGATCTAATTCTAAGCAATATCTAGTGGTGGCTTTCTGATTTGGGGCAACAAGAAGAGCTTATTTTCTCCTGCAGTGAATGGGTTCACCACATCAACTATCAATAAAACAAGAACCAAAACCAAATTCAGAAACTCGATTTTGATCAATTATCCACCGGTCTTGAACCTCGGTTCATCCACTGTCTCCAAAGACAACTTAACTTAGCTGCGAGTCCAGACACAATAAACTCTCTATGAGGCTATCACGCTTAATCTTGTTGAGTATATATTTTGGTAAACTTAATCTTACTTTCTTCTCGCTTTTGTCAAGTCTTTCTCTTCACATTCTCCTATAACATCCCTCTATTGATGATCTTTAACAATTCTGCTAGATTCAAGACTCAATTCGTCTTCTTTGCTATCCCTTAAAAGCATCAGAACAAGGATTAGAATATGCCTCCTCTTGTCTCGGAGAAGTGATCTAGGAATCTCTATGAGCTGGGCGCAAAACCATCCAAAACCCAATTTAAGCTCTCTTAACATTCAAAACGATTCAAGGTGGATCCGTCTTAGTAGTATGTAGATTGTATCAAAGATTCACCATAAACCTCTCCAAAACCCTGAAAAATGGAACGTTTTCTTTTCTCCTAACAAAACTTTTAACACCTTTAGTTTCATAAAGTTATTATCTAAAACCTGCAAATACAGTGAGAGGCTATTAACTTGTCCCAACTCACCATAAGATTTATTTTCTTATTCCAATGTTTTCTGTAAATCAATAAGCCAAAGAAAAAAAGGTTTCTTGAAATGCTTCTAGTCACTATATCATCTCATGGTTGTCAATCGGTAATGAAATCCATAAACCTTGCAAGATTTTAGAAAATTACAACAAAGAGTCATTAAAAACGTGAGCTAAATCATAGAGAATCAACGGATATTACTTCAAGAACCAAAATGAAATGAAATGAGAAAATGAGAAAAACCGATCAAAATTTTGATAAATTTTCTTTCGAAAAGATAACATATTACAGGGAAAAGTTATATATCCAACAACACTCAAATCACTATTATTTTTTTCCGGCAAATCAAATATATTTTATATCATAAAGAGTTTACAAAATATATAATTATTTCGAATACAATTGTTGACGCAAATAAAAGAAATTGAAACAATTTCGATGAGGAAGTGGAAAATAACCAAACTATTTTTAAACTTATAGCTAACAATTAAATCACTATTACATAACCATTTTAAACACATTTGACGTAATGATCCGGTTATTGGTTCTACTCTAGACATCTCTATACAAGATCTGCACCAAGATATTATCTATTGGTCCAAGAAATTTAAAGAAATATGATTTGTTTATATGAATGTCGTTGTATGAAGGAAAAAAAAAAAAGAATGTCGTTGTAATGAAGTGACTCATAAACTAACAAAGTTTGATTGTTTGAATTCCAGTTTTTATTGATGTAGCTAATCCACTACTTTGGCTTGAACAACAATTGTATTTGAATTATTCAAGCTCAATATAATTCCATTTCGCCAAAAGAAACACACACACACACATTTTACGTCAATATTACCATTTGCATTTTCATAATTATCATCATATATCTTCCTCTTTTAAACGTCAGTTATCGGAAGCCCCCTTGGCCCATTGGTTGACCAAGGATTGATTAATGCTTCTACACTAAGAGGTCTGGGGTTCGAGTCCCAGATATTGCGATTTATTAACAAATTTGCAGATTAATAGCGGCAAGTGTGCAGGAGATCTCCAGCGATGTACAATTATAGCCGTGCGCCAGGATTCTACGCAGAGAAGGAAGTGTCGCCAGGTCGTGGATCATTGAAAGGTATTCATCGAGATCATGAAGAAGGAACACTACAAGAAAACATGCCTTTTGCGACCCCCAATAGAGTCCTTAAACGGTCGCTAATTGCTGTTTTGCGACTTCTTTGTGACTGAACAAGTTGGTCGCTAAAAGACGGTCGCTAATTACAATGGTCGCACTGTCGTCGCAAATAAGCGACTCCTTTAAGACTGTATGATTTAGTCGTAAATTAACGACGAAAACGTGACTGAATTTAGAATCGCATATATACGACTACGTTAGGACGAGTTGTGCGTCGGGGAATCATGACGAAAATGTGGTCGCAAATAAGTCACACTGGCCGTAGCAAAGTAGTAGTAAACTTTACGACGCTTTTGTGACTGGTTAGTGACATTTTTTGAATTGGTTTGGTCACAAATTTGCGACTTCTTTGCCACCATTTTGAATTGATTTGGTCACAAAATAGTCACATTTTTGGAATTGGTTTGGTCACAAATTAGTCACGGTTTAGAAATACTAAAACTGATTAATTTTGGATTTTGAAATGATATTAATCAAAACAAATGATGATTTAAAGTACTAATCAAGCAAACTTATCATCCTTAACAAAAAGATCATCCTAAACAACCAACAAACAGTATTCAAAAGCAAGCGAACTCAGGATTTTTTTCTTTCATGAAGAGGAAAAGCTTCTTCATCTCAGCTTGAGACTCTCGGTGTTCCTGATCACGGCATGCATTCTCAGACTCGTGTTCATAAATCTTGCGCCGAAGTTGATCTTGAAGCTCCACAAGAGTTGCTGCAGAAGAGCTCGCATAACTCTCTTTCCATTCTTATGCCTTTTGTGTCTTGACCAAAATGCATCCTTATGTTATGAGTTTGACAGCAAATTCAGAATTTTGACGCTTACCTAGAGCATAAAACATAAACTGATGTTGATTAGAGCTTAAAACACCTACCAAAAAACAAACAAAAACTGATGTTGATCTCTCTAACCCAAATTTCTTTTTTGAGAGGTGGATCAATTAATCAGACCTGGCGTTGCAGTTCAGTGGCTGCAAACATGTTCCTTGCACCCTGTAATGTGTCCACATCAGCACATTAGATTACATCTTTCTTAGGTAATAAAAAGATATGTTTTATACATTTATAATACCAAAATCTCGCAGAAGAAAATTGCATGACTGTTTTCTTTGGTAATATACTCTTTGAAGTTGATACCTCAACCACCTATTATAAACCCAACACAGCAACGTAAGAACTAAAATACTTGTATCCAAATGTACAACGACCGAAAGTAGTCAAACTTAACTAAACAATAAAAGAACTAAAAAAGTTTGTTTTTTCTTAATGAGTCCTACTACTCCAGACAATCTAAAACTTCAATACAAGAAGATTCTCATGTCTTCACCATACCAATCAACAAGTTTAACTTTATTAAGTCAATCAAAGACTAAAGCAAGCAACATAAATCAAAGACTACAGCAAGCAACATATCCAACAAAGTCTTAATCTACCAAAACTACAATCAATGAGAAACCTTACCAGACTTAACAGGAAAGAACAAGGACAAGAAAGAAACCTTATCGACGTAGGGCCACATGTACGAGAGAAAGAAATCTGTTAAACCAGTCCACCTTAATGTAAACAATAAAACGAACAATCAGTTCAAATAATCGATGGTAGCTAGATTATAAGTTCAATGCTTTAATTCAAAAAAAGGCTCGCAGATTAACAATCAACCACCGAAAAATCGAGTGAATCATTAAGTTACCCAGATGACCAAAACAAACAAAACAAACCTCAAACATGAAGAGTTAGATTAAGATGCGACAAGTGTGTTTGATTGATGTTTTAACTTGCTCATCAGCACAAACAGAGAATAGATTCGGCGGTTTCTGAACCGGCTCCCATGGTCATTCAAGCTCAGCCACCGCCGCTTTAAGCTCGGCGCGTTTCCGCATCTCACAAATCTGGCGTTCTCGGTATAATTTCGCCATGAGGAGTTGTTTCTGTTTCTTCGCTTGACCTCCCTCCTCGTCCTCGACTTGATTTTCCCATATTTGCCATAAAATCAGTTTCAATTGAGATAGAAGAGAGAAATTCGAAGAGAGAATAGAAGGAAATCGAAGAGGATTGAAGGAAGAGGAGAGAAAAGTAAGAGATCAGATGGGAAAAATACCTAAGTTTTGGATACAACTAAAGTGTCGATTGATTTTGGGTTTTGTCTAAAACCATCCTAAGTCTCAAACCCAAATTAAAAAAGCGGAAAAATTGCCGCTCAAAATCGAGCCAAAATTTTCATTCAGTTTGAAAAGAAAACTAAAAATAGTCACAAATAAGTCGCAAAGTGGTCTTTTATGACATATTCTTAAGAATCATAATTTTATTTTCTTAAATTACAAACCTTAAGACCCAAAGAAAATCTATATGTTATAATCAATAAAATTACAATACAAAACAAAAACAAGATCAATTAGTCTAATGAGTTAAAACATGAAATGCAAAAAAATTTAAGAAATTTCAAAATCATTAGTAACATTACATATAACACTTGTGTAATGTTCAAAACCTTGTGCAAACCATAGAAAACTTAAAGTTTTTTTGGCATAATAATGATTCAGTATCTATAGTAATTCAAATCAATGTAGAAACCTTAAAACTTAACATATTGACAATTCTTTAATTTGAAATCTCTATATAAAATCATGAGAGTCTCTAAACGGAAACAAAACCGTCCCACTTTCAGGTGTTTGTCACAAAGCAGTTGCAAAAGTGTGGGTAATTTGTGACATATTTGTAACTTTCCAACTATTTAGTCGTAAAGTGCTACTATTTTGTGACATGGTTTTTAAGAGTCACAAACTTATTCTTATGAATTTTAAAGTTTTAGAACCAAAGAAAATCAATTTATAGTGTTAGAAACAATAATATTACAATACACAACAAGATCAATCATTTATATTAGAGAAAACATGAAATTCAATGAATTTAGAACATTTCAAAAGTATTAGTTGACATTACATATACCATGATGTAATGTTATGAAAGTTTCTATAAATCATATAAAACTTAAGCTATTAGAATGATTCAATACCTACAATAGTTCAAATTAATGTAGAAACCTTGAAACTTAACATATTGAGAAATCTCTATTGGTAAATCTCAAAATAAAATCGCGAGCGTCGCTAAACGGTTACAAAATCGTCTCAAATTCAGGTGTTAGTCGCAAATAAGTAGCATATATGTGGGTAATTTAAGACTTATTTGTAACTCTCATAAGTTTCCGTCGCAAATTAGTTACCGTTTTGTGACGATTTTCTTAAGGGTCACAAACCTATTCTTATGAATTTAAAAGTTTTAGAACCAAAGAAAATCAATTTATAGTGTTAGAACCAATAATATTACAATACACAACAAGATCAATCATTTATATTAGAGAAAACATGAAATTCAATGAATTTAGGACATTTCAAAAGTATTAGTAAACATTACTTATATGATTATGTAATGTTTTAGATATTTGAGATCACATTAGAAAACATGAAGTTTTGTATGGCATACGATGTATTCACTGTCTATAATTGTTAAGATCATACTAAACACATCTAATATTACGAGAATTCAAAATCTAACATGGTAAATGTTTATCTAAATATCGGGAGTCGCTAATAGGTGAGAAAAGAGTCCCAGTCTCAGGTGTTAGTCGCTAAATAGTCACTAGAGCGTTGGTAATATGAGACTAATTTGTGACTACACTAAAACGCGAGTCGCAAAGAGTGACGGAATTGTGACTATATTTCAAGAGTCACAAACTCTTTGTCAAGGATTTTGTAGCTTAAGAGGCAAATAAATTGATCTTAAGTGTTGAGAATAAATGAAATTACGATTATAGAACAAGATTGATCAATTAAATGAGTAAAACCATGAAATCCATTTGAGTTATGATCTTTGAAAAGCTTTAGTAAACATTACTTATATGATTATGTAATGTTTTAGATATTTGAGATCACATTAGAAAACATGAAGTTTTAATTGTATGGCATACGATGTATTCACTGTCTATAATTGTTAAGATCATACTAAACACATCTAATATTACGAGAATTCAAAATCTAACATGGTAAATGTTTATCTAAATATCGGGAGTCATTAATAGGTGAGAAAAGAGTCCCAGTCTCAGGTGTTAGTCACTAAATAGTCACTAGATCTTTGCGACGGATTTGTGACGACACAAAAAAAAAGTAACAAATAAGTCCTATATTGTGACCCTTTAGCGACGATGTTTTGTAACCCCGTTCTTTCCGTCCCAAATTAGTCGCAAACTAGGACCTTTTTTGGACCGGTCTTAAACTCGTAGCAAAATGGTCGGTAATTGGCGACTAATAATCGTTGGCGTCGTAAATTGGCGACAAATATGCGTCTACTTTTAACGTAGTCGTTAAAGAGTCACTATATGGTAACAAAATCGTCGTAAATATTTGCGACCAACAAAAGAGTCACAAAAAGTAGTCGCAAAAGGCTTGTTTTCCTGTGTAGTCTATCGTGGATCTACTAAGGGTCGGCAGAAATTGTCAGTTGTAGAATCGTTTATGTAACAGTTCTCATAATTTGCAATTAATAATAAATCTAGACGACAAAAAAAAAAAAAAACGTCAGTTATCATCCATCATACATCTATGGATTGCAAAAATACTCTTAGAATTATACTTTTTGAAATTACTTTTATTTATTTCTAAGGTTGAAAATGTCTTCAAGAAACAAACAAAACCAAGAGATGATGACGTGTTGCTTAACCTATCAAATACTCCTTCCGTTTCGTTTTAGTTGTCGTTTAAGTTTTTTTCACACAAATTAAGAAAACCATTAAATTTTATGTTTTACCCTTTATTAAGATATTTTATATTATTTTCATTGGTCAAAACATTAAAACAATAGGGATAAAACTGGAATTTTTACAAAACATTTGCATTGAAAACTTACAACGACAACTATTATGAAACAAAATTTAAACCCTAAAACGACAAGTAAACCAAAACGGAGGGAGTAATAATATTTTCGAGAACATAAACTAACAAATTATGATGGGAGTTGGAGAAAAAAAACTGAACCAATAGAAGTCAATTGGCAGCAAGGGCGTTTCCGTAATTTCCACTCGAATTCAATGCCCGGACAAAAGGGTGTTTTCGTCAGAACCAAGAAGAACGAACAACAAAGAAACTAGAGGTCCACTGTCCAAGAAAAATGCTTAATTATTTTAAATTTTTAAAAAATTAAAAAAAAAAACGACCGACCGATTAATAAATAATTAAAAATGTGAAAATTCTCAGAGAAATAAAAAAACTTTCTTCGCTTTATCAAATTTCTCTTTCTTCTTCTTCTTCTCTGTTTCTTTTCTTATTTCTTCTTCTTCGTGTCACTATTTGAATCTGATTTTGTCTCGTTTCTTTCAATAATCTTCTTCCCGAATCTGATTCTCTCTCACGTTTTTGGATTTCAAATCTCAACGGGAAGCGATCTCTTCTCATATTTCTCCCTTTGAATCTCCCAAAAATCTCGAGCTCTGTCGTCTAGTGACAATTCGGATTTTGTAGCTCCGATTCATCGTTTTTAAATCGATTCAGGAAGCTACAGATTCGATTCCAGATTCAGATTCCTATTCTTCCTCACGGAAATCGAGTAAAAAATGGCGAAGCGTGGATATAAGTTACGTATCCTTGTATTGAAGATTTTGTTTGATTCTTAAGCTGAATTTAAAATTGAACACACTCTTGATTTTTTAGCTCCATTCTGATAAATTGTGACAGTTTCTTTATCACTGAATCGTTAGGGTTTTAATCTTATGAACAAACTTTGGTTTATTAGCTTCTTCTTCAATTTAGATTTTATCAGAATTTCAAGTTTTTAGTAGAAATTAATTTCCCGGGTCAAAATGTTTCTATTATTGTCTAGTTTATCAAACAGAGAGCAAATGGATAGAAAAAGACACTGCAATTAATATGTTTTTATCTTGAATTTTTTCTGGATTTGATTTGAATCCATTGTTGTTGACCTGTTTAATGTTTTTCTGTCTGGTTGCTTCAAAAGGGTGTTTCATTTGTTAATATGTTCTTGTCTGTGGTTTGTTTATAACTTAACTTGATTTTGAAACTTAGAGGAGTTTTTGGCACATTCTGCAAATGTGAATTGTCTAAGTATTGGAAAGAAGACATCGCGGCTTTTTATAACTGGCGGTGATGATTATAAAGTCAACCTTTGGGCGATCGGGAAGCCGACTTCTTTAATGGTTTGTTTCGCATTAGCTTTCTTTAGTATGTTTTTTGTTTCTATTAAAGTCTTGAACAGAAAATGTGTGTTTCTTGGAGAGAAAAATGATGCTGTATTCCTTTATTGGCAGAGTCTATGTGGACATACTAGTGCAGTGGATTCAGTAGCTTTTGACTCCGCTGAAGTTTTGGTGTTAGCTGGAGCTTCTTCGGGTGTGATAAAGCTGTGGGATGTAGAAGAAGCAAAGAGTTAGTTTATTGATTTTCTGCTTTCTTTTAGAATATTTGTTGCTTCTTGTATGCGGAGCTAGTCTTGTTTAATGGGAACATATTGGATACCATTTGAGTTATCGGCTATGTGGATTATGGGTCTGGTTATTTGAGCAGTGTACCAGACTATATCTATCGTTTAGTTTAGAATTATGAGGTCTAACATTTTCACTCTTGCTCTTGAAGTGTAGTGGTTCGAGCTTTTACTGGACATAGATCCAATTGTTCTGCTGTTGAATTTCATCCGTTTGGTGAATTTTTGGCATCGGGATCTAATGATGCGAATCTAAAGATCTGGGACATCAGAAAGAAGGGATGCATACAGACGTACAAGGGTCATACTCGTGGCATCAACACTATCAGGTTTACTCCCGATGGTCGTTGGGTAGTGTCCGGAGGACTTGACAATGTTGTAAAGGTAAGAATAGCTTTTTTAACAAATGAGTCTTGTGCATCATTTTTTTCCAACTTATGATCTTAGAACGATACTACTATATATGTTGTATCCAATAGGTATGGGATTTGACTGCTGGAAAGCTTTTACATGAATTTAAGTTTCATGAAGGACCTATCCGTTCGCTAGACTTCCACCCACTTGAGTTCCTTCTAGCCACAGGTTAGTCTGTGATTCTTTGTTTTTCAGGCATTTTAGGGGTAACTTGGTGGCATTTTCAATTGGTTTATTAACTACCGACATCTCTTCAGTCAAAATTTTGTATTGAAGTCTTGTAATTTCACTCTCCCCTATTCATATTCAGGTTCTGCTGACAGGACTGTAAAGTTCTGGGATTTGGAAACGTTTGAGTTGATTGGATCTACCCGACCAGAGGTACTGCTTGTGGTTTCACTAGATACTGTATTTCCAGGAGACTATCACAAGTGTTTTTACCTTTATTTCCCTTTACCGTGATAACCTTAAAGGGTCATATTAAAAATCAGAAATCTGTTTATTCTCGGTCTTGCTCTGAAGAGTGTGTTAGAGAAATGCCAAGATAAAATTTAGTTCTAAAAAATATGGAGAAGTAACTATAAGTGAATGGAGTCAAGAAAGCAGCATCTGATGAAATATGTTTGGGCATTGAGCTGGCTTCGTAGCCTTGTTTTGGAAGATGTTATTCGCATAATTTCTGTGGGTTTCCTTGTTTTCACAGGCTACTGGAGTTCGTTCAATCAAATTTCATCCGGATGGGCGAACCCTATTTTGTGGTTTGGATGACAGCTTAAAGGTTTTCATTTGTCTTTGTGATGAGCTTTACCATCCAGAGTCAAAAACATTCATTGATATCATAAGCTGATGCTCATAATTCAGGTTTATTCATGGGAACCTGTGGTTTGCCATGATGGTGTTGATATGGGATGGTCAACGCTTGGTGACTTATGCATCAGCGAAGGGAAGCTCCTGGGTTGTTCATACTACCAAAATTCCGTAGGGATTTGGGTCTCAGATATATCAGTATGTGCTATTGTGATTGTCCATACCTCTAAAAAGTTATGTGGAGCTGGTGATTGATTGTTTTGGAGACTCATGTTTTTGTTCTTTCTTTTATCCTTAATTAAAACAGCAAATTGAGCCATATGGCATTGGATCTGCGGATAAAAAGGAATGCGTGGAGAAAGTACTCAGTGCTCTGGACGATCAGTCCACCGATAGAATAAGGAGTAGCCCAAGGCGCAGCTCATCTCCAGATTATGAAACGAAAGAGATAAAAAACATATACATCGACTGTGAGTGAATGTTAATTTTGTTTTCATGTTTGTGGATTCATTTTTCTCCTTTCAAGTAGGATATGGCAGGGTTTTGGTTAGGTTTTAAGAAGTCCCTGGATGGTAGCTTACTAGTTACTGTCATCCACCTATATCTAGAAACTGAGTCAACATTTAACGATTTAATCGCGAAGGACTATTAATGGAGATCACTAACTCTGGTTTTCTTGTATTAGTGATAGGAAAGCTACCATATCTTTAGGCCTGCTTTAATCATATATTTTCCGTACATGTGTTTTAGTTTATTACTTAATTTTGTAGTTATTGAAATTGAGACTGAAATGGTGATCTTTGTTTCTGAATGAATTAAATATCGGAAGCCATAACCATTGTGACCTGGACTGTTATTTTTAGTCTTTCATGTCAGTTTCTGTGCTGCAACAGTGTAATTTTCGTTTGCCTCTCACTTCTGTATGCTTATCATTTATATTTGGTTTAATATTCTCTCTTCTCTTCAAAGCTACAGGCGGAAATTCGGCTGTTGCACATAAGTCAGGATCTCTAAGTACTCCGAAAGTCAAAGCAACTTCTACCGGACAAGCAGGGGATAATAAGTCTTTAGTAGTGCATAGTGTTGTGCCACGGGATAGTGATATTGGGAAAGACTCTTCTGATTCGGGAAAGGAATCTATCACTTTCTCAAAAACAAAGCCAGGCATGCTGTTGAGACCTGCTCATGTAAGAAAGACGCCAACAAAGTTTGATGAAACAAAGAAGCAGTCAGTGGCTGTTCAATCTGGATATTTAAAGAAAAGTGGATTAGACGGTGAGAAGGAGCTAGATACTGAGACGGTGTTTGATTCAGAAATGAGTGGTAGGAGACCATATGATGCCGACGATTCTATCATCAAGAGTATAACCAACAAGTTTGAACAAGCTTTATTACCAGAATCACCGACTGATGAAGCGAAATGTAGGTTCTCCCAGTTCATACTTTAGTTTCATAAGATTTGAATTTTCAAATGATCTAATCCTATCCTTTTGGAAATCTTGCAATCTTTGACTCAGGTATGTTGCTGAAACCGCCTCGTGTACAGAGATCACCAAGTACTAAGTACAATGAGGCAAGCTGGGCGACATCTGTTGATTCTGGAGCTTTAGACAGTAAAAAGAGTGGGTTAGAGTCCTCAAGAGACATGGACTTGCCAACAGGGCATAAGGATGACAGAGGTAGTAACCTGTGTGAGGAAGATATCGATAACAAGAGCATTTCAAGTAGGTCAGAAAGAGTTCTATCACCAGAGAAAGCTGGTGATGAACTAAAAAGTAAGTTCTTGATTCAAAATTGACTAATTAATGGGGATTTTGCTCCTAAAGTCAATGCTAAAACTAGTGAAACGTTATGTGTTTGGATTCCTTTTGCCTTTTTAAACTGTTAATTAAGGATTGATTTACTGAATTAGAGACAGTCTACAAGAAAAATCAATCTGAAAGAATGAGCCGGCAGAAGAGTAATAATAGCATTAGCTTGTAGGTTGCTACATCTAAATCTTTAGCTACTTTTAGGACTTCCTTTACAGTTCCCTTGTCCGTTGTGGTCAAGTTACTTGGTCTTCAGGCAACAATCATTTTATAATTGGTTATAAATATTATGTCATGTAGGCCTTGAATCCCCTGGAGGTAGGAAAGAATCAAACTCTGTGAAGGTTGTTAGAGGAGGTTAGCCATTCAAAGTTTGCTGTTGTTGTTTTTCTTTGGTAGCATAAAAGTCATCTGGTTATTGATTCTTTAAAAACTACTATGTTTGCAGTAAAAGTTGTTTCGGGAAGGACACGGTCATTGGTTGAGAGGTTTGAAAGAGGGGAAAAAATTACTCCTTCTGAAGATAAAGCAGCCAGTGCAACAATAGTTCAGAGCACTAATGCTGTAGATGAAGAGCCCCTGACAGCATCGGTACAAGCAGTTAGCACGACGCCTACCCAGGTAATGCCAGTTAAACTTGATCAGGCAACTAACTCGACGACAGTTGAAGCTCCTGTGTTATCAACACGACGAACTAGGAGTACTCCAGTCAGAGTAATGCCTGTGGTACTCGGCCGGGACACTAGCATGGCAACTGATACGCCTCCTGGAACATCAACCCGACCTTATAGGACTTCGGCTACTAATTTGACATCTGATGTATCTGGTGTAACATCAACACGACAAACTAGGACTTCTCCAGCCCCAGTCATGCCTATGATACTCAATCAGACAACAAAAATGAAATCTGATGAGCCTCCTGTAACATCAACACAACCTCATAGGCCTTCAGCCACTAATTTGACATCTGATGAGTCTCCTGTAACATCAACACGACCTGATAGGCCTTCAGCTACTAATCTGACATCTGATGAGTCTCCTGTAACATCAACACGACAAGCTAAGACTTCTCCAGCCCCAGTTATGCCTGTGATACTCAGTCAGCGTCAAACAACTAACATGAAATCTGATGAGCCTGTAATATCAACAAGACCACTTAGGACTTCTTCGGCGCGAGTAATGCCTGTGATACTCAATCAAGCATCTAACACGTATGATGAGCGTCCTTTATCATCTTCACGATCAGCTAGAACTTCTCCAGCCCGTGTACTGCCTATGCAACTCAATCAAGCAGATAATATGCCATCGTATGAGCCTCCAGTTGCATTAACACGATCAGCTAGGAACTCTCCCGCCCGTGTAATTCCTGTGAAACTCAATCAAGCAATTAGTGTAACATCTGATGCATCTCATATAAGATCCAAGCAAAGATTTAGCCCAACTCAAACGCTGGCAACACCTGCAGTACTTGATCAGGTGACTGATTTGACACTGGATGAGACATATATTACACAAACTCAACAAGCTTCTGATATCTTGACCCAGGTAAGCTTCAATGATAAGTTTCGGAAACTGATAGACATCGTACTTTCTCCAACTTTGATATGTAGCTAGTTGTATAATTGAATGTAGTAGTCGCTGATGCTATACATAAAATATGAAATTGCAAGGATTACAAAGTTGGAAGAGCTCTGAATACATTTGATTTGTTTGACTTTTGCAGAAGGAAGAACCTCAGATATCTGGGAGGGAGAATGATGGTGACATTTGGGAGACTTTAATGCAAACTCATAATGAGGTCTTAAACACTCTTCAATCAAGGTTGACAAAATTACAGGTAAATTTTGTTTTTCTCGTTGTGTTTTTTCTGGTTTTGAGGGTAAACTAAATGGTTGATTTATCACAAACATGCAGATTGTAAGACATTTTTGGGAACGTAGTGATATAAAAGGCGCGATCATGGCCTTGAGAAAGCTGTCAGATCACTCTGTAAGTACCCCAATAGATATACTTTTGCCTGTCTTTTTTTGTTTATGCTTAGATGTTTGGAAAAAGCTGACTCGCTTAAACTGGAACAGGTTCAAGCAGATGTGATCAGTATCCTAACAGACAAAACAGAAATTTTAACATTGGATCTGTTTTCTCAATTAGCACCCGTCCTTACAGGCTTATTGGGCAGCAGGACTGAGAGGTAAATTATCTTATTCTATATTCAACCTTCTTTGGTTTGCTTTTAGTTTAAGATATAATAAAGTCGTCTCCAACATTTGGCTTGTGAATGAGGGAATGTCAAGAAAATCCATTTGTTAATTGCAGTCTCTGTTTGTTTGTTAAAGTTATGAGCTTTTCGAGTTAACAGAGGAAAGCAACATGTGATTTTAATTTTGTATAGGCCTGTAAATGTCTCCTTGGAAATGCTCTTGAAGCTTGTAGCAGTGTTTGGTACAGTTATTCAATCAACTGTTTCAGCACGACGAGTTGTTGGCGTTGATCTTCACGCAGAAGAAAGGTACTTATACTTTCGGCTCCTCTTATATCTTCATGCCACACCTTTTGTCACACTTAATTCTCTTTTCCCAGAAAGTTAAAACAAATTGAGAAATGCAGGTTACAGATCTGCCAAAGCTGTTCTGCGGAATTGCAAAAGGTTCACAAGATTCTTCCACTACTGACAAGGTAAAAGAACTTTTTTTACAGATATTGTTCTGAACCATTGCAAGCATGACAGCTCTGGTTGATCGGTATTTGCTTTCGGTTGTGTAATTGTTTTTCCCTTTTGTTTTTGCCCTCTTCCATTAAGTACAGAAGAGGTGGTCTCATAGCAAGAAAGGCTCAAGAACTAAACCTAGTTCTTCAAACACCATAGCTTTAGGTTCAGCTTCAAGACCAATCGGAATCACTTGCGAACCGTAACCCCTCCCGCTGAGTTTTCCAATCTGTACATTTTCAAGAATCGTTTTCATGTTCCTCCTGGTGATTTTGTATTGAAGATTCGCTGAAAAGTCGCAGGTTCTTGTGGCGGGTTTTGAGATAGAATTGCGCCAAGAGAACACGAAAAATCACTCCGGGAAAAATTTGGTATATGGCTGTAAATCGATCCGTCTCTGGGATTAAAGTTGTATGTGCTTCAGATTCTTGATTCACTGAATCTCAAATGTTTAGCTGAAATGTCAATTACAATGTCTCTCTCTCTCCATGTGAATGTAATGTGCAATCCTAATGAGAAGACACCATCAGTATATGAAAATTCATTTTGGTCGCTCGACATATATCCGAGTTTTGGAATTGGTCATGTGTCATGTAGAGTTTAAGAATATAGACTTATCAAAGAGTGTTCATCTACCAAACGTGATAATGACATATTTCAGATAGTATAGTTACAGTCGATGTTATTTGAATATTTGGTCTTCGTCTATCCCAAAATTAGGAAATAGATTAACGAATATACGAAGAAATTTCTTGTCTTTATTTAAATAATGGGGGATAAACAAAAGAAGTAGCTAATTTGGATACAAGTTAATATTTCTAAAAAATAGTTGAAAAACATATAATTATGATCAAAAGTTTTTTAATATATATTTAACTTTTCAAATCTTAAATCAAGTGATTACTATTGATCATGATATTAGTTTGGTTACTGAAACATCCAAATTAGGCCATAGATTAACGAATGGACGAAAATATTCGTTTGCTTTTGTACGATATTAAACACAAATAAAATCAAATGGAATGATGTATTGAATTTTGTTATATTGATCAAGGGGGCATAAAGACTATTAATTTAATAATGTCCGCTATATAATTCAATAATTAAAATTAGTTTGGATTTTGGGTATTATAAAAACACTATTGTCTAAAAATAATTATTCCAACAAGTTGTGGTAATGACGAAAAAATCGAATAAATAAAGAAAAGATAGAAAAATTCTGTTTAAATTAAAATTACTTTATTTAGACAAAAATAAGAAACAAAGGCACACAAATCTAGTCTAAGTCTTCTTCTTTGTTCAAAAACAAACCAATCTTCTTCTTGTATTTGCCATTTGAACAAAACAAGAAAAAACAAATAAAACAAACCACAACCATCAATTTTCATTTTCCAATTTCTTTAATTTCACAAACGTCGAACAAATCCAGACCCTTCGTCAACTCTTTCTCTCCCACCTCAGATTTTTATTTTTTTCCTTCTTACTAATTTTGAATTTTAATTTAATTTTTCTCCCCCATTTTCTTGTCGGAAAACAGCTTTTCGTGTAATTTATCTCCGACACCAACCCACTCGTAACGGCTTTTTCTTGTTTCTTGTCTTATCATACCAGATTACAAAAAAAAAAAAAAATTTAGGTTCTTGGTTTGTTGTCTCTGTCTCTGTTTTTTTTCGTTTTTCTTTTTTTGAGAATTGAGTGGTCGGAGAAAAAAAGGGAAGGTTAGGTGGAAGGAGCTAACGTACGCCGGGGGTGCGTAGTTTAATTTTTGGTTTTTTTTTTTCAAAATCGAGGAGCGCGTAACGCACACGCGTGATTTATTTTTTGATGGTTATGGTGATGATGACGACGACGATGGAGAGTGATTGGGGAACATGGGAGGAGCTTCTTCTCGGCGGCGCTGTTCTCCGTCATGGAACCGGTGACTGGACCGTCGTCGCTGAGGAACTCCGTTCTCATTCTCTACCTGAGATTTTCACACCTGAGGTTTGTTCTCTCTCTCTCTCTCTCTCTCAATCTCCTCATTTCTTTTAATTAAAATTCATTTCTAAATTTTGGATTAGGTTAAATGTGTTAGAATCAAAAATAAAATCAGATTAGGTCATCTTATGCGAAATTTGTTATGTTACTGTGAAATTGATTTTTCAAAAAAAAAAATTTTTTTTAAAGAAGTTAAAGCTTGAGGCAAAACACAGTGTTGTTGTCGGTGGATTTAGAAGCATAGATTCATCACTTGTGTGTCAAGAAAGGTTTAGGGTCATGTAAAAAAAATGAATTTTCTTGTTCTTGTTAAGACAATTGTAGATACTCTTTATACTTCTTCTCGAATTGGAAACTTAACCACATTGAATAATGCAAGAAATTAGAAAATGTCTTGTGGTTTGTGTGATATCGCAGGGCTGAGTTAACTCAATTCAGATATTGTCTATCTTTTGAATCTGCTAATTCCTACTCTTATTTGCAGATATGCAAGGCCAAGTACAAGGACTTGCGAAAACGTTATTTGGGATGCAAGTAAAGATTTGTTTTTGCTTGTTCTTCAACTCTTTTTCTTGTCGGGTACCGGACTTTTGTGACCTAAAATTTACCGTGTTTCTTCATATGTTTATGTTCTTGTAGAGCTTGGTTTGAAGAGCTTAAGAAGAAACGAGTAGCTGAGCTTAAGGCAGCTTTACTTAAATCCGAAGACTCTATTGGGTTAGCATTTGTTCTTTTTAATGGCTTAAACGCTTTCATGTCTTGGAATCAAAGGAAGAACCAGATTTTGAATTTTCAATTCTGTGCAATGAAATACTGTGTTTAGGTCTTTGGAATCAAAGCTTCAGAGTCTGAAGTCAGAAAGTAACGATGAATGTCATCAAAACAATTATGATTCTAGCCGAACGTTATCACTTGAACCCTCCCCAAAATCCGAGGGCGGAGGAGAATGCACGAGCAAAGATACATCCAAAGATTTGTCATCAGTTGGTAGTTTCACACAGCAAGAGCAGACCACAACAAACTGGTCACCGGAAGCTAAGTCAGAAGCTCCAGTACTAGTAATAGAGCAAGAGAAGACGAAAAACCTATTACACAGCGACATTTTTGAGTCGGTGTATGGAGGTGGAGGACAAGTGCTTCCGAGTATGAGGAAAAAACGAGGCAAGAGAAAACGAAAAGATTGCAGTGTCAGTGTTGGTAAAGAAGTGACAGAAGTTAGCGCTGTGGAAGAAAGCGATTTGTTGGATACTTCTGCGGATATTGCTAGCATTTCTAGGAGTAAAGAAGCTGCTTCTACTAGCAGCAGTCAAAGCCGAGGTCATGGTTTGGCTTTACCAAAGGAGCTTATGAAGATATACAACACTATCGTACAGAACGAATGTGCACTCGTCTTCCGTAGACGGCTTGATAGCCAGGTGATGATCATATATAGTACTCCTTTAGTCTTCGCTTGAAACCACTTTTTCGCTTATCTCTTTCTTTCTTTTTTTGTGCTAAACAGAAAAGGGGAAGATACAAGAAATTGGTACAGAGGCATATGGATTTAGACACTATACAATCAAGAATCAACGGTTGTTCGATATCTTCAGCGAAAGAGCTTTTTAGGGACTTTCTTTTGGTGGCGAACAATGCAGCTATTTTTTACTCTAAGAACACTCGTGAATACAAATCCGCGGTGAGCCTTAGAGACATTGTTACAAAGTCTCTAAGACACTATTTGACAGAAGATCATCATCCTCATCGCAGCAGCATTACTGCAAGCACAAAGGTTATGGTTCTTCCTCAAAAATCTACATCTCCTGCTGTCCGAACGAGCCTGGCAGCTAAAAAACCAAGAACCGGGGCGCACCCTCTTAAAACGGTTGTGCATGATATGGCAAAGACTTCAAGCAGGGGTAACAAAAGGTCTGTTACGGATTTACCAGTTTCTGCTGTGAAACCCTCAGCAGTGGGCAAAAAGGGAACAGCGGTAAGAAAGGACGGTAGACAAGCAAAGCGAGGACTCGAATCTCCGGCATTGATAGGGAGAAAGCGGAACCGGGTTAGATGATTTTTATGAAGGGTTTCTTTCATATGTTGTTTGTAGTTAGGCAGAGAAAGCTTATTTGATGTAGAAGTTCATATTTCGGTTAATCTAATCTGCAGGCATAGACAGTGATGAATCATGATCATTGGAAAAACTAATTGTTAAAAAAATGTACATTAATCTCATTGTTAGTTTCTCTCATTGTCACCTTTTTATTTATTTACTAATCATAGAGAAAATTGATAGAAGGTTGTACAATCGCGCATAGATGAGCCTAAATTTTACAGAGCTAATCAAACATTTCACCAAAGTAATGTGCTAACAAAGCATTTGGATATGTCTAGATCTCCATCTTTGGATTGAAATCAGTAATTTTGATTCTCTAAAGGTTTCAAGAGAAATCAAGTTGTTTGACATCTTAGAGGTTTGTGAGACCATTTCTATATAATATTGCCCCTAGGAATCGGTAGTCATGTATGTAAAAACTATGCACTTGGTCGTTGGTAGAAATATAGAGTTGTGACCTAATTGTATATTATTTATAAAGACAAATTCATCCATAATTTATAAATAAATCCCTTTATGCATAACCATGTTTAATTGTTCTCCGAAGTAATCTCCGATCATCAAAGTCTTCTTGTCCTCAGCAAACCAAGGTCATTGCGGAGTTCTTTATTGTTTTAGCTCTAGAATCTTATATATTATTCTGGTGCAATTTTTTTTTTATGTAAACATCATGAGCGTATTTTTAACAACTTGTACAAATACAGCATGAATTGATGCAATTCAATTGATTATTAACAAATACTCTTCCTCCATGTTTGAAGATTGATGGCACAAAGATTGGAAGCTATAGGTAGCACAAAAGGCTTCACATTCGATGATGGTTGTGACCATGACGGTGTTTCCAAGATTTTTGTTGGAGGTGGTCTTCAAGGAATTCTGTACATGGAGTTTGAATATGTAAACAGTGGACTGCTGAAATTTGGAACACTTGTTGGTCGTTGACATAGAGGTTTCATAGAGACGGTATGTCTTTGATGTATACTATCCATTTACCCTGTTTTATATATGTGGATCGTATTAATTGATTTATAATCTTTGTTTTCAACTCTTTCTTTCTTTTTAGTTTGAGATTAACCATCTCAACAATGAATATCTCGAATCTATAGAGGGCTTCTACGACCATGAATCTGGTTACATTCAAGGACTTCAATTTAAAACAAATTTTAGGATTTCAGAACTAATTGGATATGATAAGGGTAACAAGTTTACACTTGCAGTCGAGGGAAAGAATATCATTGGGTTCCATGGCCATATGAGGAATAGAAATATCATCTCCCTTGGAGCATATTTCACTTGGAATCATCCTACAAGATTCAAAGCAAAAGGTAGCAAGGGAGGCCATAAGTGGGATGATGGAGCTGATCATGATGGTATAGCAAAGATTCATGTACGAGGTGGTTTTGAAGGCGTTCAATATATCAAATTTGATTATGTCAATAGTGGAAAATCCCAAGAAGGATCAATCCATGGTTTCTCGGGTAGCGGTTTCACGCAAACGGTACACATACAATGAAATTCCAAACTTTTTGTTATTGACTACATTTATAGTCCTTTTTATGTTCACCAATTCTTTTTTTTTTTTTTTTTGCAGTTTGAGATCAACTATCTTTACAATGAACATCTAGTATATGTTGAGGGTTACTACGACGTTGCATCTGGTGTTATCCAATCACTTCAATTTAAAACTAACTTCAGGACTTCGGAGATGCTAGGATATGAAAAGGGTAAGAAGTTTTTACTTGGAGACAGGGGGAAAAAAATTGTTGGCTTTCATGGATATGCTGACAAGTATCTCTACTCTCTTGGAGCATATTTCACAACGGTTCCCATTACCAAATCAGAATGTCGCGGTGGTACTGGAGGCATATCTTGGGATGATGGTGTTTTCGAGAGCATAAGAACGGTGTATGTTAGTTATAATACCACTAACATAAAGAGTATTACATTTCACTACCACAACCGCACAGTTGTAGAGCGACAACACGGGTGGCAAAGTATACAAGACGAAGGAGAAGAAGAAGAGGTTAAAAATCCCTTAAAACTTTAAATATACTCATGGACTATAATTTCTTGATTAGTCTCTTATGAGAAGCATAATTCTTTTGCAGTTTGAGCTCGACTATCCAAATGAACTGATCACTTATGTGGAGGGGACATTCAAAACCTTTGGGCCTAGCGATATGAGAGTTACGTCATTGATTTTGAAATCATCTGAAGGGAGAACCTCTCCAACATTTGGAAATGTTTCTGGTACCAAATTTGTGTTGGAGAACAAAGGATGTGCTGTCGTTGGGTTCCATGGACGACACAATGATCGTGATCTCGTTGCTATTGGAGCATATTTTAGTCAGATACCTCCTCCCACTGCAGAGAAACTACGACCGCAAGGTGGTTATCGAGGAGGTTCATGGGACGATGGTGTTTACGATAATGTTAGAAAGATATATGTAGGACAATGCGAAAATGGTATCGCATTCCTCAAGTTTGTGTACGATAAGGATACGCGAATGGTTATTGGAGATGATCATGGAAACAAAACACCACTAGATATCAAAGAGGTGATTAACTATCACTTTTTTTTTTTTTTTTTGGATTTGGGTTTATCAGGTTTACATATTACATTAATATTTTGACAGTTTGAGGTCGAATATCCAAGTGAATACATTACGGCCGTGGATGGTTGTTACGACAGAGTAATTGGAAGTGAAGTCGAAGTTATAACTCTGCTTAGGTTTAAGACGAACAAACGAACATCTATACCCGTTGGATTTGAATCTACCTCAAGCTTTTTACTCTACAAAGCAGGCTGCAAAATTGTTGGATTTCATGGAAAAGCAAGTAACATGATTAATCAACTCGGGGTCCATGTTGTGCCCTTCACCGAGTGATCATCTTCTAGTCTCCATTGTTGTCATAAGTATGCAATCTCTCATGTAATAAGAACTATTTATAAAAAATTTTTTTTTTTGAATGTAATGTTAAATTAGATTCGATTAGATTCAAAAGAAAAATATTGTTTTTACATCAAGTGCAACTTTAAGTTAAAAGGGAATTCGAATACAGTAAGTCCGAGATTTTTTAAGAGTTCAGCTCCTCGTCGCAAACCAAGTTTGAAGTCCTAGATCATATCGCCTATCACCACTTTCTCGAATGGTTGATAGTTGATTCCGAATTTGCTTGTCTATCCATTTGATTAGGAGAGCTGTGGAATTCGGCTTCTCCCCATGCTTTCTTCCATTCCTCTCCCGCCAAATGGTGTGTGTCGTTGCTTGAAAGAGATACCTCACAATGAAACTTTCGATTCGGTTCTTCCAATTGCCAGAGATAGAAACCAGCAGATCATGCCAGTTCGTGGAGTACCTTGCACCGTAGACATTCTTTGCTAAGTCATACCACACTGCAGAAGCAAAATCACAGGTGAAAAATAAATGATCCCGCGTTTCTAGTGCGTTGTTACAGAGCACACAAGCTGCAGACAGTCCTCTGTTCCAGTAGTTCATGCGGTCCCCTGTGGAGAGTCGATTTAGAGCAGCTAACCAGACACAAAACGAGTATTTAGGCGTTGAATGAGAGAACCAGACACCCCTGTGCCAAGTGACTTCAGTAGAAGCGGTACGAGTATGATTCCAAGTGTCTCCCGTGGAAAATCTTGGTCTAAACTCATCGTTCTTTCCTTTCCATAAGACAATGTCTTTTCCCTCTGTTTGACATTGTCGTTTAGAGAGAAGTGCTGTTTCTATGTCATTGAAAATTGCAGCTCTGTGTCGACGCCCTCGGAGACCCCTCCAAGCCTCAGCCACTGTTTTGTATTTGCTTATTCCCAGGTCAATTTGACCCCGTGCCCCTGCAACGTCGATCAAACGTCCCATATTGGACCAGTCATCAAACCAAAATGAAGTGGTAGCTCCATTGTTTACT
Organism: Arabidopsis thaliana x Arabidopsis arenosa; assembly: GCA_019202795.1. Classification (NCBI taxonomy): domain Eukaryota; kingdom Viridiplantae; phylum Streptophyta; class Magnoliopsida; order Brassicales; family Brassicaceae; genus Arabidopsis; species Arabidopsis thaliana x Arabidopsis arenosa. The sequence goes on along the minus strand of CM032919.1, from coordinate 2,119,248 downwards.
TCTACTTTGCAGAAACGCTTTGCAACTTCTCTATACTTTAGCATCTTTCGCCACATCCAGGAACCTTGGTACCTTGTGGTAATCGACCAGAAAGTGTCTTTCTTTAAAAGGTTTTTCTCTATCCATTTCACCCACAGCGAGTCAGTGTGCGAGACCAGTCTCCATATTAATTTCAAACAGCAAACGTCATTAGCCTCTTGAAGTGATCGTAAACCAAGACCCCCTTCTTTTATCGGTTTACAGATTGAATCCCAATTGACTTTCACTTTCTGAGGGTTGAGTTCTGGGCCAGACCAGAGAAACGCAGAACAGAGCCTATCAATCTCTCTTATACATTCTCGAGGGAGTCTGAAAGCAGCTAGCCAGAAGTTGCAAATACTCCATAGTACAGAACGAATCAAATTTAAGCGGCCAGCGTAGGAGAGGTGTCGGGCTGTCCAGGTCCCTATTTTTCTCCTAATCTGTTCAAGAAGCGGACTATAGTCGTTTGATGTGAGGCGCTTAGTGACTAATGGAAGGCCAAGATACCGCACTGGAAGGTTACCCGCTTTAAACTGGAAACGATCTTCTATTTCTTGACGACATTGTGTAGCATTACCCGCTAAATAAATGGTTGTCTTCTCCATACTTATCTTAAGACCTGATTTTTTTGCGAAATCATTAAAGACCCCCACAATACCCTCGATTGAACGAATCTTACCATCGGACATAACCATTAGATCATCCGCGAAGGTGAGATGTGTTAAACCGATGTTTTTGCAGCGAGGATGGTATCCAAACTATTTATAAAAATTAACTTACTGCTCCTTATATATTTGTAATACTTTTTTGTTTGGATTGTTCTTAATTAGTGTTGTAGCAATTCGAAATCGAAAATGTCTAAAACAAACTAAAACGAGAGTTTTTTGCTTAAGTTACTAATTCTTTTTTGTCGTTTTCTGGTGGCGAATTCGGTAGTTATGTAATTTAGTGTCGTTTCTCTGTTTTCTAAAATTCCCAATTGGCAAACCAACAACGTTTGTGTTAGTCCATAAGTTTTGTTTCTATATTTATCACATCATCTCCAAAGTTTTAAAAATAACACAAATTTAATATAAAAATATATTTTTTATTTTGGAAAATATTTAAAACAATGTCAAAATCGTCTAAAAAACATAAACCTTAAATACAATCTAAACCCAAATTATAAACTCTTAAAATATATTTTAAGTGTTTACGGTATTTTTGAACTAAAATTTTAGTAGTGGTATTTTTGAAACAAAAAAAAATGAATGATAGTACTTTTAGAACAAAAACTTAGTTTAATGATGTTATAGGATATTTCTCTTAACTTTATTCTTTCGCAGTAATAAAATAATAATATACTAATAATTATGTCAACTTATGCTATTTTTGAAAGTTTATAGAGGTATGTTATAATTGTCCACAAAACTTGTTTTAGTGTTATTTAAGAGTATATCTCTAAAATAATGTAATGAAACAACATGAAAAAGGAATTTCATACAAAAAATGTAACAAAAACTTCATACAAAAGAAAATAATAATAATGTAACAAACAACATTAAAAAAAAAAAAACTTTACACAAATTACAAAAAAAATACATCAACCTTGCCTTGTTAAAAAAAGTGCAGAAAACTATAAACTAAAAATAAACACATCGTTGTTAACGCCGTTTAGTGTATTTAAGTACGTCGTTTTTTATTGACACGATGAAAGCACTGCTTTCCATTATAAGACTCGTTTCGTTTCCTGATCCAGATCACAAGAATGCATCTCCTTGGCTTCGCCGACAACAGTGAAGCTTAGGGCTTCTTCGATTTTGGGATCATCAACTCGCATTAACTCGAACATACACGAGGTATTTTTGATTAAATCTGTTTTGATTTTATTTCCAGTTGGTTGATTTTGGAACATAGTGATACTGGAAAGTCATACTGTTTTGTCTTTTTGGTTAGTTGGAAAGTGATATTTGTTTGATTTATACAAAGACAATGGAACTATGTTATTGTCACAACCTTATTATATATTTCAGATTGAAATATACTTTTTTAAAACCAATATGCTTTTGATTGGAGAGATGAATTCGATGAGCATATCTAGACACTGTGGAAATATAATTATTCTGAATCTGAAATTACTTGTAATTGACTATTTGTAATTAGGATATTTTGTAAACTTGTATAACAAGATATTTTATCCAAATGTTGCTGAATAAGAAACTTGATCTTCTTCTCTGTTTCCTTCAAATGATTTTAGTCCTTTTAGTTTTAAATCTGGCTATTGGATTGGATCATTGACTTAAAAGTTTGATTTTTTTTTTAAATGATTGACACAAGAATCCTTTCTTTGTATGAAGATTCAAATCAGTTCAGGGTGACAGAAACTATTGCGAAAAGAGAGGCCACAAGCGGGATGATGGATCCGACCATGATGGTGTTGCATAAACTTATGTACGAGATAGTTATCCAGGGGTCGAAACACCATCATGGTCCGATCCGTCATCCCACTTATGTTTTCTTAGGTCAACGAGGATATTAGACAATTGAAAAGTGGAGCTCTATATATGACGGTATGTTTATGTATCTCTTGGAAGTATATACTTTATCAGACTCCCTTTATTTGAATTTTATGTGGATATTGGCAGTTTGGGATTAACCATCTCAATAACAAACATCTTGAATCCGTTGAGGTTGATCACGATGATGCCACGTCCGGTTTCATTCAGGGACTTCAATTCAGAACCAACTTCATGGTTTTTGAACTAATTGGATATGATAAATGGTACCAAGTTTTCACTTGCATTCAAGGGGAAAAAATCATTGGGTTTTACTTTTATGGATATATGACTATGACTATGACATACACGATTAGAAGCTGAAAGGTTGCGCGAGGCAAGCAGTGGGATAATGATCTGCAAGTGGAAACTTCTTACTTTTATCATATCCCATCAGCTCGAAAGTCTTGATGTTAGTTTTGAATTGAAGTGCTTGAATTAGACCAGATGCATATAGAGTCAGTATGAACAACCCTCTACATATATGAGATACTCAGGCGTTGAGAAGATTAATCTCAAAACTGTAAATGAAAAGTTGGTGAAAATTTAAGTCAATAATCGGCAACTTGAGAGATCATGCACTGATACACATCTTTCTGTTGTCGACTATTGATATAATCGACCTTAATGGGAGAAGAACCTCAACTGTCTTGGAGTATAGTCAGAACGGTTTCTGATACTATATATCGGAATGGCACGGTAGTACTAGAAACAAATCTAGGGATGCTGGGTTTTTCAGAAGCATAAGAAAGGTGTACATTCGCTTTGATAACCACTTATCTAACGTGTATCAAATTTGACTTCAACAACAGCAACACAGTGGGAAAACGTATGCACAAGGTAATATTGGGAAAAGAAGAAGAGGTTATAAACTCTATATACTAAGTCTTTTTTTACTGCAGTTTAAGCTAGATTATCCAAATACCTTTATCACACTTTGGAGGGGACTTTCAAAACTCATAGCGTTGCCTCTATGCTTATGTCGTTGAATTTCAGAACAGCGAAAGGAAAAGATTCTTCAACATTTTGGACTTGCGTCTTATAACAATCTTGTTCGATTCTCGTTGGAGAGAAAAGGTTGTGCTCTGGTTGGTTGGCTTCCATGGTCGAGAAGATGGTAATAGATCTACTACTGCTTTCGGAGCATATTATTATCCCCTGCCTCCTCCTAATGGTGCGGAAGAAACTAAAGAAGCACAAGGTGGTGATTGAGGAGCTTCTTGGGACGATGGTGTTTTTTTACGGTGTTATAAAGATTTAGGTAGGAAAATTTACGACAAGGACACTCATGTGGTTGATGGAGACGATCAGGGAAACAATCATGGAAACAAGACGCGACTTGTAGTCGAAGAGGTGGTTAACCATTACTTCTTTACTCTCCTTGTAATGAAACCTTCGTGTCTTGAACGCTCTGTCGATTTTGTTTTGCAGTTTATTATGCTCGAGTATCCGGGTAACTTCGAATTATGACCAACTTTTTGAGGTACATTTTTGGTTTTGATGGAAATATGTTTGGTAAAATAATGAAAGAGGTTCAAGAAAAGTCTTTGTCCCTTGGCCTCCATTTGTTTGTCAAACGCACGTTCTTGAGCCTTTCAGCCTGCAATCTTTCCACTATTCTCTTTTAAATTACTTTATTATTTTCACTATTATGAATTATGGAAAATAGTTGTCAAAAACTCGATATTTATACAATTTATAAAGACATGATCAACTCTCATTTAAAGAGCACGAGGCACGACATTACTCTCCACTCATCAAGTGTTCATTTCTCCTCAGACACCAGAGGTCAATCTCTCTCTCTTTCTCCCCCTCGCAATGCGGAACTGGTTTATATGTATGAATACTTATATTAGTTCACAATGGTCGAAATGTTGGAAGCGATAGGCATTCCGGGAGGTGATAAGTGGGATGATGGATCCAAACATGATGGAATTTCTAAGATTCATGTACGTGGTGGTCATACTGGTATTCAGACCATCCATTTTGAATATGTCAAGAACGGACAACTGAAAAGTGGAGAACTCTTCGGTGTTTGGGATAGTGGTTTCACACAAACGGTATGTCTTTGAAATATATTAGACTCCAAATTGTAACGGTTTATAGTGCGTAGCAAATGTTATGTTGCATTTCTACACTTTTCTCCTACGGTGTAACCATTCGAAACATAAATAAAACTACTTTTATCCTATTTCATGTAACTAAACAATATTTGTTTGTTTTGTTTTTCCTAATTAATGCAGATTGAGATTGACCATCTTAACAATGAGCATCTTGAATCTGTTGAGGGTTATTACAACGATGCCTCCGGTAACATTCAAGCACTTCAATTTAAAACCAATTTCAAGGTTTCCGAACTGATTGGATATGGCAAGGGTACCAAATTTTCACTTTCAGTCAAGGGAAAGATTATCATTGGGTTTCATGGATATATAAGAAGCCAGACTTGTCCACTAGTAAACTCCCTTGGAGCATATTTCACATGGATTCCTGCTAGTAGATTAGAAGCAAAAGGCAGCAAGGGAGGCACACAATGGGATGATGGAGCAGACCATGAAGGTATAACAAAGATTCATGTAAGAGGTGGTTTTGAAGGCATTCAATACATCAAGTTCGATTATGTCAAGAGTGGACAACCTAAAATTGGCTCAGTCCACGGTCTCTCTGGTAGAGGTTTCTCCCAGGCGGTATGTTTTGGAATTTCCCATGTTCTCATTATTGACTTGATTTCTAACCTCTTTTTTCCACCATTTTCTTTTTCTTATTGTTTTCAGTTTGAGATTGACCATCTCAACAATGAACATTTGGTATCTGTAGAGGGTTACTATGACGACGAATCTAGAGCCATTCAAGCACTTCAATTCAAAACTAACATAAAGACTTCTGAGCTGCTGGGATATGAAAAGGGTAAGAAGTTTTCACTTGCAGACAAGGGAAGGAAAATTATTGGGTTTCATGGATATGCTGAGAAGAACCTCATTTCTCTTGGAGCATATTTCACAACAGTTTCTGTTAGTAAATCGGTATGTCACGGTAGTAAATTAAACGAGTATTGGGATGATGGTGTTTTCGACGGCATAAGAAAGGTTTATGTTAGTTATTCTATCAATCGTGTAGCGTGTATCACGTTGGACTACGTCAGTAATCACACAGTTGTGAAGCGTCAGCACGGGAAGAACAAAACATTAGTAGAAGAGGTCAGATTCCTTAATAGCTTATACTCGTTGACTATATACTTCTTGTTCTTAATTGGTATCTAAAATAAGAAGTTTAATTCTACTGTAGTTTGAGCTAGACTATCCAAATGAATTTATCACATCTGTGGATGGTACTTTCAAATATTCTTGCATTAGGAAAGTGAACTGCGTTACGTCTTTGGTTTTCAAAACATCAAAAGGGAAAATCTCTCCGACATTTGGAAGCGTGACTGGGACTAAATTCGTGTTGGAGACCAAAGGTTGTGCTCTAGTTGGGTTCCATGGATGGACTTTTCTTCCTTATCTTACTGCTATTGGGGCATATTTTTCTCCTCTGCCTCTTCCTCCTACTGCGGAGAAACTAGAATCACAAGGTTATGACCGAGGAGCTTTTTGGGATGATGGTGTTTACGATGGTGTTAGAAAGATATATGTAGGACAATGTGAAAATGGTATCGCATTCCTAAAGTTTGTTTACGACAAAGACATGCGGATGGTTATTGGAGACGATCATGGAAACAAAACACCATTTGAAGTCAAAGAGGTGACTATAATTATCAAACTTGTTCTTACATTTATCTTTACATATTAGCTTAATATTTTTGTTTATCTGGCACAGTTGGAGCTTGAGTATCCGGGTGAATACATCACAGCGGTGGAGGGCTGTTACGATAAAGGAATAGGAAGTGACGCTGAAGTTATAACCATGCTTAAGTTTAAAACTAACAAACGAACATCTATATCATTTGGATCCGAATCTTGCTCAAGCTTTCTACTCGAGAAAGAAGGCTACAAAATCGTTGGGTTCCATGGAAAAGCAAGTAACATGATTCATCAACTTGGGGTTCATGTCATGCCCATCCACTGATCATCTATTCATCTTCATATATCTTCGATGTTTCAGTTATCCAATCTCTCATATAATAAGTAATAAGAATCACCATATAAAAGCAGTGTTTCAATTTAATATAAATAAGCCAAGGATGATTTACTCCAGTTTTGATTTAGCATCTTTGAGTCAACAAACTTTGGACAAATCTGAAAAACAAAAGCCAATCGGAATCAAGTTAGTGCCAATAAGTCATGTTCTAGTTGAACAACCCGAGAAGTAGAAAAAAACTTTTTGGGTGCTTTGGATTTGGAGTTGCTTTAAGCACAAACCTCACACACTTATGTTCGGTTTGTTATTGAAAGTTGTTGTAAACAAAAATAATTGAGGAAACGCAAAACATGGAAAATACTTTTTTAATTTTCGTTATAAATAAATACACCACACAAAACTAAAATTAAAAAAAAAAAAAAAATTCCTCTAATTCTCGTATTTGGTCGCAGAATCTAACTTAATAAACAATTAAGTAAATTATATTTTTTTACGAAGAGAGAGAGAGATAGAGTCAGCAGATGACACGAATCACTCCACCAAAGCTTCTTCTCTCTTTTTTGTTTTCTTCTGATTAAGCGTAGAACATTTGTTGTTGGGTTTGGTTTGGTTTCGATCGATTCTTGAAATTGGTTTTGGTAAAAATCTCACCTTTAAAAGTGTAAACACTTTACTTTCTCTCTAAACGTATCTTCTATTCTTCTTGCTTCATTACAGAGTGACTCCTACAATCTTAAAGCTTCAGATTTCTTCTCTTTAAGGTTTGTGTCTGTTTTTAATCTTTCTTCTTACTCTGTTTCTTGTATGTTGTCTAATGTTTTAATTAAAGATCACATCTTTGAAATTTATTGCACCGCCATTAATTTTGTTGAACAGTTCGTGACCAGATTTCTTCCTAAATATAACCTTAAATGACTAATTTTTGTTGTTGTTGTTAATTAATGTCTTAATTAACGAAAGCAATTTTTTTCTTTTTAATTTCATATCATTAGTATTAAGAGTTTATTTACTTTCCCTAGATCTGGAGAAGAAGAAAAAATCCAATAATAAAAACTCTTTGTTTCTATTCGTTTATTTATACGAATCCTTAGCCGTTTCGCTTTCAACAGTGGCCCAGATTGTGTTCGTCTGTTTCTGGGAGAGTGAGTTAAAACTCTGAAAGAAGCCATCTTTGTGTGTTTCTTTAAGCTTTTTTTTTTATCTTCTCATTATTGTAGAAAATATCTCATTTTTGTTTGAAAGATTTATTAGTTACATGCTAAAAAAGTTTCGATTTTTATTTGCTGTGTTAATGTGGAGCCTCTGAATTTTGTGTTTCTCGTGTAGATTTTTTCAAAAAGATACATTCTTGTTGCATGTGCGTAGATCAGCTTTGTATAGAACTGAGATTTTGGTGAAGCTTTTGAATCTGTTCTTGTGAAGGGAACACAAAGACGGTGGCTTTTGGTGAGTTTTTCTGATTGATGAAACTTTTGAAATGTCTTTTGTTTATTTGTATGGAAATTGATGAATTTTGCTTTGTGTGTGGTTTTTGTAGCTTGGTAAATAGATTATGGAACATGATTTACCGTCTATTAAATCATGGAAGTCACTTGTTAAGAGAAGAAACAATACTCAAGAAGGGGTAAGTATAGCTTTTTGCTCTGTATCTCAGCGCGATTTTCCGGGTTATGCGGTTGATTTTGATGTGGGAATGCTTGGAATCTGCAGGGTAAATCGTCGTGGAAAATGAAACCGATTGTGGTGCTCATGTGTACAGTACTTTTGATCTTTTGGTATAAGACTACAAATATTCAGTATGAACAGACAGAGGTATTGTGGAAAAGACAGAGCTATTATGTTTTGATATAGCGATGCGATTATTGATATGTAACTCTCTTTTGTTTGGTATATGCATTCATTAATCAGATAGAAGAAACAGATTATCCATTTGAGATGGCAAAGGTAACATTTTGAATCTGTTTGTTTCTTATGATGATGCATTTACCGGTCTGAAGTTTGATGTGTGGGGATCTTGTTCAGGAATCTGAACCGGTCAGTGAAAAGTTGAAAGGCTTGCCTTTTGGTATCATGCAACGTAGATCAGATTTGGAGTTAAAGCCACTTTGGTCAAGTAGTAGTTTGAGATCAAAGGTTAGATTTTATGTAAGATTTAGGTAGAGGAATCAGATATATTTGTTGCTATAGGAATTTACTGATGACTGTTGTTGTCTTACAACAGAGCGGCGAAATGACCAACCGTAACTTGTTGGCAATGCCGGTAGGACTTAAGCAAAAGGATAATGTTGACGCTGTTGTAAAGAAGGTAAGGATGCTTTGTCTATGTCAGTGAATTACTGAAATTTTCCGAGGGTTCGAGAAAAGTTTTTGTCTAATGTTAGTTTGTTTGTTGTGTTCAGTTTCTTCCTGCAAATTTCACTGTCATTCTATTTCATTATGATGGAAACATGGATCAATGGTGGGATCTAGAGTGGAGCTCAAAAGCCATACACATTGTTGCACATAACCAGACAAAATGGTATAATGATGTCACCTATATAAAATCTATGAAGATCAACTATATCCATGGGTTGTAACAATGGTTTGTAAAAAAAATGATATTACTCAGGTGGTTCGCAAAACGTTTTCTCCATCCTGATATTGTCTCCATTTACGATTATGTTTTTCTTTGGGATGAAGATCTTGGAGTGGAGAATTTCAACCCGGAAAAGTAAAATTCCTTTTACCACTTAACTTGTGAATTTACGAACTATAAAGGTCACATCTTGGAGTGCCTTTTCTAAACAGTCTCTATGCAGGTACCTGAGGATAGTTAAAACAGCGGGACTGGAGATATCTCAACCGGCCTTGCACCCGAATTCAACGGAAGTTCACCATAGAATTACAGTCCGGTCTAGAACGAAAATATTTCATAGGTGAGTTCCTTGTGAACCACTTGTTAAGGAGTTCTCTTGATAATTTGTGTCTTTTATTACTTACACAAAAATGGTTACAAAACCGCAGGCGAGTTTACGATAGTAGAGGCAATATGAAGTGTTCAAATGCTAGTGAAGGGCCTCCATGCACCGGGTAAAATTTCTTAAGTAACATAACAATTTAAGACTTGTCTATATAAACCACAAAACACAGTCATTAATGTCATTGTTTGTCTATTTTTCTCTGTTTTTCCAGATTTGTTGAAGGAATGGCTCCAGTGTTTTCGAGATCTGCGTGGTTTTGCACTTGGAATCTAATACAAGTAAATTTACGAGATGAACGCTTATAAACGTTATATCTGTTCTGCTTTAAATGAAATTGCATCCAACTTCTTGTTTTTGCGGTTTGCAGAATGATCTGGTTCATGGGTGGGGAATGGATATGAAACTTGGATACTGTGCTCAGGTAAAGTCTTTTTCTTCTTTAGTACCTTCCAACATCATTAGCGTCCATTAGTATTGTGAACCGATTGCATTCTCTAGATAAATCGATTTTGAAAATGTCGGTATAGGGTGACCGTAGCAAGAAAGTAGGCATTGTTGACAGTGAATATATCTTCCATCAAGGCATTCAAACTCTAGGTGGAACCGGTTATCCCGATAAGAAGGTAAGATCCTTCCTCTACTTCCCTTCATATTCTCCTTGTATAAACCGAAAACACATAAACGAATAATCTCTTCCTTTTTTCCACAGAACTCAGCTCGTAGCGGAGTGAATCGGGTAAGCTACATAACTATCCAAATCCTCATTTTTTTACTGTGAAATAAACAGAAATGTCACAACTTTGGTCACTTTTTTCTTCTGTTCAGAGACGCGGTTCTGCGACTTTTGATTCAAGAACAGAGGTGAGTAATTATGACCCGATGATGAATCTGCTTTAGGAACTTTCTTTTGTCTGTAGAGCAGGTGTGTAATGTGTGTGTGTGTTTTGTGAGCAGATACGGAGACAATCGACGTGGGAGCTGCAAGCTTTTAAAGAACGGTGGAACCAAGCGGTTGCAGAAGACAAGAATTGGGCCGATCGATCTTCATCGACCCGGAACCGAATTGGCAATAACCGGAGATTAAAAAGAAGTAGTGTGATTCCAAGTTTAGTGCAGAGGAAAGCTGAAGAGACTACAACATAAACAGATACAGTTTTAATCAGATTATATATAGAGAGAGGTTTTTTTCTTTTTGGTCTCATTGTTATATATAAGTTAATAGTTAATCATTTACTCTCTTTGATTAGTGTAGTTTTCATGGTCTTCTTTAGATGTGGTTCAATCTTTGATTAAATTCCAATTATATGAGCCTGTTTTTCTGGTGCACAGAAAAAAAAATGAGCATGTTTTTCTTGAAAAGGGTTCATATTAAAAATGGGGTGTTTCTATAAAATTTAGGGATAAAGAAAGTTCAAATCATTTTTCTCAATAAACTCTCTTTTTGTTTGTAGATATAAAGTTAAGATAATATCTTATTAAAGGTTTGCCCAAAAAATATATATATATCCCACTAAAGGTTCTCTTCATCATTTTCATATTTAACAAGATTTAAAAACATATATCTTGTTATGAATTAAAGTTTTCTATGAATCTTGTGAAAGGCATGGAAAACAAAATTTAACAGTTTTCTAATATTTCTAAATTTCTGATCAAACTTGAGCAAGACTTTTTTCCATATATTCTCTATAAATAAGAAGATAATATTAATATTAAACTTTTAAAATTTGTTTGCTGTATGTGATGGGTTACTTTTCAAATGTTCTTAGAAGCAGACAAGATCATTGACCAAAGGAGGACAATTTCAATTCCTTCATATATGTGTACTCATTAGAAAATTCAAATTATTTGAAACTTGAGTCATTGAATACTTTTAACTAAAAAAAGGTTAATATTTAATTTGTGATACAGACATTAATGTAATGAATCTATTAATTTTACAACTAATAAAATTTAAATATTTTAGGAATAAAATCAGATCAGATAAATGGTAATTAACAATATAACAAAAAAAAACAATTTACTAATAAGACACGCTTTTGTGTATATATGTCTTGTCTTCAACGTTCGGCTTAATCCTTGGTCCGTGCTCAAGATCTTAGATCGATTTCTAAAGTCTTCTTCTTCTTCGTCTTCTGATAACTAGCTTCTTGAATCTTCTCAAGCTTTAATTTTTCATAGCCATGGCTAATCGTTATGATCCAAATCCATTCGCTGAGGAAGAAGAAGTCAATCCTTTCGCTGTAAGCTTTTTGACTTTTTGATTTAACTCGTAAAAACTAGAGATTTGATCTTTCTGCGAATTGGGTTTTTTCGAATTTTGGTTGATTCATTGAATCTTGTTAATCTTTGGGTTTTACTTAGGGTTTGATTTATTTCTACTCGCTTGTACTTGTGGCTTAGAATCTGAATATGGGTTTAAAGAAATTGAAATTTATGAGAGATTTGTAATTCAAGGGTTGATAAAGTTTCTACCTTTATGTTCCTAACTTTCGGTTTGTTCTTGGGTTTGTGATGCTTTGTCATGAATCTTGAAGATGTTTCTCACTGAATTCTGAAGCAATGAATTTTGTTTTTTGTAAACTGATTTGTAATGGTTGTGAATGTAATTACGTTGTGTAGAATCCTAGAGGTGTTCCGCCTGCGTCGAATTCGAGACTTTCGCCTTTACCTCCAGAGCCTGTTGGTTTCGATTATGGTCGAACCGTGGACATTCCTCTTGACAGACCTGGTGGACAGGTTGGTTAGAGATAATGGATTTGATTTTTTATTATATGTTTTTGTGATTAGGTGGATCTTGGAGCTACTTATGGTAGCTTTTTGTGTCTTGTTTGATTGTTGGGAATCTAGGATTTGAAGAAGAAAGAGAAGGAACTCCAAGCCAAAGAAGCTGAGCTAAAACGACGAGAGCAGGTATTGGCTGCTACCTATTAGTTTAAGTAAAGCATGGACTTATGCACTATTGAGCCGTCTCCTTCATTTGATATTTTTGTGATTTACCTTACACGGTGGTTCCTTCTATCTTTCGGAGTTGGATTGTTTCTTAAGTTTTGTCCATTTTTATGCTCTATATGTGAAAGGACTGGAGACTTTTGAGTCTTTTTATTGTAGATTTGCAGTCTTTAGATAGTTCTTTGCAATGGTTCTATGTTTTCTTGGTTATATGTTTAAACCTTTTGAAATTCATATTACCTAGCAATGGTGTTGTTATTCATTGAATGTTTTTTTTGGTTCTATGTAGGAACTCAAACGAAAAGAAGATGCTGCTGCACGAGGTACTATAATATACTCTTTTCAATCACTTGTTTTTAAGCTCTCTCCTAGATGATTTTGAACTAGTTATTAACTGTTTTAACTTAGATGTGTCTCAATTGACTGGTTCATTTTGTTCTTCTATTCAAATCTTTCATTTTGCGGTTTACTCTATGCAGCTGGAATCGTTATCGAAGTGAAAAACTGGCCGCCTTTCTTCCCGCTTATCCACCATGACATCGCAAACGAAATTCCAGTTCATCTCCAAAGACTACAGTACGTTACTTTCGCAACTTATTTGGGTAAGTATTGTGTTGTCCTAAGTTAACAATTTTCATATGATACAAATACTTACTCTTTCCTGCATTTGTATTTAAATTTAAGGGATCACATTTTTCAAGCATGAGATTTATATTTGTTGCTTCTTTCATTTGGTTGACACATTTAGATGTAATTCTTGTTTGTCAGGTTTGGTTCTATGTCTTTTCTGGAATATCATCGCTGTTACTACAGCTTGGATCAAAGGAGAAGGTTTGTTTCTTAAGTCTATTTCAAAGTTTTCTCGTACTCCTCTAGGAGACCTTACTGCATATTTAACAAGACTTAAGAGTTTGGTTTTATGTTTTGCAGGAGTGACGATATGGCTTCTTGCCTTAATTTACTTCATAGCCGGTGTTCCAGGAGGCTATGTGTTATGGTATCGGCCACTCTACCGTGCCTTCAGGTTCTTACATGATTTTGGGAGTTTTCTACTTTCAAATCCCGGCTTCTTAAAAATAATATTATGTTACTGATTCTATCACATTTTTGTTGAATGTTGCAGAACTGATAGTGCATTGAGCTTTGGATGGTTTTTCTTGTTCTATATGGTGAGCAACGATTAGCTTCTATGGATTTTTTCACATGTATGCTCCGTATAAAAACTCAGTTCTGAAATCTTGTTCTTGCTGCAGCTCCACATTGCTTTCTGCGTCTTTGCTGCAGTTGCTCCACCTGTCGTCTTCAAAGGAAAATCTCTTGCGTAAGTTTCTTTTTCACCGAACTTCTACACAATTGAAGTTGATTTTGTCACTGTGTTTGGTAATTTGAGTGTTGAGAAAATCCATTTGAATTGATCAAAGCAAACAACCACAAGTTTTTTGTTCCAAATGATAACAACCATTCTAGTACCTGTCACTGGCATACTTCACTAAATAATAGTTGTATAAGTAGTTGCTATCAACTTATCCATTGTTTGGAAAATTCTCTAACCTTTTTTTGTAATCGATTTTTTTCGCTCTGTTACAGTGGGATCTTACCTGCAATAGATGTCTTAAGCGGTCAAGCAATTGTTGGGGTAAGCTCTCTCACCCTTTGACGATCTTCGAGGATCTTAATAACAATTCTAAGATACTCTTAACATATGGATCATTGATCTGATATTTGTTCTGTTTACAGATATTCTACTTCATTGGGTTTGCATTTTTCTGCCTCGAATCAGTGGTTAGCATCTGGGTTATTCAGGTCTCTCTCTTCAATTCCCATCACTATATTATCAGTCTTTGAACTTATTTAGTGTTATAATCTGTAAATCATTTTCTTAAACATTTGATTTTGATATGGGTTTGTTTTGTTTGAGCAGCAAGTGTATATGTACTTCCGAGGCAGCGGGAAACAAGATCAAATGAGACGGGAAGCGGCGAGAGGAGCCTTGAGAGCCGCTGTTTGAGAGGTTTCGTTGTAACATTCTGGTGTGTGTATGCAATCTTTACTGTTTCTTTCTTTTTTCTGATTTCCTTAAGTCTCTCTCTCTCTCCCTCTCTGCTCTATAAGCAAAAAAAAAAGATTCAATTTTTCCTTTGTACCTTTATGTCATGTAAATTTGTTTGTTCAAAAATCAGAGTTCAGATTCATACGTATTTCGAAACCATTCAAAATTGTTAGTTTTTTTATAAGAACTCATCTTACATCCACACCAGTATTTCCTTGTTTGCATTTGTGTTCTTGTACTAGGATATGACCCGCGGTATACCGCGGGTTAATTATTTGATTTTTTTTTATCTTTTTATAAACTGATGAATTTGTTGTGTAAAATATTTTTTGTTGTACACCGCGGGTCATATGCGTTGTATATAAAAAAATAAAATTTTTAAGGTGTATTTGTTTTGTTTTCAGTTTAAGATTGTATAACTAAATTTTGATTTGTTAATTCTAGGATTTTACCCGTGGTATATTGTCCTGTATTAATATCGATACAAACCCGTCCCACCTTATACTCATGTCATGTGGAACTAAACATCATTTTGTTAATTTTTAATAACACTTTTATTTAAAAGACATATAATTCGAGTCAATTTAAAAGTTTACTTTCAAATGGTTTCCATAATATATATATTTTTAAATTAGCATGTGTTTTTGGACCAACCCGTAAAAACAATTTATAATTGTGTCTTAAAATACTAAATAATTGTATTTTGATTTGTTAATTTTAGGATCTCACCCGTGGTATACTGTCCCGTTTTAGATAATTGTAGAAATTAAGAAAAGATCTGAATGACTCAATTTCAGGTCAGAATAAAAAAAATGACCTGATTAAATGTACAATTTGTTCTTAAAAAAATATTAATATAGATTACACACATACTTTTTTTCTTCATCCATTAGCAATAATTTGGATAAATTAACCATATGATATATCATTTTATTATAAGATAAAATCAAAACACACCAAATCCAGAAAACAAAAATAAAAATTAAAGACTATATGCTATTATATTATATAAATAAACATTTCCCACGACATTCACATTTCAACAATAAGCCACACACTTCTTACAATCAATGGTGCAACCACCGCCTCCACCACTACCAATGTATACTTTGACGTTACGGCTTAAAGACTTGAAACACTTCGCCGGACAAGTCAGCTCCTTGTTGTAACAATGACCTTTCTCTTTACACACCACCGATAGTCTCACCACACGTCCTTTGTTATATCCGCCGCTAAGTTCGCTGTAACTACCACCAGGACCGGAACCCGGTAAAGTAAAACCGGTTGCTGGTTCGTTTGTAAGGCCAGGGTATCCTCCTGGTCCATAGCCCTTGTCATTCTTGTTAAAGTTACCTTTAGAGTTTTTCTTGAGCTGATCCGAGTAGGATCCGGTTGATGATGATGATTCGGGTCGGCTCGGGCGTGAGTGAGAGAGTGTTAGTGTGAGAAGCAAAATCATGAAGAGGAGATTGAGTTTTGTAGTCATTCTTTGGATTTGGTTTTTTGGATTCAGTGGTTCGTGAAGAAAAGAGAATCGTTTATTTATAGAGAAAATGTTTAGATATAGAATCTACGAAAAGCATTTAATTGATTTGGAGGAGAAGTTGGTGATAGTTGAAAATTAAGTCACTTGCCAAGGTATACGAACTTAAATTTTGAATCAAAAAATTTTGTTTGATTTTTGAATAGCGGGTACACTAGGGTTTATGGTTTGGTTTCGTTCCATTTTTTTTTTTTGGTTTTATAGAAAATATTAAACTAATTGTTGTTGTTCGGTTTGGTTTTTGTTTGGATTCATTACATTTTAGTAAAAACTCAAATCATTGTTGACAACAGAAAATACTCAAGACTTCTGATGGTTCTCATATGTAACCATGAGGTCCGCAATTTTGATAAGAGACGAGGATGGAGATTTCATAACATATGGGTTAGTGAAACTATTAAAACACATACTCGTACTAGAGATTGTATGTAAACCATTATTTAGATTACACATAAGACATGGTACTTAGATATACAGAGAACCACTACCATGTGAATTTTGGACTAGTAGTGTTACCCAAGTTTTCTAAGGGTTGCGTTACTTGGTTCTCCAGTTCGATTCTTATTTCAGAAGAACTATCGTACTCTCTATAGGGTGGTATATGGGTCTCGGTTTAGAGTTCCTCAATTAACAACAAAAACAAAAAGGAACTAAAAGTGAGGAAAAACAAAATTAAAGCTTGTGAGATTCTATTGTAAATATAGCATTTATGCATATTTGTTAATGAATGAGGCTTGTGGTGTAAAACTATCGTTTAAACTCATTTTTCAATTTTATTATGTATTGTGTTCTTTGTAAAATTCAGATCAATGTTCTATCTCCACTATGTAATCTTCAGTTGATTAATAAATATATTAGATGGGATTTTAAATATTTTTAAAATCAAAATGGATATGAGTGTTTTTTTTTTTGTAAATGTGGAGATACATGAATCATGATACCATTTCAAAATTGAAAGATTAAATAAGGCAAATAAATAAATATATACTTTAAAAAGATGAAAAGATATAAAATGATTTTCAAAATAGAGAAGGAAAAGTGATTATAGTACCAGAAGTAGAAGTGTGAGCCATTAAACCATGTTCAGAGATTGTAGCATTTGGACTAGGGTTACTTGAAGAAGCTGCAGACTCTTGAACTTGAACTTGAGCTTGAAACTGTGAAATCATTTGTTCTATTTGCTGAGGAGAAAAATCTTGAAGATTTGAATGATTCCCACCTTGTGTAACATATGGCATCTGATATACATTGGTTCCAGGGGTACCATACTGATTCATCATCATAGTATTGTAAGGATAGCCATTAGACGGATAAGCACCATTCTCTGTATAGACATGAGCCACTGCATTAGCTTTCTGCATTGAGTTTGCATATGGCATCATTTGAGATGGAAATTGCATCCGAGGCTGAGTTGGTATCATTGGTCCCCTTGGTTGTACCATTAGCTGAGGATTAGTCTTGTAAGGATAACCCTGACCAGCTATCTTCATTCCAGGTGGATAACCATGTACTTTGTAACATTTCTGAATAGTATGTCCCATTTTCCCACAGTGAGAACACACTGGTTTCTGAGATGGTCTAACAGTGTTGTAAGCTGCAACATAAGCATTATCAACATCATTCATCATGGGTGCAACACTCTGAAAAGCCACATTATCAACACGAGTAGTTGGTTTCACAGTCTTTTGGCGTTCATCTTGAGTAACAATGTTAAAAGCCTCCTCAATTGTTGGAATAGGCTTAAGCATCAAGATGTGACGTCTAGTCTGATCAAAACTTTCATTCAGTCCCATAAGGAACTTTGTAACTCGGCTTCTCTGTTGCAAACTTTCCCATTTAGCAGCTGCATCACATTCACAATGACCAAGAGTACATACTGGAAGTTCAACATAATTTCTATGTTCTTCCCAAAGAGTAAGTAGAGTAGTATAATATGTAGAGACATCCATAGATCCCTGCTCTATCTTACTAAGTTTCTGCTCTATATCAAAAATGCGTGGTGCATCATCTTGCTTAAAACGCATCAACAAATTGTTCCATATACCTTGAGCTGTGGAAATGAATAGTAGACTCTGACCAATTTTCTTGTCAACAGAATTCATCAACCAAGTACTAACAATGTCATTGCATCTAGACCAAGCACCAAAATCACGATGCTCTTCAGGTGGTTTTGAAATCGTACCATTAATGAATCCCAATTTGTTTCTGATATTCAAAGCCATTAAGATCGAGCGACGCCAAGAATGAAAATCAGAAGCAGTCGTCAAACGATCCGAAACAAGAATAAGTCCAGCATGATCCGTACTATGTAGATAATATGGATTCTCGTATTGATTAACTGGATAAGAAGACTGTTCACCGGCGTTAATCGGAGGACGAACCACCGGAATCGTAGATGGAGGTACATAAGTTCCCATTCTCAGTTTAAGAACAAGAAATTACAAAGAAAGTGAGACGAATTTGGATAAAGAAACAAAGATTCGTCAACACTAGAGGTCAAGCGAAAGAAATCAAAGAAACAGAACGGAGAAATAGATTCCGGTGAACTGTGAAAAACAAAAGAAAATCGCAGAAAGCGATGATGAAGAAATCAAAAGATTCAAAAGAAATCAAACCGAGAAAATCTCTTCTCCGATGAAGAAGATGAATTCGGAAACTTCAGATTTAAGCTCTGATACCATAATAAACTCCGATACATCGGAAGTTTATCATCGGAAAAAGAGAGAAGAAGAAGAAGCTGTAACAAACTTTATTCAATCTCAAAACTCTGTTTACAACAACTTAACTCTCTAATAACAACGTCATTAAGCTTATATACATAAGATTAAACCAAGATCAATAACCGGAAATAACCAACTGTAAACCGGTCCATATATCTCCAATAAGGGAAAAAAGAATAAATGACTCATGTCTCTATCTAAAAGTCATTCTCTCTACTGGTCGGTCCTTTCTCATGATGGTCTAATTGCAATTTGGCAGTACAAACTACAAACCCAAAACTGACTTTATTGCAGACAACAGATGTGCGACAGATAATTTTCCCACTTCACGTAGAAGAAGAGAAAGTGCCATTAAGTTCCTCAACTATCATCTACTTTTATTTTTCTTAAACAAACATTTTTATTTATTTTTAAGTACTTGAATTTTAATTCCAACTAATCTTCCAAATTATAATTAAAACCATTTAATTTATGCTAGAATCTGACCAACCAGTTTTCCATATTTGAGTAGTTTAGTGGTTGGGTATTCTTGTGAATGCATGATACCTATATATAACATATTATCTCTTATCATTTTGTTTTAAAATATATATTTATGATAGTTGAATTTTGTTTTCAACGATATACAAACTTCTTAGGGACCCTTTGTTCTGTGTTTGTTTTCTAAGAAAAGTCTATTTGAGAAAGAAAATTCATTCACAAGAAAACCCCACCTGTCTACTAAAGTGTATTTGGTTCACCCACCGTATTCCATGAAAATGATTTTTCATATGCGCTTCTAATAATTTTCTTTAAAATTTGGTCGTTAAAATGTTTGAATCTATACAAGTATTTTTGAAATATATTTTTAGTGGGTGGGTTAAATTATTTTCGGACACAAATGGTATCCGAACCGTTAAGAAATTTACTTCATAAAAATTTGGTTGGATCGGGTTTTATTTAACTCAACTCTTACACCGGTATTTGCCTAAATCTATACTAGTATTTTTGAAATACATTTTTAGCGGGTGGGTTAAATTGTTTTCGGACACAAATGGTACTCAACCCGATAAGAAATTTACTTCATAAAAATTTGGTTGGATTGGATTTTATTTAACCCCTCTTACATCGGTATTTGCCTAAATCTGCACTAGTATTTTGAAGTGCATTTTTAGCGGGTGGGTTAAATTATTTTCGGACACAAATGGTACCCGATCCGATAAGAAATTTACTTCATAAAAATTTGGTTTGAATGGGTTTTATTTAACTCAACTCTTACACCGGTATTTGCCTAAAAGTCGAATACAAATATTACCAAAATTGGATCGTGTACACTAATTACGTTTTTATATTTAATAATAAAGATATTTTGAAGATTTGGTTCTGAGTTAAATTTATGATTCTCCTTTCATCTTTGTTTGATTATTTTTTAAAAAAGTTTTGGATTATCATATAATATATAAAGTTAAAAAAACATCTCATTTTTTCTACATATATTGTGATTCGAAATTTAAAAAAAGGACATATATTATCCAATTAACATATAATATTATGAACATTTGAACATATTAAAAAAAAATAGCACGAGACTGATTATACTGCGGGATGGGTTATATAGCAAGACAGGTTTGAATTAACATTAATAAAAATTTAAAATATTATTAACTCGCCATTTCAATACGGGTTAAACCCTCATTTTATTATTTTTTAACACCACGTTTATTAGATATATCGAATCAGGCTGATTTAAATAAGATTATATAAAACAAAAATTATCTCGTGGTATACCGCTACTTAATAATAATTGTAAACTAAAAATATAATGTCTTATAAAATGATACTATTTGCAATTTTTTTATATTTAATACATTATCATTAAATTTATTAATCACTATTTTTAGTAAATAAATCGTTTTGCGATATACCATAGGTTAAAATCAGGTATTTATGTATTTAAGAAGACACTGTCTAAATTATAAACAAGTACAAATCTTTGAATATTCATTGTATATTTGTTTTCGAAAAATGTTGAATGGACGTGACTGCAAATATATATTATACTACATAATTATATCATAGTCAGTAGGTAGGAGAATCTTCATCATAATGCTAGAGGGAATTCACTGAGCAATACATCAATTTTTTATTTTTATTTTTACTTTTTTCAGATTCAAGCTTCAGATGTTGATTCTATTATTTACTTATATTCAATTTGCCCAAAATAGTGTAATTAATAATTCTCCAAAAATAGTTATTATAGCAGAGCAAAAACAGCAAACACAAAAGAGAAAATATGTGATAATTTATAACTTTTTCCAGTAGAACTTAAACCTGAAGTTTAACCTAATTACATATTAGTGCTCACTAGTAGAGTCAATGGGAAGACAAAAGAAAGAACTCCCGCAGATACATCCATTCATCTGATTAATCATCTATGAGCCACCTTTTTCTTTAGCAATTCGCTTCTCCCGGATTTTAACTTGCTCAATGGTCAAACCAGGGAACTGAAGCTTCATAATAGGTTGTGGCTTGCGTTTGGAAATGGGGAGATGAACTAATGCTGCATCATAAGTTGCATTCATAGCCGGTCTCGATTGTGGAATTCGAATCCTTGCGAGGGCGGCAGCGTGCAAGACCACTTCAGTAAGGGCACCAACGTTAACAGCTACTAATATAACTAGGTAAGGACTTATATTTTTTAGATGCTAGCAAACCAACATTTTGATCACATTGTTGTCATGAGTATTCAGT
This sequence comes from Arabidopsis thaliana x Arabidopsis arenosa, assembly GCA_019202795.1. Taxonomy (NCBI): domain Eukaryota; kingdom Viridiplantae; phylum Streptophyta; class Magnoliopsida; order Brassicales; family Brassicaceae; genus Arabidopsis; species Arabidopsis thaliana x Arabidopsis arenosa. The sequence goes on along the minus strand of CM032919.1, from coordinate 2,097,664 downwards.
GTGCACTCGTAGTACAAAGTCTTTTACCCTTTGTAAAAGAGAAATCTTTTTTCATGTTTTGAATACCATCATCTTTGTCGTACTTTAACTTTATTAACCACATGTTATATAGATAGCTCAATGATTTGATTCTCTTGAGGTAAGTGTATGTTCCTAACGTATAGTCTATTATTCTATCCATTGTTTCCTAGAAACACACAACAATTCTCGCATCTTCATTAACGGAGAAACACGAGATCCTAAACACGAGATCTTAAACCCAATCATAAACACGAGATCTAGTCATATTTGCCTCCAAACACACTAACCAAGCTTCTTATAGCTTCTCAAATCTTTGTGGGTGTGGCCGAAGTCCTATGAGTTTTCGGTTTGGAGCTTCTAAACGGAGAAACACTACTTTATCTTTTGGGATCTGGTTGTGGTACTAGTTCTTATACCCAATCATAAACACGAGATCTAGTGATATTTGACTCCAAAAACACTAACCAAGCTTCTTATTGCTTCTCAAGTCTTTGTGGGTGTGGCCGAAGTCCTATGAGTTTTCTATGTTGGAGCTTCTAAATGGAATAACGCTACTTTAGCTTTTGGGATCCGGTTGCTGTTCTAGTTCTTATACCCAATCATAAACACGAGATCTAGTCATATTTGACTCCAAAAACACTAACCAAGCTTCTTATAGCTTCTCAAATCTTTGTGGGTGTGTCCGAAGTCCTATGAGTTTTCGGTTTTGGAGCTTCTAAATGGAAAAACACTACTTTAGCTTTTGGGATCCGGTTGCGGCTATAGTTCTTAAACCCAATCATAAACACGAGATCTAGTCATATTTGCCTCCAAACTCACTAACCAAGCTTCTTATAGCTTCTCAAATCTTTGTGGGTGTGGCCGAAGTCCTATGAGTTTTCGGTTTGGAGCTTCTAAATGGAAAAACACTACTCTAGCTTTTATGATCTGGTTGCGGTTCTAGTTCTTATACCCAATCATAAACACGAGATCTTGTCATATTTGACTCCAAAAACACTAACCAAGCTTCTTATTGCTTCTCAAATCTTTGTGGGTGTGGCCGAAGTCCTATGAGTTTTCTGTGTTGGAGCTTCTAAATGGAATAACACTACTTTAGCTTTTGGGATCCGGTTGCTGTTCTAGTTCTTATACCCAATCATAAACACGAGATCTAGTCATATTTGACTCCAAAAACACTAACCAAGCTTCTTATAGCTTCTCAAATCTTTGTGGGTGTGTCCGAAGTCCTATGAGTTTTCGGTTTTGGAGCTTCTAAATGGAATAACACTACTTTAGCTTTTGGGATCCGGTTGCTGTTCTAGTTCTTATACCCAATCATAAACACGAGATCTAGTCATATTTGACTCCAAAAACACTAACCAAGCTTCTTATAGCTTCTCAAATCTTTGTGGGTGTGGCCGAAGTCCTATGAGTTTTCGGTTTGGAGCTTCTAAACGGAGAAACACTACTTTATCTTTTGGGATCTGGTTGTGGTACTAGTTCTTATACCCAATCATAAACACGAGATCTAGTGATATTTGACTCCAAAAACACTAACCAAGCTTCTTATTGCTTCTCAAGTCTTTGTGGGTGTGGCCGAAGTCCTATGAGTTTTCTATGTTGGAGCTTCTAAATGGAATAACGCTACTTTAGCTTTTGGGATCCGGTTGCTGTTCTAGTTCTTATACCCAATCATAAACACGAGATCTAGTCATATTTGACTCCAAAAACACTAACCAAGCTTCTTATAGCTTCTCAAATCTTTGTGGGTGTGTCCGAAGTCCTATGAGTTTTCGGTTTTAGAGCTTCTAAATGGAAAAACACTACTTTAGCTTTTGGGATCCGGTTGCGGCTATAGTTCGTTATGTTTTCGTATATAAATAACTTTTTTATGAAAATATTTTTGCAACTCAAATACTTTAAAATTGATAGTCAGTCCAAAATTAGTTTGCCCCAAAAAGGGTTGCATGTTTAAAACTATGTTAGAAGAAAGTTACAAATTGTGTATATCGTAACAAGATGGGAGTTTCATCTCTTTTTCACTCTAACTTGAAGGAAGTTATTAGTGTGTATACATATAGTCTATATAATCTGATCTCTTTGATATAATTTTATCATATATGATATAGGTATAGATAAAGTAGTTATGAAAGTTAGTTAGAGAGGTACTGACTATGTTTATTAATTAGTTTATATATAAACGATTGTGACTATATAGTTTAAAGTTAATGAAAGAAGAGTTTTGCCTTTAACAAACTCTAATACTAGTTTACAACTTATCTCACAATTTAAGTGGTAATATTGGCATACAACTAGTTAAATTCGAAGTTTCAAACTGAACTTCAAAACAAAAAAAAAAAGCCAATGCTTGATAAATTTTTTACTTTAAATTAAGTTAGAAAATTATGTACTGTATTAAACAGTCACATACAGTACCTTAATATATTAAGACTTGGTTTGGCATAATACAACAACCAAGTGTATATGTTCATTTATATAATTTTTTCTTGTAAAACCAACACATTAATATTCACAAACCAAAGTACATAGCTGAGTAAAATTATACACACACCAACAACAAAAAAAAAACCTATGTAACTTCAAAGCGTTGACAACAACAAAAAAAACATTCAAGCTTCACAAATTAATAAACATATTTTTTTTTTGGACATCTAACTTTTTTTTGTTCTTTTTAAGTTAACTTCCTCTGACTAATCTTGTTTTTCTATTTTTTTTTCTGTGTATAAAAAAGCAAATAAAAAAATTTTAACGAGAAAAAAAAAGTTAAAAAAAAAAAAAAAACTAGACCCCACGGCTAGTTATCTCTTTATACTGTCTGAGAGACTCCATTCTCTGCAACTTCATCTCCTCATTAAACTTCTTTATAAACGCTTCCACTCGCCGATTCAACTCGTCCTGACTCAGCGACGGCTCTTTCCTCACCTTCACCATCTCCGGCGACTGATAATAATTAGTCCTGTCCCTAAACGTATCCGATTTCTTATAAACCGGTTTCACCTCGCCGTCAACTCCGCCGGAATCACCACGACCAAACGTATCAGATCTCCGGTATAACTGTCTAGTCAACGGCGTTGACTTCCCTTCCGTTATCATCTTCCAAGTATTCTCCAATGTCTCGTTCTTCTTCGGCTTCGTCACTCTCAAAGCTCTTCCACCTGAAAGAAAGTAATCTTAAATTACTAATTTGCCCTTTGGTCCACCGACGCGTGTTTTCGACGCCAAATTTGAATTTTCAAAATAAAAATAATCGACCTAACCGTTTTTTTTTTTAACTAATTTAAAATAATTTTTTAAAAAAGTGAAGAATCAAATCAGTACCTTCTTGACTTGCTTTCATCAATTTCCGGTGACCGAACCTTGAAGTCACCAGAGGCTTCTCAATCGGAGGAAGATTCTCAGATTCAATCATCATCGGCGGCAGATTATTCCGATCTGAAATTGGCGACGATATGACGTCGGATTCAACCAGATCTGAATTCTCCACCATAATCACACTCTTAAGCTCCTCTATAATTTCATCTTCCTCCGCCGTCGCCGTCGCCACCGCATCTATTATCTTCTCTTCCTCCTCAACCGCCGTAACCGCCTCTGATTGGAGCTCCTCCGCCTCCGGATTCGCCACAACGAAACCGAAATGCGCACCAGTATCCAAATACTTAACCTCCAACATCCGCGGAGAGGCTTGATGTTGATTCACAATCGGTTCCTCCGTCTGGATCTTATAACCTCCACCACCGTATACGACGATCTCATCTTCTTCATCACGGTCATGGTGGCTTCGGTAATACTTAGAAGAAGCAACGATAGTGATGATAATTCCGTTGGTGACGACGTATAAATACGGCGGTTTCAGCCATGACAACAAGGAGCTCCACAAGATCGGAGCTCGTGACACGGAGAAATCAACAGCTACCGGAATTGAGAGTTTAAGTAACAGAGCCACGGTGGCGACGCCGCTTGAGATTAGCACCGCCTTGATTGTCACCATCCACGAAACCATTTTTTCCGATCTCAGCTTTCTCTCTCGTCTCTTCTCTCTTTTTAACGATTGTGAGTGTTCGTATGGGGATGTGTGTACGGTACACGCTTCAGGATCAATTTTCTAATTTATATAGGGAGGGAATTAACCTTTGGTTTGATATTCACCGTTAGATCTACGTTTTGATTAGATGGACGGGTAGGATTTATGGAGAGTGATGGCAAATGGGTCCGGGTTAAAACCACCCGATTTTAAATTAGATTATCGTCAGATAAATTAACGATGACCATGAAACTAATTATCTGTTACGTGTAAATATGTGTGTAATAAATACTGATGTATCCATGATTCATGTTTGATAACTCTTTATTGAAAGTTACTGGTGGAATTTATAAGGATATTATAATTCTAATGTATAGATTTGCAGATATATGATAATCATTTTAATATAATATCAACTAGAAAAGAATTATTGTTTACACAAGAACTAGCTATGAAAGTCAATCAAGAATTCTAGATTACATATTGTTAATGAAATATCTATTTTACATTACTTTCCACGAACGTGTCTCCTAATCTTACACATCATTAACAAATTTTTTTTTTTTTGGCGCACACATCACTAACATTACATACTGTAAAATATTATTTATTAGTTGATGATATATTGTCGATGACAAAAAAGATATATTGTCGTATAATTTTCTTGCATGTTATATATGTAATCCTGTTTTACTCTGAAACTCGTATTATCTTGTTTGTGATATGTATTATTTTGAAGCATCTAAACAGGTTTTAGAAAAAGAAAAAAAAAAGGTTCTAGAAAAAGTGTAATGTCAAAAAAAAAACACAGTTAAATTATTTGTTTTGAACAAGGAACATGCACGTAAACAAATCTAAGTTTTGGATAGATATTGTTGTAAAAAGGCTGTTTAATTAAACTTACTAAATAATTTGTCTAGTACACTAGGAAGATGTTAATGGAAATTAATTTACATCTATTGTTAATTCATATTTTTGTATGGTAAATAAATTAAAAGTGATGCAAATTGATATAGATTTACACCAATTTAAATGCATCATGATCATAACAAATAAAACAATAGAAATATCAATTGTTGTAATTGATATTAAATTAAATATTTTGTATTAATTAGTAATAGGTGATTAAATTAGTATCACTTATTTTTTGATACAAATTCAAATTAGTGGATGCAACATACTTTATTTTTTTGGTATGGCTAAATCAATCATACCAAAAAAAATAATAATAAAAGAAATTACAACATTCATTACGATATCTTCACCATCATAGGAACGTAGATTCTGAAATCAAGTAGCGGCCACTTGACCAACATAGGAAACGTAGATTCTGAATTCAAGTAACAGCCACTTGATATATCAAAATACCAAATCGAGGGCATGAAAAGTATATAGTAAAGCAATGTATTTTTTAATTAATTATTGAGCAACGGATTATTCAAATTAATAAGCAATGGTTTTACCAATAGTTATATAAAATTAATAACGACGTTTGTCAAATTTTAAATATTAACTGTTGATTTATGAGTGATAAAAAGTGTTGATTTATAGGGTGGAATTCTTACGTAAGTTAGTTATTGAATTAGAATTAATGATGGTCATGGGCACATATAACCAGATTAGTCTAGAGACCAATAAAGTGGTGTGTATTAATGACATGAGTGTGGGGGCAAAGTATATACTATATACTTTCTAAATACAGTAGTATAAAATTAAACAACGCATTTTTGATTGAAGGGATAACAGTCTTGTCCAGGAAAAAGTGCAACTATAAGCTTATGCACTAAGTATCTATATATATATATATATATATATATATATTTTAATATTATTTTGACCAAGAACACTTTCTTAAGTCTTTTAAATAGGTCGTAAGACATGATCTTTTTTTTTTCTTTCCTTCCTTACCATACTAGTTAAACTGGTGATCACATCCAAAAATTTATCCTAAGACATAAAGTTTTAATTCAAATATTGAGAATTGGAAAAACTCAGGGAGCGTTAAACATTCCTAGAGTTCTATCATGAATTTTGAAGGTTCTGAAAAGAGAAAAGGACTTAGAATTTAAGGTAAATCAAAGGAGCTTTCAAAAGGTATTTATTTTTTACGAGATGAACAAATATAAATTAGTATATTGTAGGTAACGTAACGGTCATATATATTGGACCGTTATAAGAGGATAGGTTGTGCCGCATATGCCCCATTTGGGTCAGCACTTAGCAGCTGCAGCCCCCACTGCTCGTGTCCAGCAGTGCTCCAGCTCCAAAGTTTACTTCGCAAGTGGCGCCACAAAACTTTTCCACTTTTTTTTTTTGGCTATTTATTTACCACTATATATACGCCAGTTTTCTATAAACTCTAGAATACATTATGCATGTTGATAATATATAGTGGCTAACTAGTTGATGTGTATAACAATTTTTCTATGTACTTTTAATCAGTTATTTGAAGAACGTGGGAAATTCTGATTAATTGATAAATTCCAAATTTTGTTTATATTTTTGTAAGTGTTTTCTTTTCACTCAGTATGCTCCTGGTCCTAAAAGGCATCATTATCTGGTAAGTTGAAGAAAGAAATGATTTAATTTAAACTAACCGGATTCTCCACCCACGATTCTTTTCTTTTTCCTTGTTATTAATGTTTTGGTGTTCTTCTTTTCATATAAATGAAATGAAAATTGGAAAGTGCAAACGCGTGAAAAGCCGACCATATAACGCTCTTTTTAAATGTTATTTTTTAAGATTTTGTTGCTTTTACTATATACGGGAGAAGATAGATCTTTTACTAAAGTTTTGTTCTTTTGTCATCATAAAGTATTTGATTTGTTTGGGTTCAAAAAAATTATTGGTCGGTCTACTAAATCAGCTTGAGCTAGGGTTTTGTTTTGTTCATGTGTACATCGATTTCAATATTTCCAGTTAATTCGGTTGTATATGATAAATTGATAAGGTATGCGGTGAATTTTTATTATTTTCGTGGCTCTATAATAGTGGGTATTACTTCCAATCACTCTCGATCCACTCTAGTCCAATTTTCGACATATAGACAGAGATTCTGGCACAACAATGAAACGAGCTTTGTTATAGCACTTATCTAGTAAACCACAAATATATAGTACTAATCTATTATTCTATTTACGTTATATTTATGTGTATGCATAAACGCGTAACCTTGTAAGAGATATTGACACAAGTTGATGATACAACCACAGCATAAACTTGGGTTGGCTTTAGTGTGAAAAGCTGCAAATGGTTGCACCATAATCTGAGACATTACTGAATCAAAGTCTTAGGCCAGAAATTTCGTAGAAACTGCGAAAGTACATAACGACAACGTTTTTTCAACTGTCAAGTTTGACAACTGTTATTTCTAGCTAGTGATGGGTAACCGTCATTTTCGTCCAACGGAAACAGACTGTTGTGAGTTTCTCAAGCTCCACGAATTTACGAACAAAACTCCACGTGTCGTTCAACAAAGCTTATGTTTAGACGTCACGCGCTTGAGTTTGCGAGTGTGGATGATGCCATCTTGTTCCGGTAATTTCTCGAGTATCATCACAACGGTTTTAAGGAGAATCTATATGAAGATCCGTTACTTGTGCACCGGCCAGAGCTAATAAGATACGACACGTGTCGTTTTAAAAGACGTTGAAATTTTGGTCGACTCTCGGTTGTTCGACAGAGATAATGTGAATAAATTACGGGAATGGATAAAATCGGTATGTAAGGAGACAAATGTAATAAATGATGATACATACTAATCTTTGAGTCTTTGACTGTTCTATAACAAAGAAAGGAAATGATAATATTTTTATTATTAAGTAATTAACTAGAATATACGATAATATTGAGTAGATAGATTAACGTACCAACTAAATTATCCTTAATGTGTGTTTTGTTAAGTCAAACACGCGTACGAGGTAGTTAATCAATTCTTTAATACTCTGCCTAAAAGTACTTAATTAGCCTTTCTTTTTCTATGATTGTAACTTGGCTGATTTCAATATGTAAAAAGATTAACGATTGTTCTAGTCTAGGTGAATGGGTTTTGTGTGTAGTGACAATGTTTACTACAAGATTGATGCCGTATAAATAGTTTGGAATGGTCTAAGCGTGGTCACTATGGTAATTTGACGATGTATTTTGATTTCTATGTTAACCAATTTTACAGCGACGGTTAAACAAAGTTTTAACTAGTGAATTTCTTGAATTTGCAGTTTGCAGATGGCAACATTATATTGTGGTGATGAAGCAAATTACACTAGCAAACTCCAACAGGTCTTCATTATGTATGAGCCCATGACAAATTATTTATGAATGTCCAAAAGTCAAAGAAACAAGTTTGGAGGTAAAACTTCTAAGCATATTATTTAAATTGAATAACTAATCGGAAGAACCGGAGATCGACCGAGATCGACGGTCAAGATAAGAAGCCCAAGAATAAGGAAATCATGAAGATCGAGAATAATCTAGAAGATCATGATATTTGTTAATATCTTAGTTTAGGATATTTACCATTATCTCTAAATATATTATTTACATTTATATTTATCTTAGATTAGGAAATCTCATCTCTATATAAGAGAATGTAATTTATACCTTTAATCTATGAGAGTCTATTATAATTCCTAAACACTTTTGTGTTCTTACTCTCATCAATTTATCATAGTATCAGAGACAAGATCCTTTCTGTGGATTTTGGATCCGTTACGTTAGCTTCCGCAAAGAAAAAAAAAAAATCTGTTTCGGGAACAATGATGTTTTCTCGCCCTCGCGAGTTTAACTTCTCCTTTTGATTAAACTACTCGCCCTCATGAGTTTTTTTTTTTTTTTAGTCTCGCCATCGCGAGCTACATCTGAATCTCGCAATCTCAACTCACGAGGACGAGTAGTTTAATCAAAAGGAGAAGTTAAACTCGCGAGGGCGAGAAAACATCATTGTTCCCGAAACAGATTTTTTTTTTCTTTGCGGAAGCTAACGTAACGGATCCAAAATCCACATAAAGGATCTTAGCTCTGATACCATGATAAATTGATGAGAGTAAAGAACACAAAAGTGTTTAGGAAGAATTATAATAGACTCTCATAAGAATTATTGTACAAAATACATTCTCTTATATAGAGATGAGATTGATCTAGGTTTCCTAATCTAAGATAAATATAAATGTAAATAATATATTTAGAGATAATGTTAAATATCCTAAACTAAGATATTAACAAATATCATGATCTTCTGGATCCTTCTCGATCTTCATGATTTTCTTATTCTTGTGCTTTTCATCTCGACCGTTGATCTCGGTCGATCTCCGGTTCCTCCAATATAATCAAAAGGTGTTCATATTTTCATTCTAACAAAGATCCAATTCCAAATGATATTTTATTGATATCAGACTAATAATACAAACTAAAAGTAAATGCAAACGTTTTTACATATGAATGAACAAAGTGACATATGAATGAACAAAGATCGATACTGGACTGGGTTCAATTGGGTCTAGACTCAACCGAGCTAGGAAAAATAAAGGGTTATAATGGACCGAAATCCAACATAGATGGAGAAGGCCGTTGAAATAAACGAGATTTTTTTTATATAACTTTAAGTGATCCTAAAGGTTTTGTAGGTTTAAACCATATTAGAATTCGAACTTCGATGGCCAATGCTACTCGAACCTAGGTGGCGAAGACTTTTCTTTCTTTTACCACTAGACCAAGACAACATGATTTCTTAAGGACCTAAAACATATTTTGACAAATCTAAGAGAAGCTAGCTCTGATTCTGATGGGTTAGGTGTTTTCGGGTTTGGAAGCAGCAATCCTCTAAAGCAAATGGGGATATTTATGAAACATGATGAGGATGAAGATGAAGCTAAGCCGCTTGGTTTTTGGAGATCCTGGCAATGAAGTAGAAAAGTGTGAAATCGATTGAGATTCATTAGTCATGTATGGTAATAACAGTTTTTTTTTTTTTTTGAATAACCGCGGGTCTCCCAAAGGCTTTCTAGGCCCAAGGACTAATTCCACGAGGCTGGCAATTCCCATATGTAAACCTGCCAGTGGCCGTGTTTCGAACCCTGGTGGCGGAAGTCACAGATGTGACCCCTTTACCACTAGGCCACAAGGCCCGGTTCTGGTAATAACAGTTACCAAGGTCAGTATTCAAATGCAACAACCTTTAATATGAGTGAACACTAACAATTACGACATGTGAATCTAAAAACCAAAGGCAAAACTAGACCGATTAACCAAACCGGGAGAAATCAGAATTATTTATTCTGTTTCTTTTCCTCCACATACATTTGTTTCAATACGCAACAGATTCACACTCGAGTTTGTTATAGTGAAGCCATGATTACACAATCCATCAAAATAATAGAGAAAAACTTGTGTTGCCTACAAGGAAGTTCAGTACAGTATTTAGGTGATTTTGCAACTGGAGTCGGGTTTCTTTAAAGTATTTATTAATTTGACGAGTCCCCCAATAGGTGCTATAATCATCACTAGAACCCCAAGAATGATGCAAATCTGATAAAAATAAATAACATGTATTATTATTAGCTATAACACGATTACCATCAATACCAAAGGGGGGAGTTCCACTTACCCAATTGATACACCATGACAGACCAAATCTCTTTGGTTTTTTCAATATCAACCATATGATGCAAGGGATCTGAAAGAGAACATCATTATATTTTGTTGAAGATTTCATAATATGTTGATAGGATTTAAGAGCTTACAAAGTATGTGGTCGGGGCAAATACGAATCCTCCAAAAAATGACAGCAAGGCACCGAAATGCGGTAGAGCGATTGCTATCCCCATCGTGGCGGCTGCGATATATATACAAGTTAGATAGTCTTTCTTTACAAAATATGTAATCTTTGTATGAAAATCCCAGAGACATACCCACAAAAGTCCAGCGGATGGTATACCGTAGAACTCTTGTTGGACTGAAGTGCCATTTCTTTATCATTACAGATTCGATCATGTCAAACACGGGCATTGCGTACACCTAGGAAAGAAAAATGAAGGCGGTTTTTATATATTTTAGTCGTTACAAGTTATTTAATAAATAAGGCGTTTCTTGGTATATATACCTGGTAGCTTCCCATGAGATGTATAATCACAGAAATATTGGCCACAATTATAAATCGCTTCAGGGTTCCAATTATAAGTCGCTCGGGACCCTGAAGCGATTTGAGAATGTTGTCTTCAACGTTGTTTCCAAATATCCAAAACCCTATAAGAGCCACAGGGAAGTAACAGAAAGCTACAATAATATAGGCTACAATGGCTCCCTTCCACATGGGTTGTTTTGATGGATTTTCTGGTGTTGATGGAATCGTTGCTTGAATTTCTAAAACAACGTTGTGACCTGCATATGCAAAAGCCATCTCCCCCAATGCGCCGAAGAAGCGTAACAGCACTGAGGTGTTTTCGTTTTTATATCCGTATTCTACATTGTCCTCAACACCATTTGTCACTGAAGCTACCCAAGCAATTGTGGAATAGCTGTGGGAAAGTAATAAAACATTTGTTAGAGATTCTCCATGTTATGTTTGCACAAAATGTTGAACACATCTTATTAATAAAGTTAGATTTTCAAAATTGCTAACTCACATAATCGCGACATTGTCAATTAAAACATAATATTGGGCCTATTTGGGCTTTGTATATAACGACATATATGAGTCGGTTAATTGTGTTAGGTCAACGTCTACTATCTTGTATATAAGGCACTTTGCCGTCACAGAAGATCAATGAGAAATACCTTTTACAACTGCTAAGGTGTTCTTAACATGGTATCAGAGCAAACCTAAAACTACAAAAGGGTTGTTCGATTTCTGTTTTAAATTCCGCTGCACAACAAAAAATCTCTGTTTGTTTTCTTCGATCTTTGACCTAAGATTTCGACTCTACTTCTAGTCAAATCTCTCTGTTTCAATGGCCACTGCCTCTAACACTTCGTCAGCTACTTCTTCTGCTCTGACTGACGTGGTTGCTTCAACTCGTGTTGAAACTCGCCGCAGGATATCTCCTTATGATTTAACTTCTGGAGACAATCCAGGAACCTTGATTTCTAAGCCTTTGTTGCGTGGGCCTAACTACGACGAATGGGCAAACAACCTAAGGCTTGCTTTAAAAGCAAGAAAGAAGTTTGGTTTTGCCGACGGGTCTATACCGCAGCCCGAAGAAACATCACCAGATTTTGAAGATTGGATCGCAAACAATGCGTTAGTTGTTTCGTGGATCAAGCTTACTATCGATGAAAGTCTGTCTTCATCATTGTCACACACCGATGACTCCCATGAGCTTTGGACTCACATCCAAAAGCGGTTTGGCGTGAAGAACGGTCAGCGCGTTCAACGTCTCAAGACTGAATTGGCCAATTGCAGACAAAAGGGACTTGCTATTGAAGCTTATTATGGGAAGCTCACTCAGTTGTGGAGAAGTCTTGCCGACTACCAACAGGCAAAGACAATGGAAGAAATAAGAAAGGAACGCGAGGAAGACAAGCTTCACCAATTTCTTATGGGTCTTGATGATTCTTTGTATGGACCTATTAAATCTGCTCTTCTCTCTCGAGTTCCTCTTCCGACGCTTGAGGAAGCATATAATTCTCTGACTCAAGATGAAGAATCGAAGCTTCTGGGTCGCCTTAATGATGAACGCAGTGATGGGATGAGCTTTGCTGTGCAAACAAGTGCTCCACGAAATTTCTCCGACTACAAAGGGGGAAAGATCACGTGCTCAAACTGTGGCCGCACAGGTCATGTGGCTGAAAACTGTTTCCGGCGAATTGGTTATCCGGAGTGGTGGGGAGAAGGAAAGCCACCTCGCAACAAAACAGGAAACAATTCATTCAAAGGAAATCAGAATTCTGGTGGTGCCGTGAGAAGCATGACGACACAGTCCGCAGGCTCAACAATGAGCAAGGGACATGAACCTGTCCGTGCAAATCACGTTTTGACAACAACACAGTCCGCAGCTTCTGGTTTCGGGTTTAATGTTGCTGCCTTACCAAACACGGCACCATTGACAGATGCAGACCGGGTCGGCATCAGCGGCCTCAGTGATCCGGATTGGAAGCTTCTCCAACATATGCTTGCGGAGAGAAAAGCTACTTCTCCACAGCAGCTCTCTGGTAAGTATTTTTTTGAATCATGGGTTATTGATACAGGAGCCTCTAATCACATGACGGGCACGCTTGAATTTTTGATTGATGTTTGTGAAATGGCACCAATTCTGATCAAACTTCCAGACGGTAGATATACATCTTCTACTAAACATGGACGTGTTGTTTTGGGTTCTTCTTTACGGCTTCAGGAAGTTCTCTTTGTTGATGGACTTAAATGTCATCTTATATCAGTCTCACAGTTGACTAGAGATAGGGGCTGTGTGTTTCAGATAACTGATCGGCTTTGTATTGTTCAGGATCGCATCACCAGAACGCTGATTGGAGCAGGTGAGCAAGAAAATGGGCTGTATTTTTTTAGAGGAGTGGATACACAAATGGCAATAGTTCAAGCAATGGAGTCGTTACCAGCTGATGTTTGGCATCGTCGTTTGGGACATCCCTCTTCTAAAGCTTTGGAGATGTTGAATTTTTCTAAATTTAGTAGTGGTAGTTTTGATTCCAAGGCGTGTGACATTTGTATCCACGCTAAGCAGACGCGAGATTCTTTTCCTTTGAGTAGTAATAAAACAACTTTTCCATTTGAATTGGTTCACTGCGATTTATGGGGTCCTTATCGGACATCGTCTATTTGTGGGTCTCGGTATTTCCTCACTATCTTGGACGATTATTCTCGTGCTGTATGGATATACTTACTACCATCTAAGAAAGATGCACCAACTCATCTCAAAAATTTTCTTGCTCTGGTTGAAAGACAATTCTCCGCCAAAGTTAAGACTATACGAAGTGACAATGGATCCGAATTCATTTGCTTATCGGATTACTTCATGGATAATGGAATAATCCATGAAACTTCCTGTGTTGGGACGCCGCAACAGAACGGTAGGGTAGAGCGTAAGCATCGACACATCTTAAACGTTGCCCGAGCTCTAATGTTTCAAGCCGATTTACCGATTGAATTTTGGGGATATTGTGCACTCACAGCCGGATACTTGATTAATCGTACTCCGACCACCATCCTTAACGGAAAAACACCATTTGAGCTCATCTACAATAGACCACCACCGTTGAATCATCTTCGCGTGTTCGGCTCTCTATGTTATGTCCATAATCAGAAACATGGTGGTGACAAGTTTGCGCGTCGTAGCATGAAATCTGTTTTTCTTGGTTATCCTTTCGGGAAAAAGGGATGGAGAGTTTATAATATCGAAACTGGAAGGATTTCTGTTTCAAGAGATGTTATTTTCAGTGAATTGGAGTTTCCTTTTGCAGACCCTTCATTATCATCTCTGTTCTCCTCGCCGGAGACTTCGTCTTCTCCGACTACACCGGATGATCTAGATGATTTTTCACACGCTTTGGTTGCACCATCGCCTAACACTACTCTGTCTCCTAGTCAAAATGAGATCACGATTTCGCAGCCTGCAACTACTACTCTGCAGCCCGTGATAGAATCTCCAACAGATCAGTCTTCTAGTGAAGTTTTGTCGTCAACAGATCAGTCTTCTTCCGATGATGAACAGCCTAGTGATTCTGAAATGGCCATTATACCATCTTCGCCTGCCAACTTATCTTCCGATGCACCTGTATACGGGCCTGAACCGGAGCCACTTGGTGTTGGCCTTAGACCGAAAAAATTACCTACGAGACTTTCAGATTATGTGTTGATGATGCTTCAAAATCCTCCACCAACAAATACTCCTTACCCGCTGGACAATTATGTCTCAAATTCTCAGTTTTCTACTACATATCAAGCATATCTCACAGCTATTAGTTCTGGACATGAGCCTCAACATTATAATGAGGCTGTACTTGATGAAAATTGGAGATTTGCAGTTAAAGATGAAATTGTTGCTCTTGAAGACAATGGCACATGGACAGTTGAATCTCTTCCTCCCGGAAAGAAAGCTCTTGGTTGCAAATGGGTTTTCCGTCTTAAGTTTAATGCCGACGGCACTCTCGAACGTCATAAGGCGCGTCTTGTTGTTCTTGGAAATCATCAAACCGAAGGCATTGACTACGAGGAAACTTTTGCTCCTGTGGCTAAAATGATTACGGTTAGAGCATTTTTTCAACAAGCAGCTTCTTTGGACTGGGAGGTTCACCAAATGGATGTCCACAACGCGTTTTTACATGGTGATCTTACAGAAGAAGTCTACATGCAGTTTCCTCCTGGATTTCGTACGGATGACAAAAGTAAAGTTTGTCGACTACGGAAATCTCTATATGGACTTAAGCAAGCCCCGCGATGTTGGTTTGCTAAGCTTGGTGCTGCCTTGAAAAATTTTGGATTTGAGCAAGACATGTCCGATTATTCTCTGTTTATACTTGCGACCACCAGCACACGTCTTCACGTTCTCGTCTATGTTGACGATCTTATAATCACTGGCAGCTCACTCCACGTTGTCAATGAGTTTAAGGCTTACCTTAGTACGTGTTTTCATATGAAAAATCTTGGACTTTTGCGTTACTTCTTAGGTATTGAAGTTGCTCGCAGCCCCACGGGAATTTACCTTTGTCAACGCAAGTACGCACTAGAAATCATTTCTGAAACTGGTATTCTTGGTGCAAAGCCGAAAGCATTCCCCCTTGCGCAGCATCATAAACTAGCTCTTGCCACTGGTGATCTAATGTCGGAGCCGTCCCGTTATCGTAGACTAATTGGTCGTCTTATTTATCTTGGTAATACTCGTCCGGAGCTCTCCTATGTGATCCACATACTTGCTCAGTTCATGAATGCTCCGAAACAAGACCATTGGGAGGCTGCTCTCCGAGTCGTTTGCTACTTAAAACACAGTCCAGGCCAAGGCATTCTTCTCAAAGCTAACACACCTTTGATTCTTAACGCTTGGTGCGACGCTGATCATGCGGCCTGCCCTGTTACAAGTCGATCTCTTACAGGTTGGTTCATTCAACTTGGGGATTCACCATTATCTTGGAAAACACGAAAACAAGACGTAGTGTCACGATCTTCTTGTGAAGCTGAATATCGTGCCATGGCTGATACGGTACAAGAGCTTCTTTGGTTACGAGAACTACTTCCAGCGCTTGGTATTGAGTGTTCAGCTCCTATTACTCTCAACTCCGACAGCTTATCGGCAATCAGTTTGGCTTTAAATCCTGTTTTTCACGCCCGCACAAAGCATGTTGGGAAAGATGTTCATTTCATACGTGATGAAATCATTCGAGGTGTTATAGTTCCTAAACATGTTCACACGACATCTCAGCTCGCCGATATCATGACCAAGGCTTTGGGTCGTAAGGAGTTTGAAGAGTTTCTGGTCAAGCTGGGTGTGTGTAATCTCCACACGCCACCTTGAGGGGGGGTATTGGGCCTATTTGGGCTTTGTATATAACGACATATATGAGTCGGTTAATTGTGTTAGGTCAACGTCTACTATCTTGTATATAAGGCACTTTGCCGTCACAGAAGATCAATGAGAAATACCTTTTACAACTGCTAAGGTGTTCTTAACACATAAGATGTTGCTACTTCACCACATATCAAATTTAAATTTATTTATATATTTAAAGATATAAATAAAAAAGTTCTTAACCATATCAAAAAAATAAAATATGTACAATAAGTAAGAAAATAATTTGTTTATATATTCAAACTTTTTTTATTGATATATTAAAAAATGTTAAATCTATTTCTAGTATGATATACGATTTCGTATTATCGCGAGAAGTGATGTTTTATTAGCGGTGTTTTGGTATTTTCCTTTTAGTATTGGTTTTGAGAGTTTTCTTTTTCACGTTAGGCTTTAAATTTTTTTTATGCAATGTATTGTGGTCTGTCTAAGGTCTCTTCTTCTTAATGAAAGAAACAACTTCTAACAACTAACCTAATCGATTCTCTAGTTCTAAGGCTGGATTACTCAGCACATGTTCCTCGAGGTAAAGCTAAAGCACAAGCTCATATCAACATATAAACAAAGAGGAGGAGATTCACTTACCTCATAGACATGACGGCAGCTACCAAAGAGACACCAGAAATGGAGTTGAAATTTTCTAGAAGAGAAAGCACAAATTGTGAAGAGGCAAAGATCAAAATGAAGTGTACGACTTTCAACTTTCTGCACTCGTGTTCTCCCACAGAAATTCGATGAATATTTTTCAGCGATTCACCTCCTGTCACCATATAGACTATGCAAGCACTGATTTCAACAAGAAGTTGTAGCGGCACTATGATGTACAAACCAAGCTTTTTGCCAAAGGCTGCTTGGCCCAGCTCGTGGTACCTATCAAACCGTTTCCCTTCAAACATTTCGTGCATCTCAATCATTTGCCAGAAGGTGTATAACGTTATGGCCCATGACAGGATCAACACCACAACTCCAGGTCCCCTGAAAACAAAAGAACCTTTTTATATCTCCAGACTCTTAAAATGTGTTTTTTTTTTCAGAATAAAAGATATATACCATCCAAGTTCTGACATGGCGTAAGGAAGACCAAGAACTCCAGCACCAACTATGGCAGTGACGTTGTGGAAAGCCGAATAGTACCAATTGGCATTTCGTGATGCGGTAATTGGAAGCCAATCTTCCAGCTCAAATGATTGATCCTGTAAGTAAGTCTCTAAGAGTTTTATGTTTCCAAATTTCCGTACGCAAAATTATCATCTTACGACACATCAAGAATCAAGAGGGTAACAAACTCTTTCAAGAACAACGTTTCTAAATTCATAAACATGATCATCGCAAAGAGCATACCTCCACAAGATCTTGGTTTAGGATTTGGTTCGGTGAACTTGGATTTCCTCTCATTGTCAACTTTGGAATATTGTGACTTGCGAGACAATCTTTATAATTTTCTCGGTGGTTCCAAAAGTTGTGTGCACGAGAGACAGAGAGACAGATAGAGAGGGAATAAAAGTTGACTTTTGCCTCACTAAGGGAGATCAAATTTAGCTGGTTCTTCTCACGATTTTAAAAGTCAACAGATTTTCATCTTACTTAAATTTCATTGACCTGTTCCTGATTTTGTTCTTTTGAAATTTAACTAAAATTTTGTTTGTTGTTCTCAATTTTTTTTATTTGCATTGAAATGTTCGTTGATTGGATACAATGTTCATAAATCTTGGGAATGATACCAACTACTCATGTTTGTAAGAAAATTGAAAATGGGCCTTGAATTAATTATTGGGCTTTCATTCAACGAGCCTCATCATTGTAAGTACAAATGTTTCTGTCCCACATCGGAACTATAACTAGTTTGAGACCTATCGAGGCTACTATAAGAGCGTGATGAACAACTGCTGAAAAACTTGCCTTAAACTAATGAGTAAGGAAAACAAAGCGTCCGGTGAGAACCGGTCGCAGCGCTAATCGTAAAACACCAAAGTGGCGCAAGAATTTATGGAGGGGTTATAGGCTGGCCGATGTGTTGACGCTGCTTACTTTGCAGAACTCACCTCGTGCGGGCCTCCCTACACCCATCCCCCAATCATCCCTAGTTTCCAAAATTTTGTTGTAATCTTTGTATGGTCGATAATTGTATGATTGTTTCATAAAGTTAGCGAATTTTTCAAGATTTCGAGGCAATAAGGAGAGATTTAGGGTTTCATAATCGCATTTTGCGGGTTTAAGCCATCTTCCTGATTTCTGATAGATTCGCTAATTGTGAGTTTTCTTAGTTTTCGAGTATTTACAAGTCTCGTCCTTCAAATTGTCCTTTTCTTGAGAAAACACACATCACTAATTATTTGTCTTGTTCAATTTCTCAACGATTTTTGCAGTGAATTTTCGTGTAAAAATGGAAGAAGATCAATTAGTGAACAGTTCGAGAAGAATCTTAAGCTTGAATCAAGAAGCTAGTGAAGTACAAGGAACAAAACCTTGTGAGGTTTATGGATTTGTTGGATCCATTTCGATTGTTGTTGCCACTGTGATCTTCTTGATTTGGGCTTATATACCAGATAAGTTGTTAGAGTCTTTAGGCATTTATTACTACCCGAGCAAGTACTGGGCTATGGCGATGCCGATGTATTTGATGGTGACTGTGTTGTTAGCTTTGGTGTTTTACATTGGTCTCAACTTCATGTCTACTTCAACCACAACCTCTTTCAATACTCTGTTTGGTGAGTCACCTGACTCATTTCACTTTTGTTGATAGTCAAATTGCTAGAGATATAAGCTAGAGATGTTTGAATTTTTGGAGTTTGATTGCGATGATTGAATTGTTTGGTTATTTTGGTTGTTGTGGCAGATGAGTACAGCAGAGAAGATGTGGATTTTCTTCTTTTGATGAAGAATGGGGATGACAGGCCAATAGATCCAATCTCTGACATTGATATTACAAGAATCAACGATCTTATGTTCGATTCACATCTTGTCAAGTGATGGCCTTTGTTCGAATTCCGCTGAGGTAAGTAACAGGAACAAATTAATGTTCATCTAGTTCAAAGGAAAAACTTGACCATTTGGTATTATATAGTTGAAGATTTGATGGTTGTTTTTGTGTATATGTCTCTATTTGTACATTTAGAGTGTTGTTGTGAAGTATAGATGAGATTTGTGTGCGAATGATTCAGGCTTTAGAATCTTTTGGAGAGATATTGGTTTTGGTGTTTACATGAAAAAACATGTTTGCTGCTTTTGAGTAGAAAACCAGGCGCTATGGTTCAGAATTCAGAGAGAGAATGTGATTTTGAGTATTATTTAGAATATGTTACTTAAGCTAAAGCACAAGAAGAGAGCTTTTGGAGGTTTTGTAAGCTAGAGATTCTGGATTTTGTAAGCTATCTAGTATTTCCATTTTTCTATTTCCTTTTCTTAGAGTGCTTTGCTTATATAGATAGGGATGAGAGCTCGTTTGTGAGACTCATCCAAAACAAGAGAGCTTATGGAGGTTTTCATCGGGTTAGGTTGAGGGAGAGAACTTATAATTCATTTAGGGTAATTTTCAGTTTCTGTTCTTGTTATTTTGATTCAGTTTTAACAAAGAGGGTTTTGGAAAACAAAGAGGGTTTTGGCTTATAAGAATGGCTAGAACTTTGCATCATATATGAACTTTGGAACTTGTATTGGATTGAGTTGAGTACTTTGGGTAGTATTTTCTACACTGACTTGTGTCTGCTGCTTTCAGTTCACAGGGCATACCAAAAACCTCGATAAAGCGAAGCGTCTCAGTTGAATGTTTCTACTTTATAGGGTTTTGGGTTTTAATCACATTAGAAGTAAAATGTTGCTTGTTTTGGTTTTTTACAAACTATTCTTAGTACATTTGCTAATTTGGTTAACAAAAGTTGTGTCATTGGCTAATTTTGGGTAATTCCCAAAAACTAGTCGTCTCTCTTCTCCAAACAAAACAAAACAAACTTTTCTAACAAAACTAGTTGCGAACCTCTTCCAAAAAAGGAAAAAAAATCTTCCCATCTTCTTCCTCCTAAGGCATAGGATGATGATGATCTTCACCAAGATCATCGTCTCTTGAACCCAAAATAATTTTCAGATAGAACTTGTTTCTGTATATTATTGCATAAACTTGGTGAATCTTTTTAAAAGCAAATAGGAAAAAATGAATGATTTATTCTCTAGTTCGTTCAAGAAGTACACGGACCTGAAGCAACAGGCCCAAATGGATGATGTTGAGGCAGGTAAAGAGACGATGAACCTCGATAAGTTCTTCGAGGATGTCGAAAATGTCAAAGATGACATGAAAGGCGTAGAGACTCTTTACAAGAGCCTTCAGGATTCGAACGAAGAATGCAAAACGGTACACAATGCCAAGAAAGTGAAGGAACTCCGAGCAAAGATGGATGGAGATGTCGCTCAGGTCCTCAAGAGAGTCAAGATCATCAAACAAAAGCTCGAGGCGCTTGAAAAAGCGAATGCTAATAGCCGTAATGTCCCTGGTTGTGGCCCTGGCTCTTCCACCGATAGGACCAGGACGTCTGTTGTTAGTGGACTCGGGAAAAAGCTTAAGGACTTGATGGATAGTTTTCAAGGTTTGCGTGCGCGGATGAATGCTGAGTATAAAGAAACCGTAGAACGCAGGTGAACAAGATCTTTCTTCATTATTGCTCTGTTTTTTCCTCCTTGCTTCATGTACTGTAAAAGAAGTTTGATGAGTTGACATAACAACATTGAAATTGTTGCAGATATTTCACGATAACCGGAGAACAGGCAGACGAACAGACGATTGAGAACTTGATTTCGAGCGGTGAAAGCGAGAATTTTCTCCAGAAAGCGATACAAGAACAAGGGAGAGGCCAAATATTAGACACCATATCAGAGATTCAAGAGAGACACGACGCGGTAAAAGAGATAGAGAAGAATCTTATAGAGCTTCACCAAGTGTTCTTAGACATGGCGGCTCTAGTGGAAGCACAAGGTCAGCAACTAAATGACATAGAAAGCCACGTGTCAAAGGCGAGCTCGTTCGTGAGAAGAGGGACAGACCAGCTTCAAGATGCAAGAGAGTACCAAAAGAGCTCGAGGAAATGGACTTGTTATGCCATTCTTCTCTTCATAGTCGTTTTCATTTTGCTTCTCATACCAGCCTTACCTCATATCATGCTCATGTTGAAGTGATTTTTTTGGATAGAATCTTGTCTATAATTGTTTGTTCTCATCTTATTATAAATGGTAAGTTTAGCTCTTTTTTTTTTTTTTTACTTTTTAAGAGCGGTTTATTCTAAATATTTTTATAAGTTTGAACAAAAAGAAAAAAAAAACTTAATAAGAATTCTATTTGAAAATAGGCAATTTTTGTAGTAGTGATTTGTGTATTTGAAGCGATTTGTGCATTTTAGATAGGGTATCTAAGAATAAAAAGATAAATAAAAAATATTAAAAAAAGAAAGAGGGTGAGATATTTTATAATATCTTTTATAACAGGCGTTTAATAACCTTGTCCTTAATCTTATTGGTTTATATTATATATTTTAAATTAAAATATATATAATTAAAAAGTATTAAAATAGTAATATTTAACGTTTAGGTACTCATTAAGATATCTTAACTGATAAAGATGCTCTTATATACGCTTAGATTTATATATACGAAGATATATAACTGCAGAATAAACAAAAAAAAAAGTTAATGACATTTGTATATATATGGAAAAATTGTTTAGCAAACAATTTCTATAGAAAAATATTAATTTTACTAGTAAAAAAAGTAGCACAACATTTAATAGATAAGTAATTATTTGAGCAAAAAAAAAAAGTATATATCCGTATACATTAATTAATTCACACAATTAAACGTGATTTTATTTTCCCTCTAAAAGTAAACCAGCCTTTTTCTGAAAATTAACATCATATTAAAAAGTACAGTAATTATTATTGTATTTTTTAAAAAGACAAAAGCAAAAAATACTTAATTTAAGTAACCGGAGTTCGACTCCACTAAGTCGCGTTACCCCGCGTAGTAGAGATTGGCTATGGATCGGACCTTGTCGATCCAAAGATGTCAAAAAAAAAAAAAAAAAAAAAAAAAAAAAAAAAAAAAAAGTAAAACAAAAGAAAATCATATATTGAAAAAAAAGAAGCAAATCATATGTATATGTTTTTGGTTTTAGTTTTTCCAAAAATCTACTTTATAGCCAATCAACATTACGAAAAAATTGGGTTTTTGTAAAAATAGGGAATCTAGGGGGTGATTGGTGTGATGCTGTAAAGACTTTTACTACATTTAAAAGTTCTCACAGTTAATTATTTACCAATCAGATTTTTCACTCTTTTTTTTTCTCTACAGCTTTAACAGTCCATTATTTTTTCTCTCTCTTTAATTGCACTAATTTTTTTAAAGTCTCGATAATGGGGCTTTACGTGGGCTGTAATATTTTTTCAATTAATTAAGTATTTCTTTTAAGATTATTTATCTTCTATTTATATATCACTTTTACTATTCATTGATTGTTCAATATAAAATATATATATATATATCCCTTAATAGAAACAACAATTCAACAAAAATAAAAACATTTAAAAAAATATACATTTTACTATTAATAGTGAAAATCAATATAAAACAATAATAATCAATAAAGAAAATTCTACACAAAACAAATTAGCACATAATAGTGAATCATTAATCATTCAAAAATTAGAGAAAATCATAAATTTTAAAGCATACCAATACAAAAAAATATTCCAACAAATTTTAAATCAAAATTAATACAACAAACTATTTTTAGAAGATCACTAACATTATAAATACAATGACCAATGGAGTTTTAACTTGCAAATCGAACAAGTACTATGATTTCCAAGTTTTTGTTAGCTTATCACACTTCTTATTTATGTTTTTAGGTACTAAATTTGGACATAAAATAAACAAATATAAAAAAAAATTTTGTTTCAAATATTTATCTATTAGTTTATTTTTAAACTTTTTTTTAATAAATCTTTTTGTTATGATATTAAAATAATATTCACAACTTTTACAGCCACAGCTTCTACAGTAGTGTTTACCAATTAGACTTTTAAAAATATTTTAAAGTTACAGCCACAGTTTTTACAGTCAAATTCTCTGCAGCCAAAAGTTTAGAGTAAAAGTCTATAGTAAAAGTCTTTACCAATCGGCCCCCTAGATTTTTTTTTGTCAATTTTCAAAGAAAATCTAAAATCTATGTACGTAACCTGACTCTTTTTTTCATTTTCAGTTTTTGAAATATTTTTAATACTTTAATACTAAATCTGAAACCCATAAACCAAAAAGTATAGTTTATCATAATAATATGTATATATAATCTACCCGTGAACACACTCATCATTGTTCTATTTGTTCGCAAAACACACAATGGAGAATCATAAAAATATACGAGGTTGGATCTTTTATCTTATTTGGCAGACAATAAAAGCATTAAAAAAGTTGCATAAGTAATATGTGGAGAAAAAAATAAATGGATTAATTGTAAAAGCCTCATAGGTTTATGGAGAGAGTAGAGAGAAAGAAGGATTCCCTTCTATAGGGCTTAGACTCCGGAGATATCTTGTTTTTCTTCCGGCTTTTGACTCCGAGGACTTTTACTCCGTCCGTCGGCTTTAGTTTCCCTCGTTTGGGCTGTGTATTCCATCTTGGTTGCAACAAGTTTATCAATAACAAATCAGTTGACAAAAAAAAAAAAATAGAGAAAGAAGGAAAATTGGGATAAATAAAAGAAAAAAAATGAAAAAAAAATGATGAAGGCTGGAGTTTGAGAATCGAGAAAGGAGAGAGAAAGAGGGAGGATATAGATAAAGGAAAGAGAGGGTAGTTTGGTTTTTTGATTTTGATGTTGTGGCAATTGGAAAAATGGCAAACGCAATATGACATATCTGATAAGTTTTTGAATAGTATGTGACATTCTTCTTAATTTTCTCTATCATAAACATCAATAAGATTATTTTCTATTTCACCAACATGATCCATCCAATGCCACTAATTCGATCATGTCCGGTCCGTAAACCATTTAATTGGCAATGGAATGGATGGGCTGGGCTTGGCTTATATACCCACCACAACATGTCTATGGATAACCATACAACACATAGCCATGAGCAATCCAAAAAGCCCTTTGTTTAGTAGGTTAGTTATTCTTATGTTTGAGTTTCTTTGTAATTTGTTTATATAGTTTTTGTATAATAATTCATCTATGTAATAAATCTTTTAATTGAAGTAAGATGTTGTCAAATTAAAAAAAAAATTAAAAAGTCGAATACACATCTTAAATAAGAAAAAGGAGAAAATTAGCACTACCCAAACCGTAGGTTAATTCATTGTTGAAGTACGTAAATAGAAATCATGAACTTCTATAACTGATAAATCGTTAGAAAAAGAGATATATGTGAATGGTGAAGAAGTCAGTGTATTAGAAAATGGCTAAGATGGAAAAAAGATTTTAAGAAAATGTGTAAAAGCGGCCCATTTGTTTTTCTTGTTCCGGCCTTTTAAAGCTCGGGGTTTAACCGTAATTAGCTTTGACCTAGTGTCTTCAGTATCCTCCATATATATACGTGTATTTGTTTGTGTCAAAAATCATACAATTTAGATTCGTATGATAGCTTTCGGAAACCTAAAATACCTACACAAATTTTTTCTTTTCAAAACTCTCGACTCTTTTTTTTATTTCTTCTTCTCTGGCCGCCAACTTTTCTTTTTTTCTTCTCCGATTTTCCCCTGTCAGTGAAACAATCACCACTGCCTTATTACGCTATCTCTCTAAAAGGTAACCACATCAATTGATGATTGGTAGTGATTAGATCGTCCAGTATCGTAAATTTTGCAGTGTTATTTTGCAGATCTAGAATTGGGAAGCTCTCGTGATGGCCAAATCTGAAGAGGGCTTGGGGCCAAAGTTTTCTCTTAGAAAGCAGAGATAACGATTGAACCAAATTTTAGAGAAGATCTTATTCAAAATTCTTTAGAGACGATTCGAGAAGAAGTCGATCTTTTTCCCATGTTTTTCTTTTTTCATGAGGATTGGGAGGGCCT
The DNA here is from genome assembly GCA_019202795.1 of Arabidopsis thaliana x Arabidopsis arenosa. Lineage (NCBI taxonomy): Eukaryota > Viridiplantae > Streptophyta > Magnoliopsida > Brassicales > Brassicaceae > Arabidopsis > Arabidopsis thaliana x Arabidopsis arenosa. The sequence continues at coordinate 2,072,061 of CM032919.1, read as the reverse complement.
AGAAGAAACAAGCAGTGATTTCAAAGGTATGAATGACACCAAAAATTTGAATAAAAGTTTTTTTTTTTTACTTTGGAAAGAGAGAGAATATTTTGCTGAAATCAAGTTTGAGAGATCGTGTTGGTTAATAATGGTTTGGATTGTGTTAACAACATCTTGTTAACCGAAAATGTTTCGATGATATCAAGGTCGAGAGATAGTATCTCTATGTGCTTGAAGATTTTGGACAACACACTTTTTTGTAGAAAAGATCGGATGGGAAAAAACGATGAGACACATACCACCAAGGAGTTTCACCTACTTATCTGAGGATTCTGACAACTTTGATATTTGCTTTGGATGCGATATTGATTGTGGACAAAATAGACTCTTCACTAGTAAGTATTTATGATTAAGCAATTAAAAAATCAATTGATATCTGATCTTTTTGTGTTAGTTGCATATATTGTACTGTTATTTTGCAGATCCAGATTTGAGATGCTCTCGCGATAACCAAATCTGAAGTAGGTTCGGTGGCCTAGATTTTATTTGGGATGACAGACAAAGCGACATAACCATATTTCAAATAAAATCTTAATTATATGTGGTTCCTTGGAGACGATTCGAGGAGAAGTCGATCTTTATCGCATAGTTTTTTTTATGAGAACGAGATGACCTAAGAAATACAACAGTGGTGATTCCGACGCTGTCCCAAAAATCAGGTATTTTTTTAAGTTGATTAAAAAAAGTTGTCAATTTTTTTTATAATTTCAATTTATAGCTACATGCATCATCGAAAAACTTTTTAACCAGCATACATAATCAGAGATCAACTATTTTTTTTTTATAAATCATATCAACGTGGAGAAGAATATAATATGTTGCATTCAAAAGGATGTGCGAGAAATTTTACCATCCATGCCTATATAACTGAGAAATTTTAGAGAAAAAAGTATAATTGATTTTTGATCCTTTGTGCTAATTGAAAAATGTTTTCGGTAATACGTAGAGTTTAGCTTACCCCCCCAAAAAAAAACAACTTGACTAATTTATAACGTTTTTGTGGCCAGATGTATTATTTTATTTATTAATTACAATTGAAAGTAATTAATTTTATTGGTAAAGGGATAGTTACTTTCAATTGTAACATTTTGCATGTTTGCTAATGTAAAGTCTTCCATATTTTATCATCTATAGTTTGGCACATTATAGTGCAACATATGTGGTTTTATTAATGGTTGTACATATAGAGATCTAGCAAATAACAAAAACGACATGTCTTTTTCCAATTAATGATTTGTTTAGGCTATGTGGAATCAGTTATATAACATATTGATATTTTGTTTATTCAATTCTATATATTCAGTCACTCACTTAGTTCCTCATACCGTATTATATATGTTTTAGGTATTTTTTTGTTGCACAAAAATATATTTTCTACCTTTTCAATGCATTTTTTGTTAATTAATATTAAAAATTATAAAGGTCATAAAAATATAAATTAGAAAGTTTGAATTTACTTAATTTTTAATGGTTAGTATTTATGGGAAAGTATTTTTTTGTGGAAAATTAATATATGCATAATTAAACATAATTATTTTTTTAATATGTCTGAAATCTTTTTTTTTTCAAATATTTTTAAAGAACAAAGGGAGAAGTATTTATAAGTAAATGGAAAAAATCTAGATTTTTTTATTCTATGTATTTTTAACACGTTGAATTTTTTTATATTCTACTTACGACAGATAATTTTGCTACATTTTAGGAATACTTTTCATTTGAAGGAGACACAGGTTGGTTTAGTCTGTTATTAACCTTTCATAGAAACTCACTACATACTTGTTAAAAGTGTTTTTAAGGATTTCTTCCCATTTAAAATGTTTATAAATATTTTTTTCCATTTAAATGTTTGATTATTTATGTATACAGTGTTTTTCAAGACTAAGATTTTTTTCCATTTAAATATAAATATTACTCTCTATGTCCCTTATATATCAAATATTAAAATAGAAAAAAATCTTAGTCTTGAAAAAAAACTTTCTATGTAAATAATCAAACATTTAAATGGAAAAGAATCTTAGAAAACATTTTAGATGGAAAAAAATCTTGAAAATACTTTATATGTAAATGGAAAAAATCTGAATTAAAAAAATACTTTATATGCATTAGTAAATATTATGATTTTTTCACACATATTAAAAAATAATCAATATTTAGTAATCATATATTAATTTTCCACGAAAAAAACACTTTCCCATAAATACTAACCAATACAAAATAAGTAAATTCATATTTTTTTAATTAATATTTCTTGAACTTCGCAATTTTTAACATTAATTAACAAAAAGTGCATTGAAAAGGTAGAAAATATATCCTTATGTAATAAGAAAAAAGCTTAATATGTTTCAACAGGTAATTCCATGTGATTATTGTTTAATGCTACTTTTATATTTTTTATGTGTGTAACTCAGCAGAACAACAATAAAATAAATTTATACAAAAGGTTAAACCAAATCATTGTCTCCATTAATCGAAAAGATACATACATAAAACTAGGAAACCCTTATTGTTTTCCATCTATATATATAAGAGTTACAAGTAAAGTGTCAATTGTGTGAAAAAATCATATCTCCTCCCAAAAATATAAAAAATGTCAGAATCCTCAAACAAGCAGATAAAACTCCTTCACAATCTTCCTGAAGAACTTGTGTTGCGGGCCTCATCGTTTCTTCCCATCCAATCACTTTCACAAAACCGTGTTGTGTCTAAACTATTTAGGCACACAGAGATACGGTCTCTCGACCTTGATTTTAGCGGAATATTTTCTGTAAGGCGTAGTCAACTAGAGGCTATTAACATCATCCAAAATGTCTTCAACAAACACGAAGGATCAGAGATAAACCGATTTGTTTTGTGTCTCAAAGATATCGGCGGGGAGGAAGCGGTAGCCTCATGGATCAAAATCTGCATTGCTAAGAAAATCCAAGAGCTGGTGTTGGATTTCTCCAAAACCAAGGATATTATGGAGACCGCAATCGATTTCTCGGCTATCGAAACACTTCAAGCCTTGCATCTACGATGGTGTAAGTTTGAGATACCGGATAATTCTCCCCAAGGCCTGAAGCTCTTGAAGACTCTCTTGCTTATGCGGACTGAGGTGACGAAAGAGATGATAGATGCAGTTTTCAGAAACTGCATTCACCTTGAATCGCTTGAGCTAATTCAATGTAGTATGCACGGGCTATTGAGCATACTCGCTAATAACCATAAGAAGTTCAAGTCACTGGCTGTGTCTTATATGCCAAATCTCATGGACATCGTTTCGTATGCACCGACTCTTGAATGCTTCAAGTTTGATGGATATGTCATGAATGTTATCTTTTCAAGAACAGATGCACTTAAAGAGGCAAATCTCCAATATAACAGGAATCGCCGTAACTATGATTCATCTAACATGGTGGTTGCTAACATGAAACACTATACAAAAGTTTATGTCCTCGCAACGACAAACATCTTTCTTGAGGTAATTTTCTTTTTTTGAATTTAATACATGTTTTTAAAATTTTATATCTTTGCAAGTTTATTAAAATTATTTTCAATTAGTTTTGAATTTTATGTTTATATATATTATCTTTGCGCGCAAATTATTAAGGTTGTTATATCTTACATGGTATTACTATCTAGATAAATTATTTCCCAAAAGGTATTTAATCAATAAAAATGAGATTTGCTTCAAGATACATAAGACATGACAACGCGTCATAATCTTATACCAACATAACGTCGACCAATTTATTTGACAAGGTATTTGATGGATAAAGTTTACTAAAATATGATATCTTATTCCTTAGAGCTTTAGATACTTTTTTCTTACATGCATTATTCTTCAAGTAGAAGTAGTTGGATGTTAGAGCATAATTTGCACAAACTCTTTGGATGATCATCATTTCTAGATCTAGTATGCAATTTGCACAATTGTTTTCCTATTATTATCTCCATTTTCTTTTGTTCATAATCTAATCTTTTTTGTTTAGAGCGAGTTTTTGATGGTGTTTTTTCACATATTTCTTAGGCTTTCACAAAGAGATACGTAGGAGGAGGAAGACTGGAAAAAAGGAGTACTTTCAAGTTTGAAAACTTAAGAGAATTCAAGATTTTCTTTAAAGCTCCAACGGTTTGCACTCTTTTTGACATTGCTGAATTCCTCAAAGAGTGCCCTCAACTCGAACATGTTGTGATCGATGTACGTCTCTCTCTCTCTCTCTACCATTGGTCTACATACGTTCGTTAATACTTTTTGCTTGTTATGTGCAGATTCAAAATTTCACATTTGCACCTCGATTGGAGTTTTGGGAGACTCATCATAAGGAGGAGATTAAGAAGAACAACTACCTTTTGAAGTCTCTCACTGAAGTCAAGATCATTGGCTATAAAGGCCACTGGCATGAGCTTGATATATTAGAGTTCTTTGTGAAGAACGCACCATCTCTAGTGAAGTTGGAATTGGTGATGCCCAAAAACGCTAAAACCAAAGCTCACGCACCAGATTATGCAAGGATAAATTTCATAAAAAGCATATTTCCCGAGATTAAAGTTAAGGAAGTTTAAATTCATGTTGTGCCAAGCATGCCAAACTATAATTTGATGTGTTTGAAACATCAGAACTCATCTCAGATTTTATGTTCCTTTTTTTTTGTTTTAAAATTTGTATGATCTTATCTCAGTTTTAAATTCCCTTATTTCTGTGTTTTGTTATTTTAAAATTAATTTGAACTCTTTTTCTAATTTAATTATTAATTACAAAAATTGCTAACAGCAAATCAAATACTAGAGAAAGAGGAGACAAAGAGGCATTTAAAAATAGAGATGTTGAAATAAACGAACATAGCCTAAATTAAGGCCTACATTGTAAGTTCCATCTCCCCACTGCAGCTCCTCCCGGACGTTGTCCAATGAAGATATACGGGTGGATGTGAGATTGTTAGCCGGTGTATAGTCACATTGGTGACGTCTCCCATTGCGTTCACGGCATAGGTGGTACACTTACCAATTTTTTTTTTTTGTTATTTCAACTTTTTAAATCTCTATGTTTCTATCTTTCCCTTCTTTTTTGTTTCCAAACTTGGAAATGTTATCTTTCTTTACAATTGTTTATAATTAAAATGTTGGCACATATAGACAAAATCCTAGCTCATACAATCTTACTGAAATTGAGTATGTAATAAAACTGACATGTGCTTTCTCTATAATGTGTCAAAGCTCTAAAAGACATTCAAAAATTTACCAAAGAAGACAATTATTTTTACTGGTAAATTGTAAATAATATGACATGTTAGTCCCCAACGCATAATTAAATTCTATTAATTTAAATATAATTTTGTTAGTAAAATGGTAAAGAATCTGACATATTTGGCAACAAATCATAATTTAATCCAAAAAGAGAAGTAAATCTACTATTTTATCAAGTTTTGAAAAATGTTAGTAAAGAAACAGAGATTTAAAAAGTTGTGATTAAATAATTAATGATAATAAAATTAATATCTAATGTTTAATTTTACCAGTAAACATATTTTAAAAAAAAATCTTAACTTTCTTTATATTATAATTTCTTTCAGTGCCACTAAATTAAATTTGGAAAACTTTTCTTCAGATGGTATAAGATTTTTTGACAAAATTGTCAAAATCTTTATTCATTTTGACTCTTATTGAAATAGATGTAAGTAATAAAAGGGACATGTGTTGTTGTATAATCAATAATGTATTGAACTCTAAATGATAAATATGAAGAAATTATTTGAAAGCCTGCAAAAGTTATTAATATCATTGGTAAAGAATAGTAAATGATATAAGTAAATAACATATTTGATCACAAAACATAAAATATAGATTAAATTAAATATCTGTTTTTGGAGAAAAACATTTACCTTACATAGCCAGATATTTTCTTCTTAATTAAAAATTTAATACTTTTCAAAATATATCTACATCTAAACAACCCAAAACAACAATTAATTAATATAAATAAGTTTGATAAGCCTGTCTAGTTTCAGAAGGTAAAAGACAGACCAACACACCTGTTTTCTATAATACAAAGCAACAAATTCATATTTTGTAAGAAAAATACATAAATACATAGCCAAAGCCATAATTTTCTTTTACGTGAAGTAATCTATATATAAATCAGGACTAGTGAGGAACCCATTGCTTCTTCGAAGAGAACAAAATGTCAGACTCCTCAAATAAGCAGATGAAACTCATCAAAAGAATTCCTGATGATTTGGTTGAGTGCATCTTGTCATTTCTTCCAATCCAATCTCTTTTACAAAACCGTGTTTTGTCGAAGAGATTTAGGGACACATGGAAACAATCTCGCGACCTCGATTTTGGTGAAATGTTTTCTGTCAGACATAGTCAACTAGAGGCTGTACGCATAATCGAAAACATTTTTAATCAGCACAAAGGACCAGAGATTAACCGATTTGTTTTGTCTCTCAAGCATATCGGCGTGGAGGATAAGATACTTTCGTGGATCAGTACGTGTCTTCGTAAAAACATCAAAGAGCTTGTGTTAGATTTTTCGAGATCCAAGAAAGTTATGGTGATCCCAGTCGATTTCTCTTCCATCGAGACACTAACGGTTTTGAAACTGCAATGGTGTAGATTTGAAATACCAAATAATCTTCCAAAAGGTCTAAGGCTCTTGAGAACACTTTCGCTCATGCAGACCGAGCTGACGAAAGAGATGATAGATGCAATTTTTAAAAATTGTATCTACCTCGAGTCGCTTGAACTAGTCAAATGCCAAATGTACGGGATATTGAGCATATACGCTCATGATCATAAGAAGTTCAAGTCGTTGGTTGTGTCTTCAATGCCAAATCTTTTGTGCATCGTTTTGGATGCACCCACTCTTGAAAGTTACAAGTATGATGGATATGCCAGGACAATCCAGGTTTTGAGAGTGAATGCACTTAAAGAGGGAGAATTTCATTATAATCGAAGTAAAAGTAAGCATTCGTCTGCCATGGTGGTTGGTACTATGCGAGCCTATACAACAGTTAATGTCCTCACAACGACAAACATCTTGCTTGAGGTACAAGTTTTTCGAATTGTGACAATACGTAGTTACAACAATCACACATTTGGTTTTCACTATGTTTTTTCTACTTTGTTTATTTGATATTCTTTCATTCTTGGTTAGAGTTAGTTTTGATGGTGTTTTCACATATATTTAAATAGGCTCTCACGTATAGATATCCGAGAGGGAAACTGGAAAAGCCGTTTTTCAAATTTGAGAACTTAAGAGAATTCAAGATTTTCCTTAAAGCTCCAACGTTTTGCACTCTTTTTGACATTGCTGAATTCCTTAAAGAGTGCCCTAAACTCGAACATGTTATCATCGATGTAAGTCTCTCTCTCTCCCTCCCTCCCTCCCTCCCTAAGTTCACTAGGTAAAACTTTTCGTTTGTTATGTGCAGATTCATAATTTCACATTTGAACCTCAATTGTATTTCTGGGAGATGCATCACAAGAAGCAGATTCAGAATAACAACTACCTTTTGAAGTTTCTCACGGACGTCAAGATCATTGGCTATAAAGGCCACTGGCATGAGCTTGATATAGTAGAGTTCTTTGTCAAGAACGCACCATCTCTAAAGAGGTTGGAGTTAGAGATGCCTAAGAACGCTAAGAACATTGCTCACACCCCAGATTATGCAAGAATAAAGTTCATAAAAAGCATATTTCGAGAGATTAAAGTTACCGAAGTTTAAGCTCAAGCATGTCAAACTATAATAGCTCTAGATGTGTTTGAAACATTACAGCGAGTGAAACATATGTCTTTTTTTCCTCTCTTTTTGCTCTTTATTCAGATTTGTACTCTCTTATTTCTGTCTTTATTGGTTTATCTTAGATTTGAGCTCTTTTTGTATTTTAATTTATTTCAGATTTGAACTTATTTGGGATTATTGGTATTATAATGCTTATAGCCATTTAGACAATAGTAAAATATTTCCATGAACCTGCAACTACTAAAAGAAAAGTCATTTAGCGTCACTTATAAAATGTAGGAAAAACAATTGATACTAATTAAAAAATAGTATTAAGTTAACACAATTATTACAACAACAACTACAAAAAGCTAGTATATTAGTACTTTGTTTACATCCGTTGATTAAAATCGACCCTAATCAATCTCAGTTTACATAAGTCACTATTATCAGCTTGTTGTTAAAATCTTAAACAAGTCATTTGACACCTTTCTTGGGAAATTTGTTGCATGTAAACACCGTGTAATCAGAGCAAGCCCTGAATAATGGGCCACAAAAAAAAAGATTGGGCTGAGTAATGAATAAATTTGATTTTTTTGTTTTTTTGTAATTTGTTGTAGAAAGGATCAAACCTTAAACTCTATAGCCACTAAGTTTTTCTTTTCAAAAAAGCGTTCAAATATAGTATTTTCGGGGCCGCAAGCATGGTTTGATACAGAGAATGTCTAGCCATGCAATACAAGTATAAATGATCTTTAGTAGTACCACCTATTTTTGTTGTCATTGTTTTTAACTATTCAATTAGCGAATCTCGAAATGCGCAAGGTAGAGGAGGTTATTTGTATTGCTCATACTTGTATGCTTGTATGTTTTATATTTACGAAGATGGCTAGTTAATTTAGTTATTTCGTTTGTTTGTAGTTGTAGTATGTTCGAGATTATAAAACTAGCACAAATAAAGATTTCAATCATAGTAATCCAAAATTATGAATGTCTTGTTGATCCCTTAGAAATACCGCCTCTAAATGTCCTCTTAAGGTTGTCTACTTGTCTTAACCACTCATCAACAAATAATCTATAATAACTTCTTTTTTTGATATATAATAGTCTCATATTTGATCATTAATATGGCTTTATTAGCATTCGAGAAACACGAGTAGAATTAATGTGGTTATCTATGAGAAAGTGTCTTTATATATAGGATTGAATCAAACTTGATCAGTCCAAGAGATCTTAAAATGAAACAAATATCTGGTGCTATACAATTCCCCTAAACTAAGTTATGTGTCGCAAAATGTTTCGTTTAAACTAAGTTACACATAGCGCTAAGAAATTCATCTAATCCTAAGTGAAAATTCAAAAAAAATTTTAACCAAAATTTATTTCTCTAGATTATTTTTATTATGAAATGATATTTGTATTTTTAATTATTAATGACAATTTTAAAAATATTGACCAAAAATATATATTTTTTTGATAAATTCAAAATTTTCAATAAAGAACATCTAATAAATAAAAATAATAGTTTCCTTTAGATATATAGATGTACTTTTTAAATTTTAAATAAGACTTTGGAAATAAAATAGAGAAATATGACAATAATATAGATCTATGCGTATATATGGATCTTGATTATTCAATAAATATTGTAACAAACTTTTTTCTTTTTGTCGGCCATTTCATTTTATATTTTTAAAAAGCCCAATACACTAAGTATAGAAGAACATGAGCCTATTAAAGGCCCATTAAAAATTACAAGCACCGACTCGAATTAAGACTACACATTACACGTCTTAACACGTGTACTTAACAAACTAAATTGCATATATCACAATTAGGCACACAACTCAATCTAATATATCTGCATAATTTAATTTAATTAATTTATCAACTTAATCAACATAATATATGTATATGTTAATGATTAATTACTGTTTTTATTGAAAAAATAACATTGACCAATTTTTTTACTTTCCAATCAGTCATATGCCAATTAAGAAATTCCAATAATTATAAGTTGTTAACAAAAAAATCCTAATAATTAATTAATAAGTTACCAATATTCTTAACAAATGACATGCAAATCTTTTTTCTTCAATAATATTGTATTTACTTCACTATAATTGTGGAAACAAAAATAGAAAAATATAACAATGATGCATGCATATCATCTCTTTTTTTTTTGTTAAAAGCTCTGGATCTTGATAATGACTTACAATAAACTCAATTGCATATACCATAATAAAATGTCAAAAGACTCAATAATAATGGATTAAAATGAAGAGTTATCAAATAATAACTAAATATTAACAAATGGCATGCAAATCTTAAATTAATCAATAGTATTGTACTTTCTTCAATAAGATTGTGGAAATAAAAATAGAAAAACATAACAAGGATGCACACACTTATCATATCTTTGGATCTTGATAATACAAAAATTGACATAAAAATTGCATATACCATAATTAAATGTCACAAAAATTGCATATACCATAACAAGGATACCATAATAATGGATTAAAATGAAAGAGTAATCAATAAAAATTAAAACTTAATCATCTAATCTTTTGGTCGGTGATTACTGATAAGTGTTAGATTATTAATGACGGTGTGTCAGAGAGTCTCAAAGATCTTTTGTTGTTACTTTTGGGAATCCTAAGAACAAAACCGTGTGAGACGACTAAACCGTCAAACGAACAACTTGTCGCCACGTCATCACATGAACCACCCACGTTTGTTCCTTCTTCGGCTCAAAGTTCGCCACGTGTCCCATCCCAACGGCTAGTTTTTTTTTAAGCCGTCTTTTGCTTAATACGGAGGAGGGAGAATAACAAAATTTAAAAAATTAAAGATATTTTTGCCTTAGGAAATTTCCAGCGTTTTCTACTTTACTCGGTTTTATTAAAATAAATTGACTTTAAAAAAAAAAAAAATAATTTATCTACTATAAGTATAGAGAAGTAGTAGTTCATCTTCTTTGGTCATAAATTTTAAACCAAAAAAGAAAAATTACTCATTTTTCTCAGCTTTTGTTCATTTCCCGCAAACATACTTCAAGACTCTGAAAATCTTTGGAAAATTTCATTAATTTATAGGTTTGTTTCTTCTTCTTAGATTCACTTTTCCTTTGTTCTTTAATTCAAATCCTCTGTTTTTGGATTCTCTGAAATTCGAAAAAAGATCTGATTTTTTTGTACTTTTGCTGATGCAGATTGACAAAAATGGCATTAGGGAAGAAGAGAATCGTTACCCAGAAGTCGAATTTGAGGCAACGTCGTGATGTGAATGATGGAGGATTAGGGTTAGGGTTAGAGTTTGTACAGTACAAGAGAGGATTTGGGAGAAAGAGGATTCTAATTTCATCAGGTGATGAGATTGAGGAGGATTCGATTTTCACTTCACCTGTTGGAAAAAAGCTCTGCGATAAGACTACTTCGGTTGCTGATGGTCAAAGTCGAGAGCTTGAAGATCTTCCGCTAGATATTCTGGTTCGTTTCTTCACTAACTCTTTCTTTTAATCTCTTTCTGGTTTCTGGGTTTTGTTAATTTGCAAAGTATCAATCAGATTGAGCTGAAAGTTGAATCCTTTTTCTTTTTTAAATCTGAGATTCAAAATCGTTTTCGAAAGGGAAAGTGTTCAAATTTTGTTTTTGTTAACTCATTTTTATCTGTTTCTAATTTTTGGGTTCTGTTAATTTGTTGAGATTTTGTAATTATTTAAGGAGTTTTAATCAGATTTGAGCTGAAATTTCAATTCTTTTTTTTCCTTTGAGATTCGAAAATCGTAATGCAAATTAGAAAATGTTGAAATTACGGTTAGTTTCATCACAAATTCAGTTTTATCCTTTTCAGATTTTTGGGTCAGTGTATTAGTTGAGATTTCATAGTTAATTAATCAGATTGAGCTAAAAGTATTTTTTTTTTGGCAAAAAAATTGAGCTAAAATGTTCTGGAAATGAAAAAATATTCAAATTTTCCATATCCGGAAAAGTTTTGTCATTGTGCATAAGATTGTTTGACATTTCATAGACATTTATTGATAGATCTTGTGATTTATATTATTACAGGTGAGGATTATCTGTGGGGTCGAGCATGAAGATTTGAAACAATTGTTTCATGTTTCAAAGACAATAAGAGAAGCTGTAAGTGAAATTTGGCACCATTAGTTGATTTTGATGATACACCATTAGTTGATGTTGAATCTAATTGTGCTTTGTTTTTATTTGCAGACATTGATCGCAAAGCAGTCACATTTCGCGTATAATACACCTCGGAAAACATCGGTTTTCCACCATGGCAGATTCGGTTGGGATAAACCGTTTAATGTAGAGGATGATGATGAAGAGATTGAAGCTCCTGGTGCTCCATTGCAGAAAAGGTACCGCCTTTCGAGGATAAACCGCAACAAGGACGATTCTGGAGTCTCGGTGGCTCTGTTCAACTGAATCAAACAACTTGGTTTGAGGCTAAAGTTATCAACTTGGTTTCTTCAAGATTCTTAATTGAAGAGGAGGGGTTTTAAGTTATGTATTTGGGTTTTTTTTGGTTTGGATAGATCTCTGTAAATTGTTGTTAGATACAAAAAGAAAGATAGGGTTTTGGAAAGGCTTAGCTTGTTTAGAAGAAACTCTTTGGGAGGGTTCTAAATCTTTTTGTATGTTGTGTAGTGTGAATATAGTTTATTTGGTTTTTACAAAGTGATTAATAATAATAAGAGATGCATATTTATTTCATTATTTTTAGCCTCTTGATTTCAATTTAAAGTTAAACCCACCATTTCTCATTCTAGAGAGTAGCGTCAGAGAGTAAACAGAATCACACTATTTGGGCATAAATGGGCTGGGTCGTATTGGGCCTTAATAAGTAGCCCAGCTTCATATATTCTCATATTTTTGGCTTTTATCTTCATCTTAGACAGTATCGATCCTTTTATTTTCTTCTCTGTTTTGTAACGAGTTTATTAATTCATCTCTTTCTCCGAATTCTTTGCGGCTTATTTTTGTTTAGGTTGATATATAAAACTTAAATCATATCAGATACAATTTCATACAAACAAGTAATTGTTGATTTAGCATCTTTTTGATCAAATTTATCTTAATATACAAACTTGATCAAAGTTATTGTAAATTGGATTAAGTAACATATGTATACTTGGTAGAGATTTAGGTTGCTAAATTTAGATTGTATGACTAGCTAATTATGTCAAAATTAAGTTTAGATGATTTACTAACCTAGATATATGGGTGGTTATAAACCCTTATGACTTATCCAACAAAAACTATGTTCATTATATTATTTTGTATGTAACAAGATGATTCCAAATTAAAAATAAAAATAATGTTTGTCATTGGTAGGAGTAAAACCACATGTCAAAGATATTTTTAAATACTAAACTGACTCTTGCACTAGAAGTTATCACATATTTGACAAAAATGATTATCAAAACTAATATAGTTTACAACTTGAATTCTCACATAAATAATTTATGTTCATCTATATTTTTAGTTTTTTTTTTTCTTTTCTATAATTAAATTTAAGATATATATTAGGTATTATAATCATAATGATTAAAAAAATTATTCACAAATTTGTTTCAAAGTCTTAAGATTTTCAACTCTAACTAAGATGAGATAATTATTGAGACCATTCATTCACTATTAGTTACCTTTGAGATAAAATATCATCGATTTGATGACACTTTAATGCTAATTATACGAATTTTTGTTTTCATATACACAACATTGTATCATCTTAACCGCATCTCATTACCAAATCAATTGTTTGAATACTAAGAAGTGAACCGGAATGCATAAATAAATTATAAAAATATGGTTAGTTGAAGTTTATGTGTTGAAGCTTAAGACAAAGCTTCTCCTTTAGTTATTATCAACCCCTATTAGCCTAGCTTGGAGCAAATTTGCATGTGGACCTTTTTTATGTCGTGCACACTAAATTACAACATGTCTTCGCCAAGCGATCTCAAGTTATAATCACTTGTCCTTCACGAGTTTATAAATAATTACTTTTCCCTTTTTCTAGTTTTACATGACTCAATACTCATAATCTTAATTTGGTCTAGTTTTTCGGTGATTTTCGGATCAATGATTCGATTATAGAAAACATTTGGGTAACATAATAGTTACATGTCTAACATCCAAAGTCCAAACTTTGGAAAAGATAGTGATATCCGAAAATGACAAAGTTGTTTTATAGATTTTTTAATTTTATTTTGTTAACGTTTCACCAATTAAGTGACTTCTCTAATGCAAGAAAATTATATTGTGGTCTTCACGGGATCTCTATTTCCTCGACAATATCATTGTAAGAAATATTTACGATTTGATTGTTTAAATGCTTGTGTTCCTATTTAAAATTATAAAATTTCAATTTTTTTTATCAAATAATTTATGTTATAAATGTAAATATTAACATATAGTATGTTTGATTTAAAATAGAGACCGTTAAAAAATTTTCAAAATAGTCTTTGAAATCTACAACTATGATACACAATCAACTATGATATCAAATTACCAATACACAATCTGTTGATGAAATAAAATATAGATAACAAAAAGGTTAGGGTTTTATTATATAATAGCTTTTTATTATTGAATAATAATTAGATATTTTGATTATTATAATTTTCGTGAAAACTAAGGAATAGGTTGTAATGCGTTTGCACATATGAATATCTCCCTTCTCAACTACTCAAACGTCGATATCATGGATCACTTTCTTTGCTTGTTTTTTTGTCTTTCCACACCTAACTTTTGGTTTATTAGCATTACACTTATTTTATTTACGGCTCTCTAATTGCATAATCTACCTTGTAAAAAGTACACTAATTAGTGTGTCTTGTTTTCCATCCATTAAAGTACCATATATAAACAAATACCACATGCATGCGGTTTTATACATGACAAAAACATCTTAACCACACTCATGCATAGATAATTAGTCTATAATATTTTCGTGATTTTTAGGACCGTTCAAACAAAACAACAAATTGATATTTTTCGTGATAGATAGTCGTGTGTTTGTGAAACAAGTAGTAATAATTAACTTAGCATCTTCTTGATCAAATTTATCTTAATATACAAATTTGTATCTTCTTGATCCATATTCCATATAACTTCACATATCTAGATATTTATATGTAGCGGGTAGCTGAATGGTCCATCCAGGTTCGAAAGTATCAATTTAATTTTTTATGAAAATGCTCAAAATTCCAATGCTTATATGTGTAGCTAGGTGTGTTCAATCTACGAGTCGCATTAAATTTGAAAACTCAGAAAGTCAATAAAATTTCATGTGATTGATATCAATAGTAGCATTAATGATGATATCAATAGTCAAATAAGTTCTTCGATGGATGAACATTTCGGATCGGAAACAAAAAACACACACACACTGACACACATGGAGCTAGATGTGTGCTATGTAAAAATTTGGTTGAACAATAAAATCAAATTTGAAAGTTTTATTAAGATGGAGAAATTTGTATAAAATCAAATACGATCTAAATTTGGAATCATGTGAGAGGTAGCCAATCCATTTGCTTTACATTCAATTTTGCCATATTTTTGGCTCTTCATGTTTCGTCACGGACCATTTCTTGTTTCCTTTAATATACGTAAGTTGAGTCAACTATTATATATTATACATATATTTATAAGTTTCGATTGTTTGAAAATTTATAGTCTTTACACATATAATATACCAAAGTAGATGAATGAAAAAGCTTGTACATCTTATTCAGTTTGATATATTTTGCTAATGTATTACCGTGAAAATATCCTCCACCTCCTTTTTACAATAATAACTTGTATTTGCCTATTACAATGTCATTTAGATTATAACAAAATGTAATAGTAAGAAATAGGATGAATAATATATATATGTCTACCAGCTTCACCGTCAATAACTATTTCTATTTCCGGCTTTCTCGTGCTCGTGCAGATAATTGGTTGGTCCTTTAGAGTTAAGCTTCAAACTAATATTATGAAAACCAAAAACTATCTAATAGAATCGATTTTTCTATGAGTGACTCTCAAGTTCTCTGCTTGAAATATTTTCACGTAAAATAAAATAATAATTCAAATCCACAAATTATGCAGAATGTTTATGAGATGTGTAATTATGCGGAAAGTTTATGAAAGTTCTTTTTTTTGTTAAAGTTTATGAAAGTTGTTATCGAATTGTCCAACTTCACATTAAGAATTCGCATAAACTTTCCGTATAATTTTTAAGTTTTGGTTATTATCTTATTAAACGCATACATTTTCACATTGAAAAAGAACATTTTTTCAGAAGAATAACGATAAATGTGAAATTGGAAAAAAGAAGAGAAAAAGAATCGAATTCTCGAGGTCCTCGTGCTCGTCACCAAAACCATTTTAAGAACCAACTTACCTTTCCCAAATACGCTTTTTCGTCTAACCCCAAAAATAAAATAAAATAAAAAGTACTCCATTAAAATGACCATTATACCCTCACCTTCATCTTCCTCGACATGTCACTGCCTCCTCTCCAACCCCACCGAGAAACGCCAGCTCCGTCAAATATTACCAAACTCTCTCTCTTTCTCCTCTTTCCTCAAAACCCATTAACCATTACAGATAACCCAACGAGATTACCTGTGAAAGTCTTCGTCTTCCCATCATTTTCCCTCTAACATCAAACCAAATTCGTCACTTTCTGAAAGATGTTTTTGCTTTAAAACCACTTGGAGAAGAAGAAGAAAGAAGAAAGAAGAAGACTTTATCAACGAAAATGGGTGAAGAAACTTGTGAGGAATCAAAAGCAAGCATAGAGAAAGCAATCGAAGCAATATCTTCATTGATTTCACTCTCTCACTCAATCAAATCCTTCAACATCAAATGGCAACTCATAAGAACCAAACTCGAAGAGCTTTACTCTGGTCTCTCTGCTCTCGAGAATCTCAATTCTGGATTCGACCCATCTCTCTCAAGCTTAATCTCCGCCATTCTTATCTCTCTCAAAGACACTTACGATCTCGCTACTCGTTGTGTTAACGTTTCCTTCAGTGGTAAGCTTCTGATGCAGAGCGATTTAGATGTTATGGCGGGGAAATTCGATCGACATACGAGGAATCTATCTCGGATTTACTCAGCTGGGATTCTAAGTCATGGATTTGCGATCGTTGTGTTGAAGCCTAATGGTAATGCTTGTAAAGATGACATGAGGTTTTACATTAGGGATTTGTTAACGAGGATGAAGATTGGAGATCTGGAGATGAAGAAACAAGCTTTGGTTAAGCTTAATGAAGCTATGGAAGAAGATGATAGATATGTTAAGATTGTGATTGAGATTAGTGATATGGTTAATGTTCTTGTTGGGTTTCTTGATTCTGAGATGGGGGTTCAAGAAGAATCTGCCAAAGCTGTGTTTTTTATATCTGGGTTTGGTTCTTATAGGGATGTTTTGATCAGATCAGGTGTGATTGGTCCTTTGGTTAGGGTTCTTGAGAATGGGAATGGTGTTGGTAGAGAAGCGTCTGCAAGGTGTTTGATGAAATTAACGGAGAATTCGGAGAATGCTTGGTCTGTTTCTGCTCATGGAGGTGTTTCAGCATTGTTGAAGATATGTTCTTGTAGTGATTTTGGTGGTGAATTGATTGGTACTTCGTGTGGAGTGTTGAGAAATCTTGTTGGTGTTGAAGAGATCAAGAGGTATATGATTGAAGAAGATGATACTGTAGCGAATTTCATCAAGCTTATTGGATCAAAGGAAGAGATTGTTCAGGTAAATTCCATTGATTTACTGTTGAGTATGTGTTGTAAAGATGAACAAACTCGGGAAATCTTGGTTAGGGAAGGAGGAATTCAGGAGCTGGTGAGTGTATTATCTGATCCAAATTCGTTGTCTTCTTCGAAATCTAAGGAGATAGCATTAAGGGCGATTGATAACTTATGTTTTGGATCTGCGGGTTGTTTGAATGCATTGATGAGTTGCAAATTCTTGGATCATTTGCTGAATCTGCTAAGGAATGGGGAGATTTCTGTTCAAGAATCAGCCTTGAAGGTCACATCTAGGCTGTGTAGTTTACAAGAAGAAATTAAGAGGATAATGGGAGATGCGGGTTTTATGCCCGAGCTAGTTAAATTTCTTGACGCCAAATCGTTAGATGTCAGAGAAATGGCGAGTGTAGCGCTCTACTGTTTGATCTCGGTTCCAAGGAACAGGAAGAAGTTTGCGCAAGATGACTTTAACATTAGCTACATTCTCCAGTTGCTAGACCATGAAGATGGGAGCAATGTGAGCAGCGATTCAGGTAACACTAAGTTTTTGATATCGATATTGATGTCTTTAACGAGCTGCAATAGCGCGAGAAGAAAGATTGCGACTTCAGGGTATTTGAAAAGCATAGAGAAGCTAGCAGAAACTGAAGGTTCAGATGCTAAGAAACTTGTGAAGAAGCTATCTAGGAACAGATTCCGCAGCATACTCAGTGGTATTTGGCATTCCTAATTTTATTTTGTTTTCTTATAGTTTTTGTGAATTTTTCTTGAGTGTATATTTTTTACAAAGGTGTTTTTGTTAGTTCTCTTCCCACTAATCTCAATTCCAATCCCATGTGACCTCCAAATTCAACTACAAGAATATTAATATAGCTTTAGAATATCTCTTTTTCTTCTTTCTTTTTTCCTTTTCTTATATTATTCTCTCTTTTTAATTTGGTGAAATGCAAACAAAAAGAGGGTTTTTTGTTTTCAGTGGGTATCTTAGAAAAGACTTTTCTTTAAGTCTTTAATATAGACTAAAGAGATTCTTCTTCTTCTTAGAAGCTGCAATGTTAGCACTTTTGCTATAAACATAATTTTTATTTATGGATTTCAATGATTAAATCAAACATTTCCTTACATTGATCCATATTATAGCTTTTTTGGCCGAATAAACATTAGATAAAAGTGGATCTTGAATGGCAAAACTTCTAAATAAGATATAAGACATGCATTAGGATCCAAGCTAATTAAAGATTTGATTATAAAAATGAAACTAATGCATGTAATCTTGGAAGTGTATGGGAAATAGTTTTGTATAAATGCATGTAATCTTGGAAGTATATGGGAAAATGGGGAAGCACATGGAATCAAGTGATAAAGAAGCATGTGAGGTTGTGTATAGAGATAGAGTGATATCTCGTCTACCACAATTCAATTATATGGAGAGAGAGATAAGTGAGAGTGATCGATCAAATGAGAATTAAAAATTGTGTCTTCTTGTTACTTAAACTTATAGTGTTGTGAGTAAGATTTTGGGGGCCATGTGCGCTTGGTGACAAACGAATATGTTTGTGCTAACTCTAGTTTGGCAAAGGACAGCTTCGTAACTCCTAGAAACGATGGTCCCAAGTAGAGGTGGCTAATTCGATTTCCGGTTCGGTTTGTTAGGGTTTTGCTTATTCATTTTGGAGAAAGTATGATATGAAATCTTTGACAAAAAAAAGAAAGTATGATATGAAGTAAAACTGAATTTCTTCAGTTTGGTTTGGAAATTAGTTAGTTTGATTCTTAGGAATACCATTAAACTGCTTTATCATTTTCTTTTCACTTATATCAATTTGGCTATGTTGGCTTAAGTTTTGTTTCGTCAGGAATCATTATATTTGTCATTTCTTAAGAATTTAAGATATAACTAGTTTAGTTTTCAATATTGGTCAGGTTTGGTGTAGTTCCAATAAGATGAACTTTTCAGCGACCTCAGGCTTGAGTTTATATCACATATTTACATATCAACACATTTTATAAACAATTTCTTTTTTTGATTTTATTTGCAATAATAATTAAAATTAATTTATTATGATATAAAGAAACTTTTCCTCAAGTTGCAAAAAGCCATTTATTTACATATCAAATTATATTTGGTTCAATTCGAATTTGATGAACTTTTATGCTACATCAGCCTTTTATATCACATTTTAAAAATTATAACAATTTTGACTTTTGATGTTATGCAATAATAGTTGAAAATAAAATTTAGTATGTTTGTGGTTACTTGTTAGTTTTTATTAACTAAAATTTACAATTTGCTACCTTACATTTTCTAAACATTTGTCAAGCTTTTGGTAAAGAATGTAATTATTCAAAAATAAATGTCATTTAAAAATATTTTTTTTGTAGTTTACATGTTTAAAACAAACCATTACTAATATCCAAAATTGTACATTTTAAAACTAATTTTCTAGGGATTAGTTAACTAGTCCAACAACATTTTTAAATCCATGCAAATTTAGAACCAATAACATTAATATAAAACATGTATGAAACCTTACTAAACCTCGTAATTGGATCAAACATAGAACTTGAAATACCCAAAAGACACAAGTAGTCTTCTTCATCTGAAACTCTCTCACATAGAAGACAATAGACAATTAGACAAATTCTTTTGGTGTACGAATTTGACAAAGATTTGTGTAGCCAATCATATTGAGAGCTTATCCTTTGTCCATCAAATAACGTCAAATCTGTTAGAAGAAGAAGACAATTTCATGGACCAGTTTCTTCTTGTGTTTGTTTTTCATCAAAACCTTCTCTTCCATTGGGAGACTCTAATACCCGTTAAAATATAGAGTTTTGTTTATTGCTAATAGAAACTAACATGTTTTCAAATTAATTGCTAGAGCAACACTAGTTCATCTTTCATTTGCCATAACCACATATTTTTGTTATATCATGTTATACTATGTTACATAATCATATTGTATCCTAAAACATGTTATTCAAAAATTTTTTTATAACATTTTACGAATGGATCGAGTAATTTGTGTCCGTTTTATGTGTATAACATGTTATACCATGTAACATATTATGATATGTGTAGATAACATGTATGCTACATTTTCTTTATGATGTGCTAAAAATGAGTCAAGTAATTTGTATCCGTTTTCGAAATCTAAATCACAACATATGGAGGGAAAAATATTGTTTTTTCAATATAGATTGGAACATTCATGAGGAAGCATTTAGCTCCTTAGAAGATTTGTTTTCATCAACAGAGGAGAGATCATTGGAGCGTTGAGACAGAGAAGAATCCTCATCACTTGTGTCCAATACAAACATTGGTTGTGTTGGCTTAGGAAGATCCGTTGTTGAAGTCAGCATTGACATAACTTGTTTGATGTTTGGTCTATCAATAGCTTGATGCTGAACACAGAGCAGACCAATATGAACACATCTTCCGGCTTCAACTGAATTAACTAAATCAGAATCAGCAAGATCTTGGTCCAGTAGATTCACTCCCCCATTTTCGCTCCAAGAGTCCCATGCCTGTTACAACAAATCAAAGACCCGCGAATAACCGTAAGAATTTAGGATCAAATTTAGACCTTGCAAGTGATTAAGATAGGTTCTTACATATGAAAGAAGGTTTTTGCTATCTTTGCCATAGCTGAAACTTGAAATCTCATTTCCGGTGATGATTTCGAGCATCAGAACTCCGAAGCTGTAAATGTCAGATTTTTCAGAGAACGTCCCAGTCCAAGCATACTCGGGAGACATGTATCCTCTGTTCATATCATACAGTATTAGTCAAGTTGATTATAATAAACATGAAAGAATTTTAGTTGAGCATGTCATAAGAATGGTACTGATTACTTACAGAGTGCCTACGACACTGCCAGTGCTGTCTTGATGTTGATTTCCATGAAACATCCGAGCCAATCCAAAATCCGATATTTTTGGGTTCATTTTCTCATCCAAGAGAATATTGCTGACCTTCAGATCGCGGTGTACAACTCTGAGGAATGAGTCACGATGGAGATAGAGCAATCCACGAGCAATTCCTTGAATGATATTGAATCTCATAGGCCAATCAATCTCAAGCTTTTTCTTTAAATCTATTGGCCAAAAGTATCACACACAGAGAGTATAACAGAAACCGATCAGCATAAAGAACTCTCTATATTTATGATAGGAGTAAAGCAAGAAGGAACTTACCAAATAGAAAAATATCAAGGCTTTTGTTCACCATATATTCATAGACCAATAGCTTCTCTTCTCCATCGATGCAGCATCCCAAAAGCCGAAGCAAGTTTCTGTGTTGTAATTTCGAGATGAGTTTTATTTCGTTCATGAACTCCTCTGTGCCCTGTACAGAAATGCTAGAAAGACGTTTAACTGCTATTTCCTTTCCATCCTGAAGCTTCCCCTGAAGGCGTCATAGTTGCAGACAGTTATATAAAGAACAAGATATATCAGAATGGAGAAGAGAAAATAAAAGGAACCATGTCTCTTACCTTATAAACTGTACCGAACCCACCCTGACCGAGTTTATTCAACATGCTGAAATTGTTTGTGGCGGTTTGTAGGGCATGAATCTCATAGAAATTTAAACCTGATACATCTTGTGACTGCAAATCACTCTTCCAAGCGCCTTCTACATTATCTTTGGATACAAGACTTGAACCTACCGGTTACAAGTATCAATGTGTTAACACATAATTTCTAGAAGTTGATGCATTGAGCTAAAGCTCAAATAGAGTCTAAAATCTAAAACCGAAACAAGTGATGCCCAAGTAAACGTGGAACCATATCAGGATAATATATCGGAAAATCACATGATATGTCGAAGAGAGATCAGCTATTTGGACTCTCACCATTTTGTTTCACTCTGTATCTCCAGCACCCATATGCAACAAGCACCAAAATCAAGCAAACCGAGAGGCTGAGAGTGCCAATAGTGATAATCTTGATTCGCTTTCTTCCAGCTGGAAAGGTCACAAAAAACTAAACTGTAAACCACACTGTTACCCAAAAAGAACATTGTAAAGATTTAAGAAATTATATGATGTGAGTACAAGAAAAGCTAGTCATGAGTGCTTACTCAATTCAGAATGTGCAAGACGAAGGGAAAGAGTCTCTCCTCCGGCAATAAATTTCACCGTGTCCAATAGCTCCCGGTTCCACACCAAACATCCTATTCCACTGACATAGGAAAAGGCTGTGCAAGAACAGTTCCTGAGACAGCCTTGGTGGCATTGTTCTTCATTGCTAAAGCTTGCTAATTCGTAAGAATCTGGAGGCTTTATGTTGGATACATGATAGAAGACGTCTCTGTCCTTGCCCTGCGTTTCTACAGAAGAGTTTCCTTGACAAGATAAGTTTTTGCGTCTCACACATCCACGACTCCAATTCCCACTCCTCCACTCCTCATCCGATTTTGGTTCGAACCCTTTTAAGCATTGGCACATTGGAGTAGCGGATCTCACACACAAGCCAAAAGGTCCACATCTACCATAAAGATCACATGAGCTTAGCGGACCCTCAAAGTGCTTGATCCAGTCGGTTCCATTATTCCGTTGAATTCTCAATGACCCCTCTGGCGTTAGCTTGATGTATGACAAATTGAAATTTCTTAAAACACAAAAAGCGAAAACTCCTGTGCCGTTGACTACATCTTGGACCATTCCCAATGGATTAACATATGATGCATCCATTTCTGGTATCCCAGTGAACCTTGTTCCTGCCCATGGACCGCTTCTCCAATAGGGTGACGAGCCTTTCCTTATAACGCCTTGCGAGGGTACTTGTGGTGTAATCTCAGCTACAAACTCCCCAGGCAATGGATCAGTCTCACTTTTCCAAGAGGTCAGCACACGTTTCTTGTTGTTAGGAATATCATACATTAGAGATGTAAGAGGTAGCATAGTATCACCAAGATGCTCAGAACTTTGCCACAAATAATTTCCAGTAACATTATCTACGATGACAAGATCTCCGGTGTCTAAAAGCTCGGCACGACACTTATTAGATGTGGGATCTCCTCCAGCTGACCACACAGGATCTTGTTTGCCATCAAGCAAGATAAGACTTCCATTGCTACTGATTGTGAGATTCGCCGTGGGGCTCGAGACTGGTTTTTCTCTGTTTGCCACCCAAACAATAACCCGAGGAGTGACTTTCTTGAACCAGATTCCAACATACTGATTTCCAGAATTGTTAAAATTGAAGAAGCCAAGCTCATATGATCCACCAGGAGAGCTCAGAGTTTGTCCTACAGACAAAGGACTTGATGTGGTTATAGCTGCATAGCAACAACTTGAAAATATAGTTGTTATCAAGAGGAAGCATGCAACAATACGCATCTTGAGATTTCAATGTAAGAACAAAAAAAAATATATTTTGGTGAACTAAAAGAATTGAGAGAACAATCCTCTCTCAGTTTCATGTATAAACGGTAAAAACTAATGGGGTTTGCTTCTACTTAAGACACCTAAAGTTGACCAAGCTTCAAGATCACAATACTTGACTTATTCAAAGTTCAGCTCTCTCTCTCTCTCTGTCTCTCTCTCTCTCTATCTGGTGCAATAATGCAATATGCTCCTTTCTAATATTAAACAGAATAAACAATAATACATTGAAACATTCCAATTGCATTAAGTCTAAAAAGAAGTCAACTTTTTCTCCAACTCTGAAAAATATTTTGAAGCTTTCACACTTGTCATTTTCCATGAAAGAGATTAACACAAAATCAGGACCCATTTGCAGAAGTTACCTGGACATTACATAAGCTTTCCATTTCTCGAATAATCTCCTAAGAATGATTATGACAAAACCACCATCAGATAAACCAGCTTGAATAACACAGTACAAAAAATTTAGTTTACTTACAATTCTCTCAATTAAGAGATTTCAATGTACCTACTTTCTCGAGTCGATTCAACATGTGTCTTTGGTAAATCTGTTGGAAAAAAAAAAACCGCGCGCAGTCAAAATATGGGAAAGTTAAATCTCAGTCAGTCATTTCGTCGAACACATTCAGTGCATATCTTATTGTAGTAGCGGTCAAACCTTGATTAGTGAAGACTAATCAAAATCTTAAAACTAATTGTGATTGATCATGCTGAGATCATCTGGGTATAAGCGATTCGATCCAAAGTCGCCGACTTTAGCTGAGAAACACACAATCTTTGATGACGCAAACAAAAGACAACAACTTTAGAGAGAACACATATTTCAAAGGCCGTGAGAAACAAGCCACATTCTCTATACAAAGAGTCAAAAGACTCGTGCCCTTGGACTTTGGTGCCATACTTTTGAAGTAATATCTGTCTCTCTATCCCTCGTGCATAAAATTAAACGCATTTTGTTTTGCTCTTCCAGAAAACAAGATCACTTTTCTTGAATATTAAAACCTCAAAATTGTTCCAAAATAATGACTTTATATTACCAAAGATTCAACACATACAATATCTTTACTACAATTTACAATAATTTCATGTGGTGATTGTTTCTTTTATCGACCAACTATAGCAGTTTGTGTTATATTATTGACAGAATACATAGTCTTAGACTCTGAATCACTCTCTTGGACCTGCATTGCGAATACCGGTTGTTTTGGTTTCGGAAGATCCATTGTGGTTGTAAGCATTGACATTACTTGTCCAATGTTGGGTCTATCCCCAGCTTGTTGTTGAATACAGAGCAAACCAATCCGAACACATCTCGCTACTTCGGATTCAGAACCCGAGCTAGAAATATCTTGATCCAATAGATCCGCTCCACCGCTTTCGCACCAAGAATCCCATGCCTTAAAATTTGATGAACACAATCCTATTAGAAACATTTTTATTCATACTTAGATTCAAGGAGGATAGAGAGGGAAATTGGCTTACATATTCGAGAAGAGTTTTGCCTTCCTCTCCAATGGTGAAACTTGAAATCCTCTTGCCGGTTATGATTTCCAGTAGCAGAACTCCAAATGCATAGATGTCGGATTTCTCAGAGAACATGCCTGTCCATGCATACTCTGGGGACATGTATCCTCTGTTCATTTTTAACAAAAATTCCTCAGGTTGATTATATAAGTAAGTAAATGCTTGTTATGTATGTATAGAGGAGGCAGAGATACATACAGCGTTCCAACAACCCTTCGCGTGTTGGCTTGGTTTTGGGTTCCTTGAAACATCCGCGCCAATCCAAAATCTGATATTTTCGGGTTCATTTCCTCGTCTAAAAGGATGTTGCTGACCTTCATATCTCGGTGTACAACCCTGAGACATGAGTCGCGGTGAAGATAAAGAAGTCCACAAGCAATACCTTGAATGATTTCAAACCGCTTGGGCCAATCAAGCTCAAGCTTTTTCGTCGAATCTAGTCAAATTAAAACAGATTGGTCAGCTAAACAGATAAACAATGTTACAAGAGTTCCACATGATGAAAATAATTGGAAAGAGTCAGAGAAAGGCACAATAAGGGACAGACCAAAGATAAAGGTATTGAGGCTTTTGTTCGCCATAAACTCATAAATCAATAGCTTTTCTTCTCCTTCAATGCAACATCCCAAAAGGCGGACCAAGTTTCTGTGTTGGAGTTTCGAGATGAGTATTATTTCATTCATGAACTCCTCTAGACCCTGTCCAGAGGTGCTCGAAAGGCGTTTTATGGCTATTTCCTTCCCATCTTGTAGCTTTCCCTGGATACACAGTTGGAGATAGACATATGGTGAACAAGAAAGAGAATGAGAAAAGAAAAAGAGCAGATAAAGCACGATAAATATTACCTTATACACTGGACCGAAGCCACCTTGACCTAGCTTATTTTCGATGCTAAAGTTATTGGTGATAGTTAATATGGTTTGCATATCAAAGAAATTTACATCTTGTGGTTTCAGTTGTTCCTTCCATGCATCTTGTGAAGTCTCCATGGGTATAGGATTTGAATCTATGATTTACAAGTATCCAAGAGTCAGTACTAAATTTTAAGAAAATTAGCATCCCAAGGCTAAACTAAAGAAGTTGATAGGCAGGAAAACAGAGAAAGGAGGGCTACTAAGCATTTCACTGTCTCACCATTTTGTTTCGCTTTGTATCTCCAGAACCAATAAGAGGCAAAAACCAAGATCATGAAGACAGAAATGCTGACAGTGCTAGCAACAATAATCTTCGTTCGATTGCTTCCAGCTGAGAGATGCACCAGAAAATTAAACTGTAAACCATGCTGCAGCAAACAAGAACATCACAAAGAAACTCGAAAAAAAATAAGTACTTAATGCTCAGTTTCATGCCGTACCTAACTCAGAACTTGCAAGACGAAGAGAAAGTGTTTCTCCTCCAGCAACAAACTGCGTTACATCCACAAGCTCTCGATTCCACACTAAGCATCCAATTTGTTCAATATAGGAAAATGCCGTGCAAGAACAGTTTCCAAGACAACTCTGTTGGCAATCCTCTTCATTGATCAAACTTACATATTCATAAAAGTCTGGAGGCTTTACATTTGCAACAATGTCGAAGACGTCTCCATTATTGGCTTGTGTTGTTGCAGAAGAGTTCACATTACAAGATAAGTTTGTTCTTCTCATACAACCACCGGTCCAGTTCCTTCTATTCCACTCCTCATCTGATTTTGGAACAAAGCCTTTCAAGCATTCACACTTTGGGGGATTAGATCTCACACACAACCCAAAAGGTCCGCATGTATTATAAACATCACATGAGCTTACAGGGGCCTCCAAGTCAGTAACCCAACCAGAGCCATTATTCCAAATGATCTTTAACGATCCCGCTGATGTGAGCGTAGTGTATGACAGGTTCGAATTTCTTCGTTCTAATGAATAAGTCAAAAATCCTGTGCCGGCTGCAACATCTTGGGAAATGTCGAATTTGCTTACATGTAATCCATCCATTTCTGGTATGCCAGTGAACCTCACCCTTGCCCATGGACCGCCTCTCCAGTAAGGCCTGGATCGTCTCATTATAAATCCTTGCGGAGGTACTTGTGTCGTAAGCTCAGCTTCGAATTCTCCAGGTGAAGGATCGGTGGGACTTTTCCAAGAAGATAAGACACGTTTCTTGTTATTCGGAACATCATACATCACAGATGATTCAAGTAACATAGTATCACCAAGATGCTCAAAACTGTGCCATAAGTTTCTTTCTGAAACTCCATCAATGAGGACAAGATTTCCGTTTTCTAAAAGCTCAGCACGAATCTCGTTAGAAGAGAAAGTTTCTCCTATTGACCAAACAAGATCTTGTTCTCCCTCAACCAATATAAGGCTCCCATTGCTGTTGATAGTAAGATTCGCCGCGTTGTTTGTAACTGGCTTATCTCTGTTAGCCACCCAGACAACGACACGAGGGGTGATGTTCTTGAACCAGACCCCAACATACTGATTCCGAGAGTTGTTTGGACTGAAGAACCCTAACTCATAAGTTCCATTAGGGGAGCTCAGAGTTTGTCCTATTGACAAAGGACTTACTCTGGTTATCGCTGCAAAGGCACAACTTGGGAATATGATTAGAAAGAAGAGCAACGAAGCAAAGAAAACAATACCAATCTTTCCCATACGATATGGAAGAGCTCTTCTAAAGATTTGAGTGTATGAATCTTTATAAAGTCAATGCAATAAAAACAGAACAAACAAAATATAAAACCTCTTGGATGGTATATCTATGGAGACTCCTAATTTATATTATTATTATAACTAGTAAGCCATCGTGACCGCAATATAAAATAGAATAATCATAGACCTTGTTGACCACTAGAGTCACATCTCTCCATTCACATGGTGACACCAAATAGAAGTCAAAATTTACTGGTTTTAAATTCCATGTTGCTTCAGCAGATAACTTTGAATATTCCCATCTCTGGGCCTTAAACCATAAATAAAGCCAACAACTTTTTCTCATAACCAATCCACATTTTCTAGGAAAGTAACAGAAAGACAAATACAAAACATTTTACTTGCAGCTAAAACTTTCTCCATTTTCTAGAAAAGTAACAAGAGCACAAGAACGTTTTTGCAACATTTTACTTGCAGCTAAAACTTCTATTTCCTCTGTAGATTAATCAAATTTGGGAAAAAAAACAACACAGGGACTTTTCAATTGATTGGCAAAGAAATTACCCTGAAATGAAATCGAAAGAAGCAACAGACTTTGGATTTAGGACAAGCTTACCTGAAGAAGAGGGCAAAGTTCTAGCTCCGATTTCCTATAGTGGAGGTATGACTTTTCATGGGCGGCTTCAAATATTGGCCCCCACTGCCCAAACTTTGAATTTTAAAATCTCGTTCACGCATTTCACCGAACACATTCAGTGCATAACCTAAACGTTCCATCGTTTAAAGTAACAGGCTAACAGCGATTTCGACTACCAAGAAAACAATATAGCGGATAATCCAAATCTAACCATCTGGGCATCGACGCTTGTAACCAAAGTCGAAGACTTTGCATCGATATGACCTTAAAAATGCAGAGAAGAGAATGCCAGAGAAGACGACACAATCAAGTCATAAAAAATGCATATTTTATCATTGCGACAGTTATTAATAACAATATTATGACGTGTCTTGAGTCAACGAAATATTGGGGCTTTATGAGATCACATGCTTAAGAAAAATAAAGTGAGATATCAAAATCTTAAGCTTTAAATGTTCATGAATTTACAAGTATATACTACTTCTGTAGTGAGATAACAAGATCCTTAGGCTTATCTTCCTTGGATCATAGATTGTGTTATCTCATTTCCAGATAAGAAATCTTGAGATTTTGACATTGGCATATCGTTTAGAGTATGCACTGCAAATATTGGCTGCTTTGGTACCGGAAGATCTGTTGCTGAAGTAATCATGGATAGTACTTGAAGAGTGTTGGGTCGGTCGCCGGCTTCGTGTTGAACACAGAGTAGACCAATCTGAACACATCTCGCAACTTCGAATGCTTGGCATGTATCAGTAAGATCTCTGTCCAGAAGATTTGATCCCCCGGTCTCGCACCAAGAATCCCATGTCTAAAGAATAAGAAGTGTTTAGAAAAGGAGATGGAGAAGTGTATGCATTTGATGAGAATTAGATTGTTAAAACAGTAAATTGTTTCACTTACATATGCAAGAAGGCCTTTGCTTTCATCACCATAGATGAACCGTGAAATTCTCTTTCCGCTGATGATTTCCAGCATCAGAACACCGAAGCTATAGATATCGGACTTCTCAGAGAACAATCCTGCCCATGCATACTCGGGAGACATATATCCTCTGTTCAAATATCAAATAGTTTCACCAAAATGTTTATATATAATACTATATTATAAATCCATTTTATGAAAGTGGTTGAGGCAGATTCTTACAGAGTTCCTACAACTCTGCGAGTGTTGTCTTGATATTGGGTTCCCTGAAACATCCGAGCCAATCCAAAATCCGATATTTTTGGGATCATTTTCTCGTCCAGAAGAATGTTGCTGACCTTCAGGTCTCGGTGAATAACTCTGAGGCGTGAGTCACGGTGGAGATAGAGAAGTCCACGCGCAATACCTTGAATGATATTAAATCTCTTTGGCCAATCAAGCTCGAACTTTAGAGTTGAATCTAGCCGATAAAATAGAACAGATTAGTGCCGGCGACACATAAATATCTCATAAGATGGAAGGAAAAGGAAAAACGAGAGATTATATGGAATAAAGAACATACCAAATATAAAAATATCGAGACTTTTGTTCACCATGAACTCATAAATCAATAGCTTCTCTTCTCCGTCGATGCAGTATCCCAAAAGCCGAACCAAGTTTCTATGTTGTAATTTTGAGATCAGTGTTATTTCATTCATGAACTCCTCTGTACCCTGACCGGAGCTACTAGCAAGGCGTTTAACAGCTATTTCCTTACCATCTACCAACTTTCCCTGAAAGAAAAGTTGCATATAGTTAGATATCTAAAAACAAAACAAAAAAGTACATAATAGAAAAGAAAAGAAGCAAATAAAACAGACTGTCACACACCTTGTAAACTGGACCAAATCCACCTTGACCAAGTTTATTTGAAGGACTGAAGTTATTAGTGGCAGTTCGTATGGTATGCATCGCAAAGAAGTTTACGCCTGAGACATCTTGTGGTTCCATATCATTCTTCCATGCATCTTGTGAAGTGTCAAAGACAACAAAAGTTAGTTCTACGAGTAAGACATGTGCATGTAGTATTGCTTGATTTGTAGCGTTTTAACTTCCAAAGGCTTAACGTCAAGATTTGACATATCATAGACCAATTAGTATAAAATTGATTAAGACGAAAGTATGTATATATAGAAGTTCTCTTTAACTATGGTTTGGTTACAGAGTTCTGAAAAATAGGGACAAGAAAAGAGAGAACAGAGAGAGATATAAAGCTGCTAAGTTTTTCAATCTCTTACCATTTTGTTTCGCTCTGTATCTCCACAACATAACTGCAGCAAATACCAAGATCAAAAAAATGGAAAGGCTGACAGTAGTGCCTACAATAATCTTCCTTCGACTGCTTCCAGCTGAGATATTCACCAGAAAATAAGAACTTCAAAACCATGATGCTACAGAACATTATAAAGAAAGTTGAAATATCAAATGTAACAAGAAATTATACTGAGAAGTGAGAAGAAATGTGTTTCATCCTTACCCAATTCTGAACTTGCAAGACGAACGAAGAGAAACTCTCCGCTAGACAAAAATTGAACTGTGTCTACCAGCTCCCCATTCCATACCAAGCATCCAATTCCACTAATATAGGCAAAGGCTGTGCAAGAGCAGTTGCCTAGACAACCCTGGTAGCACTGTTCTGCATTGAGGAAGCTGGCAAATTGATGCAGATCCGGAGTCTTTACATCCTTCATACGATAGAAGATGTCTGTGTCTTTGCCTTCTGCTTTCATAGAAGAGCTTGCCTGGCAAGATAATTTTGTACGCCTCACACACCCACTTGTCCAGTTGAGTTTTCCCCACTCCTCATCAGACTTTGGTACAAACCCTTTCAAGCATTCACACTTTGGGGGATTAGATCTCACACACAAACCATAAGGCCCGCATCTACCATATAGATCACATGGGTTCTCTGGGAGAGACAAGTGAAGCTTCCAGTTTTTTCCATCATCCCAGAGGATCTTCATTTGCCCCTCTGGTGTTAGCGTAACATACGACAGATTATAGTTTCTTAAAGTGGAATAAGAGAACGATCCTGTGCCGGCTGCTAGATCCTGGACAACACTGAATGGACTTACATATGATGCATCAATTCCAGATATCCCAGAGAATCTTGTTTTTGCCCATGGACCACATCTCCAGTAAGGTAGTGAGCCTCTTCTTATAAGGCCTTGTGTGGGGATTTGTGGTGTAATCTCCAGTGAGAACTCCCCAGGCGACGGATCGCTGTAACTTTTCCACGTAGTCAACACACGCTTCTTGCCATTAGAAGTATCGTACATCAACGATGACTGAGGCAGCATAGTATTACCAAGATGCTCGAAGCTTTGCCATAATTTATTCCCTGAAACATCATCAATTACAACAAAATTTCCCGTGTCTAAGAGCTCCGCATGACATTTGTTGGATGTGAAAGCTTTTCCTGTTGACCAAATAACATCTTGTTTCCCATCAAGCAAGATCAGACTCCCATTGATGCTGATAGTGAGATTTGCTGCAGAGCTTGTAACTGGCGTTTCTCTGTTAGCCACCCACACAATTACCCGAGGATCAATCTTCTTGAACCAGATGCCAACATACTGATTCCGGGTATTATTAGGACTGAAGAAGCCTAACTCATAAAATCCACCAGGAGAACTCAGAGTTTGTCCTATTGACAAAGGACTTGATGTGTTTATAGCTGCATAGCCACAAGTTGGGAATACGATTAGTAAAAGCAAGCACGCAAATAAAACCATACCCATCTTTCTCCTATTTCTCTGCAAGATAACTTGAGTATGAGCAAAACTTCATGGGGATAAAGTGAGCATTGAGACAAAGAGAAAAACAATAAGTACTTCCTTTAAACGTATCCTGAGATAATAAATATCTAGATCTTGGTTCACACTACTTCTTTGAATATTAAGTACTAAAATAAACCCTATTGACCAGCAAAAGAGAGAGAAACAAAACAAGTAAAATAATAGACGACCTTGACGAAGAATCTCCCAATCTTACTGGCCACAGAAAATAACGTGTGGTACTCATAAGTCAACTTTCTAGTTTCTACTATGCCAAGAAGTTTTGAGCTTTTGCATTCTTCGAGAAGGACAATACAAAACTGGAAATTACTGACAAACGTTTTGCAAGTTGCAAAGTTAAGATCCAAAAACTTAGAAGACCAACAACGAATAGAACGAAAAAAATCTTTGTTCAGGCATTTCATCGAACACATTCAGTGCATAATCTAGACGAGCCAGATTCAAAGTAAACTTCAAATATCGCAGGACTTTGTAGAGACGGAGACAGTGACGACGACGACTCAGAAAAATATGTGCTTGTAGCCAAAAGTTGCAAACTTTGACCAGAAGAAGCATAAATGACCTAGAACGCAAGCGATAACGAAACCAATACCTCAAAAATTCAAATTCATCGATGTTAAATACTTTAGTAGTATCAAATCAATATAACAGACAACGAAACATTGGAGACTCATGACCACATGGACAACAATAAAAAGCACAAACTCTTTTATTAATAAGTAAAAAAATAAACAATACTAAAAAAGTAAGAGAAAATATTTTTAAAAGGTGTTGAAAAAATGAAACCAGATTGAAAAGTTGATCACTTTAAATTACAGGAGCAGAATCCACACTTCAATTTCGAACAAATTTTGATCACACAGTTTCTTTAACGCCCTTGGATCACAGATTGTGTCATCCCATTGACGGTGATCAAATCATTAGACGTAGAGTCGTCATCTCTAGAGTGCACTGTAAACGTGGGTTGTTTTGGTAATGGAAGATCTGATGTTGTGGTGAGCATAGACATCAACTCAAGTGTGTTTGGTCTCTCTGCAGGTTGGTGTTGAACACAGAGCAGACCAATCTGGACGCACCTTCCAACTTCGGCTGGATGAGAAGAATCAGCAAGAGCTTGATCAAGAAGATCAACTCCTTCGGTTTCACACCAAGATTCCCATGCCTGTTGTTTAGTTTCATATCTTAAGAATATTAGAGCAAGAAGCTTTTTGAGACCTTAGGAAAACCATAAGTGTTTAACTTACATATGCAAGAAGAGTTTTTCCCTCTTCGCTGAATCTTGAGATCTTCTCTCCGATGATGATTTCTAACAGTAGAACTCCAAAACTGTAGATGTCTGATTTCTCAGAGAACACCCCAGTCCATGCATACTCGGGAGCCATATATCCTCTGTGCAAACATCAAAAATAATTTCACCTATATGAATTATCATGACCATGAATCTTGTAGAGAATGTTTTCGAAGAATGGTTCTTACAGAGTTCCTACAACCCTGCGAGTGTTGTCCTGATATTGGGTTCCCTGAGACATCCGAGCCAATCCAAAATCTGATATTTTTGGGATCATTTTCTCGTCCAGAAGAATGTTGCTGACCTTCAGGTCTCGGTGAATTACCTTGAGGCGTGAGTCACGGTGGAGATAGAGAAGTCCACGCGCAACACCTTGAATTATGTTGAACCTCTTTGGCCAATCAATCTCAAACTTCAGAGTTGAATCTAGCCGATAACATAGAGCAGATTAGTGATAGTAGTGACAATGACACATTTGATAAAATTCATATGGTGGAAAAACGAAGAGGTCAATGGAATAGAGGACTGACCAAAGAGGAAAACGTCGAGGCTTTTGTTCACCAGATACTCATAAATCAATAGTTTCTCTTCTCCTTTGATGCAGCATCCCAAAAGCCGAACCAAGTTTTTATGTTGCAGTTTGGATATTAGTCTTATTTCATTCATGAACTCATCTGTACCCTGTCCAGAGCTGCTAGAAAGGCGTTTAACGGCTATTTCCTTCCCATCTATCAACTTTCCCTGGGAGAATAGTTTCACATAGTCATCTACATAAGAAGAAAATATAGAATAGGAAAAAAAGAAGTAAATGGAACAGAATTATACATTACCTTATATACTGGACCAAATCCACCTTGCCCAAGTTTATTTGACGAACTGAAGTTATTGGTGGCAGTACGTATGGTATGCATATCAAATAAATTTACGCCTGAGACATCTTGTGGTTCCATATCCTTCGCCCATGCATCTTGTGAACTGTAGATGAACATAGGATTTGGTTCTACGAGTAACAAGTGTGCATGTATTAGTGCTTAATTTGTAGCAGTTTAGCATCCAAGTATTGACTTTCAATATAAGTGAACATATTAATCCTTAGGACATCTAGCTTTACACAGACCATATAGACTTCCCAAATGAACTGTCTACCTGAGAGGCTGAGACTGTACCTTAGGACACAACTTACGAATTCTAGAAATGTGGTGTGTATCAGATGAAGAGGAAGACATTCATTTGCTTCGGATTTGGTTACAGAGTTAGGTGAAAAAAGAGACAATGAAAGAGAGTGAGATAGACCAAAGTGCATGTGTCTCACCATTTTGTTTTGTTCTGTATCTCCATAACTTATATGCGGCAAAGACCAAGATCACGAAAATGGAAAGGCTCACAGTAGTACCTACAATAATCATTTTTCGACTGCTTCCAGCTGATATAATCACAGAAAACAAAAAGTTTAAACCATGCTGCTAGAGAGAAAAAAAAAACATCACATATAGAGAAAGTTATAAGTTCAAATGTAATAAGTAAACAATAATCATTATACCCAATTCTGAACTTGCAAGACGAAGGGAGAGAGATTCCCCATCAGATAAAAATTGAACTGTGTCTACCAGCTCCCGGTTCCATACCAAGCATCCAATTCCACTAATATAAGCAAAGGCTGTGCAGGAGCAGTTGCCTAGACAATTTTGGTAGCACTGTTCTGCATTGAGAAAGCCTGCCAATTGGTACAGATCTGGAGTCTTAACGCGGGTCATATGGTAGAAGCTGTCTGTGTTTTTGCCTTGTGTTTTTGTAGAAGAATTCATATGGCAAGATAATTGTGTACGTCTCACACACCCACTTGTCCAATTCCCTTTTTTCCACTCGTCATCTGACTTTGGTACAAACCCTTTCAAGCAAATGCACTTTGGGTTTCTGGATCTCACACACAAACCAAAAGGACCACAGGCACGATATAGATCACATGAGCTTGTTGGAGCCTCAAAGTGAAGCTTCCAACCTTTCCCATCATTCCAGAGGATCTTCATTTTCCCCTCTGATGTTAGCGTTACATACGATAATTTATAGTTTCTTAACATGGAATAAGAAAAGGATGCTGTGCCCTTTGCTACATCTTGGACAACAGTGAATGGACTTACATATGATGCATCAATTCCAGGTATCCCAGAGAATCTTGTTTTTGCCCATGGACCACTTCTCCAGTAGGGCGATGATCCTCTCCTTATAAGGCCTTGTGGGGGGACTTGTGGCGTAAACTCCAATGAGAATTCCCCAGGCGATGGATCGCTGTTACTTCTCCATGAGGTCAACACACGATTCAGTCCACGGGGAATATCATAAGCCACCGAAGACTGAGGCAGCATAGTATTACCAAGATTTTCAAAGCTTTTCCATAAAGTTTTTCCGGAAACATCGTCAATTACAACAAGATTTCCGGTGTCTAAAAGCTCAGCATGACACTTGTTGGATGTGAAAGCCTCTCCTGTTGACCAAATCACATCTTGTTTACCATCGAGCAAGATCAGACTCCCATTGCTGCTGATAGTTAGATTCGCCGCAGTTTTTGTGACTGGCTTATCTCTGTTAGCCACCCAGACAACGACCTGAGGAATGATGTTCTTGAACCAGATCCCAACATACTGATTCCGAGAATTATTAGGAGTGAAGAAGCCTAACTCATAAACTCCATCAGGGGAGCTCAGAGTTTGTCCTATTGACAAAGGACTTGATGTGTTTATATCTGCATTACCACACATTGGAAATATAATTAGCAACAGCGAGCAAGCAAATAAAACCATACCCATGTTTACTTCTATTTGTCTGCACAATTCCTTGTGAAAGTTTAAACATATGAGCAAAACGTTACGTAGATTAACAGATTAAAATGAGACCAAAGGAATAAAGACCTTCATGTTATCCTCTATATCTTAAGCATTGCACTAATTTGATTATATTTTCTTCTGTCAAAGAGAATAATTACAATCATAATCTAAACATAAGCATTAAAATAATCTGTATAGACAGCGTTGAGTCGTTGACCAAGAAGTTCCATGTTACTCTTCCTTAAAGATAGAATCTAGTAAATGAGTTTTGTTTTTTCTTCATGTTGGTCTCTCATAAGTCAAACCAACACAGCAATTAAGTTTGCAGCCTTTTCATGTTCCAAAAGACAAAACAAATTTAGAAATTGCTTTCAAAAATTTAAGCTTTATGCAAAGTGCAAACTGTAAAATGAATATCTAAAGACCTAGAAAGATGCTCACCTGGAACACTGTTCGTGTTTAAACATAACACCAACTCCTAGTGGCCAGCGTTTGAAACTTTGTATTTCGTTCAGGCATTTCATCGAACACGTAGAGTGCGTATCCAAAGCAAGCATTGCTAATGTTTGCATGTTGCCCGGACCTAAACGCTTAAACGATTATTGCAACTCCCCCCATCTGGGCTTAACTACATGTAGTCAAAGGAACCGACTTTAATAGTGAACATAAATGTCGATAATCGCAAGAACAAGACAATTCACTATTTGGGATCACATGCATTACTGATTTCTACCCTTTATTACATTTCGATTAGGCATTTCGTCGAACACTTATGGTGCGTAATCCTAACAATCCAAGACATACGATTCAAAGGCTTGCTAATGTCACCGTTCCTCAAGTCTCAACCTGGGTTTAACTAGTTCTAGTCAAAGTTGCCGACTTTAAGGCTTTAACTAAAACAAAACACCAATACGGCCAAATAGATTCCAAGGTCATGAACACACTCACGTGAATGATGTACATAGTCTCAACGAAAAAGAGATTCACAAGAGATGTTTAGAAAACTCTTTAAACATGCCTTTTTGCATAATTTTGGATGTCATCATCTCAATTTACATGATGACATTATCTAAGAAAATAATCCCTTCTACAATTTCCATCACACATTTGTTGTTCAACGTCCTTGGATCACAGACTCTGTCATCTCATTGACAGAATCATTATACGGTGATTCGTCATTTCTAGTGTGCACTACAAATGTGGGTTGTTTTGGCAGAGGAAGATCTGATGTTGTGGTGAGCATAGACAGCAACTCAAGTGTGTTTGGTCTGTCTGCAGGCTCGTGTTGAACACAAAGCAAACCAATCTGGACACACCTTCCAACTTCAGATGGGTGACAAGAATCAGCAAGAGCTTGGTCCAAAAGATTAACTCCTCGGGTTTCACACCAACATTCCCATGCCTGTTATTTAGTTTCAGATCTTAAGAATACAAGAGCAACAAACCTTTTGCAACCTCTGCAAATGCATAAAAACATCAAAAAATAAAAAAATCTTACTTACATATGCAAGAAGTGCTTTTCCTTCTTCGCCATAACTGAATCTTGAGATCTTCTCTCCGCTGATGATTTCTAACAGTAGAACTCCAAAGCTGTAGATGTCTGATTTCTCAGAGAATACACCAGTCCATGCATACTCAGGAGACATATATCCTCTGTTCAAAGGTCAAATAGTTTCACCCAGTTTAGTATATGACTATCAATCTAGTTTAGTATGTTATCGAAGAAAGGTTCTTACAGAGTTCCGACAACCCTGCGAGTTTTGTCCTGATATTGGGTTCCCTGAAACATCCGCGCCAACCCAAAATCTGATATTTTCGGGTTCATTTTCTCGTCCAGAAGAATGTTGCTGACCTTCAGGTCTCTGTGAATTACTCTGAGGCGCGAGTCACGATGGAGATAGAGAAGTCCACGCGCAATACCTTGAATGATATCAAATCTCTTTGGCCAATCTATCTCAAGCCTTTTTCTTGAATCTAAGCAAAAACACCGTGTAAAAACTATCAAACAAGCAGTTCCAGATAGAGAGAGGAAAGCTACAAGAAAGAGGCAAGATGTGACCCACCAAAGACAATAGTATCAAGGCTTTTGTTTTTCATAAACTCATAAATCAATAGCTTTTCTTTTCCTTCGACGCAGCATCCCAAAACCCGGACTAAGTTTCTGTGTTGGAGTTTTGAGATAAGTACTATTTCATTCATGAACTCCTGTTTGCCCTGCCCAGAGCTGCTAGAAAGGCGTTTTACCGCAATTTCCCTTCCATCTTGCAGTTTTCCCTGAAACAAGATGCAGATGTCATCTTGAGAGTTGAGAAAAGACAGAAAAGAAAAAGAGCGAAGAGGATAAAACGTTTCTCGCCTTGTAAACGGAACCAAATCCACCATGTCCGAGTTTGTTTGATAGACTGAAATTATTGGTGGCAGTTTGTATGGTATTCATCTCAAAAAATTCTAAACCTGGGACGTCTTGTGATTGCAGATCATTCCTCCATGCATCCTCTGATATATGAGCTGATATTTGGGTTAGAATTTGTGAGTTAGTGCCAAGTGAGCATATTAAGAGTTTTTAAAACAAGCCCAAACCAATGTACCAAAGAAAACATATATTAGTCCATCAGTTTAGTGTAGGTTTGTTGTAGTTGAAAAAAAACACATTTTAATCTACGATAATTCACAAACGTGAAAGAGCAATTTTGTTCACAATCAAATGAATAGATGACCAATGAGAGAGTGTTCGATAGCATCAATATGTTACCGTGATGTTTTACT
Source organism: Arabidopsis thaliana x Arabidopsis arenosa (assembly GCA_019202795.1). NCBI lineage: Eukaryota > Viridiplantae > Streptophyta > Magnoliopsida > Brassicales > Brassicaceae > Arabidopsis > Arabidopsis thaliana x Arabidopsis arenosa. The sequence goes on along the minus strand of CM032919.1, from coordinate 2,032,729 downwards.
CTGCATCTCCAGAAACCAAACGAAGCAAAGCCCAAGATCACAAAGAGGGTAAGGCTCACTGTACTAGCAATAATGGTCAGCTTGTGCTTATTTACATCTGAGGAATTTAGGACAAGAATTAAACAATAAGACATGCTTCTATCGGAAACATCAATATCAGTGAAGTAGAAGATATAATTGAAAAAGATACAGAAGTTCCTTGAATTATCTTCTAAGACATACCTAGCTCAGAATGTGCAAGACGAATGGAAAGAAGTTCTCCTCCTGTAGAAAATTGCATTGTGTCCATTAGGTCCTTGCTCCACATTAAGCACCCTATTCCAGGAATATAAGCGAAGGCCAAGCAAGAACAATTGTGCAGGCAACTTTGGTGGCATCCTTCAGCATCCACAGAATTTGCATATTCGTAAAAGTCTGGAGGTTTTACGTTGGGAACAGTATGGAAGACGTTTGCATCTTTGCCAGTAGAGTTTCCTTGACAATGTAGTTCAGTACGCCTCGCACAACCACTAGTCCAGTTTCCTCTTTTCCACTCCTCAATCGATTTAGGAACAAAACCTTTGAAGCATTTACACTTTGGAGGATCTGAGATAACACAAAAACCAAAAGGTCCACATACACCATAAATATCACATGAATTGGCTGGACCCTCGTAGCTTGATTTCCAGTCCATTCCATTATACCGTAACACCTTCATTGCTCCCTCTGATGTTAAAGTTATACGTGAAAGTTTGTAGTCTCTTTCAAAATACGAAAAGTATCCAGACCCATTTACATCCTGATGTAGGCTGAATGGACTTGTGTATGATTCATCCATTTGCGGTATCCCGGTGAACCTTGTTTTAGCCCATGGACCGGTTCTATAATAAGGGACCGACCCTCTCATAACAAACCCCTGTGATGGCACTTGAGGTGTGATCTGAACCCAAAAGTCACCAGGCGATGGATCAGTATAACTTTTCCAAGACCTTAACCCTCGCTTCTCACCAGTGGCAAGATTATACATCATAGTTGACGTAGGGAGCAGAGTGTTACCAAGATGCTCGAAGCTTTCCCATTGAGTTCTTCCAGAAACTTTGTCTTTGACAATTAGATTTCCATAGTTTGAAAGCTCTGCGCGAGACCCGTTAGATGCAATAGTTTCTCCGCTGGACCACACAACCCCATGTTTGCCATTAATTAACAGAAGACTTCCATTGCTGCTGATAGCCAGATTTGCCGCAGAGTCTGTAACAGGCTTTTCTCTATTGGCCACCCACACAACCACCCTGGGAGTGATACCCTTGAACCAGATTCCGACATACTGACTTTGGGAGTTATTAAAACTGAAGAATCCCAGTTCATAAACTCCATTAGAGGAGCTGAGAGTTTGTCCTATTGACAAAGGACTCTCTTTTGTTATCTCTGCATAGCTAAAACTTATAAATAAGAGCAACACGATCCTCTTCTTCCCCATGTGTTTTCCTTTTTCTCTCTAATAACTAAAAAGCGAACATACACAAGACCAAGAAAGCCAAGGGAAAAAGAAAAAAAAAACTCAAGGACTTTTCTTTTGATAAAGATGTGTTTTTTTCTTTCTTCCAGGGACTTGTGAGAACTATTTTCAAGAACCTATAAACAATGTTGACCTGACCGCACTAATGTTCCAAAATTCTGCATGATCAACTTAAACCTCATTTGTCAAGGGTAACGTAATTGCCACAAAGAAAGTCCAACTTTTTACCCAGTCAATTACGCAACATTATCATTTTCATGATGAGAACCAGTGAAAGATAGGCACCTACACTCTCCACCAATCAAAAGATGAGAATATTTTTCAAGTCAGAACGCATTGCTTGACCATGATCTTGCCAGCTCTTTGAATCCAGTACAATCTTGCATCAATAGAAAGATTCCCCGGAAGACCTTTCTTTTCTTGAACTGGAGACTACGTGAAATCTCGTTCAGGCATTTCATCGAACAGTTGTAATGCATAATCAGAACGTTCAAATCTACCGTAATGACGTTTGACCGTTATGCTCCAATCTACACATTGGAAGAATGGATGGCCATTTCCAACGCCAAACTGTTTTTTGTCCAAAATAGCTGACTTCAAGTCTTCAACAGTCAACATTGGTGTGCAAGTGTCACCAGAGAGAAGACGATCAGTTCTACAATTTCGAACGCACATGAAAGATTGCAAACTAAACTCGATTCTGAATCAAACCAAAAAAAATTAAAAAAACTAAACCAAACTAGATCCGAAATTAAAAAATATCGGTTCGTATTTCCAAATACTGAAAGATCCGAAATCCGAATGGCCACGAAATACTAGGTCTCACTGGGCCGATTTGAATTAAAAGCCCATAAGGCCCAGTATAAATCTTATCTTCCCCAACTCTTTTAACCATTTTGATTTTGAATTTGAAAAGAAGCGGAAGCGAGAGCGAGGGCTGAGAGAGAGTAGTTTGGAGATGGAGGATTCAGGAGCGATTCTATGTCAGATCTCCATTTTCAAGGACATGCTTGATCAGGTTTCCCTCTTCTTATTCTTCTTCACTGGTTTGGTTTCTCGTCTTTAGGCTTTAAGCGTGATCGAATGAAACAACGAAACAGGTCAATCGGGAAATCGAGGCAAACATTCAGGTGACGCGAGAGATCGAATCACAGATCGGAACTTGTTCTGAGATGGAATCGGCTCTGTCTGTTAAAGAATCTGAGCTTACTAAATCGTTCATTGCTTCTCAGTTCGAGATCAGCGGCTTGATCTCCGTTACAGGTTTCTGAATTTGAGTTGCTTCTGATTTCTGGAATGGATTAGTGACTTTATTGTTAAAATTCACATTCGCATGTAAAATCTCGATCATTTCTTAAAGCTGATTCAAGAAACTCTCTGAAGATACTGGAGGATGAAATTCGTCGCTTGAGAAGTGAACACAGTGAGCTAATTACAAGGCTAACCGAGAAGCGGTAATCCTCGATTGCGTTGTAAACAATTTTTTTGTGTTCTAAAGTCTTAGATTAATAAAGCATTGATTATGGAATTTTGTACACAGGGAAGGATTTGTGAAGATGTGTTTTGGATTCCAGAGGGATATTGAAGACAGTGAATCAAGGAATTTATTGTCCGAGAGGGAGTTTCTAGAAAACGAAGTACAGATGTTGGAGGAGAAGAACATGGATGTGAAGAACTCGATTTTGGCTTACATGGAAGATGAAATGATGAATCTATTATCTGATTAGTGTTTCTGGAACTATGAAATTTTTTAGCCATTGGATTAGAATGTAGGTACTACTAGTCTACTACTAGTCACATTATCTTTAACACCATGGCCAATTCTTCTACTGTTAATCATTGGTGCACCAAAATGGAGGTTCATTTGTTGGAATATACCTTCATATATAGAAAAAGGTAAAGTTATCAACGCCCTAAGATCACAGACTTCGTCATCTTATTCACAGTGATCAAATCCTTAGACGATGATTCGTAATCTCTCCTGTGCACTACAAATGTGGGTTGTTCTGGTGGTGGAAGATCTGATGTTGTGGTGAGCATAGACAGCAACTCAAGTGTGTTGGGTCTATCTGCAGGTTGGTGTTGAACACAGAGCAGACCAATCTGCACACATCTCTCAACTTCCAGTGGGCGACATAAATCGGCAACATCTTTATCCAAGAGATCAATTCCTCCACTTTCACACCAAGATTCCCACGCCTGTTGTTAAGATTCAGGTCTTAAGAATATAAAAGCAAGAAACGTTTTGAGACATTTGCAAGTGTGCAAAAAACTAAAATTCGTACTTACATATGCAATAAGGGTTTTTTCTTCTTTGCCATAACTGAATCTTGAGATCTTCTCCCCGCTAATGATTTCTAACATTAGAACTCCGAAGCTATAGATGTCGGACTTTTCAGAGAACATCCCAGTCCATGCATACTCGGGAGCCATATATCCTCTGTGCAAACATCAAATAGTTTCACACAAAGTTTAATAATCGATTATGAGTTTATGACTATGAATCTTGTTAACCATGGTTTTGAAAATAGAGTCTTACAGAGTTCCTACAACCCTGCGAGTATTGTCCTGATATTCGGTTCCCTGATACATCCGAGCCAATCCAAAATCTGATATTTTCGGATTCATTTTCTCATCCAGAAGAATATTGCTGACCTTCAGATCTCGGTGAATTACCTTGAGGCATGAGTCACGATGGAGATAGTGAATTCCACGCGCAATACCTTGAATTATATCAAATCTCTTTGGCCAGTCAATCTCAAGCCTTTTTCTTGAATCTAAGCAACAATATAGCATATAAAAAATCAGATAAGACACTTCCATGTAGAGAAAAAGTTGCTGATAGTAAAGGAATGAGGCAAGAAGGAACCCACCGAAGAGAAAAGTATCAAGGCTTTTGTTCAACATGAACTCATATATCAACAGCCTCTCTTCTCCTTCAATGCAACATCCCAAAATCCGAACTAAGTTTTTATGTTGGAGTTTTGAGATGAGTACTATTTCATTCATGAACTCCTCTTTGCCCTGGCCCGAGCTGCTAGAAAGCCGCTTCACAGCAATTTCTTTCCCATCTTCTAGCTTTCCCTGAAACACATTGCATAAGGTCATCTGGATAGCATACGCAAATAATAGAAAAGAGCAAAGAGGTTAATAATAAAAATTCTCTGACCTTATAAACTGCACCAAATCCACCTTGTCCGAGTTTGTTTGGTAGACTGAAATTATTGGTGGCAGTTTGAATGGTATTCATCTCAAAGAAATTTAAACCTGAGACATCTTGTGGTTTCAGATCATTCCTCCATGCAACTAGTGAAGCATCCTTTTTTATATTAGCTGAAACTAGAGTTTCAATTACAGATAATATAGGTCATCAGTGTCTTACCGATAGCAAGAAAATGAATACTGTAAATAAACAAAAGAAATCAATAGAGAGGGAGTAAAATCAATACCGTTATGTTTCACTCTATATCTCCAGAACCCAAACGCAGCAGACGCAATTATCACAAAAAGAGAAAGGCTCACAAAACTAGCAGTAATGGTCTTCTTGCGCTTATTCCCACCTGAGATATATAAGACAAACAAATTAAACAATAAGACATGCTGCTTCCGGAAAGAAGAGTATCAAATTATCAACGGAGTTGTAGATAAAGTTCTAATTGACGAAGTAGTTCTTTCGTGTTATCATTTGAGGCATACCTAGTTCAGAACGTGCCAGACGAATGGAGAGAAGTTCTCCCCCTGCAGAAAATTGCACTGTGTCCATTAGGTCTTGGTTCCACATTAAGCACCCTATTCCATTGATATAAGCAAAGGCCAAGCAAGAACAATTGTGGAGGCAACTTTTCTGGCATTCTTCAACATTCACAAAACTTGCAAATTTGTAAAAGTCTGGAGGCTTTATCCTGGCAACAGGGTGGAAGACGTTTACATCTTTGCCAGTAGAGTTTCCTTGACAATGTAGTTCGGTACGCCTCACACAACCACCAGTCCAGTTTCCTCTTTTCCACTCCTCGATGAGTTTAGGAACAAACCCTTTGAAACACTTGCATTTTGGAGGAGCAGACTTCACACATAACCCAAAAGGTCCACATGCACCGTAGTAATCACATGAGTGTGCTGGAGCCACAAAGTTCAATACCCAGTCTGTCCCATTATGCCAAGAAAACTCCTGTGAGCCTGTTGATGTTATCCTTGTAAATTCAATACCCAGTCTGAAGTTTCTGTTTAAATAAGTGAGAGATCCTGACCCATTTGCATCCTGCTGAAGGCTGACTGGACCTGAAAATGTATCATCCATTTGCGGTATCCCCGTGAACCTTGTTTTAGCCCATGGACCGCTTCTATAATAAGGTGTTGATCCTCTCGTAACAAGCACCTGCGTTGGCACTTGTGGTGTAATCTGAAGCACAAAGTCGCCAAGCGATGGATCAGTGTAACTTTTCCAAGAAGTCAACACCTGCTTCTCGCCAGTGGCGAGGTTATACTTCAGGGTTGATAAAGGGAGCATAGTATCACCAAGATGCTCAAAGCTTTGCCATAGAGTTCTTCCCGAATAATTGTCTAGGACAATAAGATTTCCGGTGTCTGAAAGCTCTGCACGAGACCCGTTAGAAGCAAGAGCTTCTCCACTGGACCATGCAACGCCATCTTTGCCATTAAATAACAGAAGACTTCCATTGTTGCTGATAGCGAGATTTGCCGCGGAATCTGTAACAGGCTTTTCTCTATTGGCCACCCACACAACCACCCGGGGAATGATACCCTTGAACCAGATTCCGACATACTGATTTTGGGAGTTATTAAAACTGAAGAACCCCAGTTCATAAACTCCATTAGAGGAGCTGAGAGTTTGTCCTATTGTCAGAGGGCTCTCTTTGGTTATCCCTGCAAAGCTAAAACTTATAAAGATGGTGCGTAAGAGCAAATAAGCAAAGAACACGATCCTCTTCTTCCCCATACTTTTTTATCTCTCCAATAACTATCTTTTTTTGGATTAGTGTATGAAGAAAAAAAACACTCATAGACTTTTGTTCCAAAAATTATGCATTATTTAATAAATACAGAACATATCTGTCAATGCATAGATAATACATTGGCACGAATAAGTCCTTACCCAATCAGATACGCAACGTTGTCATTGTTCAACCTATAACTCTGCATCAATCGAAAGAATTCAATCAGATCATTCTAATTGGTTTCTGAAAATCCTTCACTGTTACAACACACTTTAACTTTCTTTAGACCCTAATGACCTCATTCCATCTGCAACCATCTGTGCTTAATTGTTTCTATCGATAATAGCCGAAGAATTCAACAGTCAACATTGGTGTGCCAGTGTATGAAAGGGTTGCTTGACTTATGTCGTCAAGCCACTAGGCCAGAGAATAATCTTCCGGGAAAACTTAAAATAAAGTAGAGTCGACGATTTTTTAGTTTTTTTGAGCAAAGTCTTTTGTCAATTTCGTGTTTCGGGATGGGACATTACATTATTCAATTGAAAACAAGAAACGCTTTGAGACATTTGCAAGAGTGCGAAAATCTGAAGTCTAACTTACATATGCCATAAGGGTTTTTCCATCTTCGCCATAGCTCAATCTTGAGATCTTCTCTCCGCTGATGATTTCTAATAGCAGAACTCCGAAGCTGTAGATGTCGGACTTCTCATAGAATACCTCAGTCCATGCATACTCAGGAGCCATATATCCTCTGTGAAAAAATCAAATAGTTTTACCCAAGATTAATACAAGATCAACACTATGAATTAAGCATGTTTCGAAGAATGGTTCTTACAGAGTTCCTACACCCCTGCGAGTGTTGTCCAGATATTCGGTTCCCCGAGACTCTGCAACCATATCGAAAGATGAGAACGCATTGATTGACAAATATTTCGTGGTGTTCCCATGTACTTGCCGCCAGCTCTTAGTATCCAGATAAACATCAACACTCATCTTTAAATGTTACTGGATTCATCGGAACAGCTTTCTTGAATTGGAGACTACATTAAATCTCGTTCAGGCATTTTACCGAACACTTGTAATGCATAATCAGAACTTTCGGAGCTTCACTAATCAGAGCCCATTTCCATCTCCAACCATCTGGGCGTTAACTGTTTCTCTCCAAAATAGCCGAAGAATTCAACAGTCCCAGTTTCACCGGAGAGAAGACGACTTCAACAGTCAATTCTACAAGACTATCGAACACAAGTTTTTCTCCAAATCCAAATCAAACTCGAATCTGAACCGGTTCGTATTCCAAATATTGAAAGATCCAAAATTACTGTATTCGAATGCACACTGGGCCGATTTTGTTTAAAAGCCCATAAGGCCCAGTAAAATCTTATCTTCCCCCTAACTATTTTAAGTTTTAACGATTTTGAATTTGAATTTGAAAACAAGAGAGCTGAGAGAAAGAGATTTGGAGATGGAGGATTCAGGAGCGATTCTATGTCAGATCTCCATTTTCAAGGACATGCTTGATCAGGTTTCACTCTTCTTATTATTCTTCTTCTTCTTCACTGGTTTGGTTTTTCGTCTTTAAGCTTTAAGCGCGATCGAATGAAACAACGAAACAGGTCAATCGGGAAATTGAGGCAAACATTCAGGTGACGCGAGAGATCGAATCACAGATCGGAACTTGTTCTGAGATGGAATCGGCTCTGTCTGTTAAAGAAGCTGAGCTTACTAGATCGTTCCTTGCTTCTCAATTCGAGATCAGCGGTTTGATCTCCGTTACAGGTTGCTGAATTTGAGTTGCTTCTGATTCCTGAAATTTCCTAATGATTTTGTATTGTTAAAATTCACATTCGAATGTTAAATTTCTATAAAAAGCCGATTCAAGAAACTCTCTGAAGAAATTGGAGGATGAGATTCATCGCCTGAGAAGTGAGCACAGTGAGCTAATTACAAGGCTAACCGAGAAGCGGTAATCCTCGATTGCGTGGTACACATGTATTTTGTGTTCTAAAGTATTAGATTAATAAAGCATTGATTATGGAATTTTGTCCACAGGGAAGGATTTATGAAGATGTGTTTTGGATTCCAGAGGGAGATTGAAGACAGTGAATTAAGGAGTTTATTGTCGGAGAGGGAGTTTCTGGAAAACGAAGTTCGGATTTTGGAGGAGAAGAACATGGATGTGAAGAACTCGATTTTGGCTTACATGGAAGATGAAATGATGAATCTATTATCTGATTAGTTTCTGGAATTATGATACTTTTTAGCCATTGGATTGGAATGTGAGTACTGCTCCCGATAACTTGATCTTTGCCCATGGCCAATTCTTACTCTACTGTAAATCATAGGTGCACCAAAAACTATTTTACAAAACGAATAAAAGGTGAAGTTTTCAACATTCAAATGTTGATCCCTTTCCGCAACAATTACACATACATCAATTCTAAAGTTTCAATCAAACATCATTTCTCAACGCCCTAAGATCACAGACTCTGTCATCTCATTCACAGTGATCAAATCCTTAGACGATGATTCATCATCTCTAGTGTGCACTACAAATGTGGGTTGTTTTGGTGATGGAAGATCTGATGTTGTGGAGAGCATAGACAGCAACTCAATTGTGTTTGGTCTATCAGCAGGTTGGTGTTGAACACAGAGCAAACCAATCTGAACACATCTCTCAACTTCTAATGGGTGACATGAATCAGCAACATCTTTATCCAACAGATCAACTCCTCCAGTTTCACACCAAGACTCCCACGCCTGTTTTTCAGATTCAGGTCTTAGGAATATAAAAGCTAGAAACCTTTACAGAAATTTGCAAGTGTGCGAAAACCTAAAGTCGTACTTACATATGCAATAAGGGTTTTTTCTTCTTTGCCATAGCTGAATCTTGAGATCTTCTCCCCGCTAATGATTTCTAACATTAAAACTCCAAAGCTATAGATGTCGGACTTTTCAGAGAACATCCCAGTCCATGCATACTCGGGAGCCATATATCCTCTGTGCAAACATCAAATAGTTTCACACAAAGTTTAATAAACGATTATGAGTTTATGAATATGAATCTTGTTAATCATGTTTTTGAAAATCGAGTCTTACAGAGTTCCTACAACCCTGCGAGTATTGTCCTGATATTCGGTTCCCTGATACATCCGAGCCAATCCAAAATCTGATATCTTTGGATTCATTTTCTCATCCAGAAGAATATTGCTGACCTTCAGATCTCGATGAATAACCTTGAGATGTGAGTCACGATGGAGATAGTGAATTCCACGCGCAATACCTTGAATGATATCAAATCTCTTTGGCCAGTCAATCTCAAGTCTTTTTCTTGAATCTAAGCAACAATACAGCATAAAAACAATCAGATAAGACAGTAGTTCCATATAGAGAAAAGCTGCTGATAGTAAAGAAATGAGGCAAGAAGGAACCCACCGAAGAGAAAAGTATCAAGGCTTTTGTTCAACATAAACTCATAAATCAATAGCTTCTCTTCTCCTTCAATGCAACATCCCAAGATCCGAACTAAGTTTTTATGTTGTAGTTTTGAGATGAGTACTATTTCATTCGTGAACTCTTCATTACCCTGGCCCGAGCTACTAGAAAGCCGTTTTACAGCAATTTCTTTCCCATCTGGCAGCTTTCCCTGAAACTCTTTGCATAAGGTCATCTGGAGAGCATAAGTAAAGAATAGAAAAGAGCAAAGAGGTTAAAAATAAAAAATCTCTGACCTTGTAAACTGAACCAAATCCACCTTGTCCGAGTTTGTTTGATATACTGAAATTATTGGTGGCAGTTTGAATGGTATTCATCTCAAAGAAATTTAAACCTGAGACATCTTGTGGTTTCAGATCATTCCTACATGCAACTTGTGAAGCATCCTTTGTTATATTAGCTGAAACTAGAGTTTCAATTATAGATAACATCAGTGTCTTACCGATAGCAAGAAAATGAATACTGTAAATAAATAAAAGAAATCAATAGAGAGGGAGTAAGAACATCAGTTTGTACCGTTATGTTTCACTCTATATCTCCAGAAACCAAACGCAGCAGACGCAATTATCACAAAAAGAGAAAGGCTCACAATACTAGCAGTAATGGTCTTCTTGCGCTTATTCCCACCTGAGATATATAAGACAAAAAACAAATTAAACAATATGCCATGCTGCTTCCGGCAAGAAGAGTATCAATAGAGTTGTAGATAAAGTTGTAATTGACGAAGTAGTTCTTTCGTGTTGTCATTTGAGGCATACCTAGTTCAGAACGTGCCAGACGAATGGAGAGAAGTTCTCCCCCTGCAGAAAATTGCACTGCGTCCATTAGGTCTTGGTTCCACATTAAGCACCCTATTCCATTGATATAAGCATAGGCCAAGCAAGAACAATTGTGGAGACAACTTTTCTGGCATTCTTCAACATTCACAAAACTTGCAAATTCGTAAAAGTCTGGAGGCTTTATCCTGGCAACAGGATGGAAGACGTTTACATCTTTGCCAGTAGAGTTTTCTTGACAATATAGTTCGGTACGCCTCACACAACCACCAGTCCAGTTTCCTCTTTTCCACTCTTCAATGACTTTAGCAACAAACCCTTTGAAACACTTACATTTTGGAGGAACGGACTTCACACATAACCCAAAAGGTCCACATACACCGTAGTGATCACATGAGTGTGCTGGAGCCACAAAGTTCAATACCCAGTCTGTCCCATTATGCCAAGAAAGCTCCTGTAGTGAGCCCTTTGATGTTAGCATTGTACGTTGACGTTTGAAGTTTCCGTTTAAATAAGTGAGAGATCCTGACCCATTTGTATCCTGCTGAAGGCTGATTGGACCTGTAAATGTGTCATCCATTAGCGGTATCCCCGTGAACCTTGTTTTCGCCCATGGACCGCTTCTATAGTAAGGCGTTGATCCTCTCATAACAAGCACCTGTGTTGGCACTTGCGGTGTAATCTGAAGCACAAAGTCGCCAAGCGATGGATCAGTGTAACTTTTCCAAGATCTCAACACCTGCTTCTCGCCAGTGGCGAGGTTATACTTCAGAGTTGAGAAAGGGAGCATAGTATCACCAAGATGGTCAAAGCTTTGCCATAGAGTTCTTCCTGAAAAATTGTCTATGACAATAAGATTTCCGGTGTCTGAAAGCTCTGCACGAGACCCGTTAGAAGCAAGAGCTTCTCCACTGGACCACGCAACGCCATGTTTGCCGTTAAATAACTGAAGACTTCCATTGCTGCTGATAGCGAGATTTGCCGTGGAGTCTCTAACAGGATTTTCTCTATTGGCGACCCACACAACCACCCGGGGAATGATACCCTTGAACCAGATTCCGACATACTGATTTTGGGAGTTATTAGGACTGAAGAATCCCAGTTCATAAACACCATTAGAAGAGCTGAGAGTTTGTCCTATTGACAAAGGACTCCCTTCCGTTATCCCTGCAGAGCTAAAACTTATAAAGATGGTAGATAAGAGCAAATAAGCAAAGAACACGATCCTCTTCTTCCCCATATTTGTTATACATAAAGCAAGAAAGCCGGAAAAAAACACTATGGGAGTTTTTTTTTTTTTTGACAACTCAGGGATTGACTTGTGAGAACTACTTTACTTATGTTTCAATGCATTATTTAATAATACAGAAAAAAATTGTCAATGCATAAGTCCCTTACCCAATCAGACACGCAACGTTGTCTTTCTTCCAGTCCTTGGACCATCTCCAATAGGCCTGGGCAAAATATTCGTTCGATCCGCTTCGATTCGGTATTCGATTTGATTTGATTCGAAAAATCCGAATATCCGTAAGATTTTGAAGCAAAGCAAATAGAAAAATATAATATTCGTGAAAATCGAAGCAAATACCAAATACTGTTTTTTAAAAAGTTGGATATCCGGTTCGATCCGTATTTTTCTATATATATTAGAATATATAATTATGTATATATATATATATATATATATCATAATATAGTTTGTGACTTTGTGTATTTGTATCTTTTGGGCTTGGGAATTAGTTTGATGGCATGTTCTTGATCAGTGATATGTTCTTGATCAGTGATATCAACAATGGTTACGTTTGTTTTTTTAGAACATATTTTGAAAGCATATCAAACAAGAATTTTGATATCTGATATTTTGTTATTTTATATAGTTTACGTTTTTTTAAAAATATTTAGATGTATAGCGGATATCCGTAAATATCACAAAAAAATCCGGATATTCGAATTTCCCGAATATTCGCAAATATCACAAAAAAAATCCGGATATTCGAATTTCCGGATATCCGGAAATTTCCGAATCAAAGCAAATCACAAAATCGAGTATTTGGTTAAGACGAATCAAATATCAAATATCACAATATTTCCGGATATCCGGTTCGTGCCCAGGCCTAATCTCCAATGTATATCTCTATATCTTACTCTATAACTCTATTTTAGAGGAGGGTTTCTCTCCAATGTATATCTCTATTTTCTACTCTAAAAAAGAATATTCTTAGAAATATTCTATTTCTATTTTATATACTAATACATTTTAATTATATAATTTACAATTTGATCCCATATATTATAGATTTGCAAAATTTCCATAAAATATGATATTAGTTAAATTAAACACTAATTATTCATTAAAAAACATTACATCATATAACAATAATAAAACATTACAAATTTTATTTTAAATAACAAGATATTTTAACTATCTTGGCGGATCTACAAGCAATTTACCGGACTATTAAATTACTAGTTTTATGTTTTAATTTTCTTATGTTGTTTATTTTAAATTTAGTACTTGTTTGCTTTTTAAGTTTATAAAACTATGTGTTGTAATTGTTGTTTGTAAAATGATTAGATGTATTAAATAAAAAAGTTTAAATTTGAGGGACTAAAGTATAAATAAAAAACTTGAACTCAAAAATAGAGTAGAGAATAGAGTTGCTCTATATATAGAGTCAATCTGCAGAAATCTCTATTTTAGAGTCAATTATAGAGTAGGGTTGGAGAAGAATTTTGCATTTTTACTCTAAAATAGAGTAGGGTTGGAGATGCCCTTATTAGCTTGTTAGGCCGAACGTACAACTCTGCATCAATCGACAATCAGATCATTTGAATTAGTTTCCGAAATCCTTGCTTTTCCATTTTAACACATTAACTTTTTTGAAATGGAGGCTATGGTTTATATCGTTTAGACATTTCCTCGAACACTTGCAGTGCATACCAAAAAATTCGGAGACTCGCTCATGTCGTTAGACCCGTAATGACCCCAATCGACTGATTCCAACTGTTTCTGTCCAAAATAGCCGAAGAATTCAACAGTCAACATTGGTGTGCCAGTGTATGAAAGGTTGTTTGACTTGTGTCGTAAAGCCACAGGCCAGAGAAGAATCTTCCGCGAAGACTTAGAGTCGACGATTTTTTAGTCTCTTTATTTTGGATCATTTCCCATCCCGAAACACACGAAATTGACAAAAGACTTTGCTCAAAAAAAAAAAAAAATACATTATTCGGGGTTAGTGGAAAGTGGAATCATGTAATGATGCCTAATAAAATATACCTTAGTCGATTCAGTTTTTATGACATACATATTTACGACTATGAAAATCGAGTCTTACAGGGTTCCTACTTCCTACAACCCTGAGAGTATTGTCCGGTTCCCTGATACATCCGAACTAATCCAAAATATCAAATATCTTTGGATTTATCTTCTTGTCCAGAAGAATATTGCTAACCTTTCAGATCTCGGTGAATTACCTTGAGGCATGAGTCACGATGGAGTATATATAGAGAAGTCCATGTGCAATACCTTGAATGATATCAAATCTTTTTGGCCAATCAATCTCCAGCCTTTTTCTTGAATCTAAGGCATAAAACTATCAGACAAACAGTTTCCACATGGATAAAAGGTTTCTGAATAATAAAGGAAGAATGCAAGAAGGGATCAACCAAAGAGAAAGGCTGGAGATTGATTGGCCAAGAAGGGATGTAATTTTCTCAACATTAGAAATTTTGATCCTTATAGAGAATAATTCACATTCTACAGTTTCAACGCCCTTGGATCACAGACTCTGTCATCTCATTGACAGGGATCATCGAATCATTTGACGGTGATTCGTCTTTTCTAGTGTGCACTACAAACGTAGGTTGTTTCGGCAGAGGAAGATCTGATGTTGTGGTAAGCATAGACAGCAACTCAAGTGTGTTTGGTCTGTCTGCAGGGTGGTATTGAACACAAAGCAAACCAATCTGGACACACCTTCCAACTTCAGATGGGTGACAAGAATCAGCAAGAGCTTGGTCCAAAAAATTAACTCCTCGGGTTTCACACCAACATTCCCATGCCTGTTTTTTAGTTTCAGATCTTAAGAATATCAAAGCAACGTAACAAACCTTTTGCAACCTCTACCAATGCATGAAAACATAAAGAGTCTTACTTACATATGCAAGAAGTGCTTTTCCTTCCTCGCCATAGCTGAACCTTGAGATCTTCTCTCCGCTAATGATTTCTAACAACAGAACTCCGAAGCTGTAGATATCGGATTTCTCAGAGAATACGCCAGTCCATGCATACTCAGGAGACATATATCCGCTGTTCAAAGGTCAAATAATTTCACCCAGTTTAATATATGACTATCAATCTAGTTTAATATGTTTTAAAGAATGGTTCTTACAGAGTTCCGACAACCCTTCGAGTTTTTTCCTGATACTGGGTTCCCTCAAACATCCGAGCCAACCCAAAATCTGATATTTTCGGGTTCATTTTCTCGTCCAGAAGAATGTTGCTGACCTTCAGGTCTCGGTGAATTACTCTGAGACGTGAGTCACGGTGGAGATAGAGAAGTCCACGTGCAATACCTTGGATGATATCATATCTCTTTGGCCAATCCATCTCGAGCCTTCTTCTTGAATCTAAGCGAGAATACCATGTAAAAACTATAAGATAACCAGTTCTAGATATAAAGGGGAAAGCTACATGAAAGAGGAAAGATGTGACCCACCAAAGACAATAGTATCAAGGCTTTTGTTTTTCATAAACTCATAAATCAATAGCTGCTCTTTTCCTTCGACGCAAACTCCCAAAACCCGGACTAAGTTTCTGTGTTGGAGTTTTGATATCAGGACTATTTCATTCATGAACTCCTGTTTGCCCTGCCCAGAGCTGCTAGAAAGGCGTTTTACCGCAATTTCTCTTCCATCTTGCAGTTTTCCCTGACACAAGTTGCAAATGTCATCTTGAGAGTTGAGAAAAAACAGAAAAGAAAAAGAGCGAAGAGGATAAAACGTTTCTCGCCTTGTAAACGGAACCAAATCCACCATGTCCGAGTTTGTTTGATAGACTGAAATTATTGGTGGCAGTTTGTATGGTATTCATCTCAAAAAATTCTAAACCTGGGACGTCTTGTGATTGCAGATCATTCCTCCATGCATCGTTTGATATGTGAGCTAAAATTTGGGTTAGAATTTGTGTGTCAGTACCAAAAAGAACATATATATAAGTCTGTCAATTTAGTGTAAATTTGATGTAGTGGAAAAACACCTTTTTATTTCACGATATTTCGTAACGAATGTAACAGAGCAATTTTGTTGACAACCAAATAAATAGATGAACAGTGAGAAGTTGTTTGATAGTAAAGTCATCAATGTGTTACCATTATGTTCCACTCTGCATCTCCAGAAACCAAAAGTAGCGAAGCCCAAGATCACAAAGAGGGTAAGGCTCACTGTACTAGCAACAATGGTCAGCTTGTGCTTATTTACATCTGAGGAATTTAGCACAAGAATTAAACAATAAGTCATGCTTCTATCGAAAACATCAATATCAATGAAGTAGAAGATATAATTGAAAAAGATACAGAAGGTCCTTGAATTATCTTCTAAGTCATACCCAGCTCAGAACGTGCAAGACGAATGGAAAGAAGTTCTCCTCCTGCAGAAAATTGCATTGTGTCCATTAGGTCCTTGCTCCACATTAAGCACCCTATTCCAGGAATATAAGCAAAGGCCAAGCAAGAACAATTGTGGAGGCAATTTTTGTGGCATTCTTCAGTATTCTGAGAATTTGCATATTCGTAAAAGTCTGGAGGCTTTGTGTTGGGAACAGTATGGAAGACATTTGCATCTTTGCCCGTAGAGTTTCCTTGACAATGTAGTTCGGTACGCCTCACACAACCACCAGTCCAGTTTCCTTTTTTCCACTCCTCAGTGGATTTAGGAACAAAACCTTTGAAGCATGTACACTTTGGAGGAACTGATACAACACAAAACCCAAAAGGTCCACATACACCGTATATATCACATGAATTGGCTGGACCCTCGTAGGTTGATTCCCAGTCCATTCCATTATGCTGTAACACCTTCATTGATCCCTCTGATGTTAAAATCATGCGTGCAAGTTTGTAGTCTCTTTCAAGATATAAAAAGTATCCTGACCCATTTACATCCTGTTGTAAGCTGAATGGACTTGTGTATGATTCATCCATTTGCGGTGACCCGGTGAACCTTGTTTTAGCCCATGGACCGGTTCTATAATAAGGCGTTGAGCCTCTCATAATAATCCCCTGTGATGGCACTTGCGGTGTAATCTGACCCACAAATTCGCCAGGCGATGGATCGGTGTAACTTTTCCAAGAAGTCAATCCTCGCTTCTCACCAGTGACGAGATTATACATCATAGTTGACGTAGGGAGCAGAGTATTACCAAGATGCTCAAAGCTTTGCCACAAAGTCCTTCCCGAAACTTTGTCTATGAAAACAAGATTTCCATTGTCTGTAAGC
The DNA here is from genome assembly GCA_019202795.1 of Arabidopsis thaliana x Arabidopsis arenosa. Taxonomy (NCBI): domain Eukaryota; kingdom Viridiplantae; phylum Streptophyta; class Magnoliopsida; order Brassicales; family Brassicaceae; genus Arabidopsis; species Arabidopsis thaliana x Arabidopsis arenosa. Next base: position 2,015,513 of record CM032919.1, on the reverse strand, counting down.
TCAGCACGAGACCCATTAGATGCAACGATATCTCCGGTAGACCACACAACGCCATGTTTTCCATTAGATAACAGAAGACTTCCATTGCTGCTAATACCGAGATTTGCCGTGGAGTCTGTAACAGGCTTTTCTCTATTAGCCACCCACACAACCACCTGCGGAATAATGCCCTTGAACCAGATTCCGACATACTGATTCTGGGAATTATTAGGACTGAAGAACCCCAATTCATAAACACCATTAGAGGAGCTGAGAGTTTGTCCTATTGACAAAGGACTCTCTTTGGTTATCCCTGCAAAGCTAAAACTTATAAAGATGGTGCATAAGAGCAAATAAGCAAAGAACACGATCCTCTTCTTCCCCATGTGTTTTTTTGCCTCTCCAAAAACCTATATCTTCTTCAGAGTTAGAAAGCCAAAAAAAACAAAACTCAGGGACTTGTGGGAACAATGTTGACAAGATCAACCGCACTCTATGTTCCAAAATTACATTACTTTTTATTTTATACAGGATCAAGTTAAACCCTATTGAATGAATACAAACAAAAATTTGTCAAAATGGTTACGTAATTTCAACAAATAAAGTCCAAATATTTACTCATTCAAATACGCACCATTGTCATTTCCATGCCCGTTTAGCTTATTGCGCTGAGAACAAGTGAAAGATAGGCACCTATACTCTGCAACAATATCGAAAGATGAGAACTTTCACAAGTCAGAACACATTGATTGACCGAATGCATATTAAAAATTTCGTGGTGTTCCCATGTTCTTGCCGCCAGCTCTTAGTATCCAGAATCTGCGAATGATAAACATCAACACTCTTGCATCAACTGAAAGATGAGTTAACCAGATGACGAAGATATGTTACTGGATTCATCGTTCAGGCATTTTAACGAACACTTGTAATGCATTAATCAGAACACTTTCAGAGCTCCACTAACGCCCATTTCCATCTGGGCGTAACTGTTTTTCTCCAAAATAGCCGAAGAATTCAACAGTCAATCAACATTGGTGTGCCAGTTTCACCGGAGAGAAGACGACTTCAACAGTCATTTCTACGAGACTACAATTTCGAACACAAGTTTTTCTCCAAAAGCCGAATCCAAACCAAAACCGGACCAAGAAGAAAATACAAACCGAACCAAACAGATTCCGAATCGGTTCGTATTTCCGAATATTGAAAGATCCAAAATACGAATGCACACAAGGTCTCACTGGGCCAATTTTATTTAAAAGCCCATCAGGCCCAGTAAAATCTTATCTTCCCCCTAACTCTTAACGGTTTTGATTTTGAATTTGAAAAGAAGCGTAAGCAAGAGAGCTGAGAGAGAGCGCTTTGGAGATGGAGGATTCAGGTGCGATTCTATGTCAGATCTCCATTTTCAAGGATATGCTTGATCAGGTTCTACTCTTCTTCTTCACTGGTTTGGTTTCTCGTCTTTAGCTTAATTTGAGCTGTGATCGAATGAAACAGGTCAATCGGGAAATCGAAGCAAACATTCAGGTGACGCGAGAGATCGAATCACAGATCGGAGCGTGTTCTGAGATAGAATCGACTCTGTCCGTTAAAGAAGCTGAGCTTACTAGATCGTTCCTTGCTTCTCAGTTCGAGATCAGCGGTTTGATCTCCGTTACAGGTTACTGAATTTGAGTTGCTTCTGATTTCTGAATTTTATTAATGATTTTTGTGTTGTTAAATCTCGATCACTATGTTTTGTTTCCTGAAAAGCTGATTCAAGAAACTCTTTGAAGCTATTGGAGGATGAGATTTGTCGCTTGAGAAGTGAGCACAGTGAGCTAATTACAAGGCTAACGGAGAAGCGGTAAACATCAATTGCATTTTTCACTTACTTGACCCGCTTTGTAAACATGTATTTGTGATTTGGAATTGTGTACACAGGGAAGGGTTTGTGAACATGTGTTTTGGATTCCAGAGTGAGATCGAAGACAGTGAATCAAGGAGTTTAATGTCGGAAAGGGAGTTTCTGGAAAACGAAGTACGGGTGTTGGAGGAGAAGAACATGGATGTGAAGAACTCGATTTTGGCTTACATGGAAGATGAAATGATGAATCTATTATCTGATTAGTGTTTCTGGAATTATGATACTTTTTAGCCATTGGATTGGAATGTAAGTACTACTACTACTGTCACTTGATCTTTACTCAAAAGGGAAAAAAAAAAATTCTTCAATCTCTTTCGGTTTTGGGAGGTGAGAAAGTCTTCGGATCACTGACTGCAAATCTCTTACCTCTCATCTTATGGCGGATTTGGAAGCTGGGGAATGCTTTGATTTTTGCTATATACCAATGCTAATCAACAAGTTTATACCAATGCCAAGTAAGTAAATCATTGGTGCACCAAATTGGAAGTTCATCTCTTGGGATATGCCTTCATATATATGGGTGTATTGTAACTCTGGATGTAAACTTCTGTTTTTACATAATGAACTAATCTTTTACAAAAAGAATGAAAGGTGAAGATATCAACATTCAAAAGTTGATCCCTTTCGACAACAATTAAACAACCATCATATCTCAACGCCCTAAGAACACAGACTTTGTCATCTCATTCACAGTGATCAAATCCTTAGACGATGATTCGTCATCTCTCGTGTGAACTACAAATGTAGGTTGTTTTGGTTGTGGAAGATCTGATGTTGTGGTTAGCATAGACAGCAACTCAAGTGTGTTGGGTCTATCTGCAGGTTGGTGTTGGACACAGAGCAAACTAATCCGAACACATCTCTCAACTTCTACGGGGTGACTTGAATCAGCAACATCTTTATCCAAAAGATCAACTCCTCCAGTTTCACACCAAGATTCCCACGCCTGTTGTTCAGTTTCAGATCTTAAGAATATAAAAGCAAGAAACGTTTTGACACATTTGCAAGTTGCAACTGTATGAATACCTAAAAAGGTACTTACATATGCAATAAGGGTTTTTTCATCTTTGCCATAGCTGAATCTTGAGATCTTCTCCCCGCTAATGATTTCTAACATTAGAACTCCGAAGCTATAGATGTCGGACTTTTCAGAGAACATCCCAGTCCATGCATACTCAGGAGCCATATATCCTCTGTGCAAACATCAAATAGTTTCACCCAAAGTTTAATATATGATTATGACTATGAATCTTGTTAACCATGTTTTTGAAAATAGAGTCTTCTTACAGAGTTCCTACAACCCTGAGAGTATTGTCCTGATATTCGGTTCCCTGGTACATCCGAGCCAATCCAAAATCTGATATCTTTGGATTCATCTTCTCGTCCAGAAGAATATTGCTGACCTTCAGATCTCTGTGAATTACCTTGAGGCGTGAGTCACGATGGAGATAGTGAATTCCACGCGCAATACCTTGAAGTATATCAAATCTCTTTGGCCAGTCAATCTCAAGCCTTTTTCGTGAATCTAAGCAACAGCGTATATACAATCAGATAAGAAAGTTCCATGCAGAGAAAAAGCTGCTAATAGTAAAGGAATGAGGCAAGAAAGGACCCACCGAAGAGAAAAGTATCAAGGCTTTTGTTCAACATGAACTCATAAATCAATAGCTTCTCTTCTCCTTCGATGCAACATCCCAAAATCCGAACTAAGTTTTTATGTTGTAGTTTTGAGATGAGTACTATTTCATTCATGAACTCCTCTTTGCCCTGCCCCGAGCTGCTAGAAAGGCGTTTCACAGCAATTTCTTTCCCATCTTGCAACTTTCCCTGAAACAGATTGCAGAAAGTCATCTCGAGAACATATACCGAAAACATAAAAAAGCAAAAAAATTAAAAATTCTCCGACCTTGTAGACCGAACCAAATCCACCTTGTCCGAGTTTATTTGAGAGACTGAAATTATTGGTGGCAGTTTCAATGGTGTTCATCTCAAAATAATATAAACCTGAGACATCTTGTGGTTCCAAATTTTTCCTCCGTGCATCTTGTGGAGCTAATAAGGCCATCAATATGAAGTAAAAAAAAAAAAAAAAAAAAACAGGAGACAGATATAGAGATTGTACGATCAACAGAGTGTTACCATTATGTTTTACTCTGTATCTCCAGAAACCAAACGCAGTAGAACCCAATAATAGAAAAAGGGAAAGGCTGACAATACTAGCAGTAATAGTCTTTTTGCGCTTATTCCCACCTGAGATATATAAGAAAAATACAAATGAAACAATAAGCCATGTTGCTACTGGAAAGAAGTGGCTCTTTCGTGATATCTTTTAAGCCTTACCTAGCTCAGAACGTGCAAGACGAATGGAAAGAATCTCTCCTCCTGCAGAAAATTGCACTGTGTCCATGAAGTCTTGGTTCCACATTAAGCACCCAATTCCATGAATATAAGAAAAGGCCAAGCAAGAACAATTGTGGAGGCAACTTTTGTAGCATCCTTCAGCATCCACAGCACTTGCAAATTTGTAAAAGTCTGGAGGCTTTATGTTGGCAACTGGATGGAAGATGTTTGCATCTTTTTCAGTTGAGTTTTCCTGACAATGTAGTTCGGTACGCCTCACACAACCGTCAGTCCAATTTCCTCTTTTCCACTTCTCAATGTATTTTGGTATAAACCCTTTGAAACATTTACATTGTGGAGGGACGGACTTCACACACAACCCAAAAGGTCCACATACACCGTAATAATCACATGAGTGCGCTGGAGCCACAAAGTTCAATACCCAGTCAGTCCCACTATGCCGAGAAATCTCCAGTGATCCCTTAGATGTTATCACTATACGTGGAAGTTTGAAGTTTCTGTTTAAATAAGTGAGGGATCCTGACCCGTTTGCATCTTGCTGAAGGCTTAATGGATTTGTAAATGAATCATCCATTAGTGGTACCCCGGTGAACCTTGTTTTTGCCCATGGACCGCTTCTCCAATAAGGCCTCGAGTCTCTCATAGTTAACGCTTGTGTTGGCACTTGCGGTGTAATCTGAACCGTAAAATCACCAGGCGATGGATCAGTGTGACTTTTCCAAGAAGTCAACACCTGCTTCTCGCCAGTGGCGAGGTTATACTTCAGGGTTGAGAAAGGGAGCATAGTATCACCAAGATGGTCAAAGCTTTGCCATAGAGTTCTTCCTGAAAAATTGTCTATGACAATAAGATTTCCGGTGTCTGAAAGCTCTGCACGAGACCCATTAGAAGCAAGAGTTTCTCCACTGGACCATGCAACGCCATGTTTTCCATTTAATAACAGAAGACTTCCATTGCTGCTGATAGCGAGATTTGCCGTGGAATCTGTAACAGGCTTTTCTCTATTGGCCACCCATACAACCACCCGGGGAATGATACCCTTGAACCAGATTCCGACATACTGATTTTGGGAGTTATTAGGACTGAAGAACCCCAATTCATAAACTCCATTAGATGAGCTGAGAGTTTGCCCTATTGACAAGGGACTCTCTTTCGTTATCCCTGCAAAGCTAAAACTTATGAAGATGGTAAATAAGAGCAAATAAGCAAAGAACATGATCTTCTTCTTCCCCATATATTTTTCTTCTCTACAATAACTATCTGTTTTTGGATTAGTCTATGAAGCAAGAAAAGCCGGAAAAAAAACACTGAGAGACTTGTGAGAACTACTTTACTTAAGTCCAAAAATTATGAATTATATAATAAATACAGAATAAATTTGTCAATGCATACATGATACATTGACACGAAGAAGTCCTTACCCAATCAGACACGCAATGTTTTCATTGTTCAAGTCCTTATTAGCTTGTTAGGCCGAGAACCTATAACTTTCTTTAACTACAGACTATGAATTATCTCGTTTAGGCATTTTCTCGAACACTTGCAGTGCATAACAAAAAAGTTCGAAGCTTCGTTAATGTCGATAAGAGCCTAATGACCCCAATCGATTGATTCCACCTCCAACCATCTGGGCTTAACTGTTTCTGTCCAAAATAGTCGAAGAATCCAACAGTCAACTTTGGTGTGTCAGTGTATGAAAGGTTGCTTGACTTGTGTCGTAAAGCCAGTGAAGAACCTTCCGGGAAGACTTGCAATAAAGAAGAGTCAACCATTTTTTTAGTCTTTTGTCAATTTCGTGTATTTCGGGATGGGAAATTATCTAAACATATAATATAATATACTATTCCGGGTTAGTGGAAGCTGTTAGTGGAAAGTGGAAACATGTAAAATAATGACCATAAGGTGTCACTGGGCCGATTTTAGATAGAAGCCCATACGGCCCAGTAAATAATATCTTCTCGGAACTTTCACGCCGGGAATAAGTTTGCGATTTTGAATTTTGAAGAGAAGCGGAAGCAAGAGTGAGAGCGAGAGAGATAAAGAGATTTTGGAGATGGAGGATTCAGGTGCGATTCTATCTCCAAGGACATGCTTGATCAGGTTTCCCTCTTTTTCTCTCCTTCTTCTTCACTGGTTTTGGTTTCTCTTTTTTAGCTTAATTTTAGCTGTGATCGAATGAAACAGGTCAGTCGGCTCTGTCTATCAAAGAAGCTGAGCTAAGTAGATCGTTCCTTGCTTCTCACTTCGAGATCAGTGGTTTGATCTCCGTTACAGGTTTCTGAATTTTTCCTAATGATTTGTTAAAATTTTGATCACTATGTCTTGTTTCCTTAAAAGCTGATTCAAGAAATTCTCTAAAGCAATTGGAGGATGAGATTTTTCGCTTGAGAAGTGAGCACAGTGAGCTAATTACAAGGCTCACCGAGAAGCGGTAATCCTCGATTGCGTTATCCGCTTTGTGTAGTAGATTTTTTGTAATCTACTACACAATTAATGAGCATGGATTATGGATTTTGTAACAGGGAAGGGTATGTGAAGATGTGTTTTGGCTCAGGTTAAGAACGTCGCAAGACTGGTTCGAGTCTCTGAACCGTCTGAACAAGTCTGATTAATCGACATGAGTTGCAGATGAAACTTGAGTTACTTCATTAGATGTTTTCTTCCACTGAATTGTGCTGGTTATTAGGAACTTCTTTATTTCTTGGTTCGTGATTTTCTTTGTTATTGTCCTTTATGGTTTATGTGCACAAAACACGCTCATTTGGTTCTGCACACAAGGTCTCAAAAACACGAGCTGTTTTCTCAAATCTGGATCAATATAAGCTCCTCACAAGATTAGACAATTCTACTGGAGATCAATCGGGAATACAATAGCAATTTAAACTCTATAGTAAATAATTGGTGCCCAAATTGGAATCTCAATTATAGTAATTTTCTCTATTTACTTAATGTAATAATGTTTTACAAAAAGCATGAAAGGTGAAGTTATCATCAACATTCAAAAGTTGATTCCTTTTGTTAACAATCAAACATACATCGATTCTACAGTTTTCTTCACAGAATTCCTCACCGCCCTAGGATCACAGACTGTGTCATCTCATTGACAGTGTACAAACTCTTAGCCGGTGATTCATCATCTATCGTGTGCAATACAAATGTAGGTTGTTTTGGTGATGGAAGTTCTGATGTTGTGGTTAACATAGACAGCAACTCAAGTGTGTTTGGTCTGTCTGCAGGTTGGTGTTGGACACAGAGAAGACCAATCTGCACACATCTCTCAACTTCTACGGGGTGACATGAATCAGCAACATCTTGGTCCAAAAGATCAACTCCTCCAGTTCCAGACCAACATTCCCATGCCTGTTGTTCAGTTTCACATCTTATAAATAAGAATCAGCAAGATCATGCAAGCTACGTTCTGAGACATTTGCTAAAGTGTGAAAATCTAAAGTCTAACTTACATATGCAATAAGGGTTTTTCCTTCATCGCCATAGCTGAATCTTGAGATCTTCTCTCCGCTTATGATTTCTAACAGTAAAACTCCGAAGCTGTAGATGTCGGACTTCTCAGAGAACATCCCAGTCCATGCATACTCAGGAGACATATATCCTCTGTGCAAAAATCAAATAGTTTCACCCAAGATTAATACAAGATCACGACTATGAATTAAGTATGTATCGAGGAATGGTTCTTACAGAGTTCCTACAACCCTGCGAGTATTGTGCGAGTATTGTCCTGATATTCGGTTCCCTGATACATCCGAGCCAATCCAAAATCTGATATCTTTGGATTCATCTTCTCGTCAAGAAGAATATTGCTAACCTTCAGATCTCGGTGAATTACCTTGAGGTGTGAGTCACGATGGAGATAGTGAATTCCACGGGAAATACCTTGAATGATATCAAATCTCTTTGGCCAGTCAATCTCAAGCCTTTTTATTGAGTCTAAGCAACAATACAGCGTAAAAACAATCAGATTAGACAGTTCCATATAGAGGAAAAAACAGCTGATAGTAAAGGAATAAGGCAAGAAGGAACCCACCGAAGAGAAAAGTATCAAGGCTTTTGTTCAACATAAACTCATAAATCAATAACTTCTCTTCTCCTTCAATGCAACATCCCAAAATCCGAACTAAATTTTTATGTTGTAGTTTTGAGATGAGTACTATTTCATTCATGAACTCCTCTTTGCCCTGTCCCGAGCTACTAGAAAGCCGCTTCACAGCAATTTCTTTCCCATCTGGCAGCTTTCCCTGAAACACATTGCATAAGGTTATCTGGAGAGCATAAGCAAATAATAGAAAACACCAAAGATGTTTAAAAATAAGAATTCTCTGACCTTATAAACTGGACCAAATCCACCTTGTCCAAGTTTGTTTGATATACTGAAATTGTTGGTGGCAGTTTGAATGGTATTCATCTCAAAGAAATTTAAACCTGAGACATCTTGTGGTTTCAGATCATTCCTCCATGCAACTTGTGAAGCATCCTTTGATATCTTAGCTGAAACTAGAGTTTCAATAATAGATAATATAGGTCATCAGTGTGTTACTGATGAATACTCTAAATGAACAAAAGAAATCAATAGAACGGTAGTAATATGATCATTTTGTACCGTTATGTTTCACTCTATATCTCCAGAAACCAAACGCAGCAGAAGCCATTATCACAAGAAAGGCTCACAATACTAGCAGTAATGATCTTGTTACGCTCATTTCCATCTAACGAAAGAAAAATAAACAATAAGGCCATGCTGCTACGAAAGATAACAGTGTCAATTGACAGATTAGCTATTTAGTGTTATGTTTTAAGCTGTACCTAGCTCAGAACGTGAAAGACGAATGGAAATAATTTCTCCTCCTGGAGAAAATTGCACTGTGTCTATTAGGTCCTGGTTCCACACTAGGCACCCTATTCCATTGATAAAAGCAAAAGCAGAGCAAGAACAGTTGTGGAGGCAACTTTGCTGGCATTCTTCAGCATCCAAAAAACTTGCAAATTCATAAAAGTCTGGAAGCTTCATGTTGGGAACAGAACGGAAACCGTTTGCATCCTTTCCAGTAGAATTTCCTTGACATTGTAGTTCAGTACGCCTCTTACAACCATTAGTCCAATTTCCTCTTTTCCACTCCGCAGTGGATTTTGGTACAAACCCTTTTAAGCATTTACATTTTGGAGGTACTGAAACAACACAGAAACCAAACGGTCCACACACACCATACCTTTCACATGGATCGTCTGGAGCCTCAAAATCTAATTCCCAGTCAGTCCCATTCTGCATATAAATCTTCAGTATGCCCTCTGGTGTTATCATTATTCGTGAAAGTCTGGAGTTTGTTTCAGAAAAAGTAAAGGAACCAGACCCGTTTGCATCCTGCTGAAGTCTGAATGGACTTGTATATGTAATATCCATTAGCGGTATCCCCGTGAACCTTGTTTTAGCCCATGGACCGCTTCTCCAATAAGGCTTCGAGCCTCTCAGAATAAACACCTGTGATGGTACTTGCGGTGTAAGCTGACACACAAATTCGCCAGGGGATGGATCGTTTTCACTTTTCCAAGAAGTCAACACCCGTTTCTCACCTGTGGTGAGATTATACATCAAAGTTGAAGAAGGGAGCATAGTATCACCAAGATGCTCAAAGCTTTCCCATAGAGTTCTTCCCGAAACATTGTCTATGACAACTAGATTTCCATCGTCTGTAAGCTCTGCACGAGACCCGTTAGATGCAAGGGCTTCCCCAGTGGACCACACAACACCTTGTTTGCCGTTAAATAACAGAAGACTTCCATTGCTGCTGATAGTTAGATTTGCCATGGCGGAGTCTGTAAGGGGCTTTTCTCTATTAGCCACCCACACAACCACCTGGGGAATGATGCCCTTGAACCAGATTCCGACATACTGATTCTGGGAATTATTAGGACTGAAGAATCCCAGTTCATAAACACCATTAGAGGAGCTGAGAGTTTGTCTTGTTGACAAAGGACTCTCTTTGGTTATCACTGCATAGCTAAAACTGAAAAAGATGGTAAACAAGAGCAAACAAGCAAAGAACATCTTTTTCCCCATGTGCTTTTTTTTTCTCTCCAATAACTATCTTTTTCAGATTAGTTTAAGAAGCAAAAGATATAACAATAGCAAGAAAGCCAAGAAAAAAAAAAACAAAACTCAGGGACTTGTGAGAACTATTTTCAAGAACCTATAAATAATTATATTAATCAGAACTTTGCACAAGATAAGCGGTCTCTAATACTTTTCAAAGACTATAACAGTTTTTAGTCTTTTGTCCACGAGAGGGAGATAGCCAATAAACAGATAACTTAGATATTGAAAAGTATAATTTTATTTCAAACAAGAAATTCTTTGAAAAGTATAATTCTCTTTGGAAAAGTATTGACTCGGATCATAACGGGGTGGCTTTGATAAGTTTGGTAGTTAAATTTTCTAAATTACCTAAATATATGTCCGAAAGTTTGGTATTAATCAGAACTTTGCACAAGATAAGCGGTCTCTAATACTTTTCAAAGACTATAACAGTTTTTAGTCTTTTGTCCACGAGAGGGAGATAGCCAATAAACAGATAACTTAGATATTGAAAAGTATAATTTTATTTCAAACAAGAAATTCTTTGAAAAGTATAATTCTCTTTGGAAAAGTATTGACTCGGATCATAACGGGGTGGCTTTGATAAGTTTGGTAGTTAAATTTACTACCCATGTTCTTATTTATTTGGATCTAACTTTCGGACATATATTTAGGTAATTTAGAAAATTTTACAAAATTTTAAGAAATATTGGATAGTATGAGATCATTTTCCATAAATTTTAAATTTTAAATATAATCCAGGCATGTTAATTCGGGCAAGTCTAGTCAACTCCTCTAAAACACCGGACTTGGATTTAAATATACAGTAAAACCTCTATAAATTAATAATGTTGGGACCATGAAATTTTATCAATTTAGAGAGGTATTAATTTATCGATAAATTAATAATTATTAATTTATAGAGAGATTTTACTAATTTGGTAATTTCTTAAAAAATTTATATCTAAAAATAAATTTTTTCTTATAAGCAATATCTTTTTAAAACCAATTACAAGTAGAGAAGCAATTATTAAGTTTAAAAACAACACAAACTTTTTTCGAATAATAAAGTCATATTTCATTTAATATTTTAAATATATATCATAGTAATTCATATATGACATATAAAGTTAAATATGCATATATATTAAGTTAGATATACATATATATATATTGATAAGTTTATACAATTATTAATTTATGATATAGATGGGATCATATGTTTATATGAGATTTTCAAAAAAATTATTATCTTATTAATTTATCGATTTATGTCATATTTTACACTGGTCCCAACTCGGGACCGGAAGAATTTATTAATTTAGAGAGGTTATTAATTTATAGAGTATTAATTTATAGAGGTTTTACTGTATGTGCTAAAAAAGTCAGATTTTTCGGGATAAAAGTTTTTTTGGAATTTAGTATGGCTGGAATCGGGCCGGACCGAAAAGTCTTTAAAATTATTGATATTTTTTTTCTATATATTTTGTTTTGATATAAATATTTGATTTCTAAAATCTTATAAAACATAGTTTGCATTTATAATAGGATTTCTAAGAATATGAAAAACGCTCCATTTCGAAGAAAGTAAATCTAGAATTGTCTCCAAAGGGGACCTCAAATTTGAGGTTTAAGGTTGTGTCTCTCCAAAAGAAAACCTCAAATTAAACTTCAAAAAAAATTGTATTTTGCATAATAGTCTTTGCTATTGATTATAATTACATAAAACTTTTATAAATAACAATAAACATACATTAAAAATATTACAAGCAATATTAGTTAATAAGATATTACATTATTACATAAAATAATAATAAAAACTCACAAACGAAATCATAAATTAAAGCTAAATTACCAAATTACTGAACTTAAGTAGTTTCGTAATGCTCCCATATATGATCAATCAATGCATTTCGAAGAACTAGATGAGTCTCTTTAGTTTTTATATGTAGATTAAGAGATAAAAATTGTTAAAATCGAGTATTTTCGTTTATTGCCATAAAGATTTAAGGACTAATATGTTAAAATAATAAATTAGCAAAAGTATTTATAAGATCTAAATAATTGTGAGGACCAAAATGTAAATAAAAAGATGAAACCTCAAATTTGAGGTTTTGAAATTGTCTTTGGAGAACCAAAAACCTTATATTTGAGGATTTGAGATCTCATTTGGAGATGCTCTTAGAAGACCATAGGTTGGATCTGAGACACATATATTGTGTCATCTCATTGACAATGTTTGACCACATCGCACTTATGTTCTAAAATTCTGCATTACTTCATTCACAATTAACTGAAACCTTATATATATAGTAAGGGGTAATAATAATATTGATAGTATTACTTATGTTTGCCAGTTCTCTACGGATCTATAACCTTTGTACTCAATCAATCATGCAAGTTTGACCTTATATAGCAACATTAATTAGTGTATCATTTTCATGTCTTTTTTCGTTGAGCCCAGAACCAATGAAAGATAGACACATACACTCTGCGAATCTGCGATCAATCAATTAATGATGAGAATGCAAATCAATATTAGACTTTTCAATATTGGTTTTAGAAGTCATGATGGTTTTGAACAAGAGAAAGTAAGCCACGAAAAAAAATAACTCAGGAATATAGAGATGAGCATAAGGTCAGCAATTTCTCTGCAAAAACTGTGATTTATGGAATTAACCCAAATTGTCAAGTGGAGGCACCTAGACGTACGAGAACATGAGACTGCTATCATTAAAGGTTTCTTTTTCATGGGGTATTAGAAACAAACCATTGACCTCACATAGCAGCATTGTCATTTTCATATCCTTTGTTAGCTGTTAGGCCAAGAACCTAATGGTACAATCCATACATTTTTTGTCTCTTTTTGGGCAAATTTTTTGTTACTACTTTATGTACAATCCAAACATTTCAACAGTAAATTTTCCATCTCACATAGTTTCTTAACGCCCAAGGATCACAGATTGGGTTATCTCATTGACGGTGATCAAACCCTGAGACAGAGATTCTTCATCTCTCGCGTGCACTGCAAATGTAGGTTGTTTTGGTGATGAAATATGTGACGTTGTGGTGAGCATAGACAACAACTCAATTGTGTTAGGTCTATCAGCAGGTTGGTGTTGAACACATAGCAAACCAATCTGCACACATCTCTCAACTTCTAATGGGTGACATGAATCAGCCACATCTTTATCCAAAAGATCAATTCCTCCACTTTCACACCAAGATTCCCATGCCTGTTGTTAAGGTTTCAGGGCTTCAGAATGTAAGAGCAATGAACACTTTTTAAAAAACATCTACAAGTTTATAAATAACCTAAAGCCTTACTTACATATGCAAGTAGGTTTTTTCCTTCTTTACCATAACTGAATCTTGATATCTTCTCTCCGGTGATGATTTCCAACAGTATAACTCCGAAGCTGTAGATATCTGATTTCTCAGAAAACATCCCAGTCCATGCATACTCAGGAGCCATATATCCTCTGTGCAAGCATCAAAAAGTTTCACCCAAGTTTGAAATATGAATATGACTATAAATCTTGCTAAGCATGTTTTTTAAAATAGATTCTTACAAAGTTCCTGCAACCCTACGAGTGTTGTCTTGATATTCGGTTCCCTGATACATCCGAGCCAGTCCAAAATCTGATATTTTTGGGTTCATCTTCTCATCCAGGAGAATATTGCTAACCTTAAGATCACGGTGAATGACCCTGAGGCATGAGTCACGGTGGAGATAGTGAAGTCCACGCGCAATACCTTTAATGATATTAAATCTCTTAGGCCAGTCAATCTCCAGCCTTTTTCTTGAATCTAAGCAACAATACAGCGTACAAACAATTAGATAAGACACTGCTATGTAGAGAAAATAGCTGTTAATGGTAAAGGAATGAGGCAAGAAGGAACCTACCAAAGAGAAAAGTATCAAGGCTTTTATTGAGCAAAAACTCATAGATCAACAGCCTCTCTTCTCCTTCAATGCAACATCCCAAAATCCGAACTAAGTTTTTGTGTTGTAGTTTTGAGATGAGTACTATTTCATTCATGAACTCCTCTTTGCCCTGACCTGAGCTGCTAGAAAGCCGCTTTACAGCAATTTCTTTCCCATCTTGCAAATTTCCCTGAAACAGATTGCAGAAATTCATCTCGAGAACATAAAGTATAAGACAAAAAAACAAAGAAAAATAAAAATTCTCCGACCTTGTAAACTGAGCCAAATCCACCTTGTCCTAGTTTATTTGAGAGACTGAAATTATTTGTGGCCGTTTGAATGGTATTCATCTCAAAGAACTTTAAACCTGAGACATCTTGTGGCTCCAGATCATTTTTCCATGCCTCTTCTGAAGCAATCTTTGATGTCTTAGCTGAAACTAGACTTTCTATGATAGATAATACGGTCATCAGTGTGTTAACATTAGCAAGAAAATAAATAAAATAATAAACATGAAATCGATAGAAAGATAGTAAGATCATCGGTGTGTACCGTTATGTTTCACTCTGTATCTCCAGAAACAAAACGCAGCAAAAGCCAGTATCACAAAAAGAGAGAGGCTCACAATACTAGCAACAATGATTTTGTTGCGCTTATTTCCACCTGAGATATATAAGACGAAAAAAAAAGTAAAAAACATAGCCATGATTCTACTAAAGATAACAGTACCAATGGAGTGGAAGATAAAACTGTAATGACGAAGCAGCTCTTTCGTGTTATGTTTTAAGACGTACCTAGTTCAGAACTTGCAAGGCGAATGGAGAGAATTTCTCCTCCTGCAGAAAATTGCACTGCGTCCATTAGGTCTTGATTCCACATTAAGCACCCTATTCCATTGATATAAGAAAAGGCCAAGCAAGAACAATTGTGGAGGCAAATCTGGTAGCATCCTTCAGCATTCACAAAACTTGCAAATTCGTAAAAGTCTGGAGGCTTTATGTTGGCAATATGATAGAAGTCGTTTACATTTTTGCCAGTAGAGTTTCCTTGACAATGTAGTTCAGTACGCCTCACACAACCATCAGTCCAATTTCCTCTTTTCCACTCCTCAATGTATTTTGGTACAAACCCTTCGAAGCATTTACACTTTGAAGGTACTGACTTATTAACACAAAATCCAAAAGGTCCACATAAGCCGTAAAAATCGCATGAATTTTCTGGAGCCTCAAAGTTTAATTCCCAGTCCCTTCCATTATGCTGAAAAATCTTCAGTGAACCCTCTGATGTTATCATTATATATGAACGTTTGAAGTTTCTTTCAAAATAAGTAAAGGATCCTGACCCGTTTGCATCCTGCTGAAGGCTGAATGGACTTGTATAAGTGTCATCCATTACCGGTATCCCTGTGAACCTTGTTTTAGCCCATGGACCGCTTCTCCAATAAGTCGTCGAGCCCCTCATAGTACACGCCTGAGATGGCACTTGCGGTGTAATCTGAACCATAAAATCACCAGGCGATGGATCAGTGTGACTTTTCCAAGAAGTCAACACCCGCTTCTCACCGGTGGCAAGATTATACATCATGGTTGAGAAAGGTAGGATAGTATCACCAAAATGCTCAAAGCTTTCCCATAGAGTTCTTCCCGAAGCATTGTCTATGACAACTAAATTTCCATTGTCTGTAAGCTCTGCACGAGACCCGTTAGATGCAAAAATTTCTCCAATAGACCACACAACGCTATTATTTTCGTTAAATAACAGAAGACTTCCATTGCTGCTGATAGTTAGATTTGCCGTGGAACTTGTAACAGGCTTTTCTCTATTAGCCACCCACACAACCACCTGGGGAATGATGCCCTTGAACCAGATTCCGACATACTGATTATGGGAATTATTAGGACTGAAGAACCCCAATTCATAAACACCATTAGAGGAGCTGAGAGTTTGTCCTATTGACAAAGGACTTTCTCTCGTTATACCTGCATAGCTAAAACTTAAAAAGATAGTAAATAAGAGCAACGAAGCAAAGAACATGATCCTCTTCTTCCCCATGTGTATCTACAAGAACTATCTTCTTTGGATCAATTTAAGAAACAAACATGCTAACAAGAGAAAGTAACAAAGTCACGGACTTGTGAGAACTATATTCTCAAAAACCTATAAAACAATGTTGACCACACCACAATTATGTTCCAAAATTCTGCATTACCTAATATAGTAATACAAAATAAATATAATACTTATGTAATTGCCAAGAAAAAGTCCAACGTTTTAACCCAATCTGTTTCTCCCATAGCAACATTGTCATTTTCATGTTCTTGTCAAAGATAGGCATATATACACTTGAATCAATCGAATGGTCAGTCTGACTTTAAGAATCAAACATTTTACCTAATCAATCACGCATCGACTGACCTGAGATTAAAATATTGTGTTGTCAGTGTCCTTACCAGCTCCATAACCTGTGAAAGATACATCAATGTTAAATATCAGATCTTTCTTAGACAAAAAACTTATAATCAAGAAGTGATGACTAATCTTGAATAAGCATCTCTAAACAATGTTCACCAGTTGAACCCAACGAATTGAATCTTTTGAACTCCAACCTAAACTTGAAACACTGTGTCAACCTCAGAATCAGTTTATGGCTAGACCTATTCAACCTTATTTTATTTCAGATTACTTTCTTCTTACCGAAAAAACAAAAAGATTACTTTCTTCTTACATTTCGTTTCGGCATTTCACCGAACACTTAGGGTGCGTGATCCAAACGTCCGAAGACATTACTTTTTAAACCCTTGTTAAATTCTCGAATCCAGACAGATAGTACACGCACAATTGTTACCGGTGTGTCACCAGCCAGCAAGAACATATATATATGCCGACACCATTTTTTTTTTTTTTGGCAACCTAAATGCTGAGAGCCTGAGACCATTAAATTGCTAATTTCGAAAAACAATTTATAGTGTTTTCTTTTACACTTTAAGTCTGAAACAAAAGACCAATAAAATGGTTTCTTTAAGAAATAAATATATATAAGAATGAATCAATTTTGAAGATCTCAACATTTATAAATTGTTGTAGAATATGCAACGAGAAAAAAAGAAGAATACAAAGTTGAAGTTATAAACATCAGTAGTACAATTTCCATCAGACGAGGTTTCTTAACGCCCAAGGATCATAGATTGTGTTATCATATTGACAGTGATCAAATCCTTAGACGTGGATTCATCATCTCGAGTGTGCACTGCAAACGTAGGTTGTTTGGGTAATGGAAGATCTGATGTTGTGGTGAGCATAGACAGCAACTCAAGTGTGTTGGGTCTGTCTGCAGGTTGGTGCTGTACACAGAGAAGACCAATGTGCACACATCTCCCAACTTCAGCTGGATGAGAAGAATCAGCAAGAGCTTGATCAAGAAGATCAACTCCTTTGGTTTCACACCAAGATTCCCATGCCTGTTGTTTATTTTCATATCTTAAGAATATCAGAGAACCTCTTTTAAAATCCTCTGCAAGTGTATGAAAACATTAAGAATTAACTTACATAAGCAAGAAGTGTTTTTCCTTCTTCGCCATAGCTGAACCTTGAGATCTTCTCCCCGCTGATGATTTCTAACAGTAGCACTCCAAAGCTATAGATGTCTGATTTCTCAGAGAATACCCCAGTCCATGCATACTCAGGAGACATATATCCTCTGTTCAAATATCAAATAGTATCATATCATCTAGTTTAATGAATCTTGTCAAGCATGTTATTTAAAGACGGGTTCTTACAGAGTTCCTACAACCCTGCGAGTTTTGTCCTGATATTGGGTTCCTTGATACATCCGAGCCAATCCAAAATCTGATATTTTCGGGTTCATTTTCTCGTCCAGAAGAATGTTGCTGACCTTCAGGTCTCTGTGAATTACCCTGAGGCGTGAATCACGGTGAAGATATAGAAGTCCACGCGCAATACCTTGAATGATATCAAATCTCTTTGGCCAATCAAGCTCGATCTTTTTACTTGCATCTAAACAATAATACCATATAGAAACTATCAGATAAGAAGTTCCATATAGAGAGAAAAAGCTGTTAATTGAAAGAGAAAGACGCAAGAAGTGACCCACCAAAGACAAAAGTATCAAGGCTTTTGTTCACCATAAACTCATAAATTAATAGCTTCTCTTCTCCTTCGACGCAGCATCCCAAAACCCGGACTAAATTTCTGTGTTGAAGTTTTGAGATGAGTACTATTTCATTCATGAACTCCTCATTTCCCTGTCCAGAGCTGCGAGAAAGCCGTTTTACCGCAATTTCTTTCCCGTCTTGCAGCTTTCCCTGAAACAAGTTGTAAATGTCATCTCAAGATAATAGAGAAACGAAAAAGAGAAAAGAGAGAAAAAAAGTTGCTTACCTTGTAAACGGAACCAAATCCACCATGTCCGAGTTTGTTTGATAGACTGAAACTATTGGTGGCAGTTTGTATGGTGTCCATCTCAAAAAACACTAAATACATCTTGTGATTTCAGATCATTCCTCCAGGCATCCTTTGATATATGAGCTGAAATTTGAGTTAGAACGGTGTGTTAGTGCTTAACATCTTCTAATCTAGCCAAGGGAGCATATTCAGATCTTTTGAAGCAAACCAAAACCAAGGTTCAAAAAAGAACATGTACTGGTTTAAAGAACATAAATAAGTGCGTCGATTTAGGGTAGGTTTGACGTAGTGGAAAAACTCTTCTATTGTAACAAATTTAGCAGACCCACGTCGCTTTGTTGGCAAGAAAATGAATAAACAAACAACAAGAAACCGATAGACAGATCATAAGATCATAAGTGTTTACCATTATTTTTCACTCTGTATCTCCAGAAACCAAACGCAGCAGAAGAAGCCAATATCACAAAAAGAGAAAGGCTCACAATACTAGCAACAACGATTTTGTTGCGCTCATTTCCAGCTGAGATATTTAGGACAAAAATAAATTAAACAATGAGCTATACTGCTACAAAGAGAACACTATCAATGGAGTTGAAAACAAAGTTATAATGACGAAGTAGAATTTTCTTGTTATCTTTTAAGTTGTACCTAGTTCAGAGCGTGCAAGACGAATGGAAAGAATTTCTCCTCCTGCAGAAAATTGCACTGCATCCATTAGCTCTTGGTTCCACACTAAGCACCCTATTCCAGGAATATAAGCGAAGGCCACACAAGAACAATTGTGGAGGCAAATTTCATAGCATTCTTCCGCATCTAGAGAATTTGCGTATTCGTAAAAGTCTGGAGGCTTTTTGTTGGGAACAGTATGGAAGACGTTTGCATCTTTGCCACTAGAGTTTCCTTGACAATGTAGTTCGGTACGCCTCACACAACCACCAGTCCAGTTTCCTTTTTTCCACTCCTCAGTGGATTTAGGAACAAAACCTTTGAAGCATTCACACTTCGGAGGAACTGAGATAGCACAAAAACCATAAAGTCCACATACACCGTAAATCTCACATGAATTGGCTGGACCCTTGTAGGTTGATTCCCAGTCGATTCCATTATACCGTAACACCTTCATTGATCCCTCTGATGTTAAAATCATGCGTGCAAGTTTGTAGTCTCTTTCAACATATGAAAAGTATCCTGACCCATTTATATCCTGTTGTAAGCTGTATGGACTTGTGTATGATTCATCCATTGGCGGTGACCCGGTGAACCTTGTTTTAGCCCATGGACCGGTTCTAAAATAAAGCGCCGAGCCTCTCATAATAATCCCCTGTGATGGGACTTGCGGTGTAATCTGACCCACAAATTCGCCAGGCGATGGATCGGTGTAACTTTTCCAAGAAGTCAATCCTCGCTTCTCACCAGTGATGAGATTATACATCATAGTTGACGTAGGGAGCAGAGTATTACCAAGATTCTCAAAGCTTTGCCATAGAGTCCTTCCCGAAACTTTGTCTATGAGAACAAGATTTCCATTGTCTGTAAGCTCTGCACGAGATCCATTAGATGCAAAAACATCTCCGGTAGACCACACAACGCCATGTTTGCCATTAGATAACAGAAGACTTCCATTGCTGCTGATACCGAGATTTACCGCGGAGTCTGTAACAGGCTTTTCTCTATTAGCCACCCACACAACCACCTGGGGAATGATACCCTTGAACCAGATTCCGACATACTGATTCTGGGAATTATTAGGACTGAAGAACCCCAATTCATAAACACCATTAGAGGAGCTGAGAGTTTGTCCTAGTGACAAAGGACTCTCTTTTGTTATCTCTGCATAGCCAAAACTTAAAAGGATGGTAAACAAGAGCAAACAAGCAAAGAACATGATTCTCTTTTTCCTTATGTGTCTCCAAGAACTATCTTCTTGGGATTAATTTAAGTAACAAACTTTTCTTAAGTTAGCAAGAAAGTATGGCACGAAAACAAAGTCAAGGGACTTGTGAGGACTATAATCAAGCACCTATAAACAACGATGACCACACTTATGTCACAAAATTCTGCATGACTTCATTCACAATCACAATCAACTTAAACCTTATCTGATAATAATATTAATTGTAACACTTATGTTACCACGGAGAAGTCTAACCTTTTAACTAATCAATCATGCAAATTGACCCCAGAACCAATGAAAGATAGACATCTTCCCTCTGCGGTCAATCAAATGATGAGAATAAGAATCAATTAGATTTGAACAAGAGAAAGTAAGCCAAGAAAAAATAACTCAGGGACTTGTGGGAATTATTTTCTGGGACCTATAAGCAATGTGACCACAAGAGATGAGCATAAGGTCAGCAATATAGAGTCTTGAGTCTTGACATATAGACTGATTCAAAGCTGATTCTGCAAAAATTGCAATTTATACAGTCCATGGAAATAGCTCAAAATGTCAAGTGGGGCACCTAGACGAAAACGCAAACGTTTCTTTTTCATGGGGTTTCAGATACAAACCATTGACCTCACATAGCAACATTGTCATTTATGTTACCGTGTTAGGCCAAGAACAAGTGAAATAGACATCTATACTCTGCATCAATCAAAAGATGAGAATTTTCACAGACGTCAACTACGCCTTGATTGACCTCAGATTGAAATATCCTTGAGTCATTGCCTACGAAAAGTCAGATGATGAGGATATTAATCAAACAAATCTTTCGTATTGGTTTTACTCTTAAAACATAGTTTAAATGTTGACTAGATTCACCGGAACAACGTTAAATTTCGTTCAAGCATTTCAACGAACACTTACAGTGCATAATTAAAACGTTCAATGCTTCGCTAATGTCGTTGGACACTAACGCCCCAAATCGATTCCAACTCCCACAATCTGGTTCTATCGTGCTTCTCCACCAAATTTAACATTGGTGTCACATTGGAACCGATTGAAGAAACCCCAGAAGAGAGGATGGGTCGAGAACTAGTGAATTAGGTTGCCTTCAATCTCCTCCAAGTTTGTGCGTAGGCATGGGCGTTCGGATATTCGGGTCGGGTTTTTCGGGTTCGGGTTTTTCGGGTTGCGAAGTATAGAACCCGGTATTTTAAAACTTCGGGTTCGGATCGGGTTTTTCGGGTCGGGTTCGGTTCGGTTCTTCGGGTTCGGGTATTATGCCCAGGCCTATTTGTGAGAGCACCGCCTCAAAATGTTGTAAGAACCTAACCTTTTTATTTGGATATTTCCCATTGAACACAGAAAAAAGAACTCTTTAAAGAGAACAATTTTATGTTTTAACACACTACATATATATAATTTCCATCACACAAGGTTTCTTAACGCCCAAGGATCACAGATTGTGTTATCTCATTGACGGTGATCAAATCGTTAGACGGTGATTCGTCCTCTCTTGTGTGCAATGCAAATGTGGGTTGTTTTGGTGATGGAAGATCTGATGTTGTGGTGAGCATAGACAGCAACTCAAGTGTGTTTGGTCTATCTGCAGGATTTTGTTGTACACAAAGCAGACCAATCTGAACACATCTCCCTACTTCTACTGGGCGGCATGAATCAGCAGCATCTTTGTCCAGAAGATCAATTCCTCCGTTTCCAGACCAAGATTCCCACGCCTGTTTCAGTTTCAGAAACGTTTAAACACGGATAGTGAAATCTCTGCACTTGATGGGGAATCAAATACAAGTTTATAGAAAAGTTCTACTTACATATGCAAGAAGGGTTTTGCCGTCTTCGCCAAAGCTGAATCTTGAGATCTTTTCCCCGCTGATAATTTCTAACAGCAGAACTCCGAAGCTATAGATATCAGATTTCTCAGAAAACATCCCAGTCCATGCATACTCTGGAGACATATATCCTCTGCACATATATCAAAATAGTTTCTACCAAGTTCATATCTAGATATAGCTTTGAATCTTAGTAAATCATGTCTTCGAAAATAGATTCTTACAGAGTTCCTACAACCCTGCGAGTGTTGTCCTGATATTCGGTTCCTTGATACATCCGAGCCAATCCAAAATCTGATATCTTTGGATTCATCTTCTCGTCCAAAAGAATATTGCTAACCTTAAGATCACGGTGAATGACCCTGAGGCATGAGTCACGGTGGAGATAGTGAAGTCCACGCGCAATACCTTTAATGATATTAAATCTTTTAGGCCAGTCAATCTCAAGCCTTTTTCTTGAATCTAACCAACAATACAGCGTACAAACAATCAGATAAGACTTCCATGTAGAGAACAAAGCTCCTGATAGTAAAAGAATGATGCAAGAAGGAACCCACCGAAGAGAAAAGAATCAAGGCTTTTGTTCAACATGAACTCATAAATCAATAGCTTCTCTTCTCCTTCAATGCAACATCCCAAAATCCGAACTAAGTTTTTATGTTGTAGTTTTGAGATGAGTACTATTTCATTCATGAACTCCTCTTTGCCCTGCCCCGAGCTGCTAGAAAGCCGTTTCACAGCAATTTCTTTCCCATCTTGCAGCTTTCCCTGAAACAGATTGCCGAAAGTCATCTCGAGAACATAAAGTATAATACAAAAACAAAGGAAATTAAAAATTCTCCGACCTTGTAAACTGAGCCGAATCCACCTTGTCCTAGTTTATTTGAGAAACTGAAATGATTTGTGGCAGTTTGAATGGTATTCATCTCAAAGAACTTTAAACCTGAGACATCTTGTGGCTCCAGGTCATTTTTCCATTCCTCTTTTGAAGCAATCTTTGATATCTTAGCTGAAACTAGACTTTCAATAATAGATAATACGGTCATCAGTGTGTTACCATTAGCTAGCAAATAGATAAACAAAAAACATGAAATCGATAGAAAGATAGTAAGAACATCGGTTGTGTACCGTTATGTTTCACTTTGTATCTCCAGAAACAAAACGCAGCAAAAGCCAGTATTACGAAAAGAGAAAGGCTCACAATACTAGCAACAATGATTTTGTTGCGCTTATTTCCACCTGAGATATATAAGACGAAAAAAAAGTAAAAAAGATAGCCATGATCCTACTAAAGAGAACAGTAGCTCTTTCGTGTTATGTTTTAAGTCGTACCTAGTTCAGAACTCGCAAGGCGAATGGACAGAATTTCTCCTCCAGCAGAAAATTGCACTGCGTCCATTAGGTCCTGGTTCCACATTAAGCACCCTATTCCATGGATATAAGCATAGGCCAAGCAAGAACAATTGTGGAGGCAATTTTGGCGGCATTCTTCAGCATCTACAGAACTTTCATATTCGTATAAGTCTGGAAGCTTTATGTTGGCAACATGATGGAAGATGTTTACATCTTTGCCAGTAGAGTTTCCTTGACAATGTAGTTCCGTACGCCTCACACAACCACCAGTCCAGTTTCCCCTTTTCCACTCCTCAATGGATTTCGGTACAAACCCTTTGAAGCATTTACACTTTAAAGGTACTGACACAACACACAACCCAAATGGTCCACATACACCGTAAATATCGCATGAATTGGCTGGAGCCTCGTAGTTTAATTCCCAGTCCGTTCCATTATGCCGAAACCTCTTCATTGATCCTTCTGATGTTAAAATTATACGTGAACGTTTGAAACTTCTATCAAAATAAGTAAACAATCCTGACCCGTTTGCATCTTGCTGAAGGCTGAATGGACTTGCATATGTGTCATCCATTAGTGGTATCCCCGTGAACCGTGTTTTAGCCCATGGACCAGTTCTATAATACGGCGTCGATCCTCTCATAATAAGCACCTGTGATGGGACTTGTCGTGTAATCTGACCCACAAATTTGCCAGGCGATGGATCGGTGGAACCTTTCCAAGAAGTCAACACCCTCTTCTCACCGGTGGCGAGATTATACATCAGGGCTGAGAAAGGGAGCATAGTATCACCGAGATGCTCAAAACTTTGCCATAAAGTTCTTCCAGAAACATTGTCTATGACAACTAAATTTCCGTTGTCTGTAAGCTCTGCACGAGACCCATTAGATGCAAAACTTTCTCTAGTGGACCACACAACGCCATGTTTTTCATTAAATAACAGAAGACTTCCATTGCTGCTGATAGCGAGCTTTGACGTGGTGTCTGTAATAGGTTTTTCTCTGTTTGCGACCCACACAACCACCTGGGGAATGACACCCTTAAACCAGATCCCGACATACTGATTCTGAGAGTTATTAGGACTGAAGAACCCCAGTTCATAAACACCATTAGAGGAGCTGAGAGTTTGTCCTGCTGACAAAGGACTTTTTGTTGTTATCCCTGCATAGCTAAAACTTAACAGGATGGTAAACAATAGTAAACAAGCAAAGAACATGATCCTCTTCTTCCCCATGTGTCTCCAAGAACTATCTTCTTTAAAGAAACAAACTATTCTATAGTAAACAAGAAGGTAATTAAGTCACGATAACAAAGTCAGGTACTTGTGAGGACTATAATCAAGAACCTAAAAAACAATGCTGACCACACCGCCGTTATATTCCAAAATTCTACATTACTTCATCCACAATCAACTTATACTTATATAATAATAATATTAATTGTGATAGCCAGTTTTCCACGGAGAAGTCTTAGCTTTTAACCCAATCAACCATTCAAGTTGACCTTAGAACCAATGAAAGATAGACATCTATACTCTGCGATGAGAGAAAATGAATCAATCAGATTTTTCAACATTAAGAAGTGAAGTGAGAAAGAAAACCAGAAAAAGCAAAAACTCAGGGACTTGTGGGAACTGTTTTCTGGGACCTATAAGCAATGTTGACCACAAGAGATGAGCATAAGGTCTGCAAAATAGAGAGTCTTCACATATTGACTGATTCAAAGCTGCATTTTCTCTGCAAACGGTGATTTATAAAAACAGTCTAGGTTCCCGACTTGGCATTTTGAGTAAATTCCATGAAACTTTACTAAACTTTATATAATTTCCAAGAAGTCTAACCTTTTACCCAATCAACATTTGACCTCACATAGCAACATTTTTCCATGTCCTTGTTAGGTTGTTGGGCCAGAACCAGTGATTGTTAGGCATCTATACTCTGCATTAGTCAAAAGATGAGAATTTTTAGATTGAAACATTGACTTGAAGAATACAAAATTTTACCCAATCAATCACACGTCGATTGACCTTAGATTGAAAAATTGTGTTGTTTCCATGTCTTGGAGTCCAGAACCAAATCTATACACCCTGCGACAATTGAAAGATGAATATATGATTAAATCAGATGATGGTTTCTGAAGTAGTAAGTTACAACACAGTTTAAAATGTTGACTAGTACTGCAGACTACGTAAATCTCGTTCAAGCATTTTATCGAACACTTACAGTGCATAATCAAAACATTCAGAGATTCGCTAAAGTCGTTGGACACTAATTCCCCAAATCGAGACCAATGTACACACATTAGACCCGGTGAAAGGTTGATGCATCCATCGATGCTCTCCAAGATAGTGAAAGCACCGCTCCAACAGAAGCAATGTTGAAGTTAAAAACCTTTTTATTTGGATATGTTGAAGTTATTAACACTGAAGAATGAACCGGGAATATTTTAAACACACTACAATTGTACAATTTCCATCACACAAGGTTTCTTAACGCGCAAGGATCAAAGATTGTGTCATCTTATTGACGGTACTCAAATCCCTAAACTGGGGTTCGTCATCTCTTGCGTGCAATGCAAATGTTGGTTGTTCTGGTGATGCAAGATCTGATGTTGTGGTAAGCATAGACAGCAACTCAAGTGTGTTTGGTCTATCTGCAGGATTGTGTTGTACACAAAGTAGACCAATCTGAACACATCTCCCAACTTCTAATGGGTGACATGAATCAGCAACATCTTTTTCCAAAAGATCAATTCCTCCGTTTTCAGACCAAGATTCCCACGCCTGTTGTGGTTACAAAATAAGCAAATGTAAGAGCAAGGAAAGTTTTCAAACGGACAGCAAGATCTCTGCACTTCATGGGAATCAAATACAAGATTCTACTGTGCCAATGCCAAAAATCTTACTTACATATGCAAGAAGGGTTTTCCCGTCTATGCCATTGCTGAATCTTGAGATCTTCTCTCCACTTATGATCTCTAACAGCAAAACTCCGAAGCTGTAGATGTCAGACTTCTCAGAGAACATCCCAGTCCATGCATACTCTGGAGACATATATCCTCTGCACATATATCAAATAGTTTCCCCCAAGTTGATATTTGATTATAACTTTGAATCCTAGTTAATCAAGTCTTTGAAAATAATTAAAGTCTTACAAAGTTCCTACAACCCTGCGAGTGTTGTCCTGATATTCGGTCCCCTGATACATCCGAGCCAATCCAAAATCCGATATTTTTGGGTTCATTTTCTCGTCCAGAAGAATGTTGCTGACCTTTAGGTCTCTGTGAATAACCCTGAGGCGTGAGTCACGGTGGAGATAGAGAAGTCCACGCGCAACACCTTGAATGATGTGGAACCTCTTTGGCCAATCAATCTCCAGCCTTTTTCTTGAATCTAAGGCATATAAATTATCAGACAGACAGTTTCCACATAGATAAAAATTTCTGAATAGTAAAGGAAGAATGCAAGAAGGGACCAACCAAAGAGAAAGGTATCAAGGCTTTTATTCACCATAAACTCATAAATCAATAGCTTCTCTTCTCCTTCGATGCAGTATCCCAAAACCCGGACTAAGTTTCTGTGTTGGAGTTTTGAGATGAGTACTATTTCATTCATGAACTCCTCTTTGCCCTGTCCAGAGCTGCTAGAAAGACGTTTTACAGCAATTTCTTTCCCATCTTGCAGCTTTCCCTGAAAACAGATTGCAGAAGGTCATCTCGGGAGCATAAATAGCGAATAGAAAAGAGCAACGCAGAATAAATTCTCTAACCTTATAAACTGAACCAAATCCACCTTGTCCGAGTTTATTTGATAAACTGAAGTTATTGGTGGCGTTTTGAATGGTATTCATATCAAAGAAATCTAAACCTGGGATATCTTGTGGTTTCAGATCAATACTCCATGTATCTTGTGATATATTAGCTGAAATTAGAGTTTCAATAATAGATAATAAGGTCATCAGTGTGTTACCATTAGCAAGCAAAGGAATAAACAAACAACAAGAAATCAATACAGAGATAGTAAGATCACTGTGTACCATTATGTTTCACTCTGTATCTCCAGAAACCAAATGCAGCAGAAGCCAATATCACAAAAAGAGAAAGACTCGCAATACTAGCAGCAATGGTCTTGCTGCGCTCATTACCACCTAAGACGTATAAGAAAAAAAAAATGAAACAATAAGCCATGCAGCTACCAAAGATAACACTATCAATAGAGTTGAAAATAAATCTGTAATCGACGAGGTAGAGCTTTCGTGTTATCTTTTCAGCCGTACCTAATTCAGAACTTGCAAGACGAATGGAAAGAAGTTCTCCTCCTGCAGAAAACTGCACTACGTCCATTAGGTCCTTGTTCCACATTAAGCACCCTATTCCATTGATATAAGAAAAAGCCAAGCAAGAACAATTGTGGAGACAACTTTGGTAGCATTCTTCAGCATCAGCTTTGACATATTCGTAGAAGTCTGGAGGCTTTATGTTGGCCACATGATAGAAGACGTTGGCATCATTTGCAGTAGAATTTCCTTGACAACGTAGTTCGGTACGCCTTACACAACCATCGGTCCAGTTTCCTCTTTTCCACTCCTCAATGGATTTAGGGACAAACCCTTTGAAGCATTTACACTTTGGAGGTACTGACGTTACACACAACCCAAAAGGTCCACATGCACCGTAAATTTCGCATAAATTGGTTGGAGCCTCAAAGTTTAATTCCCAGTCGGTCCCACTATGCTGAAAAATCTTCAGTGAGCCCTCTGATGTTATCATCATACGTGGAGGTTTGACGTTTCTGTCTGAATAAGTAAGAGTTGCTGACCCATTTGCATCCTGCTGAAGGCTAATTGGACTTGTATATGTATCATCCATTTGTGGTAACCCAGTGAACCTTGTTTTAGCCCATGGACCGCTTCTCCAATAAGGCTTCGAGCCTCTCATAGTACACACCTGTGATGGCACTTGCGGTGTAATTTGAACCGTAAATTCACCAGGGGATGGATCATTGTAACTTTTCCAAGAAGTCAACATCCGCTTCTCTCCGGTGGTGTGATTATAGATCAGGGTTGAGAAAGGGAGCATAGTATCACCAAGATGCTCAAAGCTTTGCCATAGAGTTCTTCCCAAAACATTGTTTCTGACAATAAGATTTCCGCTGTCTAAAAGCTCTGCTTGAGAACCGTTAGAGGAGAAAGTTTCTTTGACGGACCACACAATACCATTCTTTCCATCTAATAAGAGAAGATTTCCACTGGTGCTCATAGCTAGATTTGCCGCGGAGTCTGTAACAGGCTTTTCTCTATTGGCCACCCACACCACAATCTGGGGGTTGGTTCCTTTCAACCAGATTCCAACATATTGTTCATTGGTGTTATTAGGACTGAAGAACCCCAATTCATAAACTCCATTAGCAGAGCTGAGAGTTTGTCCTATCGACAAAGGACTTGTTGGCGTTATAGCTGCATAGGTAAAGCTTAAGAGTAAGGTAAACAAGAGAAAACAAGCAAACCTCATCATCCCCATGCGCACTCCTGTGTCTCCAAAAACAATCTCCTTCAGATTAGTGTAAGAAGAAAAAACATGTATGCAAAAGCCATGAAAACAAACTCAAGTAGTTGAAAATTATTCTCTAAACAGTGTTGACCACAACTCCTATCTTCCAAGATTCCGCATTACTTTATTCAAGATCAACTTACAACTTGTACTATAATACAAATTTGAGTAAAATAAAATGCTTATGTTTACCAGTTGGCTCGAAAGAATTCCAACCTTTTACCCGATCAAGCATGCAAACGGTTGACCTCATATTGAAACATTTATGTCATTTTCATGCGTTTGTTAACTTGTTTAACCCAGAAACAATGACAGATCATCACCAACACTCTGAACCAATCAAAAGATGAGAATTCATAGCTCTTACCTTTCATAGTCTGAACCAAAAACTCAACCTATTACCCAATCAACCACGCACCTTTGACCATAATCACTGAGAGCAAGACCTCAAATATGGACCAATAAAAAAAAAAACAATTGGAGAGTTTATTGGCGTGACCCCTTATACAACTTATTTGTCTCACATGATTCTCTTAGTAAAAAAGCACAGCTTTGAAGCCTTAACATTTCGTTTAGGCATTTCACCGAACACTTAGAGTGCGTGATCCAAACATCCGAAATTTAAACCCTTGTTAAATTGGATTAATCCAATTGCCAATATCTGGACAAAATCGCCGACTCTAATGGTGAACACTAGGGTGTATCACCAGCAGGAACATAAGAACTGCAACAATTAAGTTGCTAACTTCTAAAAGACTAAAACCATGGACTACACAATTAGTAATGTGTCCAATTGGTAACTTCGTCTAAGAAAACGGTTAAGGATTGTTTAAGAGAGAAAAAAACGGTTAAATCAAAATAAACGGTCATAGTTAGTTACAAATGACTAGTAGAACATTGTTATAAGAAATACAATAACATTAGATAATGTACATTATTCTAAACTACTGAGGTTGTAATTCTCAAATTTCTTTTATTTCCTGCAGTTTAAATAGTTCTGCCAATAGTTTGGCTCGAAATGAAGATGAGTAAATATTGAAGTTATCAACACTGAAAAATGGATCCCTTTAAGGAGGACAAACCTAACACAGTAACACACTTCACTTCCACAATTTCCATCATAAATGGTTTCTTAACGCGCAAGGATCACAGATTGTGTCATCCCATTGACGGTGATCAAATCATTGGACAGTGATTCGTCATCTGTCGTATGAAATGCAAATGTGGGTTGTTTTGGTGATGGAAGATCTGATGTTGTGGTGAGCATGGACAGCAACTCAAGTGTGTTGGGTCTGTCTGCAGGTTGGTGTTGTACACAAAGCAAGCCGATTTGAACACATCTCCCAACTTCTAATGGGTGACATGAATCAGCAACATCTTGGTCCAGAAGATCAATTCCTCCGTTTTCAGACCAAGATTCCCACGCCTGTTGTGGTTTCAGACAAAGAATATATTAAAACGGGCAGAGTAGCGAGTTATCTGCATTTGATGAGAATCAAATACAAGATTCTAGTGTGTCAACGCCTAAAATCTTACTTACATATGCAAGAAGGGTTTTTCCGTCTTCGCCATAGCTGAATCTTGAGATCTTCTCTCCGCTGATGATTTCTAACAGAAGAACTCCGAAGCTGTAGATGTCCGATTTCTCAGAGAACATCCCAGTCCATGCATACTCTGGAGACATATATCCTCTGCACATATAACACATTGTTTCTCCCAAGTTAATATCTAGCTATAACTTTGAATCCTCGTTAATCATAGATAGATTCTTACAGAGTTCCTACAACCGTGCGAGTGTTGTCTTGATATTCGGTTCCCTGATACATCCGAGCCAATCCAAAATCTGATATTTTCGGGTTCATTTTTTCATCCAGAAGAATATTGCTGACCTTCAGGTCTCTGTGAATTACCCTGAGGCGTGAGTCATGGTGAAGATAGAGAAGTCCACGTGCAATACCTTGAACGATATCAAATCTTTTTGGCCAATCAATCTCCAGCCTTTTTCTTGAATCTAAGGCATAAAACTATCAGACAAACAGTTTCCACATAGATAAATAGTTGCTGAATAGTAAAGGAAGGATGCAAGAAGTGACCAACCAAAGAGAAAGGTATCAAGGCTTTTGTTCACCATAAACTCATAAATCAATAGCTTCTCTTCTTCTTCAATGCAACATCCCAAAACCCGGACTAAGTTTCTGTGTTGGAGTTTTGAAATGAGTACTATTTCATTCATGAACTCCTCTTTTCCCTGTCCAGAGCTGCTAGAAAGCCGTTTTACTGCAATTTCTTTCCCATCTTGCAGCTTTCCCTGAAAACAGATTGCAGAAGGTTATCTCGGGAGCATAATTAAACAGCGAATAGAAAAGAGCAAAGCGGAATAAATTCTCTGACCTTATAAACTGAACCAAATCCGCCTTGTCCGAGTTTATTTGATAAACTGAAATTATTGGTGGCGTTTTGAATGGTATTCATATCAAAGAAATCTAAACCTGGGACATCTTGTGGTTTCAGATCATTCCTCCATGCATCCTTTGATATATGAGCTGAAATCAATGTACCAAAAGAACATATTGTCGTTTGATGAACATGTATTAGTGCATCGATTTAGTGGAAAAACTCCCTTTTATTCTATTTTAGTAATCGGTGATTTCTAACAAATGTAAAAGAGCCTACGACCTTTTTTTGTTTTGCAAGCAAATGAATAGAAGAACAACAAGAGATCATCAGTTAGTAAAGTCATCAACGTGTTACCGTTATGTTCCACTCTGCATCTCCAGACACCAAACGCAGTGAAGCCGAAAATCACAAATAGGGTCAGGCTCTCACTGTACTAGCAACAATGGTCTTCTTGCGCGTATTTCCATCTGAGAAATGTAAGACAACAAATTAAACTATTTGTCATGCTCCTATTGAAAGAGAAATATAAAAGAAGAAGCCATACCTAGCTCAGAACGTGCAAGACGAATGGAAAGAAGTTCTCCTGTTGCAGAAAATTGCACTGCGTCCATTAAGTCCTGGTTCCACACTAGGCACCCTATTCCCTTAATATAAGAAAATGCCAAGCAAGAACAATTGTGGAGGCAACGTTGGTGGCATTCTTTAGCATTCACAGAACTTGCAAATTCATAAAAGTCTGGAGGCTTTATGTTGGCAATTGGATGGAAGACGTCTGCATCTTCGCCAGTAGAGTTTTCTAGACAATCTAGTCTGGTATACCTCACACAACCACCAGTCCAGTTTCCCATTTTCCACTCCTCAATGGATTTTGGTACAAACCCTTTGAAGCATTTACACTTTGGAGGAACTGACATGACACACAACCCAAAAGGTCCGCACGCACCATAAAAATCGCATGAATTGGCTGGAGCCTCATAGTACAGTTCCCAACCCATTCCATTATCCCGAAACATCTTCACTGTTCCCTCTGATGTTAAAGTTATACGTGAAAGTTTGTAGTTTTTTTGAAAATAAGTCAAGTATCCTGAACCGTTTACATCCTGGTGAAGGGTGAATGGCCCTGTGTACGATTCATCCATAAACGGTATCCCAGTGAACCTTGTTTTAGCCCATGGACCGCTTCTCCAGTAAGGGGTCGAGCCTCTCATAATAAACCCCTGTGATGGCACTTGCGGTGTAATCTGGCCCAAAAAGTTGCCAGGTGAGGGATCGGTGTAACTTTTCCAAGAAGTCAACACCCGCTTCTCAGCGGTGGCGAGGTTATATGTCAAGGATGAGGTATGTAACAGAGTATCACTAAGATGCTCAAAGCTTTGCCACATAAATTTTTCCGAAACATTATCTATGACTATAAGATTTCCGCTATCTGAAAGCTCTGCACGACACCCGCTGGAAGCAAAAGCTACTCCACTGGACCACACAATGCCATGTTTCCCATTAAATAACAGAAGACTTCCATTGCTGCTTATAGCTAGATTTGCCGTGGAGTCTGTAACGGGCTTCTCTCTATTGGCCACCCACACAACGACCCGAGGAATGGTATCCTTGAACCAAATTCCAACATACTGGTTTTGAGAGTTATTAGGACTGAAGAACCCCAATTCATAAACCTCATTAGCGGAGCTGAGAGTTTGTCCCATTGACAAAGGACTTTTTGTCGTTATAACTGCATAACTTGAACTTGAGAGCATGGTAAACAAGAGCAAGGTAAAGAGTTGCAAACAAGCAAACCTCGTCATCCCGCGCGCTCCTTGTGCCTCCAAGAACAATCTTCTTCAGATTAGTGTAATAATAGAATATGCAAGAGAAAGTAATCCACAAAAACAAACTCAAGTACTTAATAGACAATTATTTTCTAAACACTATTGACCACACGCCATCTTCCAAGATTATACATTACTTTATTCACGATCAACTTAAAACTTGTTTAAACAAAATGAACTTTAATACAGAACCCAAAGCACTGAATGTTAAAAATTCCAACTTTCTACCAAATAAACCATGCAACGGTTGGCCTCATATTGAAACATTGTGTCACTTTCATGTCTTTGATACAACCAATGACAGACAGTCATCAACACTATGAACCAAATAAAATATGAGAATTTGTAGCTTTTACCTTTCATAGTCCAAAGTCTGAACCAACCTTTTACCCAATCAACCACGCACAATTGACCAGAACCAGTGCGAGGTAGACGTCTACACTCTGAATCAATTAAAAAGATGGAACTGTGATTCGTCATCTCGTGTGTAAGCCAAGAACTCAAATATGGACCAATGACCAATTAAAAAAGAAACAACTGGGGAGTTTATTGGTTTGACCAATGCAAATTTCTATTTTATAGGATCTGCAAGCTATTCTTCAGACTACTTGTATCTCCAGATAAAAAGAGCGTAGCTTTGAAGTCTCACATTTCGTTCAGGCATTTCACCGAACACATACGGTGCGTAATCTAGACCGTTCGAAGAGACACATGTTAAAGACTTGCTAATGTCGCCTGACCTAAAATCACGATCGAGACAGATAGTAGAAGCGAAAGTATGGCCAATTAATTCAATTCCCACCTTCTGGGCTTAGCTATATATTGAAAAAAATCGCCACTTTAATAGTGAACGTTGGTGTGTCTCTCAGGTAAGAACAAAACTGTTCCGACCATTCTTTAAGTTGCTAATTTCAAAAACAGTAGACTAAACAATTTAGGGAATACAGTGCGTCTTTTATGCTTTAATTGAAGGGTGAAAAAAAAACACGTTTTTAGTTATAAAAACCAACTAGAAACAGAAAATAATGAAAAAATGATTTCAAATATAAATATTTTAATCGAAATTTATAACTCAGATCCAAATCCCAAATATATTGTACATTTGAAAGAATTACACATTAAAAATAAATAATTGCGTCTAATACTCTTTACAAATTTTGGATGCTGATCGAAATTGATATTACTAGGAATTTTTGATGCAATACGTAAAATTAAAGATAAATTTCGACGAGATTCATTTTTAACTAAAACAAACAAAACTAGAATCATGTTTTTGTATATTATTTTTAGCTATATGTGTATAAGTTTATAATTTAATATTATTACTAATTTATGATATTATTGGGACCAAATATTTATATTAGAATTTCTAAAAATCTATTAAATTTTCAATTTTGTTAAATTTTTACATTGGTATAACTCGAGATCAGTAAATTTATTCATTGTCATGTTAGTTAATTTATCATGTATTAATTTACTGTACTTCATTCTTAAACTTCTCATTGTCAAACGATTTTTTTTTTCTCATCTTGCATTCCTTGGCATAAGTTGTAAAATGGACATATCCATCTTGTCCGACTGAGTTTGATAGAATTGTTCTTCATTCGTTTATCAATTAAAGTGGTACGTCATCATTTGAATTGGTTTATATAAAAAGCATAATTTGAATTGGTTGTATAAAAAACAATTGAGAACAGAGCTGCTGATTAGAACTCTTTCTTCGGAATTTACAGTGAATGGTTTATAACCGTATCAAAAACTGTCTCTCCAACATTGGTAAACTTCAGTTTTTTTACCACACAAGTACATATCCATTCCAATTTCTAATCTATAAATCATATGATATTATTAAATTTGTATCCAATAGGCATCTATGTAAAGATTTTTTTGTTCTTGTGTGGCGGATAAGCAAAAACAGAATAACATAATCTCTTATCCAACTTATATTGCCACGTGGACAGATATAGTTGGTGAAGCAGATACTAATCTAATCTGACCAAAACCAGTTGTGCTATTTCAAAGCCACAAGTACTGGAACCTTTGTTTCTTCTACCCTAACATAGCCCTTGCAGACCACAACTAAACCATCATCATCATAATCTCTTGGTGACAGAAGAGAAGAGTTGAGGAACAGAGAAAATGGCAGCACAAGCACTTGTGTCTTCTTCGCTTACCTCCTCTGTTCAGACAGCTAGACAGATATTTGGCTCAAAACCAGTTGCGTCTGTGTCACAGAAGAAGAGTTCCTTTGTTGTTAAGGCTACAGCAACTCCACCTGTCAAGGTACATGACAGACTCTAGTATTTCACAGATCTCTCTCTTTCTCTATGTACTGAATAATCTGATCTTGATTTTGTGTGTTTTGGTTTTCCAGCAAGGAGCAAACAGACCATTGTGGTTTGCATCATCGCAGAGTCTCTCTTACTTGGATGGCAGGTAATGTTCAAACAACTTTTGGATTTGATTTGTTTTGAGAACTTCATGATGTTCAAACTTTGGAGATGTTGTGATTCTTCTTGCAGCTTACCTGGTGACTATGGATTTGACCCACTTGGTCTTTCAGACCCAGAAGGTACTGGAGGGTTCATTGAGCCAAGATGGCTAGCATACGGAGAGATCATCAACGGACGATTCGCCATGTTGGGTGCAGCTGGAGCTATTGCTCCTGAGATTCTAGGAAAGGCTGGTCTGATTCCACCAGAGACTGCTCTTCCTTGGTTCCAAACCGGTGTGATTCCACCAGCAGGGACATACACTTACTGGGCAGATAATTACACTCTCTTTGTTCTCGAGATGGCTCTGATGGGATTCGCTGAGCACCGGAGGTTACAGGACTGGTACAACCCAGGATCTATGGGAAAACAGTACTTCTTGGGGTTAGAGAAGGGTTTGGCAGGTTCAGGTAACCCGGCTTACCCCGGTGGACCTTTCTTCAACCCTCTAGGGTTTGGAAAAGACGAGAAGTCCTTGAAGGAGTTGAAACTCAAGGAGGTCAAGAACGGTAGACTGGCTATGCTCGCCATCCTCGGTTACTTTATCCAAGGACTAGTGACCGGTGTGGGACCTTACCAGAACCTGCTTGATCACTTGGCTGATCCCGTCAACAACAACGTCTTGACCAGCCTCAAGTTCCACTGAGGTGATCATCATCCTATGTGTTTTATGTCTCTTGTATCGTACAATCTTTCTATCTTTCGCTACCATTGGCTTCTTCGTATTGTAACACCCTGTGTAAACATATTCGTGTTTTGTAAGAAATGACATTGTCAATGGCCAAAAGTAAAACTTTTAGGATTAACAGTTGGTATTTGCAAGAATCAAGCAAACCAGTTTAGATATATATTTTAAACAATGTATCGAATTCTTTACTTGTGATGCTTTAAAGTGGTCTCATCTCAAAGAAATCCAAACGTGAGACATCTTGTGGTTACAGATCACTCCCTTATGCATCATTTAGTGAACATATATACATGCTGAGATTTGAATTAGAAATCATTTAGCCAAGTGAACATATCTAGAGTTTTTAAACCAAAAAGAACATATGATGGTTTTGAAGAACACATTGGAGTAAGTCGATTAGTGTAGGTTTGATGTAATGGAAAAACTCATTTCGCTTATACTAGGGGACTTTTTTAATTACTGGTTATGTTAGCAAGCAAATGAATAGTAAGGTTAAGGTCATAAGTGTGTTACTGTTACCATTATGTTTCACTCAGTATCTCAAGATACCAAACACAGCAGAACCCAAAAGGTCCACATACACCATCACAATCACATGAGTTCGCTGGAGCCTCAAAGTTCAATTTCCGTTGGGCCCATTATTTACGTGCTAAGTTTGGGCCTATAGGCCTAAATAATGGTTGATTTTTCTGAATACGTAAAGCTCACGTGTCCGATAATTCAGGAATTAAGGGAAACCCTAAAAATTCCTTTTAATCTTCTCCTGTGAATTTTTTTTTTATTTCAGTAACAGTAAGTTGCCCTAATGTCGTCCAAAGCCAGATCTTCAGTCGCCGTGAGAGGAGAGAAACCACTCCGTAAAAGAAAGAAGAAGATGCCGTCTCCGTCTCCGTCTCCGGTGACAGAAGAACCAACTTCGATCATGTCACTTCCTTATGACTTGTTGTTCAACTGCTTTGCACGTGTCTCTAGATTGTACTATCCAACTCTCTCCCTCGTTTCCAAAACTTTCCGATCCATTGTTTATTCATCGGAGCTTTACGAGACCCGATCACGCTTAAGCCGTACGGAGAAGTGTCTCTATCTTTGCTTACACTTCCCTTCCGACACTAACACTTATTGGGTCACTCTGTACCGGAAACCTAATGGAAACGTAGCTGACAAGTCAAGTGGCTATCTTCTGGTCCAGGTTCCATCTCCCAATTGTTTGCTTCCTGCGCAATCGTCGAGTGTCATAGCCGTTGGTTCTAATATCTACAAAATCGGCGGCGCTAAGTCTTATAGACACAAATTCTGGAAGACGCGCTATTCTTCTTCTGTCTCAGTCCTGGATTGTCGGAGTCACAGGTGGCGTCATGCTCCAGGTATGCGAGTGGACCGGAGCTCTTCCTCCACAGTATGCGAAGTTGATGGGAAGATATATGTAGCAGGAGGCTGTAAAGACGACATATGTTCCTTGTACTGGATGGAAGTGTTTGATCCAAAGACTCAAACTTGGGGCACTTTCAAGAACCCTTCCATCGAGTATCAAGATGATATGGGACCTGGACGTGTAGTCAAAAGCTTAGGCCTTGATGGAAAATTATACATGTTTGGAAGTGAGTTTGTGGATTACAATTTTGAGGAAGATAGATGGGACTGTATAGACCGAGTGGATGAGTATAATCTGTATCGTGCAATAGACTCCATGTCTCGCATAAACTCTAGTTCTTGCGTGGTAGACAACGTCTTGTTCATTTGGTCTAAGGGAGTTTTCAACTGGTATGACTTTAAGGTAAGTTTATGGAAGGAATTGCATGGTGTTGAAGGATTGCCTGATTTACGAGACCGTGAGTATGTTAAAATGGTGGATCTTGGTGGAAAGATAGCAGTTTTATGGGAAGAGAGTCTGACCGATAAGGAAATTCATAGGATTTGGTGTGCTGAGATTAGCCTTGAAAGACGCGAGGGCGATGAGATTTGGGGGAAGGTTGAGTGGTTTGATCATGTGCTTAGTGTCCACTCGTCTTGTTCCTTGCTCTATGCAGATGCTATTTCCGCTGTTGTTTGATGTAATGGGCTACTAATGAGATTAGGCTTGAACGGCTTATGCGGATAGTTTCATTTTGTTTTGAATATTTGCTATTTCTTTTTGTGTATTTCTTTTCTTTTAGTATATGACTATGATGAAGGATTTTTCATGGTATTTTAGTGAAATGCAATTTTGCATTGTTTAAAACTTCTAAACATATGCGTTTACTTAGACGAGCTAGCTTATTTTGACTAAATGTCCTTTGATAACACTTTTGTTGTGTTGCATAAATTAAAGGGTACGGTTCTTGTTACATGATTCTCCAGAATAACTAAACAAGACAACATGGTTAAGTGTTAGTGAGTCACTTAGTCTATAGTATAGTCCATTAGACATTGTCTTGTAGCGAACCAACAAAGAAATTGCCACTAAAACCATTTGAAGATCCTCTATTTCATTACCAAAAGTATGCTTTTTAACTCGTTTAAATAACACCATAACTACAAAACTACAAATACAAGTAAAAAGTTCGAAAATCCAATTAAATTTTTTCACAAATAAAGAAAGCCCATCACGGATCTTCTATAATCTATAGCAGTGGATAAAAGCCCAAGCTTTGGTTTTTAAGCACCCGACCCGAACCGACCCAACCCGGCGCCTATTTAAGTCACTACCGAAATGTTGCAGCACATTCCCCACACAACAATGTCGTCCAGAACAAGATTTTCCGCCGCCACGAACGCCTTGCGTAAGAAGAAACCGTCTCCGTCTCCGGAGACAGAACCTACCTCGATGCTTTTATCACTTCCTTACGATCTCCTATTACATTGCTTAGCACGAGTTTCCAAATTACATTACCCAACTCTCTCTCTCGTCTCCAAAACATTCAAATCCGTCATCGCTTCACCGGAGCTTTACGAGACACGTTCACTCATAAATCGTACAGAGAGTTGTCTCTATCTCTGCTTACGTTTCCCTTTAGACCCAAACACATATTGGTTCACTCTCTGTCGAACACCAAACCGTGGCAACCTTTTAGTCCCAATCCCATCTCCACATTTGCTTCCTACAGAATCTTCGTGTCTTGTCGCTATTGGTTCGGAAATATACAAACTTGGTGGTGATAGAGTCTCTTCTTGTAGAGTCTCTGTTCTTGATTGTAAGTCGAATAAGTGGCGTCAAGCTCCAAGTATGCGAGTGGACCGGAGTTATTCTTCGACAGCGAGCTCACTTGATGGGAAGATATATGTAGCAGGAGGTTGTGAAGATGTCAATTTCTCTAATTGGGTCGAAGTTTTTGATCCAAAGACTCAAACTTGGGAGTCTGTGATGAATCCTGGTATCGATAAACGCAATGGCGGTGAGATCAAAAGTTTAGGACTTGATGGGAAATTTTATCTGTTTGGGGATGATGAGTTTGTGGTTTATGATCCTAAGGAAGGTAGATGGGACACGATAGGATTGGATAGTGATATGGCTTGTGCAGTATCCTTTAGTGACAGTGTGGTAGATGAAGTTTTGTTCTTTTGGGATGATGGAGTGTTTAAATGGTATGATTCTAAGGCAAGGTTATGGAAGAAACTGAATGGTGTTGAAGGATTGCCTGATTTTTGTCATTGTTTAATGGTGGATGTTGGTGGGAAGATGATGGTTTTGTGGGATGAGTTTGTGTATTATTCCACTAGACTTCAGGAGAATGTGATTTGGTGTGCGGAGATTTCGCTTGAAAGAAGAGGTGATGGAGATGAGATTTGGGGGAAAGTTGAGTGGTTTGATGCTGTGCTTCCAGTCCATAAATCTTGTCACTTGGTGTATGCGGCTGGTCTCTCTGCTACTCTTTGATGGAAGATATGGCTTAAATGGTTAATGTGGGTAGTGTCATTTTGTTTCTATTAGTATGTGACTATGATGAATGTTTGGTTTATGTTTTTAGAGAACGCAATTGGCAATTTTTCACTTCCATGCATATGCTCTCACACAATGTCTTTGAAAACACCTTTTTCTGTTGCATAAATTATAAGATACGGTTCTCTTTACATTCATGAGAAAAGCTAAAACAAGATAAACTGTTAGTGTTTGTCTGTCTATTGTACATTAGGTTGGGTTTTCTCATTGATGCGATGATCAAAGTTGCAGAAACAAGTGGGGTTTTGCTGTTACGGTAAAGCTTATTTGAGGATCCTCTGTTTCATTTTCAAATGGTATTAGCTAATTTGAAATGATACGAGTAATGTAGACGGTTATAATTGGTCTCAGTGTCGTTATCACCAGCGGGGGCATAAATGCCAAGACGCAAGAGAAGACGACATTAGTAGTCAGTCCTTTGGGCATTAACAGAAACACTTTAATTTTTTAACAACTCTGTTTGAAAATGTAAATGAAGAATGTAATAGATGATGAAGCTACCAACATTAAAAATTTGATCACTTTAATTTGGATTAGCGGTTGTTCTTAGCGCCCTAAGATACCGGACTG
The DNA here is from genome assembly GCA_019202795.1 of Arabidopsis thaliana x Arabidopsis arenosa. Taxonomy (NCBI): domain Eukaryota; kingdom Viridiplantae; phylum Streptophyta; class Magnoliopsida; order Brassicales; family Brassicaceae; genus Arabidopsis; species Arabidopsis thaliana x Arabidopsis arenosa. Next base: position 1,974,314 of record CM032919.1, on the reverse strand, counting down.
TGTCATCTCATTGACGGTGATCAAATCGTTTGACGGTGATTCGTCATCTCTCATGTGCACTACAAATGTGGGTTGTTTTGGTGACTGAAGATCTGATGTTGTGGTGAGCATAGACAGCAACTCAAGTGTGTTGGGTCTGTCTGCAGGTTGGTGCTGAACACAGAGCAGACCAATCTGAACACATCTTCCAACTTCAGCCGGGTGACAAGAATCAGCAAGAACTTGGTCCAAAAGATCAACTCCTCCATTTTCACACCAAGACTCCCACGCCTATTGTGGTTTCAAAATAAGAGCAGGAAACGTTAAAAAACTTAGTAGTAAAATCTCTGCACTTGGTAAAGAATTTTAGAAACGTTTTTACTTACATAGGCAAGAAGGGTTTTTCCTTCTTCGCCATAGCTGAATTTTGAAATCTTCTCTCCGCTTATGATTTCTAACAGCAAAACTCCGAAGCTGTAGATGTCGGACTTCTCAGAGAACATCCCAGTCCAAGCATACTCAGGAGCCATATATCCTCTGCACATATCAAGTAGTTTCCCTCCAGATTCAATGTACCATTATAATTATGAAACCTAGTTAAGCATGTATATGAAGACAGATACTTACAGCGTTCCAACAACCCTGCAAGTGTTTTCTTGATATTGGGTTCCTTGATATATCCGACCCAACCCAAAATCTGATATTGGTGATTAAAAGAACTCTTTTACTGTAAGTCTATCTAGTGCAGTAGGTTTGATGTAGTGGAAGAACTCCTTTTTCTTTTACTTTAGTTTATCTATAAATCGTAACAAATGTAGCAGAAAGCAAACGCAGATATCATAAAGTCAACAGAGTTTTACCATTATGTTCCACTCTGTATCTCCAGAAACCAAACGCAGCAGAACTCAATATCACAAAAAGAGAGAAGCTAACAATACTAGCAGCAATGGTCTTCTTGCGGTTATGTCCATCTGAGATTTATAAGCGAAAGAAAAATAAAAGCCATGCTACTACTAAAGAGAACACTATCATTGGAGTGGAAGATAAGGCTGTAATTGACGAAATGTTTTGCCACACCTAGTTCAGAATGTGCAAGACGAATGGAAAGAAGTTCTCCTCCGGCAGAAAATTGCACTGTGTCCATTAGGTCCTGGTTCCACACTAAGCACCCTATTCCATGAATATAAGCAAAGGCCAAGCATGAACAATTGTGGAGGCAATTTTGGTAACATTCTTCAGTATCCACTGAATCTGTAAATTCGTAAAAGTCTGGAGGCTTTATGTTGGCAACAGGATGGAAGACGTCTTTGCTAGTGGAGTTTCCTTGACAATGTAATTCAGTACGCCTCACACAACCACTAGTCCAGTTTCCTCTTTTCCACTCCTCAATGGATTTAGGAACAAACCCTTTGAAGCATTTACACTTTGGAGGTACTGACGCAACACACAGCCCGAATGGTCCACATACACCGTAAATATCGCATGAATTGGCCGGTACTTCAAAGTAAAGTTCCCAGTCCTTTCCATTATGCCGAAACATCTTAATTGATCCCTCTGATGTTAAAATTAATCGTGTAAGTCTGTAGTTTCTTTGAAAATAAGACAAGTATCCTGACCCGTTTACATCCTGGTAAAGGAGGAATGGATCTGTGAATGATCCATCCATTAGAGATAGGCCAGTGAACCTTGTTTTAGCCCATGGACTGCTTCTCCAGTAAGGCATCGAGCCTCTCATAATAAACCCCTGTGATGGCACCTGCGGTGTAATCTGACCCACAAAGTCGCCAGCTGATGGATCAGTGTAACTTTTCCAAGAAGTCAACACCCGCTTCTCATTGGTGGCGAGGTTATACATCAGGGATGAGGAATGTAGCATAATATCACTAAGATGCTCAAAGCTTTGCCATAGTGTTATTTTCAGGTCCTTCTCAACTCGTTGAGCCCATAACCAATGAAAACAAAATATGCATCACCACTCTGATTCATTTAAAATACGAGAATAAGTACCACTTACCTTTCACAGTCTGATCCCAATACAATTTATCTGGTTTTAAATATCACTGTGTCCAAGACACCAGAGTCCTGGCCACCAGGTCCTGGTCATTGACCGAAACCACTGTGTTTCAAGAAACCAAATCTCACTCGGGCGCTGTCAAAAAAAAAAAAAAAAAAAAAGTCTCACTCAGGCATTTTATCAAACATCTCGCAGACATGTTTCATAAAACCTCAACCCCCATGAATCTCATTTCCTCCTACCAATGACACTCTCGTCTCCACACACTTTTCAACAGCTACCTGAAGTTATCAATAACAGGCAGGCTCTGCATCGTTAATGAGTCTCAGAGAGAAGTGACCAAAAGTGCTTCCATCAACAATTTGTAAAATGAGAAGAATATGTATGTACGTATAAAGTTGTATAATGCTGAAAATGCACGAAAACAATAATATTAACAAATCAACTATCTAAGAAAAATTAATCAAGCTTATATTATTGATCTGATACTCTTTCTCTGCACCGCTTTAAAAGTCCGGTGGGAGTTTAAAGCAGTGGTGTGTGTCAATGTCAAGCCGCAAAGAAGACGACATTAAGTAAGGCCTAAAGGCGAAGATTCAACAATATATAGTCCTTTAGGCATTAACAGTAACAAAAGAAAAGTAAAACGCTAACTAAAACACTTTATTTGAAATGAATTAATATGAAGTTGAAGTTACCAACATTGGAAATTTTATCAGTTAAGTTGAGATGAGATAACGTGTCATCATTCTTATCGCCCAAGCACCACAGATTGTGTCACCTCATTGACGGTAATCAAATCACTAGTGCGGGATTCGTCATTGCTAGTATGCACTGCAAATGTGGGTTCTTTTGGTGTTGGAAGATCTGATGTTGTGGTGAGCATAGTCAACAACTCAAGTGTGTTGGGTCTCTCTACAGGTTGGTGTTGAACACAAAGCAGACCAATTTGAACACACCTTCCAACTTCAGATGGGTGACATGAATCAGCAACATCTTTATCCAAAAAATCAACTCCTCCATTTTGGCACCATGATTCCCACGCCTGTTGTGGATTCAGAACAAGAAAATATAAGAACAAGAAACATTTTTAAAAAGGTAGTGAAATCTCTGCATAAGTCCGGGATTCTAAACCTAAAGTTTTACTCACATATGCAAGAAGGCTTTTGCACTCTTTATCATAACTGAATCTTGAGATCTTCTCTCCGCTGATAACTTCTAACAAAAGAACTCCAAAGCTGTAGGTGTCAGACTTCTCAGAGAAAACTCCAGTCCATGCATACTCAGGAGACATATATCCTCTACACATATATTAAATAGTTTCCCGAGTTAATATATCATTATAACTATGAATCCTACTTAAGCATGTTTTCAAAAATGGTTCTTACAGAGTTCCTACAATCCTGCGAGTGTTGTCCTGATATTTGGTTCCTTCATACATCCGAGCCAATCCAAAATCTGATATTTTCGGGTTCATTTTTTCGTCAAGAAGAATATTGCTAACCTTCACATCTCGGTGAATTACTCTGAGGCGTGAGTCACGGTGAAGGTAAAGAAGTCCACGCGCAATCCCTTGAATAATACTGAATCTCTTAGGCCAATCAATCTCAAGCCTTTTTCTTGAATCTATAGATTGTAAAAACTATCAAAAAACAGTTCTATAGAGAAAAGCTGCTAATAGAAAAGGAAAAAGAACCCACCAAAGATAAAAGTATCAAGGCTTTTGTTCACCATGAACTCATAAATCAATAGCCGCTCTTCTCCTTCAATGCAACATCCTAAAATCCGAACCAAGTTTATGTGTTGTAACTTGGAGATGAGTACTATTTCATTCATGAACTCCTCTTTGCCCTGTCCAGAGCTGCTAGAAAGACGTTTTACAGCAATTTCTTTCCCATCTTGTAGCTTTCCCTGAGACAGATTGCAGAAGGTAAAGAAATTGCTATAAATTTCTTGAGATAAAATGAATAAGAGAATAAAAATTATCTGACCTTGTAAACTGGACCAAATCCACCTTGTCCGAGTTTGTTTACGAGACTGAAATTATTAGTGGCAATTTCAATGGTCTTCATCTCAAAGAAATATAAACCTGAGACATCTTCTGATTTCAAATCATTCCTCCATGCACCTTGTAAAGAAACCTTCGATGCAATTGCTGAAATTAGAGTTTCAAGAATTCATATGTTAATGCTTAACATTTAGGTATTTAACCATCAAGCAAAAGCTCAAAGTGAGCATACTATTATAACAGTATGCAAACAAATAAATAGATAACAACAAGAGCTTGATATAGAGATAGTAAAGTCATCAATGTGTTACCATTATGTTTCAATCTGTATCTCCAAAAACCAAACGCAGCAGAAGCCAATGTCACAAAAAGAGAAATGCTAACAATACTAGCAGTAATGGTCTTCTTGTGCTTGTTTCCACCTGAGATATATAAGACAAAATAAACAAATAAGCCATGCTGATCAGTGAAAATGAAGTAAAAGTTGTAAATGACAAAGAACTTTGATGTTATTTTTGTATGGCATACCCATTTCAGAACTTGCAAGACGTATAGAAAGAAGCTCTCCTCCCACAGAGAATTGCATTACATCCATTAGCTCCTGGTTCCAGATTAGGCACCCTATTCCATTAATATAAGCAAAGGCCAAGCAAGAACAATTGTGGAGGCAACTTTGGTAGCATTCTTCTGCACTCCCGGAGGACACAAATTCGTAAAAGTCTGGAGGTTTTATGTTGGCAACAGGATGGAAGACGTTTACATGTTTCCCAGTAGAGTTTCCTTGACAATGTAGTTCAGTACGCCTCACACAACCACCAGTCCAATTTCCTCTTTTCCATTCCTCACTGAATTGTGGTACAAAACCTTTAAAGCATTTACACTTTGGAGGAATGGACATTACACACAATCCAAAAGGTCCACATGCACCGTAAAAGTCACATGTGTTAGCTGGAACATCAATGTTTAATACCCAGTCCGTGCCATTATGATGAGTAACCTTCAGTGACCCCTCTGATGTTAATACTAAAAATGAACGTTTGAAGTTTCTTTGTAAATGAGAGAAGTATACTGACCCGTTTGCATCCTGCTGAACGCTAAATGGATGTGTGTATGATTCATCCGTTAGTGGTACGCCAGTAAACCTTGTTTTAGCCCATGGACCGCTTCTCCAATAAGGCTTCGAGCCTCTCATAATAAACCCTTGTGGTGGCACTTGCGTTGTAATATGATCTACAAACTCACCAGGCGATGGATCGGTGTAACTTTTCCAAGAAGACAATACCCGCTTCTCACCAGTGGCGGGGTTATACATCAGGGAGGAGTAAGGTAGCATAGTATTACCAAGATTCTCAAAGCTTTGCCATAGAGTTATTCCCGAAACTTTTTCTATAACTAAAAGATTGCCGCTGTCTGAAAGCTCTGCACGAGACCCATTAGATGCAAAAGTTTCTCCAATGGACCAGACAATGCCATGTTTGCCATCAAATAAGAGAAGACTTCCACTGCTACTGATAGCTAGATTCGCCGTGGAGTCTGTAACAGGATTTTCTCTATTGGCCACCCACACAACCGTCCGAGGAATGATACCCTTGAACCAGATTCCAACATACAAATTCTGAGAGTTATTAGGACTGAAAAACCCCAGTTCAAAAACTCCATTAGGGGAGCTGAGAGTTTGTCCAATTGACAAAGGACTTGTTGGCGTTATAGCTGCATAGCTAAAACTTAAGAGCAAGGTAAACAAGAGAAAGCAAGCAAACCTCGTCATCCCCAATGTCCAAGAACAACCTCCTCAGATTATTGTAGGAAGAGAACATGTATACTATATACAAGAGAAAAGTAAGCATATAAAACAAAGTCAAGTGCTTAATAGAAAATGAAACCACCTCTAACCAATGTTGACTACAAAGCACCCATTTTCCAAGATTATGTATTACTTTATTCACGATCAACTTAAAACCTAGTTTTATAATACAGATTCTAGAAAAGTGAAATGCTTTTGTTTACTCAATCAACCATGCAACGGTTGACCTATTATTACTTTCAGGTCCTTCTCAACTCATTGAGCTCACAACCAATGAAAAATAGGCATCACCACTACCATTCATTTTCAAAAACGAGAATTGTACCACTGACCTTTTTTGACCCCAATACAACGTATCTGCCATCTGGTATTCCACGATACAACGGTCCTGGCTTGGCCACCAGGTCTTGGTCACCTGCGTAAGCACAGGGATGCAAAGCACCAATTATCTGGCTTTTCAACCCTTTGTCCGGCATACAGTTATGAATTCCGTCAATCATCGAACCCCATGAATAACATTCCACCAAAGAGTTGTCTAGCAAATTCCAAAGGCACACAAGAGATCCCTAATCACCTTGTCAATACTCAAAGAAACAATGGTGATAAACCAATCTTCACATTCTGCAAACCATCCTCGGCAATCCAATCTATCTCTATACCCAGAAACAAGTGTGTTTCAGGAAACCAAGTCTCACTCAGGCATTTTATCGAACACCTTGCATGCTTTCTACATCTGCTAACACATCTTCCACAAACTCTCAAACCCAGACATGGGGGTCCAAACCCGAAGACAAGAACCAACACTTCAATAACTTCCCATGAATCTCCATATTCATAAATTACGAAACATCAAGCTTTTACATTGAGAAATTAGAGCTTCAAGGGCTCAAGTCTGTTGTAGAGAAGTGACCAAAGCAACATCATTTAATAAATCTGAAAATATTTAACACATACTGTATATAACTATATATGTATAATGCAGAAAATGTACAAGAACTGTTTTCATTTAACAATATTAACAAATGGCTAAATAATCAATTAAGAAATATTAAATCATCGTTTGAACGAAAAATCTCTTAAGCTTATAGTACTAATCTCATGCTGTGTTCGTATTTGTCCAGGTCCTGGAGGAAGTTCCACTGATGATAAAGAAACAAGCTTTTTCTCCGATTCTCCTTCTCCAAACCTAGAACGATGATTCGAATTTGAAGTCTCAGCTGCTTCGTGTTGAGATTCAGGATCCCATGAATCGAAATCAGAGTTTCTCGGAGACATCGAATTCGCAAAGCTTTCGTCGACGCTTCTGCTTCGTTTGTGAGGGGCATTGCGGAGAAGATGAATCGGTGAAGAACCATGTGTTGGTGTTGTTGGTCGGCTAGAGAAAGGTGTTGTTGATTCTGAAGTTCTTCCATGTTTGATCTGTTTCTTTGCTGTGTGATGCCAACTCTTTAACGTTGTTGCTACTCTCTCGTTGAACACTGTAGGCTTCATCTTTGAACCCATCTTCACCAAAATTCAAAAATGTCAGATTTTGAAATTGAAAAGTTACAATCTTTATGTGTTTTTCTTCACCAAAAGTTTATCAAGATTAAAAAAAACAGATTTTGAAATTGGAAAGTTACAATCTTTATGTGTTTTTGTGTGTGGGTCTTACTTGAGTAACAAGAGCATATAGAGGAAGAGTAACGTAGCTGCAAAGAATCTGGACTATAAGTCTGCAAGATCATGAAAAGGTTGGGACTTTGTTAGTTTTTAAGGGATGATTTCTCAGTTTCTATGATTGGTTGTTACTTACCCGATTGAGATTCTGATGATCACATCTACTCTGCTTTCATGGAAACAGTTCTTTAGACCGAATTCATACTGAAGAAAATAGCAAATGGTTTTGATGAAATGATGATTGAATTGGTAATATTACGTTTTAAGTCTGTGGAGAACGCAGAATTGCTTGCTTACCGTACTCCAGACAAAGAAAGCGAGTTGAAACGCGTTCTACAGATGGCCAAAAGAAATGGTTAAATTTCAGGCGCATTTCGCAGTTGTTGTAATGAGAGAAAGCAGAAAGTAAAGATGAATGTATACCGTGAAGAGGACTAAGTGAATGAAGAAGAGAATGAAACGTGGACGACCGAACCAGAAGAAATGATCACTGGGCTGAACTAGCGGTGTGCCTTTCACTACGTCGCCTTTCTCTTGGATTCGTAGTCCCAGTTTTGTTATTATCACTTGAAGTTTTGTACCAACAACAAGAATCACCTGTAGTTTTGTTTATACATTCGTTCTTGTTACAGAGTCGAAACCGAAACCAACATCAATGTTACTTCTGAAGGTTTTGTTGGTTACTACAAAGGGAATGAACGGTGTGCTTACAACAAAGGGAATGAAATTATACATGTAATATAAACAGGTTCATTGTCATCAGCGCGAGCATAATTGCCAAGACGCAAGAGAAGACGACATTAGTTGTCCTTTGGGCATTAACAGAAACACTTTACTTGATAATGTAAACGAAGAATGTAATATATGAAGTTACCAACATTGAAAATTTAATCACGTTAATTTAGATAAGCAGCCTTATTAACGCCCGATGATAACAGATTGTGTTATCTCATTGATAGTAAACAAATCCTTAACCTGGGATTCGTTTTCTCTCACAACAAATGTGGGTTGTTCTGGTGGAGGAAGATCTGATGCTGTGGTGAGCATAGACAGCAACTCAAGTGTGTTTGGTCTGTCTGCAGGTTGGTGTTGTACACAGAGCAAGCCGATCTGAACACACCTTCCAACTTCGGCTGGGTGAGAAGAATCAGCAAGAGCTTGATCAAGAAGATCAACTCCTCCATTTTCAGACCAAGACTCCCACGCCTATTGTGGTCTCAAAACAAGCGAATAAAAGAGCAGGAAACGTTTAAAACGGATAGTGAAATCTCTGCACTTGAAGGGGAATCAAATACAAGATTCTAGAATAGTTAAACTTACATATGCAAGAAGGGTTTTCCCTTCTTCGCCATAGCTGAATCTTGAGATCTTCTCTCCGCTTATGATTTCTAACAGCAGAACTCCGAAGCTGTAGATGTCCGATTTCTCAGAGAACATCCCAGTCCATGCATACTCAGGAGCCATATATCCTCTGCACATATACCCAACAGTTTCACCCAAATTCAGTATATGATTATAACTATGAAATCTAGGTAAGCATGTTTTTAGAAGACATATTCTTACAGCGTTCCAACAACCCTGTGAGTGTTGTCCTGATATTGGGTTCCCTGAAACATCCGAGCCAATCCAAAATCCGATATCTTTGGGATCATTTTCTTGTCCAGAAGAATGTTGCTGACCTTCAGGTCTCTGTGAATTACCCTGAGGCGTGAGTCACGGTGGAGATAGAGAAGTCCACGTGCAATACCTTGAATGATATCAAATCTCTTTGGCCAATCAATCTCAACTTTTTTTCTTGAATCTACACAACAATGCAGTGTATACCCTTTCAATTAAGTAGTTCCACATAGAGAAAAAAAGCTGCTAACAGAAAATGAAAGAGGCAAGAAGGGACCAACCAAAGAGAAAGGTATCAAGGCTTTTGTTCACCATAAACTCATAAATCAATAGCTTCTCTTCTTCTTCAATGCAACATCCCAAAACCCGGACTAAGTTTCTGTGTTGGAGTTTTGAGATGAGTACAATTTCATTCATGAACTCCTCTTTCCCCTGTCCAGAGCTGCTAGAAAGCCGTTTTACCGCGATTTCTTTCCCATCTTGCATCTTTCCCTGAAAACAGATTCCAGAAAGTCATCTCGGGAGAATTAAACAGCGAATAGAAAAGAGCAAAGCGGGATAAATTCTCTGACCTTATAAACTGAACCAAATCCACCTTGTCCAAGTTTGTTTGATAAACTGAAATTATTGGTGGCGTTTTGAATGGTATTCATATCAAAGAAATCTAAACCGGGTACATCTTGTGGCTTGAGATCATTCCTCCATGCATCCTTTGATATATGAGCTGAAATTTGAGTTAGAATTCGTGTGTTAGTGGTAACCTAGCCAAGGTACCAAAAAGAACATATGCGTGAATCTAATTAGTGTAGTAAGTTTGATGTAGTGGAAGAACTCGTTTTTCTATTATGTTAGTTATCTATAAATAGTAACAAATGTAGCAGAGCCTACGGTCTTTGGCCTTTGTTATCTGATCATTTTGTTCGGAATCAAATGAAGAGATGAACAACAAGAGCTTGATAGATAGAAAGTCATAAGCGTTTTACCGTTATGTTCCACTCTATATCTCCAGAAACCAAACGCAGCAGAACTCAATATCACAAAAAGAGAAAGGCTCACAATACTAGCAACAATGATCTTCTTGCGCTTATTTCCACCTGAGATAAAAACAATCAATGTTTTTGAAGTTAAAGATGTAAATGACGGACGTTTTTGCCGTACCTAGTTCAGAACGTGCAAGACGAACAGAAAGAAGTTCCCCTCCTGCAGAAAATTGCACTGCATCCATTAGCTCCTGGTTCCACACAACCCTATTCCATGAATATAAGCAAAGGCCAAGCAAGAACAATTGTGGAGGCAACTTTGGTGGCATTCGTCAGCATCCACAGAACTAGAAAATTCATAAAAGTCTGGAGGCTTTATGTTGGCACTTTGATGAAAGACATCTGCATCTTCGCCAGTAGAGTTTCCTAGACAATCTAGTTCGGTACGCCTCACACAACCACTAGTCCAGTTTCCTCTTTTCCACTCCTCAATGGATTTTGCTACAAACCCTTTGAAGCATTTACACTTTGGAGGAACTGACACAACACACAACCCAAATGGTCCACACGCACTATAGAAATCACATGAATTGGCTGGAACCTCAGTGTACAATTCCCAGTTCATTCCCGTATGCTGAAATCTCTTCAATAATCCCTCTGGTGTTAAAGTTATTCGTGAAAGATTGTAAGTTCTTTGAAAATAAGAAAAGGATCCTGACCCGTTTACATCCTGGTGTAGGCTGTATGGATCTGTGAATGATCCCTCCATTAGAGGTAGACCAGTGAACCTTGTTTTAGCCCATGGACCGGTTCTATAATAAGGTTTCGAGCCTCTCATAATAAACCCTTGTGATGGCACTTGTGGCGTAATTTGAGCCACAAAGTCGCCAGGCGATGGATCAGTGTAACTTTTCCAAGAAGTCAACACCCGCTTCTCACCGGTGGCGAGGTTATACGTCAGGGATGAGGAATGTAGCAGAGTATCACTAAGATGATCAAAGCTTTGCCATATAAATGTTCTCGAAACATTATCTATGACAATAAGATTTCCACTGTCTGAAAGCTCTGCACGACACCCGCTAGAGGCAAAAGTTACTGCACTGGACCAGACAACGCCATGTTTGCCGTTATATAACAGAAGACTTCCATTGCTGCTGATTGCTAGATTTGCTGTGGAGTCTGTAACGGACTTCTCTCTATTGGCAACCCACACAACAGCCGGGGGAATGGTATCTTTGAACCAGATTCCAACATACTGATGCTGGGTGTTATTAGGACTGAAGAACCCCAATTCAAAAACTCCATTAGGAGAGCTGAGAGTTTGTCCTAATGACAAAGGATTCGTTGGCGTTATAGCTGCATAGCTTAAACTTAACTGCAAGGTAAAAAAGAGAAAACAAGCAAACCTCGTCATCCCCATGTGCGCTCTTCTGTCTCAAAGGACAATCTCCTGCAGATTATTGTAGCAAAAGAAAGTAAGCCAAGAAAACGAAGTCAAGTACTTGATTGAAATTTATTCTCAAGCACCTCTAACCAATGTTGACCACAGAGCACCCATTTTCCATGATTCTGCATTACTTTATTCATGATCAACTTAAACCTTGTTTTATAATACAGATCCAAGTAAAATGAAATACTTATGCTTTCAAGTTGGCTCCGAAGAATTCCAACCTTTTACCCAATCAACCATGCAACGTTTGACCTATTATTGAAACGTTATGTTATTTTCAGGTCCTTCTCAACTCGTTGAGCCCGTAACCAATGAAAAAATATATGCATTACCACTCTGATTCATTCAACATATGAGAATTGTACCATTTACCTTTCAGTCTTACGCCAATACTATGTATCTGGTTTTTAATATCATTGTGTCCTGGTCATTGACGTACACACAAGCATGCAAAGCATAAGTTAGAATTATCTTTCTACACATTCCACCAAAGAGCTGTGTAGCCATTTGCATCCCAACCAAATCCTTGAAGGCATTGACAAGACATCCCTAATCACCTTGTCAATACTCAAAGAAGAACAATGGTGATAAAACCAGGCTTCAGGTTCTACAAACCATGTCTAATGCCATCCGCGCCTATCCAATATATTTAGGAAACCAAGTCTCACTTAGACATTTTATCGAACACCTTGCATGCTTTCTACATCTGCTCACACATCTTCCACAAACTCTCAAACCCAGACATGGCGAACAAACCCGAAGACAAGAACCAACACTTCAACAACTTCCCATGAATCTCCATAGTCTAAAAATCCAAAACATCAGACTTTTACATTGAAAAATTAGCTTCAAGGGCTCAAGTCTCTTATAGAGAAGTGACCAAAGCAACATCATTTAATAAATCTGAAAATATTTAACAAATAATATGTATATTGTAGAAAATGTACAAGAACTGTTTCCAACTTTCCAGACAATATTAACACATAATTAACTAAATAATCAATTGAGAAAAATATTAAATCATCGTTTAAACGAAAAATCTCTTAAGCTTATAGTACTAATCTCATGCTGAGTTCGTATTTGTCCAGGTCCTGGAGGAAGTTCCACAGATGATAAAGAAACAAGCTTTTTCTCCGATTCTCCTTCTCCAAACCTAGAACGATGATTCGAATTTGAAGTCTCAGCTGCTTCGTGTTGAGATTCAGGATCCCATGAATCGAAATCAGAGTTTCTTGGAGACATCGAATTCGCAAAGCTTTCGTCGACGCTTCTGCTTCGTTTGTGAGGGGCATTGCGGAGAAGATGAATCGGTGAAGAACCATGTGTTGGTGTTGTTGGTCGGCTAGAGAAAGGTGTTGTTGATTCTGAAGTTCTTCCATGTTTGATCTGTTTCTTTGCTGTGTGATGCCAACTCTTTAATGCTGTTGCTACTCTCTCGTTGAACACTGTTGGTTTCATCTTTGAACCCATCTTCACCAAAATTGAATCAAAATTCAAAAATGTCAGATTTTGAAATTGAAAAGTTACAATCTTTATGTGTTTGTGTGTGTGTGTGTGTCATCTTTGAACCCATCTTCACCAAAAGTTCATCAAGAGATTTTGAAATTGAAAGTTACAATCTTTATGTGTGTTTTGTGTGTGGGTCTTACTTGAGTAACGAGAGCATATAGAGGAAGAGTAACGTAGCTGCAAAGAATCTGGACGATAAGTCTGCAAGGTCAAGAAAATGTTGGGACTTTGTTAGTTTTGAAGGGATGATTTTCTCAGTTTGTTTGAAGGGATTGTTTTTTTACTTACCCGATTGAGATTCTGATGATCACATCTACTCTGCTTTCATGGAAACAGTTCTTTAGACCGAATTCATACTGAAGAAAATAGCAAATGGTTTTGATGAAATGATGATTGAATTGGTAATATTACGTTTTAAGTCTGTGGAGAACGCAGAATTGCTTGCTTACCGTACTCCAGGCAAAGAAAGCGAGTTGAAACGCGTTCTGCAGATGGCGAAAAGAAATGGTTAAACTTAAGGCATTTTTTTGCGGAGAGAGAGCAGGAAGATTAGATGAATGTATACCGTGAAGAGGACTAAGTGAATGAGGAAGAGAATGAAACGTGGACGACCGAACCAGAAGAAATGATCACCGGGCTGAACTAGCGGTGTTCCTTTCACTACGTCTCCTTTCTCTTGGATTCGTAGTCCCAGTTTTGTTATTATCACTTGAAGTTTTGTCCCAACAATAAGAATCACCTGCAGTTTGTTTATGCATTCATATTCTTGTTACAGAGTCGAAACCGAAACAAAACATATATGTTTCTTTTAAAGGTTTTGTTTGTTGCTTACGACAAAGGGAATGAACGGTAACCAGAGGTATGAATTCAATCCTGCTCATAAGAAAAGCAGAGTAAATATATTAGTGGTGGTATGTTGAAGGCTTTTAAAGAGATATCGATGTAGCGATCTTTATAAATGAATGTACCGTTTGTGTTTGTCAGTAGGAATAACACGGCGATGAACCAGATCACAGGACTGAAGATATAAACACATTTGAAACATCAGATTAAGTAGTAATTAGTGAGCTGATGGAGTTTGTAATTGTAATTAGTTCCATACTTGATCTCGACAATGGTTTTGAAGTCTTCCTCTAATGATCTCTGAATATACTTTCGGAAATCGAATCTTGCGTCGCTCCCGGGAGCCAAATGGGCCTGAAATAGAAGAAAACGAAGAAGCATTCGCGCAATGCTGTAAGATCTTTGCCTTGAGAGATAAGTTTTTACACAACAGAAAAATTGAAGATCGAAAGATTGACTTATACCATGATGAAACCATGTCTCAGTGTTAAGTAATCAACTTTGGTTACAGATCTAAAGAACTGTCTGAAGAAACATACAATCCACAGCGTAATAGTCGATTTGCTCCAGAAATTTAGATGTCTACGCCCGAAAGATGTATCCCTCGCAAACCTAAACCTCTCGGGATCTACATTATTCGAAACATTCCTCGTTAACACTTCACACTCAAGTTTTATCAATTTCTCATTCCAAGTTTGTAACATATACCGTGTGAATACTGATATTCGATTGTCTTCGTCTCCTCTTCCCACCTCTTCCACCTTCTCATCTGCAGTAAGATAGATAAATCCAATCTTCAGCGAAACGAAGCAAAATCTCAACCGGTGTCACCACAATGTGGATGGATATAAAAGAACTTACCTTGGTCTTGCCCAAAGCATAAGTAACAATGCAGTAGATCACATGACAAACCGCAAGAACAAATATGAATATATGCAGCTGATGCATGCCATAAGCCGATACAAAAGCGACTTTTCCCTGGAAATAAACATTATAAAAGGGTCACACTAGTGGCTCTTACAAAGAAAGATTTCTATAGTTAGATAATTTACCTTCTCTGCACACTTGTCATAACCTTTGGTAGCCAAACTCCTTCGAGGAATAAGAGAATCAACTAACTGTAGAAGCTTTCGACGCGAGTTTTCTCCATCTTCTCCATCTTCCTTTGGGACATCTTTCTTACCGTACTTTCTCGCCTCTTCGGATGTACTACAAGGGTGCATCGATGCTGCGATGTTCTTAGGTATGCAAATATTTGAGATATATCCTTGTCCAATTGTTAGAAGTAGTGATATGAATCCCATCAGCATAAGCTCTGCAAATTAACATTTAATTAATGTTTAATTAACCAAAACTAAAGATGATTAAAAGAATTTTAAAAGTGTAAATTTGTTGCTTTTTATAATAAATTTTAAATAAATAATAAATTTACCTGCTTTCACCTTTTCAAGTGCTTCATATAGAGCTTTTTTGTTCTTGTTTTTAAACCACTGTACGAAGAAACACAAAAACAGAGTTTTGTTTAGTATTAGAAACAGAGGATATTACGAAACCGACACAAATACAAAAAAGAATTGTAAAACCCTTTTGGATTTGGCAGTTTCAAAACATAAACTGATGTATTTGTGAGATCAATCAAGTTCAATTTTTGGGAAGAACTAAACAGATACAGAAACAGAGAGCAAGAAACAGAGAATCTTGAAGGAGGAGAAGAAGTCAAGAAAGAGACTTACGGATCCAATTTTATGAATAAGTTTCTCAATAACAATCGAAATCAAAAGCAAGACGAAGCAAACCACCGCAACGGCCCATGTAGAAGTTTCCTCTAATGTCTTTTCTTTAACTTGATCCGCCATTAGAGCTCCACAAAACAATTCCAAGCAAAGAGCTTTCCTTTTGAAGTTTTCTCTCTTATTAAATAGTGTACTTTCCACAGAATTCTAAAGAAGAGATAAATAAATTTCTTTCTTTTTTTTTTTTTTTTTTTTTGCAATCATCGAATACGTATCTCTGTTCTTATATAAACAGAGAGACGAAGCTGAAAGAAGAAGACCGGCGAGTAGGCGAACCTTGAAATGTTCAAACTTTCAAAGTCAAAGACTTTGAAACCAATATATGAACTATTTTTTCTGAAAACATGCTGTGTGAACTGTTATGGACTTTGGTGAGTTTTTATTTATTTTATCGACGTATTTATTTAACTAATTATTTAACTAATTTAATATTTCTGTGTAACTTTTCCTCCTACATGATTCTTTATTTTTCATGGATGGCCATTAGAGCTCAAATATTTTTTATATGGTAATACTTTTTTCCTTTTTTATAATATTATATGTTAATATATTTTCTTCAAATAAAAGACTAAGTTTTATACCATTTTCATTTGTGACCGACGTTAGCGATAAATATGAGAAGCGAAAAAGACCGAAAGACTACAATATGAAAGAAAAAAAAATAGAATATAACAAGAAACAAGTAAACTAATTCGAACAAAACGGTAAAAATGGAGAGACGAAATGAAATCACCACCGAAAAAAAGACAAATGCAGAGCGCAACATATATAAACTCAAAATTGGCCCTAGCATTCGCGACCAAGATCAGTCCTCAAAACCTCACACCAACAGTACATGTATGCTAATATTTCCGTGTAAACTAATTACAAAATAGCGATATAAAAGAGTCGAATTGACTAAAAAACGATATTTGATGTCCTAACAGTCTTAAATAATTTATTTAATTTTTGTTCTAAACGCAAACAGACTCCTTGCATTCAGATTTGTAGTTTACAAAAATATTTTTTGAAAATTTGTAAATGTTTAATATTTAAGAAAGGTAATTTTTTTCTTAAATTTTGGTTTACATGCATACACGGAAACTCAGAAATGATAGTTTGAAACAATCCAGATCATAAGTAACATCATAAAATTAGAGTTTCAGATCGAGATACAGTAAAGCGAATCCTATATCCAATATTGGATCCCTATTCCCACACATTTTTCTCATTATAAATACAAAATCAATGAGCTGCCAGCTTTTATTTGTCAAAATCGTCAACGATATTTAAAGTCCAAGAGATACGATACAACCTATAATAGGTAAAGCAATTTTTTAATGTTTATTAGCAAAATTAATAATAAATCTGTATCATACAAAAGTCGTTTAGCCGTGTGTTTAAAAAAAAAAATTGGGTAACAAAAAAATAATTTGGTAAAAAGAAAATATTTGGTAGAAATATATGTTTTCATTCCACACATATTTCTATGATTGATTCAAATGTGTTCTTAAGAACTTGGTTTTATTCAAAAAAAGGTTTCAGCGTCTAAAGTCATCTTATGATTTTTGTCAATCACCCTCTTTAGTTTTCAATTCATTTTATTTGACTCAGCCGCAAGCTCTTCATAACAAATATTTAAAAATGTATTTCCATTTTCCAACTGATATATCGAAAGGATATTTTCAGATTAGCAATTCTTCATAAAGTTATAATAACGGTCGTGCTAACTAACAATTATTTGTAGATGTGATCGATGCCAAAAAAGTCGAGGCGATTAAATAACCATATAAAAAATTAAAACAACATTTGAATATTGGTTGGGTGCGTTAAAGAGATTGATAGCTACATCGAGTGTTGATTACATATTATTATATGACTATTTTGGCTATGCATCCAGTGAAGGTTGAATTAACTTTTAATTTAATAATACAACATAATTGCATCATTCGGGCAATTAGTTTATTTAGAGTAATTATATGAGGGAGTTAACTACTTCTAATGCTATAAAAAGTCATCACTTTCACATGATATTACTACTATATTTTACTATATGCATCCAGTGAAGGTTTAAGAACCAGCATTTTTTTATTATTATATTTTGGAAATTCTACCGAAAAGTTTTGGTGAAATATTTATAATTCATGTTTACTTAAATTTTGGCTTTATTATAAATATGGTGTTGTAGTTTGTATATAATGGTAAACAATTTGTAATTGGTGTCATAGTTTAAAACGGATTGGGACATATAACTAATCAAATCAAGTATTTATATATTTTGGCAAACCCTAGTCATAACATGGCTTGTAAACATGTGTCATAGCATTACATTTTCCAATGCAATGTAGACTTGGCTCTACAACGATTAATTTGCATTATAACAAACCTAAAACTAATATTGATACAACCATGCACATGGTACTATATATACGTTGGTACATCTACAATTTTATGCATTGACGTCTATAATGAATACTAATCTGGTAAGAAATTATTGTAACAAATGACAATACATACATGTCTACTACAAATGATGTATTGTCGTGATAACATTTATTAATGACGAAAAGCAATTCAATATGTGTATTACCCTCGGTCGTACTTACCTTACAAAACTCTAACATGCTTTAATCTCACCAGTCCTTGTGGGCTGTGATCTCAACGTCAATCTTACAAATTACAAACGTGCATGGTTAATTGGCTACTGCAAATCGCGAAAACAAAAAATGTTTCCTGCATACAATTTTTTTTTCCTTGAAGAGTGCAAACAAGCTCAATTGTAAATGAATCGTGTACTTTGTTACTTGTTATATTAGATGTTAAGACATTTGTTGTACTCACTTAACACTTTTTCATATCCTAGCTAATAGCTTTTGGTATTCTTTTTGGTTATCCATTTTTGTTTCCAATTGGCACCAATGTCCGGGTCAAGCCCTATTAATTAATCTAGAGGTGAGCAAGTCTTTCGACAAGAGCTTTTTGGCAGACCCACTTCGGATAAAAACATTTGGGTCAAAGCTCAAAAGTTCATGTGGCCACCACACACGCATTTGTTGAAATTGGAATCAAAAAGTGAAACCTCTTCGAGTTTATGCTATGAAACACAAATCATCAACCGCCTTAATTACCACCACCACCACCACACACGAGTTAATAAAAGAATTTAATTAGTTATCGATTTACGAAACCTCTTCGTTGTGTTCTTCCTTTTGAGAAAAATATATATATATATATATATATATATTTGATAATCACTCAAATGTATATAAGAAATTGAAAAATACAGTAGCTCAAAATATTGTTAAAATATATATATGATTGATGATAACACGATGTGATTACAATCAATTACAAAGCCAAATTAACAAATGAATATGGGGATGTAAAGTGTGTATACAAATAACCAAGGTACTCAAATGAGAAACATGTCAACACGATGAATATTGGGTGGGTTAATTGATTCATTTTCTACCAGTTTCACGATGGCAACCTTCGATCACTCCGCATCCTCTCCTGTAAGGATTTGCTGGTTTCTTCCAACAGGTGTGAGGGTGGGCTTTGTCACAATGTACAGCATGATCTCCAGTATTCATACTAGGATAAGTTATGTATCTTGTGGCCTCAACCTTGGTTCCTGCAAGGGCCAAGAACACTACGAGAGCAAGAGATAGGATAACTTTGATACTTTTAGACATCCCCATATTATTATTGTTCTTTTTTCGCGATAAATAAATAATAAATTTATAAAAAGAACTCCAATTAGGAGTTCAGTTTATGGTACTTATATATTTAATATTGTATCGGAAATTGGCTCTGTGGGATTATGAACAAGCGCTAGTTGGTGTTTATATAGTAGAGAACATATGATTTCAAACTTGATTATATTTGGATGATGATTAGTAACCACATATATTTTAGTAAATGAATGTTATTTTTAGTAGAAATAAAGATACTTCTGTTTAAAACAGAAAAGACAAAAAAATAGGTTTCTAGAAAACTATTTATAGAATTTGCATATGTTTGAAAGAAATTAATTTAGTTTAGGGATTTGTATCTTTATAAAATAACTATTTAGATTGACAATATGTCTCTAGTTTGACTAGCTTGGTTGTCGCTGCCTTAATCCATCATTCCTAAGACACCGATGGATGATGCATTGTAGATGCTGGGCTGTGCTTCACATTTGTTTGCTCGATGTCCTTAGCCTTTGTGGCTCTCGGAGCCATCATATCCAATCCTATACCCTTTTTTGCTCGTACCTTCTTCTCTTGCTCCCTTCCTTTGGATTACTTCATATATTGTTTTCTTATTTTATTTCATGTAAACTCTTTTCCATTTCAATAGAAGTTCTTTTATCAAAAATTCAAAATATATATGTGTGTGTTTCACTAGAAAATGTATTCTTTTGAAGTATGTTTAAATCCTCCTTTGCCGATATCTTTTGCAACTGCGGTATTTCTTTTTTAGTATTTACAAGAAGTAAATTTAGTAAAAGAAGTATTTTTTTATATATATAAAAAAAAAACAATCAGTCGTGGTTTTAAAACTAAATCGAAATTGTATGTTTAACGAGTTATGCTAGGTATTCCATTTGTATTCCTCTATTATGTGTAGTGTATATTTTCTAGTTGCATATTTTGTATTTCTTTGTTTTACTAAACAGTGTCATATTGTAAATTTACACTGTTTTGTAACATTTTGCTAGATGACCAAATATTGAATCCAAAACATACAAGAGTCTAGCGCTAGGATCTTGTTCAAAAAAAAAAAAAAAGGAACCTGTTTTATTTAAAAAAACTGAAAAACCAAACTGATACCAATATAAAGAAAAAATCAAAGTGGGCACAGAGGAATAACTTATCTGATTTTAAAATTTGCAATAACTAATATACAAGTTTTTTTTATTTATTTTCTTCTATAACATGTCATTTATCTATATCAAAATTAAATACTTTAATTTTCTCATTATCTATATATATATACTCATGCATGTTAGTCAAATTCACCAAACTTGAATATTATTGGTTATTTGTAAAGTTCTCTCTCAACTAATTAAGAATATGTCATCAATACATAACATATTAGAACAATGGTTTGCACAAATCTAGTAAACTGAATAAAATTGATCGTGTAATAGACCAACGTCTAGGCAGCCGTTTCAAAAAATTGCAACGTGTTTTACTAAGAGTTTTTGCTCTGTATGAGAATCTAGAACATGAAACAAACTATGTAATTTTAGTCTTGGGTTTACTTTTTTGAATACCATTCTAGTGATGATAATCGCTCAAATGTATGCAAGGAACTGAAGTAAAAAAATAGCTCGAAATCGGATAATAACTAAAGTATATTTATATATGATTGATCATAACATCATCTGGTTACATCAATTACAAAACCAATAATAGACTATATAAATAATCTCATTAAAAATGAATATGAGGATGTCAAGTGTGTATATAGATAATGTATTGATGTATATTTTATGCTTTTGGCGGGGTGGATCCACCACGGCAACGTTCGACTATTTCGCATCCTCTTTTGTAAGGATTTGCTTCTTTCTTCTTGCACGTGTTAGGGTGGGCTTTGTCACAATGTGTAGCATGATCTCCATGATTTATACTAGGATAAGTTATGTATCTTGTGGCCTCCACCTTGGTTGCTGCAAGGGCCAAGAACACGATGAGAGCAAGAGATAGACTAACCTTGATACTTTTAAACATCCCCATATTATTATTCTTCTTCTTCCACAATAAATAAATAATAAATTTATAAAAAGAACTCCGGTTAGGAATTCAGTTTGTATTATTTATATATTTAATATTGTATCAGAAATTGGCTCTATGGTATGAACAAGCGCTAGTTGATGTTTATATAGTAGAGAACAAATGGATTTTAAACTTAGTTATATTTGGATGATGATTAGTAACCACATAAATTTTAGTAAACGAATGTTGTTTTTAGAGAGTTCCACAATGTTTATATTGATGTTAATTACACGAACTATATTTGAACAAATACTCGTCGATTTAAAACAAAAAAATAAATTTTAAGGAAAAAGTTTCTAGAATTATAGTAAAAATTTGCGTACATATGAAAGAAATTTTTTTGCATTCAACATTTCCTACTACCCTACTGAAGCAAAAAGCTCCTCGATTGGAGTTTGTTCTTTAGCATACTTGAAGGGTTTTGGAGAGGTTCTTTTGTAAGAATGTACAGATACTTAAAAGGGTTAAAAACAAGCAACATCTTGCTAGATGACCAAATATTGAATCCAAAAATACAAGAGTCTAACAGTAGAATCTTCTTCTTCTTCTTCTTTTTTGCTAAATTGTAAATATTTCATAGATAATAAAAAACAGTTTAAGTTACAATTTAAAGATTAGAAACCTACGTACATGGTTCCATAGTAAAAAAGATAAAAACATGGAAGCAGAAGACAGTAATTAAACCAAACCGTCCTAGGGATGACTAATCATTGTATATTCCCATAAGACGCTAGGATCTTTGTTAGAACGAATTCATTTTTCTTATACATATTGAAAGAAAAATGTCCTTTGTCTATATCAAAATATACAATTGTTTCTAAATTTTTCTACAAGATGTCATTGATTTGTATCAAAATTATATACTTTAATTTTCTCATTACCCCAATATTCACTCATGTTAGTCAAAATCCTCCAAACTTGAATATTCTTGGTTATTTCTAAAGTTCTCTCTCATTTTAAGTCATACACTTGTTTACTGTTTTTTTTTTTTTGGCAGTTTTTTCTTACACTTAAAATTTGTCATAAATAAGTAATATTTTAGAACAGTGGTTTGCGCAAATTCTAATAAACTGAATACAATTGATCGTCTAATATAGACTAACTTCTAGGCATCCCGCATCCGTTTAAACAATCTTCAATATGTTTTACTTAAAAGTTTTTATTTTATATGAGAATTTAGAACATGAAACAAACTATGTATAGTTTTAGACTTGGGTTTACTTTTTTGAATTCCATCCTAGAGATGAATAATCATTGTATATTCCCATAATTCTTGACATGTATACTGTACCAAAAAGTATGATAATCGCTCAAATGTGTATAAGAAAGTGAATAATAGCTAGTAGCCTCGTAAGATTGTTAAAATATCGGATAATAACTGAAATATATTTATATATGATCGATCATAACATCTGGTTACAATCAATTACAAAGCCCAAAAAAGAGACTATAAATAATCTCATATAACGTATAAATATGAGGATGTATTGTGTGTGTATACAGATAACCAAGAGTGGTACTCGAATCAAAAGCCTGTCAACACATTCTTAATAAATAGGAAACTAGTATTGATGTATATTTTGTGCTCTTGGATTGGTTGGTTGATTCAACGCTTTGGGTTGTCTGGAGTTCCGCCACGGCAACGTAGGCTCTTTTCGCATCCTCTCCTGTAAGGATTCGCTTCTTGCTTCTTGCATGAGGCAGGGTTCGCTCGATCACAATTCCTACTGTGATCACCACGATAAAGATCACGGTAATCTATGACTTTTGCCTCAGTCTTGGTTGCTGCAAGAGCCAAGAACACTACCAGAGCGAGAGATAGAATAACCTTGACACTTTTAGACATCCCCATATTATTATTAACTTTTATATGTTGTTTTCCAAGTAGATTAAACAAATAAATAAATTTTAAAAGAAACCCCGATTAGGAGCTCAATTTATTTATTTATGTATTTAATTGTATTTGGAATTGGCTATGTGGGATTATGAAGAAACTCTTATTGGTGTTTATATAGTAGAGAAGAGATGGATTTCAAATGTTGTTATTTTTGGATTATGATTAGTTACCGCATAGTTTTTAGTAAACAATGATGGATGTTTTTAGTAAAAAAAATTGATAATGTTTTCTTAAAATTTAGGCTCCTCAGAATTTACAAAATGCTATCTTGCAGTGACTATAATTAGCTTCTTACCCTCAAAGATTGAAGCTTTAAATTTAGGCTAAAATAAGCCGAAGTCGAAATTACTATTCCAAGCGACTTAGTCATCGATAGAACGAGAATATAAGCAGAAGCCAAAAAGTAGTAATACAGTCTTGACACTTGACTAAGGATTGTGGTAATGGAGTTTTAACTGGTTTGCTTCGTCTTCGCATTTTCTCGAATCAGTTATGATGTAAATAAGGCCACTGTATCATGAGGCTGCAAAGATATAAGTGTATTGAAATATATATCCCATGTTCCAATCTAATGTTACATATTTCGAAGGATCTAAATATTTCTCTTAGAGATAAAATGACTAAAGTTTTGTGAAGACTGTGTATTTAGCAAACACACTTTTAAAACATGAAATTTGGAGAGCCTAGAATTAAAATTAAAAACCTAACAACAACAAATTTGAAGAGATGCGAGAAATGTCGGAATTTGAACGGATGACGAAAAAGATCATCTACAGCTTGAAAGAGAGATAGAGATCAAGCCTTCATGGTTATTTGGAGTTTTAAAACAGAGAAGCAGATATGAAAGTATGACACAGAGCTTCAACGAGTGATGGGAAGGTTGATGTAGCTCGAACATTGGCTGAGATGGAGTGTAGACTAAGGATCATGAATGTTGATGTAGCTCGAACATTAATGTGTGCATTGTTTTCTATAGTGTAGACTAAGGATCATACATTACATAGATAGAGCTAAGATTATTGCCACAGAACTCAACTGTCAAGGAAACTTACACACAGAGTTATACTCTTATGCATAAATCTACAATCCAAAGAGCGTACCGGCATTATAGTTCCGATGCTAATACTAAGCATATACTAGAGAAACAATATGACCCAAGTCAATGAAACTCGTACTAAAACTCGTACTTGAACCACATAACAACATAGAAACATAACCATTCTCGAATAAAAGTTGATAGCTGCAAATCTCTAACCTTAAACCAATGTAATTTTGTTTTTTAATCTGAATAAAACCTTTTATACCCAACCAAGATCATTAGAACAGAAGAGGTAGTATTGATTCAACGTTGGGTGAAAAGAGAACGACTTATGATTCCAGTAGCTTCAATGTAACGATCAAAGCATCTCGAAATACAGCTACTCTCACTCCCACCGAGGCTCGATCCTGGCTTCGTTATGCACTTATCAAAACATTTTACTCTCACAGTCTGCACAAGCACAACAACAAAAATCCAAACTTTAATACAACAACATTGAGAATCCATGGAAACAAGGTTGGTTCATAACCGAAAACTACTAAAATCACATTGGATTGGTCGAAAAAAAGTTAACTTTGTGTACAAAACAAGAGTCAAATTGGTCGAAGATTTCAAAGATTGAAACTTTAATTCAATCATTGGAGATATTTAAGAACTACTGATTCACAGACAATCTTGGAGATTGGTCGGCGATTTCAAAGATTGAAAGAGGAATTAGGAAAAAGATTTAGACCTCGATGAACTCTTCGGCGTAAGCTTGAGCGAGTTGTGTCTTGACCTGCTCCATGAGTACTTCGGGCGAAGGCGAAGCACCACCTCCCATCGGCGGCGAAGAGTATGAATCCATTTTTTTTCTCTCAAAGTCAAGTTTCTGCGATGAATAAAACCCTAAAACCTCTTCCACCTCCTAAAATAGCTTGGAGAACATCAACGGACTAGGTTTTGAGATATTGGGCCTTGAAGCCCTTTTTATTTAGTTTATTAATGGGCCTGCCACCAATAAACTTCAAGCATCGACATGACTCATTTTTGCCAAGAATGACGATAGGAGAGAACTTGAGAAACTCGCGAGCTTACTTCTTGGAAAAGCATTACAGATCTTTCACTAGGAAATTATTCATTTAGCCTTGTTCCTCTACCTTTCCCAGATATTTCAATCAAGAAATCATTCTATGTATCACTTCACTTTGGGGTATGAAGGAGTTGTATATCATAAGGAGTGGAATTATAATGATAGGTTATGATGGATGTTTAAAGCTCACTATGGTCTGATCGAAATGGTAATTGAGGCCATACCATAAAGAAAATGTAATCTATGCTTAAGCAACTATTAAACCATAGAAACTTATAGATAAAAGAGATAATTGGGTGAGAGACAACAGATCTGAATCAAATTAAATTTTCGGTATTATGCTTTGAAGGCCAAAGACAATGATAATTTTAGCTCCTTTTTCTGCCAAAAATAACCTTACGCGCCTCTCCATTTGTTGTTCACGAGATCAATATGTTGTGCATAGATGTCCAAAATCTTTTATAGATTTATGTATGTATCTTGTAAGTTGTCTTCTTCTTATGCATGCGTCGATTTAATATCCGATTAAAAAAGAGATATCTATTTTGTAAGCAGTAACCAATTCAGAGTTGCTTTCCCAGTTATTTACGGACAGAGAAGAATTTGATGGGATAGAGTTAACCAATACTTCAAACTCAACACGATTAGTGTTGATATTATGATGAATTTCTTTAAGTTCCGATGACAATTTAACAAAATCTGATGAAAATAGGATGATAATTCGACGAAATCTGGTTAATATTCGGTGATAATTCGAAGAAATCTGGTTAAAACTCGACGTAACCGGGTAAAAATCCATCGAAAATTCGAATTTTATGATTTCATGCAATGATTTTTAGGGTCCAATTACGATGCACTATTCACTTGTTCTGTTCAACGGGTTGGGATAGAGTGGTTGTAATAATGTTTGTAGCGTGCATATGAGTATACAAATGTTAATAACGCTCTATATACACGTTTATATGTATACAAATGTTAATAACGCGCGATATATGTGTTTACATATATATAAATGTTAATAACGCTCTATATATATATATATGTGTTTATATGCATACAAATGTTAATAATGTCTAATGTATATGTTTAAACATGTTTGCATGCATACAAATTTTAATAACGCTATATATATATATCTATTTACATGTATACATAGATCTAATAACTTAACACTATAATTATTTTTAGCGCTTTATATATGTGTTTACATGTATATTTTTATGCAGCACAGCTGCATGCTTATTATTGGGTGTCTATTCCATTAGGTTAGCAGCTTAAAATTTCAAATTTTCGCCCAACAAGTTGCGTTATAGATTCAAAATTAAGAGATTCGAAGACAGTCTGTCAGTTTGCATTTAATACAAGTCTCCTCCTTCTTTCTATTGCTGCGTAAATGTCACTTCTACAACAGAACATTTAATAACTGTCATTTCATTTTTTCTCTCCCCAAAAGTCAATAGCGCTATCACACGCGCATAGTCTCTGTAACTAACTGGTTTTCTTGTAATTCTTTTAAAAATGAGGGCTACTGATAAAGCCTGATTTTTTGTTTGTCTGAGACTAAATGACCTATTGCCGATAGGCTAATTATATGTCCCATTTTTACCTCTGCACAAATTCACTCTAGATAAAATCCAAAATAAAGGAAGAGACATAACATTATAACAACTGTCAAAGAACTCCAACCAACAATAAAGAAAGAAACTAGAAAAACAACAAATACTTAGAAGACAAAACAATGTTTTAATGGGATTTGAATAATAAAAATCTAAGCTTTGATGGCTTTATTATAGAACTTGGCCTTCTCTTGAGAAGTCTGGAAACGACCGTGTCCCCAATTGGAAGAAACGTCAACGAACTTAAGCTTGATCTCCTCCGTAGCAACCCTAGACGTCTGCTTCAACAAAGTCTGTCTTAAAGTCACCACACGTTTCTTAGGCCCCACGCAACCTCCCTTGATCATCAAATAATCTTCCTTCACTATCCCATAGTGTGGAAAACCTCCCATTGGTGTGATATCCTTCTCGGTTCTGTTGAAAAGAAAACAGAAAACAGCATATGAACACCATGACAAGTCCACTTCCTACACAGATGACTGAAACATTCCAAGATCGTTAGTTTTATTACCTGTCGTACTCGGTCATGGCCAAGTGAGTCTCTTGGCCAACTTTCCCAACCCGGTAAATCTTCTTGTTCATCTCAGTACGGTGGTGGTACCCATTTTGCCCAGCTCTAGCCACTGTGTAGGAGACTCGAGCTGGATGCCAGGCACCAATACAGGCCACCTTTCGGAGTCCTCGATGAGTCTTCCTTGGAAGACGGGTCACACCCCATCTTGTCACCACACCTTCATACCCTTTTCCTTTGGTGACACCAATGATATCGATCATTTCATCTTTCTGGAAAATGGCATCAACAGGGACTTGCTTCTCGAACAAACTGCAGGCAAAGTCAACCTTCTTTGCTATATCTCCACCATTGATCTGAATCTCATTCAGATGTGCCTTCTTCTGCTTTAGCCCTTTCATTTTCCTTATCTAATGCATAGCCAAAGTAATCAGAAACAAATCAAACAAAATGAAACTAATAAAATTATTGTCCATTTTGAGAATGATGGATATACCTGAGTGTGAGCAAGAACTCTGATGACAGTGCAGTACTTTTTCATCTTCTCCAATTGACTTTGAATGTCTTTTTTACCTTCATCAGTTTCATGTTTCTTCGAGTATTTAGTGAAAGCCTTCTTCTTTGACTTGGCCCAGTTCTTGTAAAACCTCCTCCTCACTTCTTCACTCAGATGCTGAGCCCACACAGTGCTTAGAGAACGCAGACCACGAGGTGTCTTCACATACCCAACCACACCAACAACCACCATTGGAGGTGTCTCAATAATAGTCACAGCTTCACATGTTTCCTTCTTGTGGAGCTCTGGCAATAACATAGATAAAGATCAGCACAAAAGTCACATGTATCATTAGTATAAGTTCTGTGAATCAATAAGTTAAGAGAATGAGAACATACTTGATCCAGGTTTTTCAACCTCTCTCACAATGTGAGTCATCCCAGCTTTGTACCCCAAGAAAGAGGTGAGTCTGCAAGGCTTACTTGGATCATCCTTAGGGAACGCCTTCACTGGAAACACAATCAAAGCATATCGGATCAGAACTTCACAAGCAATATGAAATCAAGATGTCTTGAAAACAATGTGTGAGACAG
This sequence comes from Arabidopsis thaliana x Arabidopsis arenosa, assembly GCA_019202795.1. NCBI lineage: Eukaryota > Viridiplantae > Streptophyta > Magnoliopsida > Brassicales > Brassicaceae > Arabidopsis > Arabidopsis thaliana x Arabidopsis arenosa. Next base: position 1,945,690 of record CM032919.1, on the reverse strand, counting down.
AACAGCAGAAAGTTTTACAACAAAAGTAAGCTAGATTCATTACTTAAGAAGATAAGATACAAAACTGCAAGAAATTGTTGTATATTAACTATAAGTTAGCACAATTACCTTTTCCACGGTGTCGGTTAGCTCTTTTCCTTGGAAGGAAACCCAAGGAACCATGTCTTGGATGCTCAAACTTTCTGTGAGACATTCTTTAAACCAGAAACAAACACTAAAACATAAGATATAATCTTATACCAAAAGAACAACATCAAATCAAATGACATACCAATCAGTCACAATATGAACAAACAGGTGACAAGAAAGGTCCCATATACATTCGCGAAAACTCATATCAATGAACACCAAGTATTACCAGATTACATACACATAAGACAACATCCAAAATCCAATCCTATGACATAATCAAGCAAAAGCAAAACAATTATCTCAATAGACACCAAGTATCACCAGAAAACAGATCTGTCAAACAGATAAAAAACCCTATAACAATTAGAGAGAAGCAATCAGAACAGACATGTACAAGAACAGATAATGAAAAGAACTAAAAATCAAGACTTTGACAAGATAAGATATACTCTAAAGGAATTCTGGAAAAATGAAACGAAATGTTCCCTCGATCAAAGGCCGATGGCATCAATTAAGATAGCCAAATCTCAAGCTCTATAAGAGTATTTCTCACTTTAAAACCAGATAAATCTGGATTCCAGCAAAAAGAGCAGATCAGAGACTCCGGCCTTGATTTTATAAAGTATCTCCGAAGGTTTTCATTTGAATCATAAACCAGAACTACTTGAGAGCATATCATAACCAAAAAATCACATTTTTACAACGTACAATAAAACCTAAGCAGCTAGAGAATGTGAAACTAAGATCAACGTAGACAAATTACGAAAGGTGAGAGATAAACCAATGTCACGAGCAAGATCGAAAGTAACTCTAAACGCAAATTCAAATCAAGCTTTGTGTACCTTAGGACTTGTCGGCGATAAGAGGAGAGAAAGTTTAGGTTTGTGGTAAAATGTGTAGTGGAAATAAGGTATTTATACTTTTGAGGACACCTAGGGTTTCTGAATTATGGGCTTACGGCGTAAGCCTTACGCTTATATAATATGGGCTTGGTTTGTGGTTAGGTTTAAGTAGCCCGGCCCATTCATATTAATTTGATTAGCATATATCCAAAATATTCGCATTAAACTTTCGTAGTTTCATCTAGAAGAACCAATCTATGGGTCCGTAAATCAATCTATCAAACTACGGAATCACAAAATTTACAAGCTATCCTTATTAACTTTTATATGGTACATTAAACATAATCGTTTCTATCACAATCATTAGAACATAGTCTAACCATAAGACTGAACATCTCCATCGGTAAGGTTTTGGAGAGTTTCTCATAATTAAAATATTTAAATTTAAAAAAAAAGAGAAGGTGAGAAAAGTTTCTCCTTCAAGAAATCCTGAGATACTCTCATTTGCCACATGTTCAATTTATATTGGTCCAATCCTAAATATTAGATGAAATTTAATCTATATATAATAGCAATCTAATAAATACCATTTGCACATTTGAACGGTTGCGTCTTTTTATTGTAACCTTTCGTTTAAATCGGTTATTTTTTTACGGTTATTTTGGTTGCGTCTTTTTATCGCAATTTTCGTTTTAATCGGTTATTTTTTACGGTTATGTCGATTCCAATAAATACCATTTGCACATCTGAACGGTTGCGTCTTTTTATTGCAACCTTTCGTTTAGATATTTATGGTTGTTTTTCTTACAGTTATTTTTGTACGGTCATGTTGTAATCTCTTATTTGAATTATTGCAATATTTATTTTATTGTAACTCTTCATAAACAGTTGCAATCTCTTATTTGAATTATTGCAATATTTATTTTATTTCACGAACGATTGCAACATTTGATTTATATATTTAGTTTATTTCACGAACAATTGCAACCTTTGGTTTATTTTATAAATTGCTATAACATCTAATTATCTACCGTCGAGTCTCTCAGTATAACTTTTCATAAATTAATATTTTAATTTTTAATTACCAAAATTTATTTAAATGAGATTGTAATCGTTTAATTGAACCGTTGAAACATTTGGTTTATCTAACAAATCATTGCAACATTTGGTTTTATTTTACGTACCGTTGTAATCTTTAGTTTATTTGACAAACTTGACGAACCGTTGCAATTTTTGATATATCGCAACATTTCATTTATTTTTTTTTAAACTAAAAAAATTATTTTACGTTATGTGTTTTAAGAAAGTTGCAATCCGAGTAAATATTTTTTACGGTTGCATCTTTTTATCGTAACTTTTTATAAAATGGTTGCAACCGTTTAGTTGAACCATTGCAACATTTAGTTTATTTCACGAAAAATTGAAACTTTAGGTTTATTTTATAAATCGTTATAACATTTAATCATCTACCATCGTTATTATTAATTTTTGTTTGATATTTTTTTAAACGATTTTTGAAATATTTTCTCCCGCGACATCGCGGGAGTCCGGAGTCCTAGTTAGAATAATAAAATTACATTAAAAACAAATATTATTATATTTTTGAGAACCCTTTCTCTCTTTTACACCGATGGAGATGGTCTAACAAACTACTATTCTCAAAACTGGTGAACTATAACGAAAATTTAGAACATCTTTATTGGTGAAGATAGATACTCGCATGGGTATACCATAATAGAGATGTTCTTAGCTTATAAGTTTTCAAAAGGACCCAAGCCCAACCCATGATTCCCAAAGTAAAAGAGAAGATTCAAACTAAGAGAGAAACAAATTGAGGCCATATGTTCTAAGAAAAAGTATATCAGCCGACCCCTTACCGTTACGCAAGCATACATGTTAGATGATATGATATTTACTAGATCCAATCAAGTGATACTATACACCATGAATGATCTACGGGAGTGAAAATCGCAAAAACATATCAAAGCCAATTGGATTAAATATTTTATACAAAAACATGTGCGATCCTAATCGATCTACTATATATATTTTTTTTATGTTCATAGCACTGTTTTCGTAGTGGGAGTCATATTTCTCTCACTATGTCACACACTTAGATACGTATGACCATATACACACATATACACACCACATGTTATTATAAAAAAAGTTCATTCAACCCTAACTTCACGATCTTAACGAACCCGGAGCTGATTTTCTACCACTCCGATTATCCCCTCGAACCTTCGGCGAAACCTTTCCGCCTTGAGATTTAGGAGAAAGTGGCCAGTGACCCGAAGAAACCGCCATGTCCTTATGATGTATAAGACTCTCTAGAACTTCCACAACGGCAAGCATCTTGGGCCGGTCTTTAGGGTTAGGGCTCACACATTGTAAGGCTAGGAGAGCAGTATCTTTAGCCGCCTTGACGGAGTATTGTCCGGCCAGCCTCGGGTCCATAACGCATCGGAGACGGCGGCTGCTCGTTAGGTAAGGCTTTGACCAGTCGATGATGTTCTGCTGGTTTTTTGGTCGTGACTTTTCTGTGGCTCTTCTTCCAGTTAGGAGCTCGAGTAAAACGACGCCATAACTATACACGTCACTCTTCGTCGTTAAATGCCCTGAAAATATTGCTCCCATGCATGCGTTAGATAATTAATCAAATATAATTTATTGATAATCACATAAGATTAAATGTCCACTCATTCAGATTTATGTGTTTTACTTTTTATTGTAATTATGTTCTGTTTAACTTAAATTAAAATATGCTTAAATTTAATTATTGAAAAAAGTTGACCAAAAAGAATTGTTGAAAGACAGCAAGATAGAAAATGATTGTGTAGAAACCTGTTGAAACATATTCAGGAGCAGCATAACCATAAGTGCCCATGACTCGAGTTGTGACATGAGATTTGGATCCTTCAGGCCCCATTGTTGCCAAACCAAAATCTGAGAGTTTTGCAGTAAAATCCTGAAAAACCCCATGTAAAAATAATAAATATTAAATAACAGTTGTAAGCTGAAAAAAATCAAACTAAATTTAGTAAATTACCGAATCAAGTAGTATATTAGAAGTTTTGAAATCACGGTAAATGATTGGACTCTCCAAATCATGCAAAAACGCCAAACCCTTAGCAGCTGCAACCGCTATCTTCAGCCGCGTCGCCCACGGCAACGATAGTGATATCCCTGACAATTTCATTACGTCATTATGAATGCAAAATGATATACTGATCGCTTAATACAATAAAAATTACTCTTAAGTTAATTATTAAAAATGTTCTTACGTCTGAAGAGGTGATTTTCTAGGCTACCACGTGGCATAAACTCGTAGATGAGTACTCGTTCCTCTTCTTCGCAGCAGTAACCAATAAGTTTGACTAAATTCGGGTGCTTTAATTGTCCAAGAAGTATGACCTCAGACTGCATATGAACCATATAATAATTAGGTATCAAATGTTACTAATTATCATATTCTTAAGAGACTCAATTAAGAAGATATACGTGTATAATAGAATGTTAAAGTGGTCTCACCAACTATTATATCATACTAACAAGAAAAAGATTCTCTTACGATGTACGTGACACCAAAAAAAGAAACGACAAGATCATATATATGCCAACTTAATTAATCCATATTATGACCAAACACATTTTTAATATAGTTTCTTACCCTAAAGTATTTAAAGATAAATGAGTCCAAAGGATATTTGACTTAGAAATATAAAAATCATGAGGAGTGGTTTGTTTCTCTAGAATTCTATTTGGGATGTCCTATAACTTAAAACATATACATATGCGTAATCAATTATGTTATAACTAAAAAAAAAAAAATTACGGAACGTTAACATTGTGCTAAGGAAAAAACTCGATAATGAATTTGATATGCAATTATTGATATACGTTCTTACAAGCCATTCACGATGTCCTTGAAGCCCTTCAATGTCCAATAACTTGACAGCAACAGGCTGAGCCTTGAGGCTTTGTCGGAGATTCTCATGAACATAACCTTTATACACTTTACCAAACCCACCTTCTCCTAGAAGATAGTTCCCGGAGAAACTCTGAGTGATCATCTTCAGTTCAAACATCTGAAAATCCACTAAATCAGCTCCGAGAGTCTGTGCGAGATCTTCGTTGATCCTAGCCGACGAAGACCGACTTAGATCAGTGAAAGAGAGCCGGCGGAAAGAAGGAAGTGGTCCGAGATGGTTCTTGGAGAATTCTGATCTCGAAGGTCGGCAACGGCTGAGATTGCCAAAGACGGTTTGGTCGTCAACGGAACAACAGTTTGAGGCAAAGGGTTTCCATAACGGTGAGGATTTGGTGGATGCAGTTGTTGAAGAGTCTCTCATTGGGAAAGAGGGTTTTTAACTAAATGTTTTTGTGTTGTACGTTTTTAAGTAGGAGGCAAAACAATGATGGGTGGGTTGGGTCTTATTTATACATATGAGATAAGGAGGACTATGCGTGCATAAATATAATAAGTTCCAAATATTATATAGATTACATTGTATGAAATTCATAGGGTTATTGTTTAGTTTATGACATTCAAAACGTATAGTAGAGAATCCTTTTTTTTTTTGTTATGACACAAAGTATTTGAATTCGGATCACTTAATGGATTTTTGGTTGGTTATAGAACATTTTCAGATATAAATGTTATACTAGTAGTACTACTAATTAAAATGAATAACCTAAAAGGTCCATTTTATATGTAGTGATAAAAATGCTTCCCAAATAAATTACATTGCTTTATAAATTAATTTAATTTTCATAAAAAAACAAAAAAATGTAAATTCAATCAATAAGTTTGCTAGCCATCTTGTGTATTCACAATATTATTTGAATAGTAATAAAAATGTGAAATAGCGGTTTTGTTTTCTAGCTTTCAATTAAGGATAAGCTAATATATAAAAGATGAAGAGGAAAGCGTAGGGACGTTCTTTCATCAACTGCCCTAACCACTCTACTCAAAACTTGGGGTTTTGCGTCATGATGTCTTCTCTTTTGACTCCATTGTAAAGATACATACATGTGTATGTGTCACATTTGACTAGAAAAGAAAAACTATATTGTGGTAAATTTTAAGATACAATATTGTTAGAGACTTAGAGTAACCGATTTAAAAATCACGAACTAGTTTGGAGTTATTTAATAATAAGTGTAGTGGATTTGTTATATTAGTCAACAAGTTGGAGATCGATATTTTCGGGAAGCAATTTTATCACTACATAATTCACTTATGGCTAAATTAAGATTTTTAACTAAGTTTTGGCTATAAAATCCCAGTTAAGATTTTTAACTAAGTTTTGGCTATAAAGTCCCGGTTATAAGATAGGTTGTATGGAATCAGAAGCGGATACGCGGAAGCGAAATGTTTAAAAATGTAGAAGCAATTTTTATACAAATTATAGAAAGTGGGGACGTGCTGGAAGCGTATATAAAAATTAATATTTATATTTTTTTATATATATACACATACATATATAATAAAAATATTGGGTTACATTTATTTAGTTTGATCCACAGTTTGATCATTGACCTAATTAACCCAACAATACAAGCACACATATGTAAGATATTCGTAGTGAAATATTCCTATTATCGTGGGTTTATAATTTTTACAAGGAATTTCTGAAATTATATCATAGGAGCAGTTAATGTGAGATAATGGATGATGTATGCAAAAATATTGTCTACTAAATAATAAAACTTGATCATATCTATTACGCTTCTTCCTGCTCCACCTTTTCAAAACTATTGGCTTATTCTATTCCGTCTTATTAAAATATATTTCAGGCATTGGATAAAAAAAACTCAGACGGGGATAACCTAAAAATCTATATTAAGTTTACAATTTAATTGATAGATAATGTTTGTATTATGAAAAAAATGTTAGTATTAGATGTGGTGTTTAAAAAAAAAAAAATTCTTAGCACATAAACAATCTCAAATACAACAACTAAATAAAGTACCTACAAATGTTAATATCGAGATTCGAAAATTTGCATAACATATCTGCATAATTTCATGGTTAGATATGGTTCATAATTGTGTCTTATGATTAAGGTATAGCCATATAGGTATGGTATATATATGGTAAAAATTATGAAGGCGTAGAACAAACTAAAGTAATGGGATATATGATAATTAGATAACAAGTGTTTGTAACAAAGGACTGAATATGATAGATTGATAGTTATCATATGTTATCGAATGTCAAGATGAATGCTTCCATAAACCATCTAGTGATCTAGAAAACGCACGAGAGTATGTATTTGTCCTCATCTCTTGAATATTTTGTAGGAGCATATAGTATGTGCAGTTGATGGCTTAAGTGTGTGAGAGCTAGGAGGTTAGACCAATGAACTTTATGGAATACTTTTTAGAAAGACGGTTTTGGTTATCAAATATGATTTTACTTTATAAGGTTAGACCAAAGTAGACGTGTGTATTGTAAAACATATCGTAGGGAAAACTTGGTTAACGGTTTATACCTTAAATTGTTTGTCTTATTCAAAATATTTTAAATCTACTATCTTATATGCTCATAAGAACTTTAGATTTATTAAGACAAATTTCTTTTATATAACTTTATTCCTTTTCGTTCTTTATTCCTCTTTTTATCATCTCTTTCGTTCTCCACTACGTCAAAAGCCATTTACATGAATGGCTACAGGCTACAGGTATCTCCACAATTTCATTTGCTTAGTATATTTGCTTTTAAATTAAAATAATTTATTTTAACAGATAATTAAACAGAAACCATCAATAAATGAGAGAAAAATTCCCAATTAAATCTGAAATATTTGAAAAGAAAAGAAAAGCTTAGCCTTAAAGTTTATAATATATAGTAGAAAATTAACTTAGTAAGAATTGAGAGTGGAATGTGACTGTTATAGCTTTTTATCTTTTTATGTTTCTTTTATAAAACAAAGTTAAAGACTTGCCAATCAGCAAACACTTAAATTACACAACTTTACCCTCCACTATAAAAAGTTACATTGAGCCACCCAACTACTTTATAATTTTGTCATTTACACCCCCAAAATTGTTAATATTCTTTAATAAAATCCCTCAGATTGATACTAAAACCTCATCATAACTCACTAATTCTCTAACAACTTCAAGAACGAAACAAATGTACGTGACAAGGACATTGTCGCAGTTCAGAAAATATCAGAAAACGCTCTCGGAGGAGTCACCGGAAGGTCCGTTCTCCGGTGTTCTAGTTATAACAGATGAAGAAGCCGAAACAGAGGACACGTTCTGTTTCGGGATGTGTACGAGGACAAAAATCGAGAAGCTTCCGTTACCTCAGGACAAGATCTTATCAGTTGTTCACTTAGACAGTTCTGGTAACAGAGAGACTTCGGTTAAGAAGGTCTTGTTCATACCGGCTCTCGATCAACCATTGTCTTCAAATCGGTATTACGTTGTTCACGCTAGAGGCAGATACAAAGGGTAAGATCCCAAAAAACCGAGAAATTCTAAGTTATAAGGCTTTATTTCAGATTTGAGGTGTGTCTTTAGTGTTTTGGTGATTAAAAAAGGAAGAAGATTAAGGAATTAGTGTTGAGAACTCTTCTCTGTTTTTCTTTGCAGGAAAGTTTCCGTGTGTTCTAGGGAGATAGAGAAAGGGATATGTTGTTTTCCAGATATCTTGCATGACAAGAAACCTAAACCTTTGGATCCAAGAAACATATATCAGACGGTTAAGATCAACCGGCATCACGACCGGACGTTCTTTGCGAAGTCTGTGGCACCAGATGGTACACCGCCTTCATTTCTCAAGAAGAAAGGATGGGAGCTGCGAACTTCGAGGAGCCTACATCCGAGGCGACCTAGAGAAGCTTTAGGCCTAGACGATGAGCTAAGAGCCCGTCTCCCTGCATTTGGATTCCCAGTCTCTACAATTCGGTCAGGGAGCGTGATAGTAGGAGAATGGTATTGTCCGTTTATGTTTGTGAAGGAGAATTGTAGTGTAAGTTACCAAATGAGGAAGTCAATGTTCTATAGGATCACACTATCCCAATACTGGGAACGGATCTACCATTGCGAAAACAATGAAGCCAACAACGGTCTTGACGAAAACAATGATGACAACGAAGAAGAAGTGGTGAGAGTAGAGGCGAACGTCGTGAGAGAGGCCAACTATGTGAAGGGTATGGAGGCAGTTAAGGGGGAGAAAGAAGCGCATGGAGGATTTCATTGGTATAGGCAAGTTCAAGGTCCACGGGGACCGGGGGAGAGGAGGAGGAAAAGGGGTTTAGGTTCTCCGGTGGGGCTGAGTTTTGTGGTGGTAGAAAGGATGAGAAGAGTAATGGAGGAAGGAGGGTGGGTGGGAGGAGGAAGGAAAGTGGTGAGGGTGGAGAGAGATGAACCAATCAGGTTTTCTAGAAGAGATTGTAGGAATATGAATGGTAACAATGATAGAGATTGGAGGAGGTTTGGGTGTTATGTGTTGGTGGAGAGTTTTGGGCTGAGAAGAGCAGATGGAGTTTTGTTGGTTAAATGTGTATTTAGACATACTAATAGACTGAGATGTAACTGGGAGTAACTCTTCGTCTATGTTATAAAATTTATTACTTGTATACTAAAACTAAAGTCCTAAGCCTGGACCTGCTTATGGATTATGTTTTATAAAATGTTAGTTCTTCTTTCCTAAATCTTTGCTCTAAAGTGTGATGATGGAGACAAAAATTAAACTCGGCCAACATATTATATCCTCTTTTATATAGAAAGTTCCGGACCAAAGCTCATACATCATACTAGGTCCGGACCATCCTTTAATATTTTTTTATCCGTACCAGCTGTCATTCGAACTTGTGATTTCTTGGAATTTTCGAAGATACATTTCCAATCGAGATGTCGACCTCTAGTAACAACATATTATATCTTTACTTTATAACTTATAAAAAGAGACTCACAAGCTGAAATAATAATCAGTTTTAAGAATTGTTTATTAAAATATCATACATGTATGACATTCACAAAATACCATTTGTGAATGCCATTGTTTTCCTTCAACATTGGAGTTTTAGTTTCATACTTAAAACTCATATTTCTCTCTTTTGGACGGAGACCAAAACGATACTGTATGATTGGTGTTTGTAGTTTCTTACCAAACATAGGATTTGACTCTAATTCGGGTTTGGTATGATTGACGAATCCACAAACCATTAGAAAGAATTGTGTTATTTAGAGCTTATAAGAATCTTGAATTATTGAATGAAAAGCATGACAATTTACAAAAGTTTATACCGGTATTAATGGATCGTTAGCACTTATCAGTTTCCTTGTATTCCATTTTGGTTTTTGGTAGCGCGTATTTCAAATATGAAGGACTAGTGTTTAAACCAGTTGCAAAAATGATGGATGACAAATCGTAAAATTTACCGGTGTTTTATACAAACATCATGTTATATATTTTAACCGATATCACGGTGTTTGATATAAAATCACATTATTTGTTTTAAGTAAAATGCAAAAAAACACACAACTTATTTAAGATTTAGCAAGCATATATATATATATATATATATATATATATATATATATTTACCAAATTTGCTGAAAAATTATTATCTATAAACAAAACAAAAAAATCTCAGCATATGATAAAGCTCATGTTTAAAATGGGTTTTTACCAAACTCGACTACAAGAGGAGGACTTTAGAGGTGGGGCAATATAATTCTCCAAAAGTCATGCCTTCGCCAGTGTCTTGTCACTCACTGTCGGAAAATGTAGTTTATTTGCTTCCTCACACGCATGTGAATGAGTGAATGAATCTGCGTGCGCAAGAGGAAATTGTGATTCGTAATGCAGTTAGATTCAACACAAAAAATTGAATTATGCATTATGCATATTTCCATGATTGCATTTTGTAAGGTGGAAAGCGCCATTCATTAATAGAATTTACAAAAAAAATTTCTACCAATATATTTTGGACTTTGCTCTGTCATGCCACCTTAATATATAGAAAATATTTTTAAAAATCAATATAAATAATTTTATATGAAATTTATTTAATTTAATACTTGATTTTTTTTTTTGTAATTTTTAACTCTTCTTATTTAGTTAATTTAACGGATACAAATCCATATCAAAAACTCATGGATATCATCATTTTTGGATGGATCTGCATATGTGTACCTAATAGTTACTCCACCAAATACCATGAAAATTCATGATATTGGATCTTTGTCTATCTCCAATATTGGAGTATTGTACTATACACTATAAAGACTTCAAAACAAAAAGAAAATGGGAGAAATGTTTTTGAATGTTCTCAACCACCCAAATGAAGAAGGTCGTATTCTCAATAAGAGATAAGAATCAATTGATGTCATATATCCTTTTCTTGCCTTAAAAGTCACAATTTTGCATTATATAATCAAAAGTCTTAAATAAAACGTGAAAATTTCATATTCTTGTCATTTGTCAACATGAATTCGCCGGTTGGCCTCAATTAAAAAGAAGACTTTTCTTCTTTTGTGTATTTATATATAAAAAGGAATATACAAGTTGCTAAATTGAGAAAGACTAGTCTACATGAAAATTCAACAGCCACTATTTTTGTTCGTTTCTTTCTTTTCCTTCTCGTCGTCTAAAGATCTCTGAGGATCCAAATAATCTCAAATATGGCAGAATTTTGTAAAATCCTTACTTTTGTGACAACCCTTTTGACTTTGCTTCAACTTTGTAGCATCGTATCTTGCTCGACAAGCAACGCAATCACCAGAAACCACACTTTACGAGACGGAGACTCACTGATCAGCGAGGATGAGAGCTTCGAGGTTGGGTTCTTTAGTCCCAAAAATTCAACGTTAAGGTATGTTGGAATATGGTACAAGAACATCGAACCTCAAACAGTTGTCTGGGTCGCAAATCGAGAAAAGCCATTGTTGGATCACAATGGAGCTTTGAAGATTGCAGATGATGGGAATTTGGTGGTCGTGAATGGTCAAAACGTCCCCGTTTGGTCCACAAATGTTAAGCCCGAGTCAAACAACACGGTTGCTGTTCTGTTTAAAACAGGGGATTTGGTTCTGTCTTCAGACTCAGATAGAAGCAAATGGTATTGGGAGAGTTTTAACAATCCAACCGATACTTTCTTGCCCGGTATGAGGGTTCGGGTGAATCCTTCGCATGGAGAAAATCGCGCTTTTACCCCGTGGAAATCCGAGAATGATCCTTCACCAGGAAAGTTTTCAATGGGCATCGATCCTGTTGGAGCACTAGAGATTGTGATTTGGGAAGGGGAAAAGAGGAAATGGCGTAGCGGACCGTGGAATTCAGCTATCTTTACGGGTATACCGGATATGTTCCGTTTCACGAATTATATTTACGGGTTTAAGCTCTCTACTCCGGATCGAGATGGTAGCGTGTACTTCACGTATGTTGCCTCAGATAGTTCCGATTTCTTGAGGTTTTGGATTAGGTTTGATGGCGTAGAAGAGCAGTTCAGATGGAATAAGGATGCCAAGAACTGGACATTGCTTCAATGGAAACCGAGCACGGAATGTGAGAAGTATAACCGTTGTGGTAATTATAGTGTATGTGATGATAGCAAGGAGTTTGATTCCGGTAAATGCAGTTGCCTTGATGGGTTTGAGCCTGTTCATCAGGATCAATGGAACAACAAGGATTTCTCAGGTGGCTGCCAGAGAAGAGTTCCGTTGAACTGTAATCAAAGTGTGGTTGCGGATCAAGAAGATGGGTTTAAGGTACTTAAGGGAATTAAGGTGCCTGATTTTGGATCAGTTGTTTTACATAACAATTCAGAGACCTGTAAAGATGTATGCGCAAGAAACTGTTCGTGTAAGGCTTATGCGGTTGTATTAGGGATCGGATGCATGATTTGGACCCGTGATTTGATCGATATGGAGCATTTTGAACGCGGTGGAAACTCTATCAACATCCGGCTAGCGGGTTCTGAACTAGGTTTGTAAAAATATTTAAGCTCTCAAATAACATTTTGAAGGATTTAAACATGACTAATCTGAAATCTGTATTTGAACTATTTTGGCTTCTTTTGTTGTGTATATACAGGAGGTGGAAAGGAAAAATCGAAACTTTTGATAATTATTTTCAGTGTTATTGGTGCATTCTTGCTTGGATTATGCATTTGGATCTTATGGAAGAGGCTTAAAGGTAAAGTCTCTATTCGCACATAGTCTTGTTTCAAAAGAATTAGCTGCTGAGACTGTCAATTACTTCATAATCTGCAGCTTTCTTGTGGAAGAAGAAAGAACTTCCAGTTTCCGATATCAGAGAGAACAGAGAACACTCGGTTAATTCTTCAAGCTCACCGATCAAAGTTCTAGTAGGGGATCAAGTTGACACACCCGATTTGCCAATTTTCAGTTTCGAAAGTGTAGCCTCAGCAACAGGAGATTTCGCTGAAGAAAACAAGCTTGGACAGGGCGGATTCGGTACTGTATATAAGGTAAATCAATTGAAAATGAATTTTCATGACTATAATATTGGATAACAAAAATTTGCTCTGTGTGCAAAAACTTATGTGTTATGTTTGGACAGGGAAACTTTTCAGAAGGAAGAGAGATTGCAGTGAAGAGACTATCCGGGAAATCTAAGCAAGGACTAGAGGAATTCAAGAACGAGATCTTACTAATCGCGAAACTCCAGCATCGAAATCTTGTTAGATTACTAGGATGTTGCATTGAAGACAACGAGAAAATGCTTCTCTATGAATACATGCCAAACAAGAGTTTGGATCGCTTCCTTTTTGGTATTGTTTCTTTTACTAAACAATTTCATTAAAAATGTTCTGAAGTTTTGCGGATTGAGTATATAATGTCTCTACACAGATGAGAGTAAACGAGGAAGTTTGGACTGGAGAAAACGATGGGAGATCATTGGAGGAATCGCGAGGGGATTGCTTTACTTGCACAGAGACTCAAGACTAAAGATCATTCACCGTGACCTAAAAGCTAGCAATATCTTGCTAGACACGGAAATGAATCCAAAGATTTCGGATTTCGGTATGGCTAGGATCTTCAACTACCGACAAGACCAGGCCAACACGATCCGAGTCGTCGGCACATAGTAACTAAGCAAACCTCTTTCTCTCTTCTATAAACAATAAGAAACAGTTTCAGTTTCTAAAGATTTTGATGTGGAACATGTGAAGTGGTTATATGGCTCCGGAGTATGCAATGGAAGGGATATTCTCAGAGAAATCAGATGTGTATAGCTTTGGAGTGTTGATATTGGAGATTGTCAGTGGAAGAAAAAACCTTAGCTTTCGAGGGTCTGAACATGGAAGTCTCATCGGTTATGTAAGTTTCTTTTCTTTAACCGGAAATTTTCTGGTCTAACTGAAATTCATTGGTGTGAGATCAACCTGATTTTTTTGTTTGTTTGTTACTAATGTTCTAAACGGAAAATCAAACTCAGGCGTGGCATTTATGGAGCCAAGGAAAGACAAAAGAGCTAATAGATCCAACTGTGAAGGACACTAGAGACGTAACGGAAGCGATGAGATGCATCCACGTGGGGATGTTGTGTACACAAGACTCGGTCATTCACCGACCAAACATTGGTTCGGTTTTGTTGATGTTGGAGAGTAGAACCAGTCAACTTCCACGTCCGAGACAACCGACCTTCCACTCGTTCTTGAACTCCGGTGAGATTGAACTCAACTTGGACGGTCATGATGTTGCCTCGGTCAACGATGTTACTTTCACAACAATTGTTGGTAGATGACTCATTGACCATAAGTTATTATTCTCTTATTCTTCCCCTACGCTCTTGGACTATTCATTTTGTTTTGAAGTCTTTTCTACATAGTTTTCAACCTTTGTACATGATTATTGATTAAAATCTTCGTTGAAAATACATAGATAATAGGATTTGTACATTGACGATAGAAATTAAATCGGATTTGTACACTAGTTGTTTTTTTTTTTGTTTGGGGCAACATACTTAGGGGGGGTTATTGGATGAAAGAATTCAATAGAATTCAATTGGATAGAATTAAAGAAGTAAACTACAGATTTTTAGGGAATTATTAAATTCTAACGATTATAATTTTTAATATTTTAATAGAATTTGGTAGAAAATTATCCCACGATTGTAGCTCCCCACTTAACCTATCCAATCTATACGATCCATCTTCTTCCTCTACAGGTAGGGTTAATATTCTGGTCATGAAGAGAGGAAGCATCATCATCTCTCATTAATTTCACTCCCAATCCATTGTCGCATAATCCTTCACACTCCTTCCTTTGGTTCCACCATTGTTGTGCTGTTTCCATTACCAATCTCTCTTCAAACCCACTTTAAGCTTACTACAGATAATTCTGATGTCTCTCCTAGAGAGAATCTTGTCTCCTTTCCGAGGCTAATCGCACAAGTTTCCGGCGACGGTATCGATGTCAGTTCCGGTCTCGGAGATGCTCCCACCTCCACCGTCAAACCGCTAATTCTCCGGAGACGTCACCGACAACGTCAAAACCTAAGCATCCCGATATAGTTTTTAATTCTATCAAAATCACAACCTAAAAGCTCAGAATTTGTTCTTTACATTTTACACTAGAATTTCTATTAAATTCTTGTCAAATAACTTTTTCATCTAAAACTACATAATATTGAATAACACTTGCATTTGATAGAATTAAGAAATTAAGAAATTGAATAACAGAAGAATTTAAAAGAATTCATAAAATACCTAGTTGAATAACACTAGAATTTAACATTCTATTAAATTCTACCAAATTCACTCGTTCAATACCCCCACCTTAATTGTGAAAGAAAAGCGTTGTTGTTTATTCGAACATGAATTGGAGATGTTGGAAAATGGACAATGAGTTTCCCGTAGGAAAACATTTCTAGCTAAAAGGAGGACGTGGCTATTGAAAATTTGAGAGTACCAAGTAATGGAAAGACTTGGTTGTATTTTTGGAAGAATTAATCTTGGTGTTTCTAAAACTTCAAAATCGTGTATCACTTCAGTTCACCCGTTTGCTTCATGACCAGTGGTAGATTTTTTAAAAATAATTTATAGGGCAAAATATTTTTATTTTTATAAAATTATTTAAAATAAATAATATTTATACATTATTTAATTATTATATGTGTATAAAATGATTATATAATTAATTAAAGACAAAATAATAAATATAAATTTATAATTAACATTTAGACAAAGAATAAAAGGGAAAAAAATCATATATAAGAATAGATACTTAATACAAATACAAATTATAAATTTTAGTGTAGGGCAAGTGCCCCACCCCTCTAACATGAATGCCGGGACTGTTCATGGCTTATATTGTGTCGGTGGAATGATTGTCTTTGTTTCCATGGAATCAATTCTATAGATTTCAAATCACTGTAAACATTTTCATTTCTTAATGAATATTCACATTCTATATATGTCGTTTCAAAGATGTGTCTTGACGTCTTGGTGATGATATGATTAAGTGAATATATATAACAATTATTTAACATTTTTTTTTGACATGGATTATTTAAGATATATAGAGTAAAATGTTTTGAGAATTAGAATCCAAATATATTGTGAAATTTATGGTTTATCAACGTTCTCAAATATATTACCCCTTTTTAAATGTTTTTTTTAACTTCTCCCCTAGTCCAAAAAAAACGTAACAAAAAGGGGTAATAATTAGGAACCGTTAGATAACTTAATGCAAAGAATAATATAGCTTATTTAAGTTAAGAAGATGTAACTTACCAAAAAAAGTAGTCTATAACTTAATGCAATTATCTATCAAAGTTTAATATGACGATACTGTAGAATACCTTTTTCACCAAAATCATGATGCTAAAAAAGAAATCCAAATAGCACTTGCTTTGATGGCGGTCTTTCTAAAAAGAATTTACTTGGTAGAAGTGGGTTTTCCATTTGTAACAATTAATTTTTACTTTAACAAATCCAAAATCATTATTAGACAAAAGAATAATGTGATCATCTCTGATATATTGCTAGATGTAGTTTAGCAAAAAAGTACTGAATACACAAAGTTATGTGAGCAGTCCATAAAACAATCTGTTGTGGAATTAGAACATGTGATGTAAGAACTTTGGATAATGAATGGTAGAAATTGAGCCAAAAATAAAATAAAATAATATGTAATATAGATACGGTTAAAAAAGACTTTTTCATTGAAGTCATTGGCTCAAAGTTTTTATTTTGGTTAAAAAAACTTTGCATTTAGTCAAGCTACACTTTTTTTTTTTTTTTTGGTATGTTTTGCTTAATTTTTGCTTATTTTTTCTTGTTATGTTTTGCTTAATTTTTTGCTTATGTTTTGCTTAAATATATAAAAATGTATATGTATATCTATAAAATAGCCACTTATATCAAAATCGAAACTAGAGAAAAAATTGAAAGGCTAATTCTAAATCCATTATTTTTGGTATTTTAGATGAATTATTGGTTCGATTCATATACTTTAGTAAAATAGAAAAAAAAATATAGCGGGATACTAGCCTCGTGTCCTTGGGTGACTTATGCTCCAGCCACAAAATTTGTAGTCCCTCAGAAACCTCCCTCCGTATCGGAATCGTCCCCTCGGGACATGTCGATCCGTTACGGTGCCACGTCTACCAGGTAAGTTCATATCCATTTTTGGCTAGATTAGTAAGATTCTTTGGTGTCTCTTGTATTATATGCGGTTTCAAAAAAAAAAAGAAAAAAAAAGAGGATGATGGAAGGATATGTAGACGTTGCGGAAGGGTTTCGTGGCGCCATGGCGGCATGGAAGATTGGGTTATGAAATATTGTTTTCCTCGAGGTGATTGACTAAATCACTTATGGATTTAGATCTCAATAAATAGCAAGTGTTTCCAGCTTACTTCTCCCAGTTCCAGGCAAAGAGCTTAAGCAACAATGGAAAAAATTGTAGATAGAATTTCTTGTATTAGATGGAGTATAAGGTGTATATATGTTCTGGCTTCATTGTTCAAGTAGTGGAAATATAAATGTTCAAAATTAAGGAAGATGAAAGCAACAGGAAAGTACTAGTAATACTCGTTTCGATATTCAATTAAAAAAAAAAAAGCTAAAGAAGAGGAGTGAGATGAAAACCTTAACGCGAGGAATCTAAGTTGAATACCTTAATGAAGCTAAAGAGACTTGGTTATACTTATAGGCAAGTTAATCTTTTTTGTAACATATAAATAAGTATAATAAAGTATAGGGTAAGATGTTCGCCCTAGCCACCGAGAGAGTCCCAAAAGGTGATTTCAAAGCTTCGTCAGATTCAAGTCTCCTCCGCACTTGAATCTCCGACCGTCACCTTCTTCGATCCTCGAGAGCTTCTTCGATTGGCGTTAGCTCCGTTATCGCAAGTCTCCGCAAGCCCGTCTTCCTGCAGCCCGAGTTTTCTCCGCTCACTAGTTTCATATCTCAGACCACGAGTCTCCTCCTCTGTCCGATCTGGTGAGAGCCTTTGAAGGTGGTTCAGCGTCGCTGTGTGATTAGGTTATTCTCACCGGCGTTTTAGTTTTCTTCGAGTTTCGAGAGATTTTTCTTCAGTTGAATCTCCGGTGAATTGTTGGTGTTGGTCTTGCAAAGTTCTGTTTCAAATCCAAAGACTCAAACCACTATTAACTTTATTCCTCGGCTCTCGAGAGAGAAGTTAATCCCAGAGATATCTCAGCGAAGCTTTTCTCTGTTTGGATCTGTCCAGCATAATTCTTGTCACGATAAGTTCCTCTTATCGACCTCGTTTTGAAGGTAAATGTATAAGTCTGTCTCAGGTGGAGGATGAGGATGAACCGGTTATCCTGCCCCCAATAGATAATTCTCACTTTATGGATAGATTCATAAACACTCTGATTGGGAGAACCTTCAACCACGAAGGTAGAAGTATTGAGCTTCTCCTTGTTGTACGTTATGCCAAAATCTCACATCTGGTGTGGAAGGAAGAGTGAAGGGTTTTGATTTGGGTAATGGCTGATTTCAGTTTGATTTTGACTCTAAAGAAGATCGAATTCGGGTCCTTGCCAAGAGATTATGTCATGTTTCCTGCTTCCCAAAAATATTCGTTCAAAACTGACAAGCGCGATCTCAAACTTTTGGTGGAGCTCAAAGCAAGAGAGTAAGGGGCTACATTGGATTGCTTGGGACAAACTTTGTGAACCACTCTCTGAGGGAGGGTTGGGATTCAGATACTTCGAGGATTTTAACCTACCGCTGCTAGCAAAGCAACTCTGGAGATTAATTCGATTCCCAAACTCCCTACTGGCTCGTGTGCTAATGGGTCGATACTTTAGGTACTCTAGCCCTCTCTACGTCAAACCATCTTACCGGCCTTCCTATGATTGGCGTATCATACTAGCAGCTAGACCTCTCCTTCTGTCCGGGCTGAGGAAAAACATCGGTTCATGTTTTGACACTCGGGTTTGGTCCGATCTTTGGATCCCGACCATCCTGGCTCGTCCAGCAAAAAGTAGATTAGCAACCACGGATCCCAACCTCTTTGTTAATGATCTCATAGATCTTGTTTCGAAAGGCTGGAAGGTTGACAGACTACGAGAGCTAATAGCATCAGACGACATTCCCCATGTCTTGGGGCTACATCCAAGTTCTTCATTCTCGAGAGATTTATTTATCTGGACTCATACCAAGTCTGGTAATTATACCGTTAAGTCGGGTTATTTGGGTACGACTGCAAGCCGGCGAGGGGATTGTGACCTTTCTTTTCAAGGACCTAGTGTTACCGCACTACATGCACAATCATGGAAAATCCCAACCTCAAGAAAAATTAAACATTTCCCTGGCAATCTGCCACGGGATATCTGGCAACATGCCAACGATTAGCTGATCGTCACCTAGGAACGGATCGAATGTGTCTCCGCTGCGGGATGGAAGAAGAGACCATTAATCACGTCCTGTTTGAGTGTCCCCCTGCTTTTCAGGTGTGGTCGTTATCTCATATCCCTATTAGACAGGGTGTCTTCCCATCGCCTTCTCTGTTTACGAATTTAGACTATCTTTTTTAGAGAGTGAAGGAATTAACTGAAAGCGAAGAGGTTATTCGGAATTTCCCTTGGATCATGTGGTTCATTTGGAAGGCTCGTAACTCTAAGGTCTTTGAAAACAAGGATACCCACCATGCTGACACGGTCCAACACGCATTGAAGGAAGCAGAAGCCTTCCGAGTAGCACGTGCCCGGGACTTATTTATCTCGCCCGAGGTAGTCCCTCCTCCCTTAGAGCCGCCTTCGTCAGACAAAGTGGTTTGCCAAGTTGATGGATCTTGGGTGAATTCTTGCACCTTAAGCGGTGTTGGCTCGATTGTGAAATCGAATAGAGCCATAGTTCATCTTGGTTTAAAGAGTTTTTGCAGATGCTTATCTCCTCTCCACACAGAATTTGAGGCTCTCCTCTGGGTAATGAGGTCCCTTATCTCACTTTCTCTTTTTAAAGTTGCTTTTGAGACAGATTGCACGGAGTTAACACAAGTTTTAGATACTTCCGATGAGTGGCCTGCTTTTTCGATAAAGTTAGAAGATTTTAGCTCCTTGAAGTCATCTTTTCCTTCTTTTAATTTAGCTTTTATCCCACGTATTAATAATACATGTGCAGACTGCCTTGCAAAAAAGGTACAATCACGTGGTTTTATCTTTTTTCATGTGAGCTCTGTAATTCCGGACTGGTTTTCTCCTGAAGAGAGCGGTATGTTTTTAGCTTGAATGGATGAACTACGTTAATAAAAAAAAAAAAAAAAATTAGGAACCGTTAGATTAGATTCATATCGGACGGTAAAGGATATGATAACATAGCCGACTTACATGAGAGCGAAACACTGGAAAACCCAATTCCCCAAATTCTCCAATCTGAGAAAAATAGGGTTTCCGATTCAGACATCTGATTCGTCTTCTACCCAATTCAATCTTCGTCGCCAATATGCCGCAAAGACACTCGAAGAACAACAATGACCTTGCCTATTTCACTTACGACGAGAAGAAGAAGTTAGGTTATGGAACTCAGAGAGAGAGATTGGGGAAAGACTCGATTAAGCCCTTTGATGCTTGTTCTCTCTGCTTGAAGCCTTTCATTGATCCGATGTGTTGCCATAAAGGTCATGTCTTTTGCAGAGAGTGTATCCTCGAATGTTTCCTTGCTCAGAAGAAAGATATCCAAAGGTATAAACTTTTTGGAGTTTTTCTTTCAAAGTTTGGAACTTTTAAGTTCCTTTGTTATGTATTTATGAACATATGAACACTTTGGATTGTGATTGAAGTTTCTAGCTTTAAGATCTTGATAGGGTTGTTGAATTCCTCATGTATCTGGTGTGAATTGGATGATTGAGGTTCTTAGATCAAGTCATGGATTAGATTGTCTCTTAAGCATTACTCTGATAACAAGGTTTTCTTCAAAGATCTGTTTTTTTAATTTAATGCTTGAGTAGGGTTTGTTTAATAAAAGTTAGACTTTTGAGTATACCTTAAGGAGTACTAGTTTTGTTACTAGTAGTTCCTTAGCTTTTGAGAAGGAGAAGATGATAACTTGAGTTTTAGCATGAAAGTTTCTAGCTTTAGGATCAATTCATGAAGTTTCTTGCTTTAGGATCTAGATAGGATTGTATCTGGTGGGGATTTGATTGAAGTTCTTAGATCAGGTCATGGATTAGATCAGGTCTCTACTTGCTTAGATTGGATTCGTTGGATTTCATTGTAGTCATTGTCTGAAACGACATCTTAAACATTACTCTGATAACAAGTTGTCCTTGAAAGATCTGATTTTTAATTTAATGCTTGAGTAGGGGTTGTTTAGTAAGAGTTAGACTTTTGAGTATACCTGAAAGAGTACTGGTTTTGTTACTACTAGTCCCATAGATTTTGAGAAGGAGAAGATGATAACTTTACATGAGTTTTAGCATGAAAGTTTCTAGCTTTAGGATCTATATAGGATTGCATCTGGTGTGGATTAGATGATTGAAGTTCTTAGATCAAGTCATGGATTAGATCAGGTCTCTACTTGCTTAGATTGTATTCTTTGGATTTCATTGTAGTCATTGTCTGAAACGACATCTTAAACATTACTCTGATAAGTTGTCCTTGAAAGATCTGAGTTTTAATTTAATGCTTGAGTAGGGATTGTTTGGTAAGAGTTAAGACTTTTGAGTCTACCTTAAGGAGCACTGGTTTTGTCACTACTAGTCTCACAGTTTTGGTCCCACAGTTTCTGAGAAGGAGAAGCTAATAACTTTACTTGAGTTTTAGCATGAAAGCTTGGATAAACCTATGGAGTGATAACTAAAGTAATGTTAGAATTGATTTTGATGCTCAGATCAAGTCTCTATCTCTACTTGCTTAGATTGGATTCGTTGGGTTAAATGAGTACGGGTCTCAGGGTTAGCCTATGGTTGCATGTGATTGTTTGAGCTTGTATATCAATAACTGCCGGAGTAGAAACTTTTGGACCCGACTCTCCTCACTTGTTAGGACTTAGGACTTATTGGGATTTTCAAGATTGCGTTTTTTTAAAAGATTGTTATGTCTGATTTATCTCTGTTCTGTATGTTTAAGATACTGATATGTAGTACTGAGATGTTTTTAGGAGGCTTGCTGCACATACGTCTCAAAAGAAGCAAGATAAGGATGAAGAAGAAGAGAGGCTAATGTTACAAAAGGCGAGAGAGCTCGACGAATTTGATCAGCAAAACCATAGTGCAATGCCTCGAAACAGTGATAAGAACCACAATGACGACAAGAATGGTTTTCATGGGGCGAACAGTGTGAAGACGACTTCCTTTGAAGAAGAAGCGCTTAAAACGATGAAAGCCTTCTGGCTCCCATCAGCTACACCAGCAGCTTCGGTCAGGGTAGATGCTCCAGAAACTCACACAGTCTGTCCAGAGGGCAAAGAGAAGCTCAAGCTTAAGAACCTCTTTGCAATTCGTTTCACAGAAGACAACAGCGAAGAAGAAGAGAACAAGCCGAAATCAGCATCTTCAAGCTCTTATGATAAATCCTACATCTGCCCGAGCTGCAAAGTCACTCTCACCAACACAATGTCCCTCGTGGCACTTAGCTCATGCGGACATGTTTTCTGCAAGAAGTGTGCTGAAAAGTTTATGCCCGTCGACAAAGTCTGTCTTGTGTGTGACAAGCCTTGCAAGGATAGGAACTTGGTTGGGTTAAAGAAAGGAGGCACAGGTTTCGCTGAGCACGACGATCATCTTGAGGCTAAGGAGTACAAGCATTTGGGTAGTGGCTCTGGTTTGGGGCTTGTGAGGCCGGTCAAGACATGATGTAACCACAACAAATGTTCTGTTCCAATTACAGAAAAGTATCCTTGATTTTGTATACATTTCACTCCTTATGGCCTGTATCCTTTGCTACAACTAAGAGACACTGCTTTCTCTATTTTGGCTCTTGATTTCGTCCTATTGATCAGATCCTATTTGACAGTATCTGTGTTCCTTCCCTATACAGAGAAAAGTCCAGTGCTTTTAACTGATAAGTCTCTTAGGAGAGTTAGTTTACTTAGTTGAGACTTGAGGCTCGAACTTTTTGTTTTGAAAAAGATAGTTGAGAGTCAAAACTTCTCTCGAATGTTTTAAATTTGTTTCGTGGTCTTCTATAAATTTAATTTTGATAAAAATTTATTTCAAATTCAGGGGGATATAAAATTGCAAAAAAATACAAAAACTACATGAGCTGTCCAAAATGTTAGCCAATAATTTATCTGAAACACAAAACAGCTTGTAATGATCTCATTTTATAGTTTCTTAGGCACGTATTAATATTTGTTTAATTTCATTTTTACGTGTGGCAGAGACGTTTAGTAAAACATATGATCACACTTTTACTAGATTTTTTGTTTAAAGTTTCCATAATGACCCACATAGATAGTGTCAGTGATCGAACCATGCCTTTGACCATGCATCATGCAATCATGCATGTTCGTTTGTACAATCTATATATACATTTTTGGAGACATTTATGAAATAAATCATGGAGTTCCACCTTATTTACGAGTCCATGCCATTGGTATTTATTATTACTTTTACAAAATTTAAATAAAAGATATTAACCAAATTGATAGATAGATATCTACATTTAAAAATACAAATTAATATGATATATCTTCAGTTAATCTTTTAAAAAATAACATTACATTTTTTTAAAAATATAGCTCCGCGGTGTACCGCGGGTTAAATTCTAGTTAAATGTTACTTTCTTTCCATTTTTTTCTTTTTAAATGGCTAAAAATTCCTAACATATTCTTAAATATTGATTTTTTTCTTCATTTCTAGAGATCCTGTTTCAAATTTTTTCTTGCTTCCTTTTTAAAAAAATTGTTCTTAACATATATATTTTTTGAAAAAGACAAGATGAACACAATATACTATATTTTGATAAAAAAACAATATGAGAATAAAGTGTTCTTAATACAACTAAAAATAAGAATGATGAACTACAAATATTTTTTCTTTGGAAAGTGGAGCATTCTAAGAACTATATATATATATATATATATATATATATATATGTGTGTGTGTGTGTTTAATATTAAGAAAACTAGATTATATGGGTTAGTTTTAGGTAAAAAAAAATCAAATGTTCTTGATAATTACTTCAAATATATCATTTAATAAAAATAATTAAATATATATGACCTTTGTAAACAAAAATTTTGGCTCTGCCATTGATTATTATCAGTTATACGATTTTATTTATCGGCGCTCTTTTTTAGTTTATTATGAGTAGTTTTTCTATATGTATGTAATTCATTTAAAAGACATTCCTTAGATAAATTATATACCGCTGACTAAAAAAAAGATAAATTATACACTTACATAGAGTTATCTATATATGTAATTTCCCCTTAATTTGTGTAGTTAGACTTGGCAACCTAAGGAGCATGAGAGTTTTCCGCATACATGGTGTTATGTTTGATTGTTGCATGTTTGCGATAGCAAATGCTCATGTAGAAGGTGCCATGGTTGAAGAGCTATCTTTCATGTGCTCTGAATTTATTCAGGTTTTCTTACTTCGTCTTATAATAAATTTGATAACACCAGAAAATTTCATTAATACTATTTTAACTAAGATTTATAATTTTTTCTTAAGTCATTTATTGTGGGTCTAAGCATAGCCGAGGCTATAATATCGTCATTGAGGCTTATTACCAAAGCGTTATTCGATAGATCTCCAAACTCTCTTCAAAAACGCGCTTATATATCAATCTATGTACTTATTTATTTAACTTGTCAGCGCGCTTTTTTTTCTTGAAATTAGTTATACTATTTAAAATAATTCAAGATCAACTGCACTGCTATTCTTGGCATTTTCGAAGTTGATCGAGTTCATTTGCATTTTTCTCAACATACATATTCTTCAAAAGCTACCACTGGTGAAGTATTATCGAGATCATTTGCATGCTCATCTAAGCCTCATTAACAACTATCTAACTGTTTGTCTTCTTGTAGTTACTCCTAAAAGCAACTACAATGTAAATTGTTCTATGTAAAATTGTAGATGTAACTATTCATGTTTTTTTTTAATAGTTTACTTGGCACAAAGATTGTACTTATAGTGATGCAATGATTCCGTTTGTTAATGTCATGATGATTCTCTTCAATTTGAGGTTTGAATTTTCTTATTTAGTTCAATAATTTGTTTTTTTTAATTAAAAGGTTTATGTCAATAATTAATTAATTAATTTACATCTACTTTCATTTCTAAAATTAGAGTAAATCTCTTAATTATAAATAAAAAAATGCTCCTCTTTAATTCTATGTAATTTTCTCATTAATTAAATAAATAAAATTTCAATGCATGTTTACTATCCAATCTAAGTTTTTGAAGATTTGCTTTCCTTAAATCTAGAGAATCCAGTTTGTATGTTACATTTTCCTTTTTTGTTTAAATGGAGAATCCAAATACTATTTTAGTGGTAATTTTATTATATATATTAAAAAATGGGACATTTTGAAAACTATCCTAATTATGAGTTTTAGTTTGAAAAATATCTTTTTTATTTAAAATAAAAACTACATTTATATATATGTAATATGATATTTTTTCCAGATTTATGTTAGAATCTATATTTTTAATAAATGAAAACTAAATTCGAAATTAGGAGATTAAGATAAACTGAATTCGGAAAAAATATTAATTATTATGATATATTTATTTTAAGAGAAGGATGGTTTATTAAAAATTATTAAGATAATATCTAAAAATATTATAAAGTTTATAGCTTAATATTTATCATGTTATATAAAGCAAAAAAATATCTAAAACTCTAAACATATGAACTCAATTGCAAGGTAAATGTTTAAACTATTTACCTAACTAGGCACAAGTTCGGGTAACTTTTCATGTGATAGAATATTCACTTTTAAATAATAGAATATTCATTATTAATTTCTTAAGAAATATTTAGGATAACAAATCCTTAAACAATATTAAAATAACAATTTCTTAAAAATAAAACATTTATTTATTATATTAATCGTTATATATCAAAAATTGATTTTATATTCAAAAATCTAGATTTCTGGATAATTGTTATTAAGTTTTAGTAAAGTTTGTTTTGGTGATTATTGTTTAGTAAAGTTAATTAAGTAATGTTTTTAAAAAATGTAATGTTATTTTTTTAAAGATTAACTGAAGATATATCATATTAATTTGTATTTTTAAATGTAGATATCTATCTATCAATTTGGTTATAATCTTTTATTTAAATTTTGTAAAAGTAATAATAAATACCAATGGCATGGACTCGTAAATAAGGTGGAACTCCAGGATTTATTTCATAAATGTCTCCAAAAATATATATATATATATAGATTTTTAAATTAGTTTTTAAAAAGAAAATAAAATAGGGTATTTTTGAAAAATGTAAAAAGGTTTCCAATTTACGAAACTTAATATCTTTCCTAGTTCGGCCCTTATCGATAAACAAACTTTGGGTCCAATATGGCCCATAACGGATTACATCATCTATATAAAAAGTAACACAATATTTATCTCTCTAACCTAATATGTACTTTTGATATTCGACGAAACGATGAAGCCAGAATCAAAGAAAATATCAGAGAAAAAATTAAGAATTGAGATCTACGATGGCGATTGTGATTCTTCGTTCGATCTAAGTTTGCTCAAAGAGGCTATCAATAATGCAAGCGAGAAGCCACTTCTTGAAAAAAGCAATGCCCCGACTAAGAAAAAAGATTCATTCGATCTAACATCGATGTCGCATGCATTATCTTCTGTGAATCGTCAGTGTGATAAACGGAGAGGTTATATGATGAATAGACGTTTCGTATCGGCAGAGAGTGTAATTGCTAGGCAGCAGTTTCGATTTCTAAGGAATCTCATGTTACAACAAAAAGATTTCTGTAAAAAAAATAATTAGTTTATTGATTTACGTTAATTTCTTTGAATTGGTTTGGTAATTTTTATTTTGTGGTGATGTGGCGATTGTTGTTCGTTCTCATCAATGATAATTTCTCTTTATTATTCTATTAGGTTTTTGGGTTTTTTTTTTTGTTGTCTTTTTTTTTCCAACCATACATTAATTAAAATGAATATTGGTATTCCAATACCAATAGAGAGAAAAAGTATTTACATATCAAATTTCAAAACTTAAAAGTCTAAAATTCTTAGCTAAACATTTAGTATGGAGATTACAAGAGTGGGAAATCTTTGAAAACGAGAAAAGAGAAAAATTAATTTGGACCGAATCAAACTCATAGAGTAATTTGGAAAACGCATGTGAATTCTCAGGAGATTGCACCATAGAGACTTGCTATGCACTTTTTGCTCCTAAGAATATCACATGTGTATCTTCTTGTACACAAATCAACTTAGACACTTTTTACAAGAGTTTAGTGTATTTCCTTGTAAAGGTGTGATTAGACATTGAATTAATGGAGAGGCATTCTTAGTATTTCGCTTTCCTCAATCTCTCACACGGGACTCCGTTGAGCAGCTTCCATGCCAACTGTTCAACTATGTCTGATGGCTCCCTTCAAACACCTAACTGTTCACATTTAGGGTTTGGGGGTTTTGTTTGCTTAAATTAATATTATCTTTTGTTGATCCGTCTTAATTTCTAGATTCAATGTTGTACATATCATTGATTAAAAATGGAAAACTGATGTTTTTCTTCATTGTTTGTTAGGTTTCTTATTTTCTTTGTTTAAGTTAATTTCTTAATTAAGTGATCCGGAGATGTCAAAAACTGAAAAAAGAAAAAGTTAATAATTGATCTGGCTTAATTTCTAAAATTAAAGTATGAAATGAAATGATGTGCTTAAATTCTAGAAATTTTATTATTATTTAAAACGTAATTAAAATAAGAAGATTGAAATGTACGTTTATTACCCAATAAAGTTTTTAAGATTTCCTAAAATCTAGGGGATTCAGTTTTTCTATGAATCTAAAAATATTTTAATGATGCTTTTTTCCAAAAATTTATATCAAATTTTAAAACTACCGCAAACAAAGAATGGAAACTAACTTATAGTTTATCTCCACCAATTTCCTTAAGATCTTATGTTATTTAACTTAATATTAATGGGTGCTCTATTTCACCACGAAAATATATATCGGGCCTAGTTTGGGTCTTAATATGGCCCAAAACGAATTACATCTTCTATATATCTCACTTTCATGTCTCTCTCTAAACCTCTTGTATACTTTTGACCTCTCTCGAGAAAACGATGAAGCCAGAATCAAAGAAATTTTCCGAAAAAAGAAGAATTAAGTTCAACGATGATGGAGGTTCTTCTTTTGATCTAAGTTTGCTAAAAGAAGCTATCAACAACGCAAGCGACAAGGCTCTTCTTGTGAAAACTAATTTCCCGACAAAGAAAAAAAGTGCATTCGATCTAACTTCGATGTCACAAGCATTATCTTCTGCGGATCGTTTTAATAATCGGAAACTTTATATCAAGACAGTTTTAGCGATGAAGAGGCATGTCAAAGCAAGGGCTGAGAGGGAAGCTATGAAGCAGCGATTACTTACCCTACTTTCGATATGCGACAAATATTCATGTAAAAATTAATTAGGGTTTTATTGATTTAGGTTAATCTCTTTTTAGTTGTTTTGTTTGTTGCGATGATGCGGCGATTGTTTGTTTGTTCTCATAACGATGATTCTTTTTCCCTTTAGGTTTGGGGTTTGTGTTAAATTTTTAGTTGACCCGTTTTAATTTCTAGGATGTAATCATTAAAGTATATATCTTGATTAAAAATAACCCAAAACAAAAATTTGCTTAAATTCTAGATAATTTTTCCATTCACTAAGCAAAAAGTAAATAAAATATATATTTAGTTAAGAACTAAAACGTGAACAGAAGAAATCTTTAGAGTTTAATGGAAAATGCTTCAGATACCATGGGACAATTGAGGCTATTGATGCTCTGAACTTCAATGGAATTTTTGGCCCAAAGTTTTGGTTCGTCACAAATACGATATTATGTTGATTGAGACAAATCTGTTCATTATCATATTGTTTTTAGTATTTTTATGATGAACGGCTGAATTCATCAATCAAATATTTTGTTTTAATACTTTTTCTTAAATTGAACCTTCTTTTGTATTTGCATCACCTCCGTAACTTAACCAACACTAGTAAAAAAGATATGGTTCTAATAAATTTTAGTTAGCTTATTATTTGTTGTTTAATATAGTTAAGACTATTATTTTTCTTATTAGATCAATCATTGAAACAATTGGAACACCATTCATAAGAGTTGCATGCTCTCACAATTGGAGGTAAGCTTTTTACCCTCTCCGCAAGAGATCTACTCATGAATTTTACTTGCTTTAATGTAGTTAATATATAGCCAAGAAAAGTACTATACATTTTAGTTGATTTATGAATAGTACTAGTGGTCGTCGATGTTTAATTGTGAACTTGTTGCTCTCAAAGTTTCTCTAGCTCCATAAGCTTATAAATATTCCTTAAGTTTAAAATGCAGTCTTATCGTACTACAATGCCGATCCATATCTAAATGATTAAATCCCAGCAAACTGGTGCTTTACACATCTAAATAAATTTTAGTTGTTAGGGACATCAAATTCGTGTAAAAATCTTTAGTCTAGTTGTCATTGTCTTAATTATCCTTATAAGGTGGCGAGTTCAATCCCTGCTTTGCCAAACTTTGTAACAATTTCTATATATTAATTTGTAAATGATCAAGTAGATTTTTTTGACTTTAGACATTAAAAACCTTTGGACCGGCCCGGCCATACGATATAATACGATGTTTTATTACCAAGATATTAAGAAATTAAACCAAGAATCACCAAAACAAATTTGCCTAGTTTAGTTTCGTTTGAACATAAAGTAAATATAAACTTAACCCAACAACTCTTTATAAAAGTAATAGTTTCATATGGGATTAAAACAAAGAAAATTGGGTCTGGACGAGTCTAGACAATGTGACTACAAATGTAATATATACATTTACATATAAATTACATTTCTCATAACAGCGAGATGAAAACTAAAATCATTAAAGTAAACTCATTAATGTCTTAGGTTACTTTCTTCATTGCTACTAGGTGCAATTACTGGATTACTTTTTGCAATTTTTTTTTTGGTAGGCACTTTTTGCAATTGCTAACAAATTGATTTGAAAACCAAAAGAAATCAATCAAATTTAAATTTATATTTATATATTTATTAGGATCATATTATTTTTTGTCTTAAATAACATATAATCTTAAGAAACATATTAATATAGTAGGTAAATTAATAGAAGATTTTAACTAAAAATCCTAAAATAAGTATAATATTAGAAATCTTGAACCGCAATTGAACAAAAAAAAAAAGCAATCTTCAACCATAAGAAAATAATTTCTAATTTCTTTCAAACAAACAAATATTTATAACTATATATAATATTTAACTAATCACACGTATTTAGCGGAGTAAAACCAAATCTTCTATAATTAAATTAAAGATATATTCCCTTCTTTATCAGATTTATTTTGTTTTTGAGCCGAAATTTCTTAATTACACATTACTTATGAATCTTTTTTCCAATTTTTGTTTCTCTCTTGTTTTTGTCAAAGAATCTTTTTCGGATGAAATTTGTTACGATTCACTAATCAGATAAATCCAATGATTTCGGAAATCAAAGAATCTTTTTATAAAATATCTCATGTTCATAGGTTTTTGGGGTTTTCTTACATCGTTCTCTGCCAACTTTGAAGAAGGTTTCCTTAAGGTTAGCTTTTTTTTTCTTATTCGTAGACTTTTCTTTTTCTTTGATCAATGATCTTAACCTTCAATTTCTTAAAGCATCATGTGTTCGTTCCATAATTATAATCCAACTTACTCAAGTTCCATCTCTTAGTAATCTTTTTTTTTCTTTGAACTTCTAATCGTCGAACGAATATTTACTGGGGAATTAAAAGGAATTATGAATATCGGGAGTTTTTTTTTTTTTTTTTGTGAAATACTCAAAATTGTGAAGAAAAATTGATTCAGAAAGTTAGAGTTTATACATAGGTAAGAAACCCTAAGAAGTTGAAATGTTAGTACTTTCAATAATGGACGAAATTATTTTTCTAGTAAGTATAAAATGTATATATTCTACTATTGTTTTGAAGATTTTCAAGGTTTAGAGGATTTGTGATTGCCCGATGAGTAATCCAGAGGATATCCCTACCAGGCTCGAGGTTAGTGTACATATTAACCAATCCTTCATAAAGTCTATATTACATATTAATTATCATGTATAGTGTATATATATATATATATATGCAACTTCTGAAATAAATTTGATGATGAGCAGGGCAAGAATGCAGCACGACTTGTGTGTTGTTTCCTTGGCGTAGGGTCTCTCGTGGCATGGAATGCAATGCTGACCATCACTGATTACTATTATCAAATTTTCCCGGTATGGCTCTAAGCAATTTTTCGGTATTAAGAAAAATCGTTTCAGTCGATATATATACATCAGTTTAATTCGATATGTTTTCTTTTGTTTTCTTGGTTAACAACAGAAATACCATCCTTCGAGGGTGCTAACATTAGTTTACCAATTGGTTGCGAATGTGTTTATAATAACACTTGCTACTAAAGAAGCTAAGCTCAATACTCGACTTCGTAACATTTTGGGGTACAGCATTTATACCGTTAGTACCTTTTGTCTCATCATTGTAAGTACTCTCAATTGTCTTATTAATTCTTTCTTTTGTAACTTCGGTTTTATAAATATAAAGTTGTGATTTTGATTTTGATTTGGTTTGGTGAAGTTGGATCTTGCTTCACATGGCAGTGGAAGCGTAGTAGCGTATGTGTTGTTATGTTTGATAGTTGCTCTTTTCGGGCTCGCTGATGCTTTTGTGCAAGGTGCAATGGTTGGAGATTTGTCCTTCATGTGCCCCGACTTCATCCAGGTTAAAACTTGTTGATTTTTGCAATATTAATATCCATCTAACTTAATGTTGTTACTTGTTAAAATGTTTGATTATTTTATCAGGCGTTCATGGCTGGTTTAGGCATAGCTGGAGCTCTAACCTCTGGATTAAGGCTTATTACGAAAGCAATCTTCGACAAGTCACCTGATGGTCAACGAAAAGGCGCTTGTAATGTCTCTCATACAAATTCTTAAATTAACTTTTGTTACATATATATTATACAAATTAATTAAGCTAAATTTAACCATCATGTGTTTTTTTTTCCGCAGTGTTGTTCATAGGAATAGCAACATTGATTGAGTTAGCCTGTGTCTTTCTATATACATTAGTCTTTGCTAAGCTCCCTATCGTGAAATACTACCGTGCCAAAGCTGCGAAAGAAGGAGCCAAAACCGTTTCTGCGGATCTGGCCGCAGCTGGCCTCCAAGAGCAAGCTGAACAGGTAACTTCTGGTTTTATATTAATCCGATACGAGTTTTATTTTATTCCACTAATTAAGCTTCCTCATCAAAGGTTCACCAAATGGACGAGTCCAAGATCCAAAAACTAACCAAGAAGCAGTTACTAAGGCAAAACATAGATCTAGGAATCAATCTATCCTTGATTTACGTGGTGACGCTATCGATTTTCCCGGGATTTCTTTACGAGAACACAGGAGAACATCAATTGGGCGATTGGTATGCAACATTAACATAAAAAAACCATTCCATGCTCATATTTGTTAGTTACATAAAAATTACTATTTATGTTTTGATGTGTTGAACTTAAGGTATGCACCGGTTCTAGTAGCCATGTATAACGGGTGGGATGCGATCTCAAGGTTCATTCCCTCGATCAAAAGATTAGCACTAGAGTCGAGGAAATGGATCACGGTCTGCGTTTTGGCACGTCTTTTGCTCGTTCCGGCCTTTTACTTTACCGCTAAATACGCAGATCAAGGATGGATGCTTTTCCTCACCTCTTTCTTGGGATTGAGTAACGGTTATTTAACCGTTTGTATCTTCAGCACGGCACCAAAGGGTTACAATGTAAGTTACTTACAATAGTCAATCTCGGTTCAATTTGGTTTAATATTACCGGTTATGTTAATTTGTGGTTCAATCAAATTTGTATAGGGACCGGAAGCAAATGCATTAGGGAATTTGATGTGTGTGTTTCTATTGGGAGGGATCTTCGCTGGAGTTTGTTTGGGTTGGCTCTGGCTCATTGGCAACGATTCGTTTTAAAGATATAACTATTATTTTTATTTTTGCTGCTTAGTGCAAAATTATTAAATTCAACTCATTACGTTTAACGGTTTAGTGTGTTTTTAAGAAATTAATTCTTCAGGCTTTGTCTAAAGTTTATTTTTATTTCAAATGTAACTAGTGGGTGTAACAAGTTATGTTCAGTTGGATCATTTCAACTAGTTGCGTTGAGTATATTTTTCTTAATCAAATAAATTGTAAGAATATGTATATTGAGGTTGGAGGATACATATTCTCAAAATAGCATGTTTTGCTTGTTGAATAACATGATTTTTTTTTTTGGATTGTTGGAGAGAAAATATTTATAGATTGAATTTTAGAAATAAATTTGGATATTTAACCAATTTTTTAAATTGAGCTTTGATATTTATCACTTGTTTGTTCTTTGAGCTTCGAGGAAATTCAAAACCGATATATACCGCACAAAATACAAATTCTCTGTTTTTAGAATGATGAAGAACTCCAATTTCCAGCAAAAAAAAATTAAAGAATAAGCAAAAGAAAAGAAGAAGACACAAAAAACGACTTTTCTTTTGTTTTTCTCTAAAATATATGTTTTCGTTCTTCACATCCTAAGGCAACAAAACAAAATGTGGCTCTCAAAGTTAAATGGGTAAAAGAATAAAGATTGAACCTTTTCAATCTACGGAGCCATCAGTCCATCGATCGTGTAAGAAAGTGATTTCATCCAATCCGTTTTCAGCAGCATTGTTTGTAGCGTACGCATCACATCGTATCCCGGATCAAGTTTCCGTTGCCAACCCTGAAAACGCCGAAAATGAAGCCAAAACCTCAGTGTTGTTAGATTTGAAGCAAATTTGAAATCATCAAGAGACAGTTATAGTTCATAGCTCGATAAATTCAATAGGCGACTGCTTTTGTACTCAACCGAGTTCTTG
This sequence comes from Arabidopsis thaliana x Arabidopsis arenosa, assembly GCA_019202795.1. Classification (NCBI taxonomy): domain Eukaryota; kingdom Viridiplantae; phylum Streptophyta; class Magnoliopsida; order Brassicales; family Brassicaceae; genus Arabidopsis; species Arabidopsis thaliana x Arabidopsis arenosa. The sequence goes on along the minus strand of CM032919.1, from coordinate 1,911,171 downwards.
GTGGTTCTACGGGATGATAAGATATTTAAACTCACCTCGAGAACTAATGTTGTAAACATCACGGTGGACACGTTGCCGTCGATATTAACTCTATGTCGCCTCATTTTCTCGAATAGTTCATGCATACAATCAGCTGGATGGACTAAATCTCCTTCCTCTGTTCCCCAGAATGTAAATGCATCTTCTACTTCCTGTCAAAATGTGTGTGTATTATACACCACGAAAATGAAGAAACTTTAAATGGTGTAAGAGAAACACATAGCAGAGATAACACCTTGATAAAGGCCTGAGGATTAGGACAATTCTGTTGTTTAGATAATTTAAGTGTTCGTTCAGCAGCAGTCCGGCCGTCTCTACGTGCAACTGCCTTGAAAAACCCGAGTAGGTTATCTCGGTCAATTTTTGAGAGTTCCGCAGTCATGCCCACATCTAGGAAAACGATGTGTGGCTTCCTCGATCTGAACAGACCTCTTCGAGTATTGTTTGGCCGGACAAGAATATTCCCAGGATGCATATCAGCATGAATGAAGTTGTCGACCTGAAAAACAAGAATCAAAGCAACTTTTAAGTAATATAAGTTACCAAAATGAACAAAAAGATACACTGTGAGGAAAGAGGCAGAACCAGGAGCATTTTCAAGAGAGCATGAGTTCCGATATGAGCTACTTTAGCCTTAAGCCTTTCATGACCTTCTGAGCCATCGACATAACGAGCCACACTCTCTCCGTGCTCATATGTCTCGACCAAAACAGCGGGATGTATAAGCGGATAGATGGGCTTCGGAAAAGAGACATCTTTCCATCCACGGAAGTTATATATAAACCGACTCAAATGAGAAGCTTCCCTTGAGAGATCAACTTGGGACAACATGTAGACACTAAACTGTTGCACACACTCGTCCAATCTAAGCCAATTCAACCCCGGAATAAAAGTAGTTAGCTTTGCCACTAAATTAATTATCACAAAATCTCGCTTCATCGTCTCCTCAACACAAGGATGTCTAACTTTAACAGCAACTTCCGAGGACTTCACCTTTTGTCCTGGATACTGAAACTTCAAGGAAGCTCGGTGTACTTGAGCTATACTCCCAGATGCAACTGGCGCCTCATCAAATTCCTCAAATATTTCAGAGAGTTTACGACCAAATGCAGTTTCGATGCTCTTTTTGGTGAACGCAAAACTGTGCTCAGGAGCATTACTGTGAAGCTTTGAAAGCTGCAAACACAAATCCTTATTAAACCGATCAGGTCGTGTAGCAATCCATTGGCCAAATTTAATAAAAGCAGGACCTGCTCTTTCCAAAGTTCGATGGAGGACCTCATACTGCAGCTTTCTGTAACGAGGCCCGCACACAAATCCCAACAAAGCCATTATAACATTTGGAGAAAACAAAACTGCTAAATAGAGAGCTCTCCCAATCAGAACAACACCTTTAACCGCAGAAAACAATAAAGATGAGATAACGATAGGGAAGTTTATCGAACTCCTATAAGGAGAAACGTGTGAAGGAGAATAAATGACAGGACTTGGAGCCACCCTTTGCGCATATGCAAATTGTCTACAAGTAAGAGCCAATAAACCGGGTAACAACAAGTGCGAACGGGCTAAAGACAAGCTAAACGCTTGAGCAATCTGACTAATCCGAGGTAAGTTCCAACTACGATTCAAAGTTACTCTCTGTAGAAGCCTTCCCCAAGAGACTTGAGCATGTTGCTTAACTAAATTACTCGCAGATGCAATCGAATAGCTCCTCCGCGCGACATGATGATTACCTAAAAACCTTCCTTTAACATTATGAAGAAGACCCAATGTGTGATATCCATTACTCTGAATTCTGAACTGTGGCAACCTAACAGAAACCCTAATAGCTGTTTTATTATTCTGATTCGAAAACAGAGTTCTACTAATCACTCCAGAGATCAAAAATCTGCAAAAAAAAACCAAAACCAAAACCACCCAATGAAGGATCTAATCAAACGAAGACTTTGGAGAAAAGTTCAAAACTTTTTAAACAAAGGTTCGATTTTTAAACATGGGAATCAATTTAAGGATCTCCGGCTAAAAGGGCAGTCAAAATTAATCGGATTAGAAATCAAAAGAGACCCTGAATAGGAGAAGAGAGACGAACCTTGAGATTAGGGTCATGGCGAGAGAAAACACGCAAAAGGTTGAGTTTTTGAGATGATCTTTAAACCGTTAAACGTTGGGAGCATTATTTCATCGATTTAGCGTTGGAATTAGGGCAGAGTAAGATCTTCGGTCGCCGGAAAAAGAAGGTTCTGGGTTTTAGGAGCTGAAGGGGAAATACGGAGAGAGAAAAGTGGGGCCCAGAAAAAAAACCACGTGGGCTTCACGCTAAATTTTTTTTTCTTTTTTTCTTTTTTTGGTAAAATGTGAAGTAAAAAGAAATAATTTTTCGGTTTGATAATTTTGTCACAACTTATATATTTTGAATGACTTGGTCGTGAAGGAACTTGATATACTATTATGCACTTGACGATTCAGAGAAGAGAGGCGTTTGAGAAGATATACATGTTTGAGAAGAGAGACGTTTCTTATTTGGAAAGATCCAAGTCAAAGCAAGATCAACAATGAAGAAGTTACTAAGAGATGGATCACAACAGTTGTTTGGGAAGATAAAGAAGGACTAAACGACATAAGCTTATATTGATATCACAAAACTCTCTGTCTCAGGAAGAGGTTTCTTCAATACTCCTTTACTCGACACTTAGCCACTTCCTACAGTCTTCTTCTTCTCCCAGACTCTTGCCTTTCTCCCTTTAGTCCTCAATTTCCTCCTCATGAATTGAATTGGGATCCTTAATCAATCAGAATCTTCCTTTCTCTTGAGACATTCAGGATACATGAAAGGGTAGTCTATGACAGGCTTATCATCGCACAACCTTTGACTCGCCATCCCAAATGCATATCCTAAGGCAACCCCGACTGGAACAGCAACAGCATTCCCAACTTGAATGTACCTGTAACATCAACCAAGTTCATTGTCAGAATCACAAAAAACAGAGAGAAACATTTAACACAGCTCAAAAACTTATGGATGTAACATGAAAGGAAGAATATTAAGGACTTACTTTTCATCAACAGGTCCGTAGAGCCTATAGCAATCAGGAAATCCTTGTAGTCTTGCATTTTCGCGGGCTGAAAGAACTCGGTTTTGCTTTGGGTGAAGTACACACTGTAGAAAAATTACCGGTAGTAATACACCGAGAAATTCAGTACCAAGGTAGAGACCGAGAATATAGATTAAATGTGCATATCGAAGAAGACCAAACCTGGTTGTGAGGTTGTGCTCTTGTCACGACCGTGTTAATAATCTCATCGTACCACAAACGACCAAATGGTCTGCGTTTCATATAATAAATGATCATATTTAGTGAGTAAAGGTAATTTAAATGGAGTCTATGAGAACATATCGTTAGCGAACATTACTTTTTAGATTTTCCATCTCTATATGTGATTGCATAATTAGGTACCTGGGGCAAAAAGAAGAAACTTTTCATGAAAAAGTTGCAAGCAAAAAGAACCCAAAAAGAAAAGATCATAAGTTTGGGCATGGATTTGTATGTACCATAGGCTTTCCAGACGGCAGTATTACTCTCTCAACAGAAGGGTCAATTCGCACTGTTTTATCTTCAAATACGACACCTCCCAAGTCGGTGAAGTAGGCGCCCTGTGAGCAATAAGATTTGTACAATGATATCACAAACCATGTGCTTAAAGCATGCATTATGATATTACAACTTGTACCTTCTTCTTGCTTATATTGCAAGCCCTCTGATAATCATCTTTATTCATTTGAAGAGGCTGGTGGTCGTATAATATACGTAACTGTGATTCGTCTTCACCATTTGAGATTAATGTATCTTATAAAACCAGAATGTCAGTAATTGTTTCAAAACTTGTTGTAATAAAAGTAGATATATAGTAATGCCAATTCTACAGAGTTCAAGAGAAGCTCACCAACTCTTGGAAGACTTATAAATCTTTGAAACTCTGTCTCAGGTTCTATGTCATAGTTTATTGCTTCTCTTTCCTCAAAATTAGTCACCTGTATCATAAAGAAATGTCAACAAGGTCCTATTTATGCTTGTCTCAAATGAAATGAAATCACATAACAAATTTATTAACTAATTGAGGGTTTGATATATAACACACCTCTGGGAGATCATTTATTGCATCTCCAAGAGTAAGAGCCGTTTTCAACTGTAGATCACTTCGGTTATGTCCCACTTTTAATTCCTGCAATAACAATAGATTTATAAGATATGCAATATTGTGACAAGTAAATGTGCAAACTCATATCCAAAATGAATAAAAAAGACTTGCCTTAAACTTCCTAGGAACGACGCTTTCTTTTCTGGTGGTGGCCATTTTGTGAGTTGGCAACGGGTACGGGGGCAATTTCTGTTTTTCAAAATTTGAAAGAATGGTAAGGATCACATTATTCATAACATCTAAGTATAGCATAAAATATTAAAACAAAAAAAGAAAGATAATTTACCTCGGTAGGTTGAGCACCCCATAAGAAAACCCTGTACCTACACTGAGGAACACCGTATGCACCAGCAGCCATTATGCCTAATCTTGCTTGGTAATTCTTGTTTACAAGACGAGATACGGCATAACGACCAACAAAGCCTTTCGCGAAACCTAAAAGACTTACAACGTTCTCCATCAAGACGTATTTGGGCTTCAAGTAGTCTATGATATCCATGAAAACCGTCACTTGATTGTTTTTTTCATCTTGAAGTGGTTGATCTTTATTTCTAAATCGGTTAAAACCGCTAAGTCCCTGACAGGGAGGACCCCCACATACAATATGCACATCTTCCTAAAAGAACAAAAGGTCGAAAAGTTACGAAAAAGTGGGGAACAAGAAATATTTGGGGGATTTATATATGTAATTAATATGACTTACAGGAAGTGGCAATAACTTTGACTTGAAACCCTTCGTTACAAATTCCTTAAGTTTTTCTTTGCATTTTCTAATGAAACCATATACAGATTAGAGAACGAACATGAGAAGGCCAAAGCAGTAATTTAAAAAACCTTACCCCAATCCATCATACGGCTCCCAAGTATCTTCTTCTGATTTGTATCCCTTCCAATGCACCTAAAAATGATGAAACAAAAAAGAAAGTTAATAGTTAAATAAATTTCTCATATAATGAAAAATGAAACTATCCATCTAGAGCCGAGGAAATTGTACCTTAAAATAAAGTGCTGATGGTTTAACCTTTTTCGCCGATACCTTAGCCTTTTTTGGATCTCCATAACAAATGGAGAGTACCTCATCAACCTCAAACTCGTCTGGTGACATTTCATATCCATCACTCTCCCCTTCTACATCATTCTCACTTTCATTGTCATCTTCTGAATCACTATCTAGTTCTAGTGGCTCAGTTTTTGGGATAAGTGAAAACTTTTGGCATAGCCTTCTCCATTCCTTCAGCAATCTCAAAAAATCTTCTGCACTTTCATTTATCACCTGAAAAAAATTCCCAAAGTTATGATTAGATGTATAGATATTTAATAATAAAATAAATAGAGTTCTAACAAGCTACTATATAACATAATCACCACTAAAGATATACCTCGGTTTCAGGGTGATTGAGTTCCAAACTCTCACAAGCAAAACTATTGTTATCCACTGCCCATTTCTGCAAAAAGGGAGAGTAATATAACATCTCTAGTAATAAAGCAAATGAAATTATTGTGACATTTACATCATAAACATCACAAGTTTTCATGGCAAGAAACTTACAGTGATCAAATTTACACCCGAGAGTGAAGCACCCATGCACAACCCTGTTGACATGGCTCCACATCCGGAGTATAAATCCAACATATATTTTTCTTTGTTGCAAGAACCAACATTGTTTGAATCATTACCCTCCACGTTGGATATTTCTGTAGACGAACCCATCAAGTTTTAATAGGACGACATTACAAAACGTTACAATCACAATTATAAAACCAAATAGGATAATTCATCTGCTAGAAACTAATACGTACGAAATATAAAAGCTTAATTAAATCTAACTAAAAAAACATGAGACACAAGTTTAAGTACCATTGTCGGCACTTGAGAAGGTCAAGTGTTCCAGGTTGTATTTGGTATCATAGAAAAAATCGCAGGCTGGTATATTTCTCTCTTCGTTTTCTAATAAAACCTGTTAGAAGAAAAGTTGCATAATTATGTGAGTTCAAGCAAAATCTCTACGACTTTTAAAGATTCAAAAATAATACATATACCTTCGCTGGAAGTTTGATTATGTGTACTTTCGATACAATTAGATTAAGAGAATTATCAGCCTCGACATTCGAAAGAAAAACTCGTTGCTTTTCTTGTAAATATTCTCCTGCAAGGTCTTGAATTACCTAACACAGTAAGGAAAAAAAAGAAAGAATGCGAGCATTAATAAATTGAAACATGAGACAAGAAAATCTAGTAAAACAACACAAAAGCGATTAATCTCACTGTGTCTTCTGCTCTGTAGAACAATTGAGCTCTGAAGTACCCTTCACCATCTAATCCTTCAAATAACTCAATGATCTTAGCTATACGATTTGGTTCTCCCTTAGCCTGTACCGCCAAAACGCATATAAATCAGTCACATTAGAACTTAACCCTAATGTCAATAAGTTTCGTAACCCAAATTTCCAACATCATTTCCAAAAAAAAAAAAACATGAAAACACTTCTTCGTACTTGAACATAAATATCATCATTTAGACTGTATAAAACTCCATTAACAAGAGCTTTATCGTAGTGCGATATTGCCTCCAGATTGCCTTTCTTCTTTTTAGATCCCCTGTATTAAATTTAGCAATGAGATACAAAAACAAGATTAGCGTAAACCTTACGTAGAGCGAAGAAAATTTCAGAAGAAGAAGAAGAAAGAGTCTACTATATACCTCTTTTTGATGGTTTCAGATTTTTTAGACGTCCATAAATAACGTGTTGGCCACTTTTTTCTAGCTTCAACATCATAAATCGGTGGACCTGTGAAGTACATATTTGCTTCTGGTTTCTTACGTTTAAACGATTTCGGAATCATTTTGTGAGGGAAGTGATAGAGAAAATGAGAGACGATGAGAACACAAAGGGTTTTTAGGTTAGAGAATTTTGGGGTTTCAGATTTTAAAAACCTTAATGAGTTTAGAAAATCATTTATAACTAGAATAATCCGTTGGAAGGGAGATGGAATATTTTTTCGAAATTTGCGGGAGATTTGTATTTCCTTTTTTTCAAGTAATTTAGTTTTTCCTGCTTTCAATTATCCGATAAATTGGGCTTCATGGGTTTGTATGCGAATCACGATGACTCGAGTTTTCTATAAAGTAAAGTTTTTTTAAAACATTTGATTTTATATTTTCCAAATTCAATTCTCCGAGTTTCCTTACATGAAAACCAATTGAAGTCGAGTTTCTATTTTCTGTTTTCAAATATACTTTTTCAAAAATTGAAACAAAAGAAAGGAAAGTATATTCTGCAAAATAAACTACATAAGGCCAACTTAAATTTTGATATGGTTGCCCCAAATTTCGGAAGTGATTTATTATATAAGGGTTGATTTTAATCCCATGCACGATGACTAGGTTTTAAAAAGAGGATTCCTATAAAAAAGAGAGGCGAAAATAATCAAGAGTAATTTTATCTCTGTGTTATCTTTGTAACATCATGTTAAAGGTTACTTCTGTGATTCTTATCTTTGGAACAATAAAAAAACTTCATAAACTATATGAGCAATTTCATTCGAATGTTTTTTGGACAAAAATCAATTACAAATAAAAATGGGCAATTGACATAAATAGCCCCAAAAAAGTTTCTTTTTCCAAAACTAGCACAATATTTTAAAAATTCCACAAATAGCACCCTAAACTTTAATTAAAATAGAAAATAAGAGCAAACACTAACCTAATATTAAATTAAATCAAAATTTCTTTTAAATGGTAGAAATATATACCCTAAATTGGAAATAGAGAACCCAAATATAATCCCACAAACTAATATTGAAATGAATCAAAATGTATTTTAAATGGTGAAAATATATACCCTAAATTGGAATTAATGAACCCAAACATAATAACACAAATTCAATATTAAAATGAATCAATTTTTCTTTTAAATGGTTGAAATATATACCCTAAATTGTAAATAAAGAACCCAAATATAATATTTTAAATTTATTTCTAATTTATTTTGGTTGAATAGTTTTTATATAAAAAATGTAATATTATTGGAAAAAATAAACTAATGATAATAATTTTAAAACAAAAACTTAATAATTAATCAACTAGTGCTATTTTTGGAAGTTTATGGAGTGTGTGCTATAATTGTCCATAAAACTTGTTTTAGTGCCATTTTGGGGAATTTCTCAATAAAAAAACCTTCACGTAAAAGATTTTCAAATAAAATATAAAGGATACTAGATGTTAACCCGCGGTACACCGCGGGCATATATATTATTTGAAATTTTTTGTTGAATTATTAATTTCAATATTTTAGTTGATATCATGTATTTTTTTATTAATTTAAATGTATATATTGATATAGAGAGTTGTATATATCTATAAATGGTAAAATTAGTCAATTTCAATATCATTTCTTAATAATAATATTTTAAATTTGTATTAATGTTTACTCAAACCCGTTCCGCAAAACCCGTCCCGTGTTATTTTAAATTTTTGTATATGTTTAGATATTCATTATATTTAAAACTTTTTAAGAGTTTAAAATTAACTATATTCGACAAAATTTAAACAGTTTAACTAAAAACCCGACGTAAACCCTATACAAACTTTTAAATGTGGATGCTTGATAAGTTAAATTTTCTGTTCATTCGGATTTGGATTGTAAATTAATTGTGGTTATGAAAAATAAACAAAAACTATAAATATTAAGAATAGATTTAAACTATAAAAAATTTTAAAATAACACGGGACGTGTATTATAGTTGGATGAGATTATATGGCGGGACGGGTAAGAATCGTTATTAATAAAATTTACAATATTATTAACCCAACATTTCTAATTTTGTTAAATCGTTATATTTGTTTTTTTAACACCATAAATATTAGACATATCAAATTAAACCGGTCAAAATTAAGATTATATGAAACAAAATTATCTCCTGGTATATTGCGGGTTAAATCTTAGTACTAACATAAATGTGGAAAAAATAAAAAATAAAATAAAAACCAGGTTTGTGAAAGGAAGAAGCTTAATTAGTCGGTTTAATCCCTTGGAATGCCTTCCATTTCGGTTATTGTATAATTGGTATTGGTACGACAAAATCTGGTAATTGTAAGGCATTTTGCCAATTCTAAAAACCTAATCAATCAAACACAAATTATCTTCATCTCTTTCTCTCTGTCGTGTTCATCATTGAATCGCAGATTTTCCATTATTCTTCAACAATTGGTGAATTCTAGATCGGATATATCTTACATCCACAGATTTACTGTTTCAAAATTGAATTGAGGATAAAATACAAAGTCAAATTATCGAATTATCGATCTCTGATATTTTTGCTGACTTTGAAAATGAAAGCTAGGGAAAGAAAGGAGAAAAACCCTAACGAAATTCGCATCATTTTTGTTTTCATTTGCAGTTGCGAATTTTGGGATTGGCTGAAGCAATTCCGATTGCACAACAATGGCTTCTCGTATCATCATCAATCATTCCAAAAAGGTTTCTCTTTCTCAGATTTTTTATTCATTTTTCTATGTGTTTACTTCTGATTTTGATCTTTTAAGTTCTTTGATCAGGTGCAACTGAGTTTATGCATTTGTTTTTAAGTGTTTTGCTCTATCAATAAAAAAAAAATTCTGAACTGAGTTTCGTTTATAGGTTTTGACTTAATCTAACTATGCATTTATCTAAAGCACCCGGTTCTATTGTGCCTAGTCCCATAATTGAAAAAAATCCTCGCCGTGGAATAATTGCAGGTTGATGAATATGGACTTCATTATATCATACTTTTTTAACATGGACCATTTAAAGGTAATTAACTACTTTACTCCATTGATTTAGCTTATGTTCTTAAACATGTGGAATATGCACAATTTATAAAACTGTCTGTCATCTTTCCTTCATATTAATAAGCATTAGAACTGAGATTCTAAGAATGAGATTTGAGCAAAAACATCCTTTATAAGAACCTGCAAATTAGAATCAAGCTGATTCTCTCTTTGATTTTCTAATTTTCAATATATAAATCAATCTGATTCTCTCTTTTATTTCTAATTTTCAATTAGTCTTCTTGATAGTTTTTTGCTTTAGAGCCTGCAAATTAGAATCAAGAGACGAACTAAATTAGTTTAATTGAAGATACAAATAAGTCAAACATCTAGTGCAGATGCTTAGATTGTTTTGAATTCTTCTACTTCTAGAATGTAGGGATTTGCATCCAATGGAAACCTTAAACGTGGTAGATTAAAAGATTTTTCTACCAGCGTTAAAGCAGTCATCAAGTTAAGATTTCTTACTTATTAAGAACATTTAGAATGTTGGAAAGAGTAGGATATACGAACTCGTACCTCTATATTCTTATATTAGACCAGAAAACACTTGGTAGAATAACGTGACTGCAACATGCTTAAAGTTAGTAATATGCTATAGGAAGTAATGCCATGTTATATACATAACACGTTTATACATGTTATCTTGTATTTCGGAGATGAAAAAAAATCTTGTTGAATTCAAGACTAATTGTTATGAATCTAATGTTTCAAAAGTACTAACATTCACCATTTCACCAATTGTACGTATGATCTGACAATGACACAAAAAGCTTTTAGTTAGTTAAATAATAAACATAGATGAATTAACAATTTATACAAACAATTAAGAAAGCTTACTAACTATTAACTATGCTGGATTAATGGGGGCATTTAGAATTTCCTCAAAAATGGTAAAAGATATATGCAAGCTACATGATTTTCCCGGTATTTCTTGTATGCAGATCAAGTTATCATAATTTCAACAAACACACGAAGATGAAGCTGTCAACTCAAAGAGTAATCTTTGCCCCCTAAGACATAAAACATATCAAGTTAGTTAATAAGAAAAAGGTTTAGAAACAAATTTTAGTACATGGAAACTTACTTAGTCATCAGTCTAGACCATATCAAGAGTCTCCTTTTTTAACAGTATGCTGTCTATGAATACAGGATCTTAAAATTGGACGCACCATGCGGCTTTGTAAGGTCTCAAATATCAAATCTCTGAGATTGGAAAATGAAGCAGCCACTGATTCTAGAAAGGCTTCTCTTATCGTGTTTAAAGGTAAACGTTGTGGTGATGTGATAATTTTTTCTGTTAGCGAAAACATATTTATAGATGTCATAGTCTCTTGGCGTTAGGTTAGAGAATTTAAGAAAAACGTGTGGAGAAAGTATAGGATATCTTCACAAATCTTTGATTCGATAATATATAGAATATGCTTTGTAGATGCTTCATCAAAATTAAGAACAAATCGTTTGATTTATGCTATATTTCCCATTGATGTTATGTATATTGAATGTAGACATTATATTGTTCAATTTTATTAGGAAACTGAATAGATTTGCAGAATATATTTAGCATATAAATAGGATACAATGAGATAAATAAATATGGTTAGTTTACAGAATCTCATCATTGAGATTTTGTTTAATAAAACGAATTAAATATGGGCGGAATTTGTGGATAATCAGAGGAGGGAAATAGATGGAGGTGTGAGAATAAATTAAGGAAACAGAAAATATACGTGTAATTGTAGTTATAAATGTCATTTTTTTTTAAGACAACATTCCTAAAATTGCTTATCCAAGATCCGAATAGAGTTAAACCCGGGTAAAACCCGGATCCAAATGAATTAATGCAAAAAAACCCTGTAAAAATGTATATGTAGATTAATATAAACGGATATATTTTGATTCATGAAAGTAGCGAATATATAAACTCTTTGGAGGAAAATAAGCCGTGTGTCTTTGTGATTCTCGAAAGTTTAAACAATATTAGAATCAAAGTGATTTATTTATTTTTATTTATAGAAAAAAGGAATAAGGCTTTTAAGCTTCAATCAAACAAAGCTTATAGTTGAAGATATTGAGAACTTGTTGTATTCACATAAAGCAAAAAAAAGATGAAACCTGTTCGTCCTTTATTGTACATCTAAAAGACTAAAAATTTATGCTCATAATGTTTTCTTTTGCCTTTTATATTCATTTTACATTATACATGATACTCCTTTCTTTTGGCGCATGGCATATTTTATCAAACTCTATTACAACATTGATTCTAATTATCGATCCATGCACAGTTGAAAATAGTGAATCGAATTTTCAGGTAGAAGTTAATTTGATTTGAAATGTATTAGAGTTTATGCTATCTTTCTCATATAATATCCAATATTTTAGACTAGTTATGTTGTCACTCGATTCACAAACTTAGCAACTGAAATATACATGAATCCATGTTACAAATTAAGCCAATGGCAAGAGCCGAAACACCTCATGTATCCTAAAAATCTATGGCTGGACGGGAACTTTTGTTGATTCCGAGACAAAGGATTTAGCCGAATATGAGTAGCTACCAAACTCTTAACTTCTCTCTATCAACAAAAATCATCTTACGTTGCAACATGAAAAACATTCATAAAAACATTTGAATGTAGAATGCTAGGGTTTAGCGGTCGGTTCTCCTTTAGTGGCGGATTGACCTCTTTCCCATGGCCGGAGGCATAAAGCATAGTGCTGCTTTATGCTTCCGAGAACCATAATTTTGGATATTGCGAATGACCTTCACGGCTTCACCACCACTTATTGTTATTGTATATTTGAATGTGTAGATTCACCGTTCCATATATATGTTCACTTCCGACCTTAATTAACCCTGTTTTTACTTTTTAGAATCTTGAATTCTGCCTGGCGCCATGCTATGTTCTTTGGTTTATAATTTGGAGAAAATCAACATTTCCAATAGGACACTTACCTCTCTCTATGGTTCGCCAACTTTCAAGTGCACTAACTCAATCGTCCCTTGACCTGTTTTAAAATTTGTTCCTCTCTCCACCTGCTGTATTTCTTGTAGTCAGAGCGACGTTGCTAAATCTGTGCTCTTTGGCACTCTTGCATTTCGGGTTTTCATATTTATTAAACTTTTAAAAAAAAAATCATTTTCAATAGGGCACAATCTGAGAATTGTTTGTTTTTTATTAGTAAATATATACGTACTATGATATATAAATTTACACATTCGTGGTTTTTATGCAATATAAATTATCGGCTAATCATGCATGAGACTTCTTGAGTATTTAATCGATATTGAGATCTTGGTAAGAATTCAATACTTGCATATATTTTTAGTGGCGTTTGATAGATTAGACACACATGCATGTCTTTATAGTAAGATATGAATGATGTTGAATGTCAAATTAGTATATATTATATTTATCGGTATCTATACTAAAACCATATATGTATATTCAAATCATAAAGTAGGAAGCAGTGGGCCGCTTATCTACTGGCTTCCACTACCGAATTTTCATAAGATATATAGTCCTAGTCGGACCAAAAAAAAAAAAAGTTGAATCCATGGACACACATTTATCATGGATATGTACGAACATAATTACATGTATATCAGAAATGTAAATAGGATTTCTAAAGATAAAGCTTGATCCGATTAAATTTCCAAAAAAACTTGGTTTATGTTCAATTTTAACATGAATATATCAGTTATATATAAAAACAACTAAGAAGTTCATATGACAAACCACCAATAATTATGTTCTTTAACTTTAATAAGTGGTTAACAAAGATGGCACCAACGGCAAAAATATGTATATATATTCAAGAACAATGACAGGAACAAAAGGTTATTCTACATAAAAACAACCCATATCTGCTAAATTCAGCAATAAAACCCTCCCTTAAAATATTGAAATAAAAAGAAGAAGAAAATACATAAAAATTATTGTTATGCTTTAGAGTCTCCAAGCTGAATTTAGCATATGTTCCCATCCGTCTTGACAACCATAACCCTCTCTCTTTAATCACCTATATATAATTAGAACAAAAAAAAAAAAATTTAAGTTAATTATTACATACATATATAATAACATGCATGAATAATTAAATTATAAATGTTTCTTTTTAGTTGTTTTACTTTTAATAGAACCTATTAGTTTATGATAGATTATCCCAATTTTTCTAAGCCCTAAATCATTCTTGCTTTTGTAGTTGGTCCCCTCCAACACCATTGTTGCCTCTGCCCACCTTTGAAGAGTCACCTTCCTCTTCTACCATCTCTACTTTTTCTCCAAGTAATGATTCAATCTTTGATCATGACTTGTGAATTTTATTTTATTTTATTTTAATGCTGACCATTATTAAATAATATCTTAATGCTAATCAAGAACCGTATGATATACGTAATTCATCTTCTCTACCTGAAATTGTTGCCCCCAAACGTTGGTGTCCAAAAATCGGCTGTTGTTTCGTTAGCCACCGGAAACGTGCTTGATATTGGGACGAGACATAGACCATGTCCTCTTAGTTCGTGATTCTCATTTCCATCTTGATTCTTCGACTTACCAGATATCTACATGAATCAATACTCAATTAGTCCTTAATTGATAATTATGATTACAGCATGAAGACTCCAAGCTGGACAAAAATAAAACACTAGATCGTGTAATGAACCTGTTGTTGTTGTTGTTGTTGGCTCGAGGCACCTTGTTTCATGTATGGAGTGCTTAGAACCTGTATTTAAAAAACATGACTATGCTTAATATTTGCTAATTTCTAGGGTTTCTTGAATTCAGTGAGTTAGAAATCATAAAAAACGTACAGTGACTTGGTCATGAAGGAACTTGATGTACTCTATAGCTTCTTGGAGAACAGATGCAGTATCTGTCTGAAGTTTAACCCAAAGATATACAAAAAATTAATTAAAAAGCTCAATACATAACCAAGGGAAAAGAAATGCTTTTGGTTGTATATATTAAGCCATATAAAATAAAGTAAACACATAAATCATTCACCTTTCCGAAAGGTGAAACTAGTTGTTGTAATGAAGTAATCTGGTCCCTTAGATTCTCTTTTCTCACCTGTTACATTTACAATCATTTTATCTACCAAGAAATTGAATTAAGATAAAAGGTTAGAAACAAATCTTGAAATAAGATCATGTACCTTGAAAGTTGGCAACGGTGAAGGCGTGGTGACTCTCGGCTTTTTCGCCGCTGTTTCATTATCCTTTGCTCTCTTCAAAGACTCACTCTGAGCTCTTGTCTTCAGATTCTTCTCAAAAAAATAAAAAATAATCAATAATTTAGCCACAAGACTTATATATCAGCAAAATTATTTTGATATATATGAGATTATTTACCTTGGTTTTGTCCTCTAAACGAGTAGATATTATCTGCGGAGTGGTTACAAAATTGTTTGGCGTCGTGTTGTTTAAGTTAGTGGTTGATGATGAACTCCAAAAGGGTCGAGAGTTTGCGTTGTTAGAGAAGTTGTTAATTAATCCATAAGAAGCTTGATGATGAGGATTTGTCTTATTAGCCCAAGAAAGTTGATGATCGTTGATTGAACCACTTGTGGTAGAGACAAAGTTGTATGGACTTGGTTCGGGTTCGTAAAAGGTTCGTAACAAGCTCGAGGAAGAAGAAGTTGATGGAGATGAAGAACAAGCTGGATTAAGTATATAAGGTGAAGTAGTTGTGGATAAGAATCCTTGGCCATGATCTTGATCTTGTGAGCTCCTTATGAAGTTTGAGTTTAAGTCTTCTTGTCTGAAAAACACAAAGCAAGAATAAAAGAGATCTCATGAATATTATTGAAGATCTTCAAGCAAGTGAACGAAAAAAAAATAAAGTTAGGGTTTTCTTTAAGAATTTACAAAATGGTTTGGCTCCAATCTGAAGAAGAATTTGAAGAAAACCCTAGACCCATCATCTGCAACGTGGAATCCATCGTCACGGTACTTCCTCCACTGTCAGAATCCGCCTCTCGCTGCCCGAAGACGATGTTGTTGTTGTTGTTGTCCGTACAAGTCATCCTAGCTTTGAGATTATTCTCTTGCGAGGTAAAATCATCGGAAGTAATAGAAGCTCCGAAACAAGGTGACAAGAAATGATCCGAAGGAGACATAACGCTCCTTGGTGAGTTCCACCACGCGCCACCTCCGCCACCACAAATCGCAGCCGTCGCTCGAAACTCATCCGCCATATAGAGAGAGAGAATCAGAAAGTTTTAGTATATGCTTTCTACTAGATCGTTGCTATACGAAGGTCAAAGTTTATATATATGAGTTTGTTGTATATATGTGATATGAAGAGCATTAATGTGAAATTTCGATATATGTTTATGAGGGTGTGTATGTTTATATAGGCAAGTACGGACAAGTGTGTGGAAATTACCGGAATTTAGTTGACATTTGAAGACAAAAACTATATCATCATAACATTCCTATGTGATTTTTTTAAAATAATCTTGATTTTTTTTTATTCCTTAAGCTAGATATTTAATTTGAAAGAAAGATGTTGTAATAATAGTGTTCCTAATCCCTCAATTTTCTTCTATTATTTTAAGAACAACTGTCTGTGTGAGATTTGTTTCTTTGTTGCTTAGCTTTTCGAAGAAGTGATAATTATCCTCATTGTTTTAAGTAATTAAATATTTAATTTGAGATTAGATAGGTGTTTGGTATTATGCAAGATGCCAAAAGGGGGTAATATTTATATTTAGACATTATATCTAACGGTAACATTTGATTGGTTGACATCAAATTCTAATTATCGATCGTTTATTAAGTGGTCAGAAATAGAAAACTTGACACGATTATGATTATTTCAGTTTTTAGTAATTGTATAGACGAAACACGAAAGTGACTTATTATAATCTACGCATGCGTATATATATATTAAAAATCTACTTAAATATGAAAGACTAAAATTTTGAACATGATATTTCTTATTTATTCATGTTCCATATATACATGATTTTTTATCAGATCAGTTTAGTAAAAAATATTTCACAAGGGGGTGATCAATTTAGTAATTGCTTAGGCAAAAAAAAAAAAGGACTAATTATTTAGTCTGTGCAAGCGTATATAAAACACATTAATAAAGTTTTATTGTAGTTAACTATAATTAAACGGCTATCCAATTTTTGAACATCGGTTATTATTCTTATTAATATCCATACATTCATACAGTATATAATTTTCTTCAAGTTAAAATTTATGTTTTTCTCAACCTCATTTGTTAAAAGAACTATAAAACATATATTTTCATGGATGATAACTCACTTATTTTCAAAAATTCAAAGATTCTTTTGAGATAAAAGAATTGAGTCCTTGTTCAGGTTTGAGTTTTCACTTGGGAGTTGGGAGGGATAGTTTATATTTTAATAGCTAGGTATTAGTAGTTCTAAATCGAAATAGATTATAGGAAAAAGGAATATCTTAATAGACTATCAATTGTGTTTAGCATTAAAAAAAAAAGGTGTGTTTAGCTCGACTGGAAAAACATCAAATTAAAGACAAAACCTAGAGTTAACACTTGATATGAGAACCATATTTGTCTGTTTTTATATATTATATATTTTAAACACCCACAAATCAGAAATCAATTGTGCACCCAATGATTTTAATTTGCACTAATCAATGCATTTTTCTTACATACCGATAAATTTGGATCAAAAAACAAAATTTCAATATTTATTAATTGTCGATAAGATTCTTTTGGGTAAAAATAGTAGTATAAAATAAGATTTGTTCTTGTGGCTTGAGGCTAAAGGGATAAATGGTATATGATGACGATCGTCGATCGATGCTGAGTTTCGATCTGTGTGTCACGTCACCGTTTCTGGACCTATTGTGTTTGTGACTTTTTCCACAATCTCTTTATACCAAACGGTCCATATTCTTTTCAACTAGCTTTTCTAAATTCCGTAAATATTTTATTCTTCAAATAAATTTGATAAGTCAATCAATTATTGCACTTTACTAATTACAAGTCATTGTTTTGTTTTTTCTTCTTTTTATTATTATTTTTTTTCATTTTATGCGACAGCCACACAAAATAAAAAAATTGGATTTGTTAAACCACATAATAGTAACTCTGTTCTCTATGATCATTATACTGCTCGAAGCATAGTGAACCCGGCTGTGACCACCGTCCAGAAAATAATCAAGTTTTATCTATCGATAGACATAGATTATAAACATAATTTCATTGATAGTTTAAGACGTACTTATCTCCATCCAGAAAAATAATGTATATAATATTTTTATATCTATTTTCTTTAAAAATAATTTGTGCTAGTACTGTTGGTATGATCGGGTACGTCTTAAATTTTTATAACTTAAATTGTGCTAGTATCTTCTTCTTTTTTAAAATTTTTTTTTTTTCAAACACACTTTATGAAATTCAAATTTACATTATTATGCATGTTGTTGACAAAAAAATAGAAGATTATTATGCACTATTATACAATCTTCTTTTTTTTTGTCAATAACATGCATAATAATGTAATTTGAATTTCATAATGTGCGACACAATGCATATTGACTTAAAAGAGCTTTGAAGCGCTGAAATACAGAGACAGTTAGGTCAGATCCATACGACTGACTAGTAAGTTTGCATCGTGCAATTAAAATTAATTTATATAAACTAAGAAAGTGTCAAAACCAATTTGATCAAGTTGCTTAAGCCCACCAGTTCACCCAAAAATGACCCAAAAAAAAAAAATCTTATTATACCAAAAAGTAGACTTGAAGTGACTATTTTTGTATGAACACTTGTTTAGTTTGGGTTGATATTGGATAAAATAAAATTTATTAAATGAATGTTAAAAGAATGTGTCACAGCCACCGTATGACAACATAAACTAGATCCGAAGAATCTTTGTCAGCCCATCGGTTGTTTTTCCTAACGGTCTGGACGATCCCATCGATATGTACACCGACACTCCTCTTAGCTCTTGTCGGTCGACATTTGGATTTTATCATTATCGGACACATATGCTAAATTAAATAGTCTCCAATTTTATACAACTTTCTTCCATTTTTTGTTTAGTATATTCATAGTTTTTTTTTTTTTATAAACCCTATCGGCTGATCCGGTCGGCTTCGGTAGGAACGCACCGAGGTGCTACAGAGTGAACTTCTCCCGATCCAGGTAGAATTGGGCCACCACACTGCATGATCCGAGTTTGGAATACCTTCCGACTAATGCAAGGGGTAGTCAGGCCGCCTGCATTTCTGACTACCAGGTAAACCAATTGGGCCAAGGTCCAACTGACAGACTTCCCAAACAAATGTGTTTTTGTTTCCAGGGAGAATCGAACTCGGATCTAAGAGTTTCACCCTTTACAAAAGCTTTCTCTGTCACTAGACCACATAGGCTTGGGCTAGTATATTCATGGTGGCAACATATATAGTTGAATCAACTACTAGTTTTGAAATATACCGCTTTTTCACAATGCTAGTGTACGTACACTTTTCGGATGTAGGAGTAAAACTTGATCACGAACAAGAAGATTCATGCACTCGTTTAAAGACGAACTTAGTTGACGATGAATTGTTCCAAAATACGTATGTATTATTGCTATATACGTATTTAAAGTGATATAGACACGTATATACGTATAGAAGCAATATGAACATGTATAAAACTTAAAAGTAGGTGAAGGAAAACGACAAGTAGTCAAAAAATAGGACCCACACGGCAAATATGAGTGGAGACTTTGTTTGGCGCAGATAGTCGGATAAGTGTCAGCGACTCATTCTTTTCTTCAAACCCCAAAATCCAAATCATCATCATCATATGTCCTAACAATTTCTCAAATACATTTTTTTATGCTAATAGTTTTTTGTTTTGTGTTTGGAAAAGCACATGTTTCTTTGTTTTTATGTTTATGATAACATTCTTTTTACACGTAAGTAACGTAATGCTGTTTCTGGGACTCACGGGAGCTCACATGTAATTATTATTTTCATGTAGTTCACATAAGTTTGAAAACTAATAAATAACTTATCTCAAAAGAGTCCTAGTATTATATGAATCACATTATCAAAATGTCCCATATAACAAATTATGTCAACAAAATACGAACTAATCTCTTTTGCGAACAAGCACAACCTCAATTTTTTAAACAAACATTTAAAAGGAATACCGCATATTAATATATTTCTTAACACTTAAAATATAACATAACAATTAAAATTATTAACATAAATATTCAAGCTAGATAGAATGACTAGCTAGATATCTAAGCCAAAAAAATAGTTAATTTGCTATCTCATATATAAAAATAATATTATGAGGCTTTTTATATATGCAAAAGATATACTACATCACAAATAATGTTTGTTTAATTTTATAGATGAAATGAAAGTCACTGAAGAATAACAGTCGAAGAATATAAGAGCATCATTATAGGGGGGATGTTAGCTGAATCTTAGGTATTAAAGTGATTTAAATTAAATAGTTAATACCTTAATAAGCTAAGGAACGTTCCTTAGCTTATTAAGGTATTAACTATTTAATTTAAATCACTTTAATACCTAAGAGGTGCTACGTGTCACGTTTTGATTGGGCGGATTTCACATATTCTATAGATACGCCTTCTAATTTCTTCGATAATAGAGCTCGAGTTCGTGATCGAGGTATGCATCAACAATTGAAGAATGATTTGGTCGAGCATATATGGACAAAATATAGAAGAAATTAAGTTTAAAATATTTGTGATTTATGTTATAAATTGTATCTCATGTATGTTTTAATTTTTTTAATTTGCAACAATTATTAAATTTTCTATAATTATAAATTTTATTTTTATATTAATATTTTTTTTTCTAAGAACCACATGTTAAGAGCCTACCATTAATCACACAAAAATCTTAACTCAAAAATACTATCTCTTAACAATCATTTTTACAAATAAATTATTTAAATATTACTAAGATCTATCTCTAAAAAACTACCTATAATGATGCTCTAAGCGTAACGCATGTTTCTCTCATGACATGTCAGTTCTGGGAAAAAAAAAAAAAAAAAAAAAAAAATGTCAGTTCTGCATCCGATCTTACATATCAGTTGTATTTATAGTTTTATTTATCTATCAAATTTTTATATTGATTGTAATAGTATTATATATCACCTATGTAGCATGTCATGCTGACGTTAGGATGAAATGCAGAAAACTACAAAAACGAAACTTATTTATTTATTTGCACAATTACAAAACGATGATGATACGATCGGAAAAATCATCATGGCCGTGACAGACACGTGGGGTAGTGAGCTCCATGAGTAAAGAAACGAAATTGTATTCTTGTAGCAATGAAGGTCAAAAGAAAAGCGCTTTGATTAGTCCTATCTTATATTATTGGAATTTACGGTCAGTTTAATTTTTTTCTTATGGTTTTTAATTTACCAATTTAAAGTTATTACGTACCACTCATTCTCACAATAGATGTCACAAATGTAATATCAAACCATTTGTATAGTGTTTGATGACATGACAATGACATAGTCATAAGGTGCATGTGTGGAACAGTATTTCCAAGAACCGTCTACATGACAAAAGATTACATGAAGTCCCTGGTCATTTGCAACATGGTTCTACCCGTAACCCATTAATTACCCATCCAACATGTACATTATCGATACAATTTGATAAAAACCAAGCATGGTCACACTCTTATAAGGTAATGTCTAGTATATACTAGAGAATGCAATGAGATACCCAAAAAATCTTACATATCTCACCCAGAGATTTTCCAAAAACGATGAATTGATGATGGTCAAAAATATGATTATATTTTTGATTATATTTTTGGGAGAAAAATGTATTATGCTAAAAATTCATCCCTTTTTAGGACTACCCTAAAATTTTATAAGCTTTGACACATAATTTCTTGGACGCCTAATACAAAAATATGTAAACTAGTCATTTTTCCTATATCGAAATTTGAGTTTGTGATCTTGAAGCACTCTAATTTGGAAACTCTCACAGTACACCAATAGAACTACATATGCTTGGGTAAAAACTGAAGATTTATGGGACTGATCAGAAAATTAGGGAATTATTCACATATTATAATAAGATATCTTCAATGTAAGTTTTTTTTTTCAGTGCACTAACCCACAACATATATTATCAACCATTTATTTGTAGTCATACTACAGATATTATAACATAAATATGGAACAGTATTTGTATGGTTCATGAACTTATAAACATGTAATGATTTTTTATTTGGCTAAAAGATGTGAAACTGGTGACTGTTGAAAAAAGTACTTACAAACTTGTAATTGTCTTTTGAGAAAGTAATTTAAACTCAAAAAATATAATCATTTGACACGCTATAAATCACAAAGCGCAATCAAAACATCTCTCTTTTGGTTGTGGCTGGCTACTGATTAGTGGTTGACCAGAGTATTGGTCTTCTTATAAGTTTTACTTTTCTTTTAGGAAAGTTGACTCCTAATTTATCTCTTTTTTTAATTTCATTTTCTTAATTACAATTAAAGGTCAACGCAGAACTCAAGATCAATACGACTCTTCTAGATATCGTGCCAAGAACACGACAAGAGCCGCCCCACGCTTCTACTCTAGTTTTGTCCTTTTCATTTGTTTTCTAAAAATTCTAGTGAATAGGAATAAAACTCAAAGTTAATAATAAATTACAAAGAGAAAAAAAGATCTTTGAAAGATCAATATGATTAACTTCAAATGTAAGATCATGCCTATAGTTTTAAGTAGTTGTTGAGATCTAAAGAGAGAAAGAGCATCTCTTGCTATTTTCGGAATTAACATTTGCATCTAAAACTAACATTTTAACTTTGTTTGCAAATATTGTTGCTATATAAGAGCATGTTATTTAAGTCAAATTACATACACTAAATAAAATAATAATATCAAGTACTCTTTAACATGATATACACATTACACTAACCTTTGTTATGAAACGATATCCAAGGTTTTTATTTTCTTTTGTTTAACTGCAAGAGCTCCGGACCTTTGTCTCATAATCTTTTAGTCTATTCCGATTTTTAACAGCTTTTAGTCTATTCCGGTTTAAAGATTGTTTTTTTCATTCTAAAGATGAATTGAACCCGAAATACAAGAAAATCGATTCTCTTGTACTACCACTTAACCACCACCTCTTTGATACGATATCCTACGTTGCTAAAATGTAGTCATTAATTGTTTAAAAACCTAAACGAAAATGAATGCAGTCATTCTTCTTCTTGCGCTACTTTGTATCCGCAACTCATCACATACACACTAGTATAACAAGGTTACAAGCTCTCATAGACTACAAAAACCTATAATAGATTGTATTCATCATCATCATTTTGAAAAGAAGATTATAGACCCCTATATTGTAAGAACATTTTACAACATACTGTTTAATTGTTATTGAATTAGCTAATTAATAAAAGGATTTTGAAACAGTAAATACTGTCTTTTTTTTTTGTTCTCTATATAGACATGTTTAATTGTACTATAATTAAAATTTCATCTCTTGTTTTTTCTTCTTTTCATAAGAAACCACACGTAGTCAATATTAATTAATTTTTTTTTTGCTGCCGCAATATATTTCACTTGAAGTGTATGACTAGAAACAAATAAATAATTTTTAATGAGATGCGAAATGAGATCAAATGTGATTAGTATGTTTGATTGCATCAGGCCGAAATTCGGTAAACTTGAGAATCTAGATTACTTTTCAATTGTTATAGATTTTCTCCGTAATTTTCGTTTTAATAGACAAAGCAATCATCATCACTTCGCAGACTTCTAAGAAGGTTTCGAGAAACGAATAAACAACGTCAATGGGGTTTAGAGTCTTTGGGTGTGTGGTCGTCTCTATGGTCCCACTTGCAACTCAATTCGGTATAAGTTGCCAAAAACTAATAAAATTTGACTCGTTCTATTTCTTACTTTTTAAGCTTTGATTTCTATTTTTTTTTTATAAATCAAAAAACAATATGCTTAAACATATTACTAGGTTTTTTTTTTTTTTTGGTCAAAGAAATTACTAGGTTTAAGTTTGTGTATCACGTTGAGACATCCGCTACATTTGTGAAGTGACATCCGCTGGATTTGTGAACCAGCTTCTTTCGCCAAAAGCTGGAGAACCTGATTTGGGCAATGCATGCATGTGGACTCTACTAGAATTGTGCTATGTCCGAGACAAACTGTTTGGATCTATTTAGAGTGATAAGACTCTTTAAAGATTTAATTTTCTCATTCTAAGTTTTGTAAAAAACATTTTTAAATACGACTGTTTGATTCGTTCTTGACTATTTATTTATAAGCGAGCGACTCCTAAATTAGTTGGATAACTGCAAAGTTTAAGATTAATTTTTTTTTTATATTACGTTTACAATTAAATTTTTTTAATCATATTTTGTTTGCCGGTTTTCATTTATCTCTATCGATTATCTATTTGTGGTGTTTTGTTTTTGTTCGATGTCCGGTTTTCTACTTTAAAAAGATTAAAAGATTATTAATTGCCCATTAGATTTTTGTTTGCATACAATAGATAAATTTTGCATAAAAACTTGTAAGAAATCTTATATAAATAAAACGAAACAAAATTTATTTTCTATTATGAAACAGATGAAGAGCTATAAAAATGAGTAGAAAGAAGAAGAAAAGAAGAATGAGTGTGCAAATTACCGACTTCTCACTCTTATTATATGCAACTGGCGCTAAATGTTGTCATATACAACTTTGAACTTTCAGTTTAATACTTAATTATAAAATTCTTTGTTTTTGTTCTGAAATTTCGTCATCAGATTCACATGAATTTAGATTTATTTTGTTCAATTTGGTTTGGTTGCACTAAATTCAGTTTTAGTTCAGTTCATATGGTAAGAAAACTCATAAATATCTCGAGTGGACTGGACTATTATAAACTAATGTTTTCTATTTTTTTGGATCTCGGCCCATCATAAAACACGAAGCCCACAATATTTGACTAAGTCGTTTTATTTATCGACTATAAAAGATAATTTGCGGCGTCGTTTATTAGCTTAATCAAATTCATATTGAATTTTAAATGTGTATCCAGTGAATTTTTATTTGGATTCACTCAAATAACAAGAAGATCTTGCTTCACTTGGCTTGACTTGATAATGCTCTTTGAGATTCTTGAATTTTAAGCCTCTTTTTGTTTTTAGAAAGAAGAACATATTTGAATCTGTTAGCAGATAGAATTAGAGCTATGCTTTCAACTAAGATAACCGGTGTCGAAAAGTCTAGCTACTGCATAGTGAAAGAATAACATATTTGTGTTGGATTGAGTTAGAGAAGGAGAAGAAGTTGCTTCGACTCATTCTGTCAAAAAGTCTAGTTATATGTAAACGATTGTTGTGGAAACGATGTGTAAAAGTCTAAGCTAATGATTTTGTTAGACTATTATGAACTATTATAAGCTAATAATGTGCGATCATCTCGACCGTCGATCTCCGTTATCTTAGGCGATCATCTCGACCGTCGATCTCTGGTTCTCCCAATAATGATGTTTAGAGGAAAACATTGCAAATCCTTCAGCGCATTATTTTACGGACATGGCAGTGAATTACTCAAATGTCTCTTTCTGTGTCCATGTGTCTGATTATTTTGATGTTTTTTTCGGTTAACATGATCGACTGCCAACTTACCAACCAAAGGCGCGCAGTCGAAATATCACATTAAGAGTTATGAGAGACAAAAATATGAACAAAGAAAGCCAAGACAAGAACCGTTTGCTTCTGATTCAACTTGAACAATACAAAGATTACAAGGTCCATGGAAAGATATGAATTAGTATCTTGATCAAATTGCTTAATTAGTTGCTAGGCGATTAGTGTTTTTGTTGTAAAATCATCTTTTAGTATCATCATATAACTTCTTGAAAACCATTGATGGCTTGAACTGCAAACGTTAAAGAATGTTAAACGTCCAACGCAAGGCTTGCATGGGAAAACATTCATCTACTTTTGAATACTCTTGATCTTCCGATGAGGCCAACATAATAAACCTTCTTTCCTACAATTTTTTATTTTATTTTTCTACAAAATTTTCTTTGCCACGGTAGGGAAAAGATTCATTTTTGCCACTTTTTTAATCTATCCAGGAAGAGGATCGTGTGAATATAACGAGAAGAACAACATTTATCCACTTTCCTCTTTCTAAAGAAGAAGCATAAAAAAATGAAAATCTTTACGCAGATGTGGTAAAATAAACTTTGCAGAAAAATTGGGTTGTTGCGTTGGCCTCACCGGAAAATATAGAGTATTGAAAAGAGATCTCGTGCTTAAAGTAAATTTGAGGAGTTGTAGGATGAGATCAAAGGGACTTATAACGAAGCACTTGAGAACCTTGATCAGTAACGTTTTACAAATTGAGATAGTTCTATTTATTTAGATATTTATAGACTTAATAAGATATTAAAGAACTTTCGGTTGATGTTGACTGTTGAAGTTTTAAAACGTTATATGTGCATTAATTTTTGAATCTCATAATGATCATACGGTTTTATTTATGTATATTTATTTTTGTATAGAATTGAGGAAATGAAGACGTTTTACTTTTATATAGATTTTACATTTTAGATATTTTATAAAGTTCTATTTTTGATACACTTTTTTATGGATCAGACAAACATCCACAATTACCCAAAACGATACTAAAATGCTTGTAAATAAAAGAAATGCATTCCACGTATAGGTTTGAGCGAGAAAGGAAGTCTTTTTGAACATTGCTACTCTATAGTTCATAAATTAATAAAAAGGGTAGGAAGTATTCTTAACATCTCTAAGTTTACCAATTCCAAATCAGTGGCGGAGATAATAATAGTTTTTACGAGAGTCATATTTTTTTTTCTTGTCGAAATTGTTAATCATATTTATGAATTTGAAAAATCGTGATACAAATGTTCAGCCAACCAACTAAGTGGATACATGCTAGCAGAGAAAAAACAGTAGATATACATCCATGCTTAGCTAAAAAGTGTGTTGCCTTATTACAATGTTTTTTAGTAAAAACAAAGGTGATGTGAACAAATCTTGTAGCCCATTGTAGAATATCATGGTAAAGACCATCAATTGAAATATCATAGGCTTGACCATTGATTAACTTGGTGAGTATCTCACAGACTCTTTCGAAGATTATTTACTTATAACCCCTGAGCTAAGTTTGGTGCATCTATGCAAGTAGAGCCTTTGCTTCTCCATTCAATGGTGAAGTGGTGGTATTCAATTGAGAAGCTCCAATAATATATTAATATACAATAATAATATTTGTTAACAAAAAAGAAAACTAAAAAAAATATTTAACCATCATTTTCGATATTTCAAGTCAAATAATTCAACTACTACTAATTACATTAGTGTGTAAGCAAACAATAATAAAATATTGCATAGTACAAACAGACATGGAATAATACCAATGTGAAAAATACATTTCTCTATTACCCGTATTTTTTATTGTCTTTGCATAACTTCAGGAATCCATTAATGAGCTGAGAACCATCTTTGATAACACATAAATTTTCAACATTTATCTCGGATATGTTATCCCACTCCTCACTACCTATCTCTACATAATTCAATTAATGCAGTCATTTACGGACATGAATTTGTGAAACATTATTTTTTGTCCTCTCGAAAACATGCAGACTTGTGTCAAATGCCAAGTGCCAATTACATCGTATTCTTCGTAAATGGATTATATGTTTTTTTTTTTGTTTTTAGGTGCAAAATTTGGACTAGTATCATGCAAAATCAATCTATTAAATTAAGAATAAAATGGGTGCAAAATCTATTACGCCTTGCCAAGCATCTTGTTGTCGTAATTTCTTACAATCATCACAGATCAATAATCCATTCACCCGATAAAAAAAGTTAGGTGGTCAATACTAATCCATTCACACTTTTTTTTCAGACTATAGTTATGTGACTAGTTTACATGAACCTAGAAACTGTTATTTATTAACTACCTCAGAAGAGAGTGAACGGATGAGAAAACAACGCTGAAGAACGAGCAGACTGCAGATCAAGTCGAGCGGTCTGCGGAGATGGCCGAAAGGGCCGAGAGAAAAAAGACATACATGCAAAAATTACAATTAAAATTAAAGAAATATATTAAAATATCAACTTATTAAGTTTTATTCCGAAAGAACAAAACTAGTTTATTTTTTCAATAGTACCATAATTTTGTATAAAAATATTTGTTCAACTAAAAGAAATTACAAATTAATTAAAAAATATATTTCGGTTTCCTATTTCAAATTTAGGATATATATTTCCATCATTTAAAAAATATTTTGATTCATTTTAATATTAAATTTGTAGGTATTATTGGAAAAAAAACTAGTGATTGTATTTTTGGAACAAAAAAATTAAAAATGTGGTATTTTAAAAAACTGCACTTAAAATTATTAGAAAAATGGTTATATGTTATAAGTTAATTTAAATTCCGTGTCGTTTTGTGAAAACAGAGATTAATAATCCCGCTAATGAAATTAACACATACACGCATTCATATGTAGTGTCGGATCATTTCTACTCTGAAAAAATTTAAAGCTTTGGCTGGAAATCAAATAGGAGTAGTTTAAAAGATCTTTTATGTAGTTTTTCATTTTGTAATTCATATTGCGAAGAAACTGTTTCATTTCGGTTCCGTTTGGGTTTGTTTTTTGGTCCCACAGCCCACGTTTCTTGTACCATTTTTCAGACAAGACAAAAGAATAACGTCTAATTGGAAGACCTAACGAAACCTTTTAAAAAGAAGAGAAGAAACAATATTCTTTTAGACAATTCTATAGCATAGATAGATACTTAATAATCAAAATTAGTAGGTGAAATTTGGTGAGAAGTTTACACTGTCCATGAATCATGATAATCAACAACAACATTTATAATTCAATACAACTAATGAGTTACTACTGGAATGAGTCTGGATTTTGTTTTGGATATGTAAGATTCTTGCAATCCTTATCTTCGTTTAAAGTGTAAAACAATACAAAATTAAGTGGATACAAAGAGCTTAAAAAAATATGAATAATCATGTGTGTGATACACTTAACCATGATTGGTACTTAAAATCCACTAATTTATGTTTTAAGAAAATGATATTCCATTATAATGTTTCCCGGAAACAAACCGTGATTTGCGGATGTTACAACGTCAATTAGTTCAACATGGCTTTACTTAAGGTAAAAGACTATAATTTCAAATAGTAAGACTATACAAATAATAATATTATTCAAAATTAAGTGGATTGTTTTTTAAATCATTAACATGGTACAAAAATTATTTAAATATATGAATTTTTGAAATAATCACAAAACATAACTCATTGCTAACCAGCTCATAAGCTAAAAAAGACAACTCATTCCTCCACTCTTTTGACAAAAACAGAGCACCAAACATTAAACCCTTCAAAAACACAAATCTCACCATCACACAAAAAGAAAAAAATGTCTCTGCTTCTTCTTCTTCTTCTACTTCTTGTCCAATTCATTACTCCATCTTCGCAATCATCGATTCGAAACCTCCTCGAAGCTCGTGGTTTACCAGGTGGTTTGTTTCCAGACAACGTGGAGAGTTATAGTCTAGATGATAAGACAGGAGAGCTCGAAGTTCAGCTACAGAATCCTTGTTTTGCTCGGTTCGAAAACAGAGTATATTTTGATCGTGTGATTAGAGCAAATCTAAGCTATGGTGGGCTTGTTGGACTTGAAGGTTTGACACAAGAAGAGCTTTTTCTTTGGTTACCTGTTAAAGGCATTGCAGTGAATGATCCTTCTTCTGGACTTGTTCTTTTCGATATCGGTGTTGCTCATAAACAAATCTCTCGTTCTCTCTTTGAAGATCCTCCTGTTTGTTATCCTCCTGGTGAGTTAAAGTTTGTTCCTCAAAACGTTTTAGTGTTTTATATATTTGTATATAACATATGTTCTTGAATCGTATATTTTCTTAATGCTAATTGTATGTTTTTGTTTGTAGGATCTATAATGGAGAAGTTAGAGAAAAGCAAGATGGATATTCAGCTCAAGAGATGAATGTGTTTTTTTTTTTTTGGGGTGTGTAAGATTCAAAACTCAAACTACTCTCTTTGAAACTTGAACAAAAAAAATGTGTTTTTTTCTTCTTCTGTTACCTTTTTCTTTGGGGTTATTTGGGAAAAAGTGGAAAGTGTCGGGAAATATGTGTAAAATCTGGAAAGAAAGGGGGAAAATTTTGGAACTTTGTATAAACTATGGGGTCCATAAAGTAATCAATTTTGTCACTTGTCAATTATTTTTCTTTTCTTTATATAGAGGGAATATAGATTACTTTAGTTATTTATTTAACTTTTGCTTTAATTTTTGAAAATGATGTTTTGATTTAATCATTATCCTCTAGCATAATCATTGACATAGAATTACGCTTTGGATGGAAGCTGCATTTTTTACCAAACAGGCAAATCACAGCTGTTAACCTAAACACAACTGACGGATTATAAAATTGTAGATACTAATATTTAGATAAGAAGAGTATCTTTAAAATCAGGTAGATATTTCGGATAAAATACACATTTTAATCAAAATAAATGATGTTTAACATTTTTACTCAAATATTAAAATGTTATTGTATATGAAAAAATTAATTTATTATCTATGTAACCATAATTCAACAAATGATAAATAAACTATAAAATACAATAGTCATAAAAAAATTGCATAGAAAAATAAGAACATCAATTAATTTCAAACAAAAATTTCTCCAAAACATCAATTATTATTTTTTTTTTTGGTGAGAAAACATCAATTATTTTGATATAGAGAAAAAATATATATCATAATAGTTTTATATATATTTATTTATGAAAACATATCCATATCAGATCCATATATTTTTAAAACTAGTACGAACTATGGTTATTCTTTTTCTTTTTTGAATAATATGGATTAGATATCAAATCTTATCAAATACTTTTCATCCTTGATTTATGTCAATACGTGTTACACTGTGATATATGTTAGTTATTATATGCGATTTTAATAACATCTTTGGAATTTTTAGTGTTGAATATCACATTATATTATTAATCAAATTTCTTTAGTCAACATGTTTTCACGACAGAGGATACAACTTTCTCACTGGCAAAAACCTCATCTAACCAAAAGAGGTGACTAAAAGCCACATAAGAGCGAACTCTATAACCTTCATAGACACTTTGCGCGATGAGATGAGCTCCTCTATTCGCTTTCCTGTCAACAACATCAACTTTCCAATTCTGTAACCCTTCCAAAACCCTCAACAGCTCAAAAGCCTCACAACGAAAGGATGGCCAAGCTTTCGGTCTCAAAACGCATCCCACCAGAGTAGAATCTTCCAATTCCAGAATGACCTTAGAAATCCCATGACTCACAAGGTTCTCTACAGCCCAAACAGTACCCTTGAAAGACGCCGCATCCCTGTCCCTAATGTTAGGAATAGCATTCCTACTATGAAGCAGAACAGTACCTTGATCATCTCGCAAAACCCAAGAACAGCCCATTAAAGGTCTCCTACAAGACCAATCAATACCCACATTACATTTAAGCCAAGAAACCGGAGGAGGAATCCAAGCAGGGAGAACTGTAGTCTCAGACGCGGCAGTGTCACTAACGAACACCGAAGTCACAGCCGCAGATTGCTCCTCATCCTCCGGATCAACACATTGGGCAGCAAACCATTCATGAGCATCATCATCAATCTTCTCAATCGTATCTGTTACCAAAAAAACTTTCCCTTCAAAGAAAAAAGAATTTATATTCTTCCATATTCTCCACAAGATCCAAGGAAACTTTTTTCTCAAATGAGAAGGCCAATTTTTGTTGTCTCTATTGACCAGCAGATGGTGCAAATTAGAGAAAACAGAACCCTTATCAAATCCTTTCTCAGGCGAAGGGTATGTGTGCTGTTTTGGCTAACTGATATATCTACGAAACAATAAATTTTAAAGAGAAATGCCTTAAAGTAGCATCAAAATGAGGGTCTAAATGGTAACTGAGGAATCTGGCTGAATCCAGCTGAGTTGCTGAATCTGGCTGAATTTTTAGTGATTTTCGGCTGAATCTGGCTGAATTTTTACATTTTCAAATGGTAACCGCTGAATCTAGCTGAATTTTTTTGTGATTATTGGTGGTATCTATCAAAATAATTAAGATTTTAACTGAAACGTATCGTCAAATAATGATGAATATTAATAGAATAATTAAGAAAATATCTAAATAAAATAGATATATATAATGATCCAATGGTCTAATTAACAATTATACTAATAAATAAATACTAAATTATCTAAAATTAATACTAATATAAATAATATATTGGTTAGCAAAATTGAGTTATTCTTTCATATTTAATTTTTGAACTATGAAAAATATGTAAATAATTAATGAAAAGCTTTGTAAAGCGTTATTGAAAACTTAGTTTCAAAAATTAACATGATAATAAAATATAAATTATCTAATTGTGTTTTCTATTGTTTTCTAGTAGTTTAATCAATAATATGATGAGGATGATTAAGAAAATTATTAAAATTTTGATATTTTAAGTAATATTTTATTAGGAGTTACGTTGTTTTGCGAAATTTTAAAATTTTATTTTAAATTATCCAAAAATATTAAAATTATCAAAAATTATCTATAGTTATCCGAACATGAATTCGTTTCTTTTCTGATGTGTAATTTTTGATATCCAAAATATTTTAATTCAAGTTATGTACTCGTAATATCCAAATTTTTACATGAAATGAACATATCTACGTATCTGTTGGTGTTGCAAAAACTGCTGAATCTGGCTGAATTCAGCTGAATTTAGTTTTATGCAAATGGTGACTGCGGAATTGCTGAATCTGGCTGAATCCGGCTGAATGTTTTTATTATGTTACCATTTGGAGCCTGAGTTTTGGGGATAATTAATACCACACACCCTATAAACTTAACATAAATTATTGATACAATAACTATTTTACCTTTATTCAGAAAACTTTTAAAAAATTAATTAATGTTTTTCTATTACATCATAGTGACATGATATTACATTTTTATGATTCTTTTCAATAACTTAGTGATTTGAATTGGAACACTTCAAATATTGATGACTTTAGTTCATATAATTTTCTAAGATATATTATTTAGGAAGCTTTTCAACAATTAAGTAAGATTTCCCTAAAATATTTAACAACTAGATAGAACGTGTAAATTTAATGCTATTTAATTTTATGAATAGCAAAAAATAAATTAGATTATCAAAAATTTCATTATGTTTAAAAATTATATAGTGTTTTTTAAGAAATTATATTTTGTAAAACATATAGGAATTCTAATCGATTTATTTTTCGAATCACCAAATCTCTGAGTTCAATTGGAATGTGTAGTTATGGGTAAAATTTTTTTATCGATTTTTATTAAAAATTATATATATATATATAGATACACATGTATTATATATATGTATACTACAATTAATTGCTTACAAATAGACTTATATATATGTATATAAATAAAGGTATATAGAAATATCTATATATATATATATATGTGTTTTTACCAAAAAATATATACGTAGGTTATATATAATTTATTGTTTTAATTTTTTAAAAAATCAATTTTTAGAAAGAATTAATTTCGAATTAGAAAATTTAATGCTAAAATATAAAGATGATTAAGGGGGTGTTATTGGTTTGTGATTTAAATAGAGTTTTAATGACTTTAATTGTTGTGTAGAATCTGTTGTTATTCAATCAAGATTTTGTTAAACTCTCTTAAAGTTTGGTGTAATTAGTTTGTGATTTATAAAAAGTCATTTAAAATCTTAATGAATATTGTGTTATTGGATTAAGAGCTTTATAAAGTCATTAAAAGTTTTGTGTTATTCAACTAAAACAAAACAATCTATGACAATCTATGATTGTTAATGAATTCAATTATTGTGTTATTGGTTTATGATTTTAAACACTTTTCTTTACAAAATAAAGTCATGGAAAGTATGCTGAAATATTGAAATTGTTTGGGAGACTCTACAAGATTATAGAAAAACTAATCAACAAGACTATAGAAAACTCTCTAACAATTCTTCTAAATCATTCACTTATTCACTTTCTATGATTTTATTAAAGTCATCAAAACTCTATTTAAATCACAAACCAATAAATTAAGTAACTTCTTAAACAAAAATATTTTAGTATTTTAACACCAAATTTGTGCTATTTATAAAAACATTTGAAAATGGGTGTTATTTTGAAAACAGAAGCTATAATTTTGCTATTTGTAATATTTGTCTAATTTTGAAAACATCAATTTCGTTTTATTTTATTAATAATTCTAATACATTAGAAAATAAATATTTCTTATTAAAACTGTGACTATTTTGGTATATGATCAATTCTAGTTTTTTAAGTAATCGTGTCTGTGACAGGTGAACCCAAACAATCTTCGATGAGCATCTTTTCCGTTTCTTCATCTCTGAACTAGATTTGAGGATTTGATCGGATATTTCGATGGAGATTCGTTCTTTAGGGTTTTGGGCGATTGGGGTTTTACTCATCGGAAGCTTAATCGGAGCTACGAATGGCTCAATTCATTCGTATAACAACGAAAAGTTCACAGTCAAATTCAATGCTCGCTTCTTCCATGGTGGTAGCGAAGGTCTTTATGCTTCCAAATTCCAAGATCTAAACTCTTCTTCTTCTGATAATCCTTTTAAAGGCAAGTCCTTTATCAGGTCAGTTTCCACTTCTTCTCAAGTTTGTACCTTTGGAGTTCTACTGATTCCTATGCTTCTTCTTGGTTTGATTTGTCTTTATTATTGCTCGTTGTTTTAGGTTTGATGATGTAACTTTTGTGAGGACAAAGGAATCTGCTAGTAAACAGAATGCAATGCAGTCAACTGCTGGATTGGTGGAAGCAATTATACTTGAGGTAAAAGACCGCGATAGAATCGGTGGCATTTTTCTTAAATCCGATGCGATTTGTTGCACGCCTGAGCTTGCTGATACTGGATCTTGTAGTCTTGGGGAAGTTATAGTTAATAGAGAGTCTAATGATCTTGAATGGCCAAGACAGATCAAGACTTTCTTTAAAGGGAATAAGACTGAAGTTACTATGTCCCCTGAAACTGTGGTTATTAATAAGACTGGGATGTATTATCTTTATTTCATGATATGTGATCCGGAGTTGGATGGTACTAGAATCAGAGGAAGAACAGTTTGGAAGAACCCTGATGGTTATCTACCTGGAAAGGTGGCTCCTTTAATGAAAGTTTTTGGGTTTATGTCGTTAGCGTATGTTTTGCTTGGCCTAGTTTGGTTTGTGCGGTTTGTTCAGTTTTGGAAGGATATAATTCAGCTGCATTATCATATCACTTTGGTTATTGCTCTTGGTATGTGTGAAATGGCTGTTCGATACTTTGAATATGTTAATTTCAACTCGACTGGGATGAGGCCAATGGACGTTACTCTATGGGCGGTGACCTTTTCGTCTATTAAAAAGACGCTTTCTAGGCTTCTTCTTCTGGTTGTCTCTATGGGTTATGGGGTTGTAAAGCCTACCCTTGGTGGTATAACCTCGAGGGTTCTTCTTCTTGGAGTCATATATTTTGTTGCAACAGAGGCTCTTGAGTTGGTTGAGCATTTGGGAAACATCAATGACTTTTCGGGAAAGACAATGATAGTTTTGGTGATTCCCGTGGCATTACTGGATGCTTGCTTTATTCTGTGGATTTTCTCATCATTGGCAAGAACCCTTGAGAAACTTCAGGTAAGATACCACACTTATATCGAATGGATTATTCATCATTAGCAGATGCGAATATTGAATACCCATGATCTGTCACATTATTATATCCTAAGTTATATACACCAGAGGCTTTCAAGGGTTTTAACCATGTTATCTTAATGAGATTCCAATCTGGCTGCTTATTATGCAGCCTATTCTAGGGAAAATCAGATACAGTAGCTGCTTAAGCCATCTACAACGATCCAGTTCTTCTTACTTTTTTTTAGCTGCTTATCTGTCTAATTTTCACTGCAGATTAAGAGAAACATGGCTAAGCTTGAGCTTTATAGGAACTTCACCAATGCACTCGCTATCTCTGTTCTGCTCTCTATTGCTTGGATTGGTTTCGAGGTAACGAATCGCTACTCTAGTGACAGTATCTCATGTATAGCTTGAAACCCCAAGTCAGGGGAGTGTAACTGAAATCACATTCTTCTCTATCTCTATATTAGCTTTACTTCAACGGAACTGACCCTCTAATCGAACTCTGGCGAATGGCGTGGATCATTCCAGCTTTTTGGAATATACTCTCTTATGGTCTGTTAGCAGTCATATGCATCCTTTGGGCACCATCCAATAATCCGACAAGGTTCTAATACTTTCCATTAACATTTACTCAAATGTTTTGGACTTCGATGGTCCCAATGGGTCAACTGCCAAAGATGTCAAGATTCAAGACACTTATTAGTTTAAGCCTTGCAGGTACTCATACTTAGCGGAAACAGGGGACGAGTTTGAAGAGGAAGGTATCTCATTGACAGGTAGTGGAATTAAGAGTACAGAAGATGTTGAAAGGAATGAACTTTTATTTGGGCTTCCAGACGACGTTGAAGAGGGAAAACGCGAGTAAGCTCCAGGTTAAATTGTCCATACCTCGCTGAGTAGTTTTTAGTGTATGTCTCGCATTCCGTTATGTAACCTTATGTAAATCTTTTATCCTTTGTACCTGAGTAAGTTGTTTACTGACCTTTAAGGACTTATTTACTCAGATCAAAGTTCTTGTAGACTTATATAAAGAGTTACAGACTGCTTATTTCCAGAGCGCCAAAGGGAACTTATTTACATTAGAGACTTGAGATATTCGTCGAGACCGGGAAGTCGTTGATCATCATCGTAGCTGTACATTAAAGGAACTGTTCTTGCAATGTTGAGACAAGCTTTGGAGAATGATCTTGAGAATGGACTTGGATTCAGACACTCCTTGTTCAAGCGTTTCCATTCTTTAGATATCTTCTGGACAACATGTGTTCTTGCTTCATCAACAGTTGATCCCTTGTACTCGTTCAGGTAACACTCTACGTATGACCCATCAGTTCCATCTTGGTTCTCATCCTGTAATATCACACAAAACAATCTCTAAGATTCGATATCAAATTTCAGATTCTCTATTCATTAGTATCAGTAGTTCTATATAACCTTGGCACTTCCGAGATCATCCCAGAGCCTCAGAATTGTAGCTGCAGATGATACAATCCCCGGGTTGCTCTCAATTAGTTCGACTTTCTCTTTTGTTAGTTCTTCGCCTAACAAGATGTAGGCATGGAGCATCACTAAATGAACACCTGAACTCACAACCCCATTCTTCATATACTCTTCAGTATTGGGTAAGTAACCCGAATGAAACCACTTTGCTTCTATCAAGAATGCTTTACACAAACTTGCCCACTGAGAAACAAAGACATCGTATTGTAAATAGGGTTTAAACCAGTTGAGCTATATGATACAAAAAAAATACACACATGATTGACGTTTTGAATTATAATTACCGATTTTCGAAGAGAGTATGTTGGGTTCCAACCATGTGATTTGCAGATCTTCATGCTAATCTCCATTGTGATCATATCTAGAGCTTCAAAGCAAACCTTCATGTATCTCGGCAGCGTCTCAAGCCCTTTATGATCCCATCTAGACATATATTAATTATCAGTGACAGAGTTAAAAAAATTAATTATGTGAATCAACATAACATATAGAGTAGTTTATATGTACCTCTCAACAACTTGTGTGAAGATGATAAGTTCTTCTAGCTCTCCATAAACATCGAAAATGTCATCTATAACGTAAACAAGCGATATTGGTTTGGTAAGATCAAGCCTTTGTTCGGTTAAGGTTGGATCTTGAAGAATTTCCATGGACCATGTGTGCCATTTTAATGGCTGGTTTCTTGCCTTCTTCAGCTCTTTTTCTAAATTAAGCTCTCTCCACCATCTGAAAATCCAGAAACGAAATAAGAATCTTATATCGAATTCACATTTTGACATAAAGTTAACATCGATCTTCAGGGTGTATCTTGATTTTACTTGAATATTCGAGACATTTCTTCTTGAATCAGGGACTTCAACCTAATGGAATCAATCTCAGCCACTAGTAAAAGAGATTGTAACCACTCTTTATCTTCTTGACCAGCAATTTTGATCATGCTCATGAACCTTATTGACGTTAATCTTCTTAAGGTTTTGTGGCGAGGTTGCGCCAAAGAACTCATTATCTCTCGCTCTTGATGACTTTTTCGACCTGAGCAAAGTTCATTAAGGCAGTTAAATGTAAAGTCTCTCACTCCATCAAGTGTTTCTTCGCCTTCTACACGGAGCTCAGAAGCTTCATACAATTCTATTAGAACCTTCACGTCATTTTTTGGGTTGTCTTCCAATCCACCCTTCTTGTCAAGGATGTTTTCAAAAATACCTAAATGTTTTATGAGCATCATGACTTGAAATATGCATATATCACATGAGAAATTTAGTAAGACATATATATGTGTGTGTACGTTTTATATCACCTACTTTCTTGAACATAGTAACCTTCTTGTCTCAGCAATCGAAAGCAAAGCGCGACCTCACGAAGATCACGTCCATAGAAATGGGTGGGTTCTTTGTATATCATGTGAAGAGTTTGATCGATCTCGTGTCGGAAATAGAGATCAATGCCTAAACCTTGAATGTCATTGATCATCTCCAAGTTCTCAAATGGATCATCTCGGTTTGAAACTAGAATGTTCTTGACCTTCTTGGTATTCAATTTGTGTGAATATTCCTACAAGAAAAAAAAACACGTTCTTTTTAAAAATGGTGTGATTTACAAAGCAAGTATATGACACAGGATATATGTGTAGATACTATGGATGTCTTGTGATCAAACTTCTTCAAAGTGCTAGAAACCGGAGAGTAGACATAGCTTGAGAGCATTCTGTTAGCAGTTTTTGCAGACGATGAAGAAGCGACCGCATTGTGAAATTTCGAGATCAGAAACGTTGGAGGATTGTTTGAATGTTTTGAAACAGAACAAGGAAGTGAAGTTATTGGGGGAGCTATCAAGGCCATGATGTATGAAACTAAGATTTTAATGCGAATGGTCCTAAATTTCTAACGAAATGTTGTTATATATATCTATACTAGTATTTTTGATTTTTTGCAGTCATTTTGGTGACGGATGGGTAAAAAAGCTCCCGGGTTATTTGGATACCCGACCCATTTACAAATTTTGGTCATAAAAAGTTTGTTGGGTCGGGTTATATTTAACCCAACTCATACACCGGATATTCCAAATTTAATAATTTAGATATTTAGAAGATTTGATTAAGATTTAGAATTCTGATTTTCCTATCATCTTTGTTTGATTTGTTTTTAACTGTTTTGAATCATCATATAATACATAAAATTATATTGACGGACATATATTATCCAATTGACGAAATGTGTGTTCAACGTTCTACATCCATTAAAATATTTAGACAATAATTCAGAATCATATCATAAATAAGATCAACATTAATAAAATAAATGAGTTTTTTGGCGGGACGGGTTTGGCGGGACGGGTTTTTGAATCAACAATAATAAAAAGATTAAAATATCATTAATCCGTCGCTTCAATACGGATTAAATCCCTTTTTTTTTAATACCACCAATATTATACATATTAAATCAGTCTCATTTAGAAAAGATTGTATAAAACCAAAAATTATCCCGTGGTATAATGTTACTTAATAACAATTGTAAACTATAAAATATAAATATCTTAGAAAATGATACAATTTGCAAACTTTTACATATTATAAATAATCGTTAAATTTTAAAAATTTCTACTTTTATAACGGGACGGGTTAAGAAGTTACATGACATGTTATATTTCGGAACGAAGTTATATGGTAGACGAGTTTGAATCAATATTTATAAAATTTTAAAATATCATTAACATGCCGTTTTAATACAGATGAAATCTTCAGTTTATTAAAATATAAATATCTTAGAGAATGATATGATTTGTAAACTTTTATATATAATAAATAATCATTAAATTTTAAAATAAAAACAAATCACGGGACGGGTTAAGAAATTACAGAACGGGTTATATTTCGGAACGGGTTTATATGGCGGACAAATTTGAATCAATATTTATAAATATCATTAACATGCCGCTTTAATACGGGTTAAATCCTCAGTTTAATAACAATTTTCTCGTGGACTCGTGGTATACTGTTACTTAAGAAAAATTGTAAACTATAATATAAATAAATATTTTATAAGGAGATACAATTTACAAAATATTTTTATATTAACTTTAAAAATAAATCATCCCGCGGTATA
The DNA here is from genome assembly GCA_019202795.1 of Arabidopsis thaliana x Arabidopsis arenosa. NCBI lineage: Eukaryota > Viridiplantae > Streptophyta > Magnoliopsida > Brassicales > Brassicaceae > Arabidopsis > Arabidopsis thaliana x Arabidopsis arenosa. Next base: position 1,870,753 of record CM032919.1, on the reverse strand, counting down.
CCGCGGGTTAAAATCTAGTTTATAGGTTATAAAGGAGTGGTGGATGGAGGATTTAGGCAGAGGCATACCCAACTCAGTCATTGATTAGGGGATTGGGCCATAACCAACCTAATCATTCATGATGTTTTGTTTATGTTCCTAAGTTAGGACTCCTAACTAATCCAAGTTAGGTTTTTTCACACATATTCATGAGTTTTTTGAAATAACATTTATAACCTTGTTTTATCAACTAATTATAAATTTCAAAGCAAACAGAAAATAAATAAATAAAGACATAATAGAAAATATAGAGCTAATTATGCATAGAACATAAATAACATACATCTTTTTGACGACCTTATGGTCTTTGTCGAAGGAAATAAGAAATCGATAGAAGGAGCTCTCGCAGTTTTTGACGACTTTGCGGTCCACTCCGGATTGAAAATAAGCCTCGAAAAGTCTACATTATTCATGGCCGGGGTACCCGCAAGTACAAAAGAGGAGATTCTAAACCAATTCCCTTTTGAACATGGAACACTACCAGTTCGTTATTTGGGACTGCCGTTGATGACAAAGAGGATGACTTCATCGGACTATCTACCTCTCCTAGAGAAGATCCGCTCGCAAATAAGCTCCTGGACAGCTCGAACACTCTCTTTTGCAGGGAGGCTTCAACTGATCAGCTCTGTGATTTTCAGTTTAACAAATTTCTGGATTGCGGCTTTTAGGCTTCCGAAAGCTTGCATTAAGGAAATAGATAAGATGTGCTCTGCTTTCCTATGGTCTGGCCCCTCATTGAACCCTAGGAAAGCAAAGGTAGCATGGTCAGAGGTCTGCACTCCCAAGAGTGAGGGTGGCTTAGGCCTGCGGTCAATAGAGGAAGCAAACAAAGTGTGTGTGCTAAAACTGATATGGAGAATCCTGTCAGCGAAAGGCTCCTTGTGGGTGGATTGGGTACAAAGATATCTAATACGAGGTGGTTCTTTTTGGGCAATGAAAGATAACACTTCTAAGGGCTCATGGATTTGGCGAAAAATGTAGAAATATAGAGAACAAGCAAAACATTTCCACCGGGTAGAAGCTAATAATGGTGAAACGACTTTCTTTTGGTTTGACTCATGGAGCTCACTGGGCTGTCTTCATGACAAGCTAGGAGACAGGGGCTGCATTGACATGGGGATCCCAAAACAGAGCAGTTTAAGTGAGGCCATGAACAGAACAAGAAGGAAAAAGCATCGGCAAGAACTCCTTAATCTCATTGAGGACGAACTGCAAAAACAAAGGCAGCATCGGGTGGAAACAAAGCCGGACGTAGCACTGTGGAGAGGGAGAAATGACTGCTACCGGAAACACTTTGTCTCGCGAGAGACTTGGTCGCAAATTCGCTTGCCCAAGGCGGAGATGCAGGGGCACAAAGAAATCTGGTTCTCGGGTGCAACTCCAAGGTATGCATTCGTTACATGGTTGGTTATGAAAAACAGGGTTGCGACTGGAGAAAGAATGATTCAATGGAAGCAAAATGCAAACACAAGCTGCGTCTTGTGTAATGAACCGTTGGAGACGAGAGAGCATTTGTTTTTCCAATGCCCGTACTCAAAGAAGGTCTGGAAGGAACTGGTTCATGGGATTCTTTTAAACAAATTCACTGATAAGTGGCTGGAGGTTATAAAGGAGCTTGAGAGCAGAGAGCTATGCAACACCAAAAGGTTTATACTTCGGTTTGTATTTCAGAATACAATCCACTCCATTTGGCGCGAAAGGAACGGCAGGAGGCATGGAGAGCAACCATCGACAACGGAACAACTTGTCAAGTTTATTGACAAGAATATTCGAAACCGATTAAGCACTCTCAGGAAAGGAGGAGTTGAGAAGCACGTAGGAGGGATTCAAATGTGGTTTGCATCGAGACAACATCATGGATGAAAGCTCTTTGTAACTTGTTTTAGAAAAGTTTGCATAATTATGTATAAACGTTTATTTTTTCTTTGAATATAATTTAACATTAGATTCAAAAATAACATACATCTTTTTATAAAAAAATTTCTTCTAAAACTTGGATTAAGTAGAAGTAAATAACTTAATCAAACGCTAGATCAGATTGAGCGGTCAACACTGGTTTAGGCACTCTATCACAGTCTGGTCGAAACCAATGGTAGCGGTTTAGTGATCAATCACTGTCTTCATCCAAATATTTAGGAACTATTATTAAACCCATATACTTTTTTTTCTTTTTGGGTAGGACATCCGAAAACATTGGATCGACCATGTTTGGAAATGGCCAAAAATATAGTGCATCCAAAAGACCTTATTATTTAATTGACAAATAGACTTCTTCTTCTTCTTTTTTTTTGATAAAGATTGACAAATAGACTTGGTAAATTTATTTATTTAGCTCTAGATATTTTATTTAGATATGAGAATATATGATAACTTTTGATGTTATTCTTCAAGCAGATACAATTACATTTGTTTGGATTATTTCACATCAGACACATTCTTATCTTTCCTATAACAACAACATCGTTGTGGTATACACACACCATAATCAAAATGGGCTTCTCTACAATACACAATACAACCTATGGCTCCTTCGTCAAAACACGCTGTTGTTCTGAAGCAAGTCTCTGGGGGTTCCGGAATTCTACGACCTATTAATTAATAAAAAATAAAAACATCATTATGGATATTCAATTTCAAAAGAACGAGAACAAGTTCATAAGTTTTTAAAAATGTTGTACAAGACTAAACCAATACATACAAAATTAAATATATAAAAATCGAAATATGATTCTTTGGTTTGATTTGTTTGCTCATTTTGTATAAATGTTAATAAAAATAAATAAGAAAGGAAACGAAGAATGAAAGTGTTATCTTCAAGTCAAATTAGAGTGAAAGAGGATGGAGACAGAAAAATTAACATAAATGTTTGGCTAAAAAATTACTAAATGGTTGGTATAGTTTACCTATTGCGTATGTTGGTCCATCCGCTGGGGCACTTTCAATTGTTGTATGAGAATGAACATAAGATATGATGAAAATGACGCTGAAAACAAAAGCGATTAGAGTTTTTGGGGAGATAGCCATTTTTTATATTCTTTTTTTTTTTTGTCAATGAGTTCTTCTTTACTTGGATTGCTTATATATAATAATACAAATATATATGTAAATGGTAATTTTCCTGGTCAAAGTTGGGAGATAATATAATCTTTCAATTTATTTTCTTATAGATTTATAATCAAAGGAAATTAACTTATTCTTTCAATTTATTTCCTTATAGATTTTTTTTGGCATAAAATGTTCGTACTGTAAACAATAACCCTCATCATTAGCTCATTTGAGTTAATCTATTAAAGATGTTGACAATTGTTTTTTTTTTGGGGAAAATATTTCCTTATAGAATTATAGTCAAAAGAAACTAAATAGAATGATTTTCTTACTTAGTTATATAAGTAAAACAATACCCCTTGACATTGGCTCATGATATTTATTGTTATATACATAGTTATATAAGTAATTTGTTTTCTCTACATATCATTTTTTTTACATCAAAAAATGGTTGTACATTTATTTAAAATTTTTTATTATATTAAAAGGCTCAAAATTATTAAAAGATCCATACAATTATTTTTTAGTATAAATATGCCCAAATATATTAGAGAAAACAAATTTACATAGTTAAATAACAAATTTCGTATAACTATGTATTGTATAAATAGGCCCAAAGTTATTGAAACCCAACAGATTTACCAAATGGATCGCGTATAGCAAGTGTAAACGTATTAGAGCACCCACAGTGGGGTAAGTGTGAGTGTGGGTGTGAATTTTTTTTTTATTATTATAATTTAAAGAGAGAGGGAAAAGAGAGAGAGAAAGAAAGAGAGAGAAAGAGAGAGGGTGTCTTACACCCGAGTGTAAAGTTACACCCGGGTGTGAGGAGAGAGACAACTTTTCTCTTATTTTCGATTACTTTAATGGTCACACCCGGGGAGAAAATGCGCCATTGCGCATGGCCTTAGACCATCTAATATTCATTACAATGTATTTCAATTTTGTTTTAGATTTCGTTCAAATGCAAAAAAAAAAATATCACTAAATTTTTTAAGCAAACTACCATTGATATGGTAGAGTTTATTTATTTTGCTCTAGATCTTTTATATATAATATGTAAGAACCCGTGACGTGCATGGCTAAAATGATTTAAAAAATAACTCAAAGTCGTCCATTTTAATTGAATCTCGATATGGCAAAAATAAATTATGTAAATGTGGTAAAATATTTTCAATTCAAATAATACTATATATATACCATGCAATAACACGACTTTTTCGAATATAAATAAATTTACAAATTTAATTCTAAATATTTTAATAATTTATTTTATACAAATAAATTATATTTACGTCATTCATAAATTTAGAATTATAGATTTACGTTTTTAATTTAAACGTTTATAATATATGAAAGAATTTGTTGATGTTAAAATGCATATACTATATGTTTATGTTGTTTATGTTTTTTCTCAATTGAAAAAAAAACAAAATGCATTTAATGTAAAAGAAGCTTTATATAGAAGTTTTCGTATTTTAAAAATTCTAAGTTTAGATAATAAGAATAAGTAATATATGGAGTTAAAATGTTTGGCAAGATGGATAGTAGAACTCAAAAAAAACAAAAGATGAGAATAATTGTGCGCTTGACACATAAGCGCCAAAAACTCTCTTTTACTATATAGAAGATATATATTGAGATTTCACATTTCATCAAAAAAAAAAGAAGATATATATTGACACTACAAAAAACGCGGCGCTTAACGTCGGTTGTTATTGAACTTAACGTTGATACTAAACCGACTTAAACCAAATAGCATCAGTTTGAAAACCGTCGTAATAACGCATGACGTTAAGAATTTTGACATCACTTTAACCAATGACATTTACCTTTTACGTCTAATATTTGACTCGGTTTAAGTAAGTTTAACTACTGTTTTTATGTGACACAAAAATCAAAATCTCATTTTTCACACAACCGATGAAAACCAACAGCAAATCCTTTGCTTTAGAAGATTTTAAGTCGGTTTATATTGTAACGTTAATAAACCGACGTGTACAAGCGTTTATCTTGTAGTGTGAGAACATATGAAAACTGTTGATGTTATTTCTAGGCAGATATAATAGCATTTGGTTGGATTATTTCACCTTGAACGCATTCTTATCATATATAATCTCTACAACAACAAATTCCTCTATCATTACATGTGCCATAAGAATACTCGGCTTCTTGACAAAACACAAGGCAACCTAGTTGCCCTGCGGAATGACACGCCATTAGTCTGAAGCAAAACCGATGCTTTGCAATTCCATGACCTATTTATTAATAAATATCAGTATATCAATATGGATATTTATTTTTAGAAGGACAAAATCATGTTCATAACTAAAAAATGGGTTATAAGAATTCACTAATTCATACAAAATTAAATGTAAAACTGGTAATGTGATTCTTTGGTCTGACTTGTTTGCTCATTTTGTAGTAAATGAGATAAAATAAGAAGGAAACAAAGTATGAACGTTTTTATCTTCAAGTGAAATGAGAGTGAAAGAGGATGCAAACAGAAAAATTAACAAAGGTACTCATTTAAAACGTTTGCTCAAAACTACTAAATAGTTAGTGTAGTTTACCTATTGCATCTGCAGGTCCACCACTACCTGGGGCGCTAGCAGTTATTGTAGTACAATGAACATAAGATATGATGAAAACGACAGTGAAAACAAATGCGATTAGAGTTTTTTTGGTGATAGTCGTCATTTGTTTTATATTCTCTTTTTTTTTTTTCTGTATGTTTGTTAGTGAGCTCTTTTTTTCTTAGGTTGATTATATATGATAACACAAATATACTTAAATGGTATTTTTCCTGGTCAAAGTTGGAAAATAATATAATCTTTCAACTTATTTTCTATAAATCTATAGTCAAAAGAAAATATCTTATTTCTTTAAAGAATTATATTAAAAATAAAATACATTGAATGTTTTGTCTTACCTAATTATGTTAATTTGAACTCAAATAATATGATAGTTATAGTTTTATACATAGTTAGAAATGTAATTTTTTTTGTCTTTATATTTATTTAAAATATTGTATTATTATTGGGAAATTTTAAGAAGTGCTATATATATTTAGTTTACAAAATATCTTATTACTAATACAAGATACAGACATTACATATATTTATTTTTATATTAATTATATCAAAACAAAAACAAGATTATGTCATTTCTAATGTAAAGGTTCAAAATTTTAATTTTAAGATGTAGGTGTGTGAGTCATATTCAATCTATCAACATATATTGACATCCTGTGTATATATTAAAAATATACTTTTGCTGATGTGCCAAGCCACATTATTTTTCACCTATTTTATTATTATTATTTAATTCTACTATACTCATTGCCAACACATTTATTTTCAAATATTACCTCTTACCTATTTCGATTATTTTAATTCCAATTGCCACAATTGAATATTCTTAAACTTTCCAAAAAATCATTTCAAGTATTGATTATTTTTATTAAATCTAAATAAAAAAATATCCTATATAATTAAAATTTATGAATTTATTTATCATGTGCATGCCACAGGTGTTTACCTAGTTTTTCTTATTAAAGTAGGTACATATTGTGAGAGAAAAAGGATAGTGCATGTATATGTGTTATATAAACAACTGTAATTAATTAAAAAAATTGTTACATAATAAAATTGTTAACTAAATTGTTCTTTGTTAATTCAGCGACGCAAATTAGTATGGATAAAAGGTTTGATTGGTAACACAAGATAATACAAACTTTTAGTGGGTAGGAAAGCGATAAGTGATACAATATAGTTAAAAACGGTATAAAGTAACAGTACAAGATAACTTCACAAAAAAACTATGAATGCCACTTTTAATATCGCTTTTGGGATTGATAATTAATAATTATCAAAATAATATACACAAACTGCATAACACGTTTACCAAATGGACCACTAATAACATGTGAAAATATATTGGACCGTCTGATATTCATTATGTTGTATTTTTGATTTTATTCAACTGCAAAACAAAAAATATCGCTCAAAAATTTAATCAAACTATATTTTTGATGTGGTAAAGTTAATATATTTTGCTCTATATCTTGTATATAGATATAGAGAACATATAAAACTTTGATATTATTTTTCAAGTAGATGCATGCAATTACATTTGGTTGAATTATTTCTCCTTCGACGCATTCTCATTTTTATGATAACAGCAACATCGTGCTCCATTACATTGTGCATAAGCATAATTGGCTTCGTTACAATACACAATACAACCTATGGCCACCCCTAAGGAACACGCGTTTAATTTGAAGCAATAAGACGCATTCTCCTTCGCAATTTCATAACCTATTTATGGATATTCATATCAAGAAGGTCAAAATCATGTTTTTAGTTTAAAAAAATGGGGGTAGAAGAATACACCAAATTCATGCAAAATTAAATAAATAAAAGTGGAACATAGAAGAAAATTTTTATTTTCAAGTAAAACAAGAATGAAAGAGGATGCAAACAGAAAAAAAATATCATTTGAAAAGTTTGGCTCAAATTTACTAAATGGTTGGTATAGTTTACCTGTTGTGGATGCCGGTCCACCCCCGCCTGGAGCACTAGCAGTTGTTGTATGACAATGAACATAAGATGTGATGAAAATGACACCGAAAACAAATGCGATTAGATTTTTTGTGGTGATAACCATTTTTTATATGTAATTTTTTGTTAATGTGTTCTTCTTTACTTAGATTGATTATATATAATAATACAAATATACGTAAATGGTAATTTTCTTGGTTAAAGTTGTGGATTTTTAATATAATCTTTTGATTTATGTTTTTAGATTTATTGTCAAAGAAGTTACTTATATTTTCGATTTATTTCTTTATAGAGTTGTAGTCAAAACAAAATACATAGAATGGTTTTTCTTACCTAATTATGTTTGAACATTGGTAATATGATATTTAGGAGGATGTATTGGAGTTAAAATTTTAGGAGATTTGGAGTAACTTGAATTTTATAAGGTTTTGAGAGATTTGAATGAGTTTTTAGGATATTTGGGTTGATTAGGTTGATTTCAATTTTAACAAAAAATAAATGACTTGTGATTTTAGGAGATTTTATCATCAAATTACATTAGATTTTGTATGATAATGAACATAAGATATGATGAAGGTAACACTGAAAAAACGTGATTTGAGTTTTTGTGGTGATAGACATTTTTTCTATTGATTATATATAATAATACAAATATACCCAAATGGTTTTTTCATGGTCAAATTTGTTAAGTAATATAATCCTTCAATTTATTTTCTTATACTTATAGCTTTATAGTCAAATAATTTATTCTTTCAATACAAGAATGTGTTTTTTTAACCTAATTGCGTTTGAAAATTGGTAATATGTTATGATATTTAGGAGGATGTATTGGGTTGATTTGGTAGATTTTTTTTTTTTAATAACTGGTGATTTCAAGAGATTTCATTATCAAATTTCCTGAGATTTTGTATGATATTGTCAAAGCAAAAGGAAACATTGATCGTATTGCTGCTAGAGGTGTCATACGGGCCGGTTCGCGTCCATCTAATCCGCCCTGTCATGGACTGGACCACAACGGGCTGACCCACTAGAACGATGAGCTATAAAACAATGTACAGGCCCGCCCTGCGAGTAAACAGGCCGGCCGCAGAAATTATGTGTATTCTTAATTTTTGAACTTAATTACTCTTTTTACAATTAAAAACTTGTGTCCATGGGACTTTCTCAAAGAACCAGACCATCATCATAACCTAAAAACTAAAATCTTATACTTTCACATGAGAACACTTATCTCAGGCTTTAACTGAAACTCATTATTAGAATGAGCAGAGGAGCCAACGAAACTGTTATCTCTAATCATAAATAAAAGAGAATGAAGAGTTTGTAAGAAAAAGTAAATTTTGAGAACTTGAGAAAGTGTGCCATGCAAACACTAGTTTGTGAGCACTGTATATCTTCCCAGTCAAGATTCTCCCCCAACACCCTACTAAAATTTATAAAAATATAATCAATTGTTTTATAATCATATATTAGATTCAACGTCTTATGTCATTAATGTCGATGAAAGAACCTGTGTGTATACGATTTGTGAATACATGTAACATGCATGAATGTATTTCTAAGATCATCAACCAAGAAGAAAGTAGATAAAGCACCAGGTTGGGACTTGAAAGAAATGGAGACACACGAATTCGGATTCGGCGTCAGACAAACTGTTCTTCTCCACCATGAATCTGACCTTACTAAAGGGAGACGCCACATGAGAGATAAGTAGCCATGAAAGAAAACACAGAATGTATTGTTGATGTATTCTTGATTAAGTTTTGATTCAAAATGAAAAAAACATTGGTTGATCATCTAAGAAGTCAAGTAAGTGCATAACACAACATTTGTGTGATGTGGAGAAAAGGAAAAATAGGAAGTGACATGGACAAAGCAAAAAGGAAGAGATGCACGTTAGCTAAGAAGAGAAGTTTTGAAAATTAAGACAAAAGGAAATTGAAGGAAAAGAAGAAACTTGTTTTTGAAGATGAAGGAAGAAAGGGCTCTTGGGTTTGAGAAGAAGTCAATTACAATAGGAAACTTTACTTTAGGTTTGGAGCTTTAAGGTTTCATGTAAGTGTATAATGTGAGAAGACACGCCAAGAGAGAAGCACATGTAAGTGGCGGCGTCACACTAGAACATAATAAAAAAATCTAGATGTGGTGTTTATGTGAGAATCAAGAACCATCAGTGTAAGATGGTGAAGAGCCGATGTTTCAGGATTTGCAATGTGAGATCTTTTTCCACATAACAAAAATGTTTTGCGGGCAACCCGCTTAACATGCAATTCGCTTGGGATTGGTTTCCAAGGTCCGCTATTTTTTGGGCATCATTTTAAGTGTCCAACCCCGCTCCATTATGCAAATTATTAGGCTAGGCCCGCGGGTTTCAGGCCCGCTTTACACCCGTAATTGCCGCCATCATCATATATCTTTATCATTTTCACTATTTGTGATCAGATTTGCCATTATCGTAATCTTCATCTTTAGCAGGAAAACACCAATAAAGACTAACAAAGCTTAATCCCCTTATTCTTTTAATAGACAAACTATTATTTACGTATTTGAGATTTGCTTAGAAGAGAATATTTGAAACTATTATTTACGTATTTGTCTATTAAAAGGATCTTTTGTCCTTTGTTATATGTGACTCTAGACACTGCCACATATAGTCTTAGCATTTTAAAGTTAGTAGGATATTTATAGGAAATTTCCTACGGGACATTCCTACAAGCTGTTTTTGTAGGAAAATGATAGAAAATATTTTTTTTTAGAATATATTAACTATAAATATTGTGAAAATCTAAAGTAATTTCTATAAATACGGTTCAAACAATTGAATATTCTAAAAATAATATCAAATTAACTAGTAAAGAATATATGAAATATAATTAGTTTGTTTAAGATTGTTAAGAAAATGGTGCTTTTGCATCCGATTGCTCTTACATGATATCTCTCCTCGACAACCAAGACGATTGGTCAACTTTTGCACCAGAAATGGTCTCTTTTCGGTCTCTCGCTTGTTTTTTCTCTTCTTTTAACATTAATTTTTTTTCTCGAAGTTCTAATACTCGAGCAGACTGTTTAGCCAAAAATGTTTGGGCTCGAAACAGTCTTTTTCACATGTAAGCACGTCGGTCCTTGATTGGCTCTTCTTAGCGGAGAGTCTCTTTCCGATATCTTAACAGAAATGGTGTTTGATAAAAAAAAATTGTACGATTTCGAATGGACATTGATGTTTGTGATTTAGTTTAAGGAATTATTTTTTCTTAGATTCATATAAGGTAAACAACATTTATTGTTTGATATGTAGGTAGGATTGCAAATTCAAGGTTAGGATCCACTCGTCACTCGTGTATCTTCAGGTCGGATAGAAGATTCGATTGCGGGTCTGTTCTTTTGAGAGTCGCTTGATCTTTCCGACGACACCTTGTAAATCTTAGAGAATAGATTGCAAAGGTTGGGTTTATTATTGACAATCAAAGGATATATATAGTTACATAAGACTTGATTCACAAGTAAAGAATATTTAGCAAAGATATCAATCGGAAACTATCCTTATCCGTAACACTCCCCCTCAAGGTGGAGCGTGTAAGTTAAGAACGCCCAACTTGGACCGTAGATACTGAAACTGATCGCGACCTAGAGCTTTAGTGAAGATGTCAGCCGGTTGTTCATGAGTAGAAAGGTAGGCAGTAGCAATATTTCTAGAGACAATCTCATCACGAATGAAATGACAATCACTCTCGATATGTTTTGTCCGCTCATGAAACACCGAATTAGCTGCAATGTGAAGAGCGGCTTTACTGTCGCAGTATAAACGCATAGGCTGAGAATGTTTCACACCAAGAAACGATAGGATCTCCTTTAACCACAAAAGTTCTTTACAAGTCATAGCCATAGCTCTATATTCAGCTTCAGCTGAGGAGAGAGAGACGCGAGATTGTTTCTTTGTCTTCCAAATAAGCGGAGAATCACCAAGCATGACCATATAACCAGTAAGAGACTTACGTGTGTTTGGACACGAATTGTAATCAGAATCACAATATGCATTGACTTGAAGTGGAGCCGTGGAAGACAAGACAATACCTTGTCCCGGTGATGACTTTAAGTAGCGAACTAAGCGCTGAGCAGCTTCCCAATGATCTATAAGCGGAACTTGCATGAATTGAGCAAGAATATTCACCGCATAGCTTAGCTCGGGCCGAGTATGTGTAAGATATACGAGACGGCCAACTAGACGACGATATTGGTCAGGTGCGTTAAATGGTGCACTAGTAGAAGAGAGCAATTTATGATTTTGCTCTAAAGGAGTATCAACAGGCCGAGAACCGGAGAGACCACATTCTTCAATAATATCAAGACAATATTTCCGTTGAGAAAGGAAAATTCCATCTGGTCCATGAGCAACCTCAATACCAAGAAAGTACTTCAACATCCCAAGGTCTTTCATTTTGAAACATCGACTCAAATAGGCTTTAAATGATGTTATAACTGTAGAATCATTCCCGCATACGATCAAATCGTCAACATAAACAAGAACGTGAAGCACAACGTAACCACGAGTATAAGTGAAAAGCGAGTTATCTTTGTGAGAACGAGTAAACCCGTAGTCTAGAAGAGCTGTGGAGAGCTTGGAAAACCAACATCGTGGAGCTTGTCGTAGACCATAAATGGACTTCTTTAGTTTACATACAAGAGACGGATCAGCGGGAAGAAAGCCCGGAGGAGGTTTCATGTATATATCTTCGTCGAGATCCCCATGTAAGAAAGCGTTGTGAACATCCATTTGGTGAAGTTCCCAATGCTTAACCGAAGCAACACCAAGAAGAGTACGAACTGTCTGGAGCTTAGCAACTGGTGCAAAAGTTTCGGAGAAATCAACACCTTCTTTTTGGTGATTACCTAGAGCCACTAGACGTGCCTTGTATCGTTCAAGTGTGCCATCCGAGTTGAATTTTAGTCGATATACCCATTTGGAGCCCAACGCCTTGACACCATGAGGAAGACGCTCAAGTGTCCAAGTTTCGTTTAGTTCCAAAGCATCAATTTCTTTGCGCATAGCTTCACGCCATTCCAAGATCTGAACTGCTTGCTTATAAGTGACCGGTTCATCCACCATAGTTACAGCTGCAAGAAATTTTTGATGCGCAGAACTGAACTTGTCACATGATACATAGTGTGTTATAGGATAGAAAGAGGTACCTGAAGATGCTGGAGAGGACTCAGGCTTGAGAGAGACGAGGGTTTCAGCGTGACGTGCAGAATGAACAACATACGGAGGCTTTAAATGAACTGATTTCATTTTTTTTCTATGGCCTCTACCTAAAGGTTCAGTACCAAGATCACATACGTCAGCAGTGACATTTTGAGGAGTGTCAGAATCACTAGAAGAATCAGCAGAAGTTTCATCAGAATTATTTTTGGTAGTAGGAGCAGCGGAATCATCAATAGGTGGTGGCTGATCCGATGAGTTTGACGAGGAGGATTCTGGTGAAACGCTCCCCCTGTCTAATATACACGCGGGCATGATCTGATCAAGAGACTCATCATCATCAGACGTTAACAAGGTCGGCATGGCTGGAGGAACAGATGAAGAAGCAAGTTGTTGTCCCTTAGAGTAAGGAAAAATATCTTCCTTAAATATAACATCACGAGAGACAAAAAAATCTTGTTTCTCCATATCATAGACACGCCAACCTTTTTGATTATGAGGATAGCCCATAAATATGCACTTACGTCCTTTCTCTTGAAATTTATCATGACTAGACGAGTGTCGTTTTGCAAAGCATAAGCAACCAAATACTTTGAGATGATCGTACGTCGGAGGAGTAGAGTGAAGAATCTCATACGGAGTTTTACCATGAAGTAACGGAGTAGGAGTACGGTTGATTAAGTACGCAGCGGTGAGTACACTTTCTCCCCAAAATTTAATGGGTAGATCAGCTTGAAACAGTAGAGATCGTGCCATGTTAAGAATGTGACGATGTTTGCGCTCAACTCTCCCGTTTTGTTGAGGAGTGTATACGCAGGACGTTTGATGTTGAATTCCATGATCCTTGAAGAATGTTCGAAGACAAAGAAACTCACTACCGTTGTCACTACGAACAACTTTAATCTTTTTACCAAACTGTTGAAGAGCCATAGACACAAACTGCCGGAGATGAGTAGCAACTTCACTTTTAGCTAGAAGAAGGTAAGTCCACACGGCCCGAGAATGATCATCCACGATCGTAAGAAAGTAGTGTGCGCCACAAGTGGAAGCAAGTTTGTAAGGTCCCCAGACATCACAATGAATTAAAGAAAAACATGCTTCCGCTTTATTAGAACTTTCTGGAAAAACTGATCTTGTTTGTTTAGCTTGAATACAAACTTCGCAAAAACCACTACTATCACTACTATGGTGTTCAAAATCGTCTAAAGTAGATAAAAAACTAGATAGAATCTTCGTAGAAGGATGCCCCAAACGTTCATGCCAAAGAGTTCTTGTGGATTTCTTGACATGATTAGCACTTGCTGAAACCGCTCCACGAAAGTGATAAACCCCGTCTCTCTCTTTACCTGCGCCAATCAGCATCTTCGAAGTGCGGTCCTGTATAACACAAAATTTATCAGTGAATAAGGCAAAAGAAGACATCTCTCGTAAAAGTCTTGCTAATGAGATAAGAGTGCAGGAGAGATCGGGAACGTAAAGAACACGATTAAGTTTAACATGATCTCCGAGAAGCATTGTTCCTTCTTTAATAGCAAACGTGTGTTTTCCGTTGGGAAGAACAATGATACTTCGAGGAATGTCGTGAGTATCAACGAGTAGATCATCGTCTCCTGTCATATGATGAGAAGCTCCGGAGTCAAGTAAAAACTCAACACAAGAACGCTTACCAGAGAGTTTGTCGTGGTTTGTTGATTGATCGGATTTCAATAAACTTTTAATCATAGACCATGTCTCCTTACTCACACCGGGCAGGTCGGAGATTTCATCTTCAGTCTCAACTTGAGCATTATTTGCGCGGTAAGAATTACGGCCACGACCTCTTCCTCTGTAAGAGCCACGACCTCTTCCGCGACTTGAATCGACACGGGAACCACCCCGAGAAGTACCATGCTTTTCGATCCACCACTCCGGTAAACCATGAAGTTCAAAACATGTATCTACCGAGTGATTGGTGCGGCCACAGTGAGTACACGGACCTTGATTGAGACGAGTAGCTGAAGCAATGGCATTGACTCCCGCTTTTACAGCAAAGCCGACAGCCTCTATTCGTTCTTCTTTGGATCTAGCCACAAGTAGATGTCGTTCTTCAGCCACAACTTCAGAATAAACGTGGTCAAGAGTCATGTCTGTGTCTCTATTAAGTCGGCTAAGAATATTAGTACGTGTAGTCCCAAAGCGAGAAGCATCGAGTCCCATGAGAAACTGGTGAATGCGTTCAAGGTCTCGACGTGTCTGCTGCTTAAGGCGTTGAGGACAAGTCGGAGAACTACATCAACAATCAATAAACGGCTCATAATCGTCGAGATCATCCCACATCACCTTGAGTTTTCCGAAATACTCAGCAACATCTTGTCCGTCTTGAGAGCAGCCAACGATAGAGGATTTGATTTGATGAACTCGAGAAGCGTTGCCTATAGAATATCTAATTCGAAGATTATCCCACAGAACTTTTGCGTTGTCAACAAAAGAAATTGCTTTCTGAATTTTCGGATCAAGACTCGCATAGAGCCATCCACACAACATCGAGTTCACTTGAACCCATCGTTGGCAATCTGGAGAATCAGAGGTGGGCTTGAGAAGCGAGCCATCGACAAACCCGAGTTTGTGTTTTGCAGCTAGATTGTTGCGGGCAATCTTGGCCCACTTCTCATAGTTTTCCCCGTTGAGTAGAAAAGAGGTAAGAACATGATGAGGTTGATCATTAGAAGAGAGATAATATGGAGAAGATGTGATTGATTCCTTAGTAGGAACGATGGTTCCAGCACCTTCAACCATAATTTAGATGATAGATAGGTTTTTTAGAAGAAAGTAAGATGTAGAAATTTTTTTTTTGTGTTCTTCGTGAGGAGGAAGCACAATTTTGACGGCAAAATTTTTAGAAATTTAGGGTTTTGTAACCTTGCTCTGATACCATGTAAATCTTAGAGAATAGATTGCAAAGGTTGGGTTTATTATTGACAATCAAAGGATATATATAGTTACATAAGACTTGATTCACAAGTAAAGAATATTTAGCAAAGATATCAATCGGAAACTATCCTTATCCGTAACACACCTTTCTAAAGAAGCGGTTCACTCATTAATTCAAGGGAGAAAACACCAGCTACAGTCGCTTTAGTGTGGTGATGCTGTTATTTTCGGCGACTCCGAAATCATGAAATTGGAATCGCAACGATAGGATGTGTATATTGTGACAAATAAATGGTGCATGTATGTGTTATATAAATATATATAATTGATAATTACGTTGTGTTACATAATTAAGTTGTTAATTTTGTATTTTTTTGTTTGTTAACTCCGCGATGCATATAGATAAAGGGTTTGATTGGTAATACAAAGTGTTACAAGTTTTATAGCGGGTAGGAGATAGCATTAGCAATACAAAAAAACTATGAGTATCTCTTTTGAAATTGGTAATTATAAAAGTGATATACTGCATCAGTAGATATTACCAATCAAACTCAAAATTGTTGAAACAACACCTTTACCAAATGGACTCCGTATAACATTTGAAAACGTATTGGAATGTCTAATATTCAATTTGTTGTATTTTAGATTTCATTTTAGATTTTATTCAAATGCAAAAAAATAATATATATATCGCTCAAACATTTAATGAAACTATACTTTTGATTGGTAAAGTTTATCTATTTTGCTCTTAGATCTTTTATATCGATATTGAGAACATATGTAAACTATTGATTATTTTTCAAGTAGAAACAATTACAGTTTCGTTGGATTATGTTACTTTGGACGCATTCTTATCTCTATTATAACAACAACAGTATGTATGAAAACATGTGTAATGATTATAATGACCTTCATGACAATACACAATGCAACCTATTTCATATTGGCCTGGGGCATAACACGCTGGTGTATCGAAGCAAGTCCCGTCGTGCTTGTGCTCCCACTCCCTAATTTCAGGACCTATTTATTAATAAAAATTAGTACACAGTATGGATATTCATTTTCAAAAATGACAAAATCATGTTCGTAATTTAAAAAATGGGTTATAAGAATACACCAATACATAAAAAATTAAATATATAAAAATGAAACATCGAATAAATCATCGTATAGAAACTGAGAAATTAACATAAGTCACTTAAAACATTTGGTTCAAAATTACTTTTTGCGTCCGTTGTTGGTCCCTCGCTCCCTGGGGCACTTGCAGTTGTTGTATGACAATGAACATAAGATATGATGAAAATGACACTGAAAACAATTGCGATTAGAGTTTTTGGGGTGTTAGCCATTTTTTATATTCTTATTTTTTTCTTTCTCAATGAGTTCTTCTTTACTTAGATTAATTATATATAATAATACAAATATACCTAAATGGTAGTTTTCCTGGTCAAAGTTGTAAATAACTTATGATACCCATAATCTTCAATTTATTTTCATATAGAGTTATGTCAAATAAATAACTTGTTCCTTCAGTTTATTTCTTTATAGAATTGTAGTCAAAAGAAAATATATATAATGTTTTTCTTACCAAATCACCTTTTGAACACCGGTAATCCCCTTACTAATATTTAGGAAGTACATAATTAAAATTAAATCCATATGACATGTATCCAAGCTTTAGGGACCAAACATCAAATCCATCTTCACAAGTCATCCATTTTAGTGATGCAAACTATCAAGGCACAAACGTTTGTGCTGAGGGAAAGGAATGAAACTTTGGGCCTGTAATTTTAGAAGCGACATATTAGTAATATTACTATATGGATTTGTTAGGTTTAACACATACATGACTAACGATAGTGTATATAAGAAGATAGGATGAACTTCCTTGCCTTGTTAAAAAACCTACAGAAGCCATTATCATGAATCACATTGTTACCGGCACCAGAACAGAGGAGTGCGTAAACAGTACCACCTCTCTCTACTAAAATTTGAAAAGCATGCACAACAGATAATCCACATCATTTCATAGAAGGCAAACCTTGTGCCCACATCATCACATCGATGTACCAGAATATGTAACATGCATACGTTTAAACACCATGTGAGCCCAAGGTTGACAACACATACTAAAGCTTGCCAAGTTTTCTGAATCTAGCAATAGTTGATTCCGAATGACGTTTCTATTGGGAGATCGATGAGATCGATCCAAACCGAGTCGAGATCGACAGAGATTATGAACCAAAATCAAGATATGATTATGGAAATATTGTGGATTTGTCAATATCCGAGTTTAGGAAATTTGATATTGTCTCTAAATATATCATTTACATTTAAGTTTATCTTTTTTATCAAACTTAATTTATTCCATCTCTATATAAGACAACCCTACCAAAAAAAAATCTCTATATAAGACAATATACCTTGCATCTTTATTCTGATGAGAGTCTAATATAAATCTTCCTAAACACTTTTTTGTTTTTCAGTCTCATCAATTTATCAGTTCCTAAAATTGATTCAACTCATAGGCCTACGCATCGAAAACCTTTCCACTTGTGCTCTCTTAGCGTTTTGTATCATAGCTCGATTGGCTTTTCCTTTGAATCTATACAAACGAAACTGAAAAAGTGAAGAAAGAATCTATAGCAACATCGTTGGGAAACCTTATAAACCCCAATTAATTCATTTTCAATTTTCTCTTAAAAATGTTGATGTGGATAAGGTATAGGGTTCAAACTATCCCTTTTATCAGCAAGAGATTATTATACTACCTCACATTTTTGTTTAATTTTATTTTCTTAAAACAAATAAAGAATTATAATTCACCTCACCTCTCCAAATTGTTTCTTCATCTCTCAACTTTTTGGTTCTTCTCTTAATCTCCATGAACGTGATTTTGCCTTTTACGTACGTTCAAAACTTCCTCTTTAAGCCTCATTCTTCAAGATACATTCTCCAAAACCTAGGAAGAACCAAAATAATGCAATTGCTCCCTAAACATGCCTAAAATGAATGTGAAATACAAGTTTGATTAGTAACACAAAGCGGTACAAGTTTTATAGCGAGTAAGAAAGTGGTAAGCGATACAAAACAGTTAAAAGCTGTACAAAGTAGCGATACGAGATAGCAATACAAAAAATTGATGGATTTCACTTTTGAATTTGGTAATTAACAAAGTGTTATACACGTACTGCATCGGTAGAGGTTACCAATCAAACCCAAATTTGTTGAAAAAACACGTTTACCAAATGGACCTCGTATAACATGTGAACGTATTTGGACTGTCTAATATTCAATATGTGTTATTTTCGATTTCCTTTCTAGATTTTATTCAAATACAAAACAAAAAATATCGCTCAAACATTTAATCAAACTATACTTTTGATTGGTAAAGTTTATCTATTTTGCTCTTTGATCTTTTATATCGATGTTGAGAACATATGAAAACAGTTGATTAATTTTTCACGTAGATACAATTACATTTTCGTTGGATTATTTGACCGTGGACGCATTCTTATCTCTATTATAACAACAACATCGTTTTCCGATACATTTGTAATGATTATAATGGGCTTCGTGACAATACACAATGCAACCTATTTCATATTGGCCTGGGGCATAACACGCTGGTGTATTGAAGCAAGTCCCATCGTGCTTGTGCGGGTACTCCGCATCCGCAAGTTCAGGACCTATTTATTAATAAAAATCAGAACAAAATTATGTTCATAATTTTTAAAAATGGGTTATAAGAATACACCAATACATAAAAAAAATATATATATAATAACGGAACATAGAATAAAAGTCTTATCTTCAAATGAAAGAGGATGGAAACTGAAAAATCAACATAAGTCACTATAAAAGTTTGGCTCTAAATTACTAAATGGTTGGTATTGTTTACCTGTTGCGTATGTTGGTCCACCCGCTGGGGCACTTGCAATTGTTGTATGACAATGAACATAAGATATGATGAAACTAACACTGAAAACAAATGCAATTAGAATTTTTGTGGTGTTAACCATTTTTTTATATTCTTATTTTCTTTCGATGAGTTCTTCTTTACTTAGATTGATTATATATATTAATACAAATATACGTAAATGGTAGTTTTCTAGTCAAATTTTAAATAACTTATGATACACATAATTTTGAATTTATTTTCGTGTAGTCAAAAATCAAAATAAATAACATATTCCTTCAGTTTATTTCTTTATAGAATTGAAGTCAAAATAAAATATATAGAATGTTTTTTTCTTACCAAATCACGTTAGAACACCGGTAATCATCCCCTTACTAATATATACGAGGTACATAATTAAAGTTAATCTTATCTCTTATCAAAAATTAAACGACATTGTCTTCACCAAAAAAAAAAAAATTAAACGACATTGTCATTAAAATATAGGTTTCATTGAACAAATTAATAATAATCATTATGGGTAAAAATATTAAACACTATTTTAATTAACATGCTTTAAACACTATCTTTAAACGAACATGCTTTAATAGTTTTCAAAAATATATTAATAAGCAATCAAATTAAATAAATAAGATTTGATATCTAACTTAACATATTAATTTCTATTTACCTCTCATCTTGATTTAATTTTATTATTTTTAAAAAATAAATCATCACAACATCTATATAATAAAAAGTAGTTTTTTCGCATATGCTATTATTTGAATATTTTTTAAGATATAAATTGTTTAACTTATGAAAAAATAGTATTGTGTCAAAAATTCTACATCAAGTATAGAGATAACGTACTCCCAAAACATATTAAAAAGCAACAAACAAATTGACATGCCTACATATAGGAGCAGTGGGGTAAACCGGGTCAAACCCGGTTTAGTTGGGCCAAAACCAGCACTGCATCGGACTCGTTAGGTTGATGGGAAGGTTCTGCTTCTATTGTAGGATGCTGTTTGTACATCAGATGCCTTGGTCTGATGGGGAGTGATCAATGGGCTCCTCTCCAAATTGTTTCTTCACCTTTCAACTTTTTGGATCTAATCTCCATGAACGTGATTTTGCTCTTTTTACGATCAAAACTTCCTCTTTAAGTCTCATTCTTCATGAGACATGCTCCAAAACTTAGGAAGAACCAAAGTAATGCAAATGCTCCCTAAACATGCCTAAAATGAATGCGAAATACAAGAAAAAGGAGAAAAATACACGGCTAAACTGATAAAAACCACAAGATATCAACAGGTAAAAGAGAAAGCTCTGGTTCAAATGTACATATGAGTCTCCTGTGTAGTTCCATCGACATATATGACTATTGATAAAAGTTTGACTCTCACCAGTTTACAAATCAGATGATAAACACTCGAGTAAAATCAAGGTTATTATGTTACATATATCCAATGAACTGGAGAGTTGAATCAATTTGAAGCAAGAGCGTTTAGTTTCTTTTCATAAAGTTTCGCCCGTCGAAGAGCATCTAATGCCTCAGCTTGTTTCCCTGCACGTTTCAAGGTCACAGCTTTTACCTTCTCCGCTTTGATTCGTTCCTCCAATTGACTTCTCTCTTGACTATTATTATTACTCTCCTTCACTGGGTTTGTTTTTCCCGCAGCTTGTGTTGTGTCTGTTTTACTTACCGGTGGAGGATTCACGGGATTGTCTAATCCAATAGCTTTGAGGGCAGACAAGAGTTGAGGATCAAGAAAATCTTCCACCGCTACGTCGTCCACCGGTTCTGGTTTAGAGGATGTTGAATCTTCCAATTGAGCTTCAAGAGTTTTGGCGATTTCAAACTCAGCTTCAGCTTCCTGCATTTTACCTTCCCTCCGAAGCTTCATGGCTTGACGTTTGTGGCTTAGTGACTCTTGCTGCAGCTTAAATCGGTCTCGACCAGACATTGCCTTTGGAGCTGAACTTGAAGGACAATTTTCTTTCTCTCGAGCAGACATTGCCTTTGGAGCTGAACTTGAAGGACTATTCTCATTCTCTCGAGCAGGAGGATCCGGCGTTGTAGAAACCATATCATCTCGTCCGAGCTTTTCAGGAGAGGGATTTTCTCCTTCTTGTAGTCTCCTCTCCAACAATTTTGCTTGTTGCAATGCCTTTTTGGCTTCACTTATGTTTCCTTCTCTCTTTAACGCAAGTGCCTTTTTCTTATGAGCCACAATTTCTTGTTTAAGGGTGTTCTGAGGAGATGTATTTTGAACCGAATCTGATTGAATATTACTGGGCTCTGACTCTTCACGTGCCACTCTTTGTTCAGTGCCGTGATTGTTTCCTGAACCAAAATCTGACTTAGTCTCAGGCTTTCCTTTTACTGAATGAATTTGAGACATCTCACTATGCTCACCAGTCAGCAAATCCATCATACTTGGTTGCTGCTGGCCTGGCTGAGAAAAAACGCTAGAGGAACCGGATTTAGCTGGGGAGATAAAGTCTCCTAACAAGTCATAACTATCTTGAGCAGCATGAGAAACACTCGCAGATTTTACTGCCTTATCTTCCATTTGCGATCCAACTAATAAATCAACATCCATATAGTTTTCAGGGTTAATTTCAGAACCTAAGCCTTTCATCTCCATCTTGGGGGTTTCCAGTTCTGCTAGCTGTGCCTCCAATACACTGGCCTTACTATATAATTCATCAGCATCTCCAGTTTTCCCTTGACGCTTGAAGGCAAGTGCCTTTCTTTTTAAGTCAAGAAGTTCTCTTTGGATTTGTCCCTTGCTTTTGGCTGCTATCCGCGGACCAGTTGACTGCACAGAGCCGAAAGCGGCTTCTGCTTTCTTTGGTTCTTCATCCTCCCATCCCAAATTCTTAAGAGTCGACAATAATGCTGGGTCCTTCATATCAATTTCTGTAACGCTATCATCTCCTCCATTGATCCCACTGTCGGTGGCAAGATCATTGGATCGTTTTTGCAGCTGATCACTGTCAGCATAAAGATTTTTGCCTGAATCTATCTCAACCATCTGGGCTTCCAATATTTTTGTCTGGTTCAGAACTTCCTCGGCTTCATCAACGTTACCCTGTCGTCGCAAAGTTAAAGCCTTTCTTTTCAGCCCTAAGAGTTCTCGTTGTATTTCAGCTTTACTTCTTCTTGGTTTAGTAACACGGACATCATATGCACCTTGAGTTTCTGTTGTTTTCCCTGGTCGAGAATTAACTGGGTCAGATTTTTCTGATGAAGAACCTGCAGGATTGTTATCTTCATCATTCCAACCTAAGCTCTTTAGCATCGACAAGTAATTCGGATCATTTAACTCCTCATCTTTTACATCCACGTCTCCATCATCATCCAGAGAACTAATATCAGGCAGATCATTTCCTTTTTCACGAGTGGCCTTCCCTGTGGCAGCTAACTTTGACGAATTGTCCAGCTCATCAAGCTGATTTTGGAGAACTGCTCCTTTCTTCAATTCTTCTTCTGCTTCGTTAAACTTTCCTTCCCTTCTCAAAGTAAGTGCTTTCTTTTTCACTGCAAGAAGTTCTTTCTGAATCGCTAGCCTGCTTCTGGGAGGAAGTTTCAGACTCGTATCCCTCCCTGCCCTAGTTGTATCAACAGTTTGTGAGGACGTATCAGCAGCCTCTAGTTCCTTCTCAAGTAATTTTGCCTTCTTTAGTGTAGCCATGGCCTCTACGACATTTCCAGCCCGTTTTAGATTAAGGGCCTCTCTTTTCAATGTCTGAATTTCAGCTAAACTTTCATCTCTGTTTTTAGGAGACGGTCGAGAGTGGACATTCTCACGGTGTCCAGGATCCTCACTCCAACCCAAAGATTTCAATGCAGCAGCGATTGCTGGGTCCTCCATATCTTCATCTGTGACATCAAATTCACCATGAACTCCAATATCATCTACATTTTCCACAAGGTTACTAATGTTGAAATCATGGCTCCCCTCGTATTGAGCTAACAGATCATCTTCTTTGTCATCATCCATACTATTAATAAGTGCAGATAACTCATCATCTGATTCATCAGCCCCACCCAAAAGTTCCTGCTCTTCCAGTTCCCTTTCCAAAATTTTAGCCTTTTTCAGTTCCTCTTTAGCTTCCGCAAGCTGCCCTTCACGTTTCAGCGCAAGGGCGTTTTTTTTAAGGGCAAGTACCTGACTCTTGTCAATTCCCCCACTCTTCTGAGGGTTAGGCTTTCGAGGAATTTCACGGAGAAGAGACGAAAATTCGCCCTCCAAACTTACAGTTGCTGGCTTTTTATCTTCATCGTCAGACCACCCAAGATCCCTCAGCTCAGCTGCCAAATCATCATTTCCTTTACCTCCTTGACGTGGAGGCTTTTGTGATTTACTAGATTCTTTCGTAGCAGCCTTGTTTTTCGTCTCAGCAACATTTCGCATGGACAGATCCCTTTTCCGATTCCTTCTTAAGGATATCTCTAAAGCGTCAGCCTCTCTCTCAAGTTCCCTCCCTCTCTTAAAAGCTTTTAAAGCTTCATCAGCTTTCCCTTCTCCTTTAAGAACTCTGTACATATTCTTCTCTTCTACTGCTTGTTTACGCAATTCTTCAGGACTAGCTGACACAACATCCAACTCCATATCTTTATTACTACTGCTGCTTCCCATTTCTTTAGAAGCAATCCTATCTGTACTCGACACAGATTCCGATGAAGAAGATACATCAACATCAGAACCTAGAATATCACTGAGAACATCATCCTCATTCTTTATAGTCTTTTTAGAGCTACCTGCTGAACAAATTCACAACCACCTCTTTACATCAAAAACTAGCAGATAACACAAGAATCATCGATAAAATCAGTACATTATATACCTTTAGCAGCTCTATTTTTGTAACCATGACGCAACTCAAACCGTGCAGCTTCTTCAAGTTTCTTACATGGTTCACATATACGAACCGCCGAGTCCCCTTGTCCACGTAGTGACATCCTTTGCTGAGTGCAGGTTCCACAGAACAATCCCCCACATCTCCGGCAATGATGCTACTCACTCAAAACCAAATCCAGATTAAGAAAAAATTGAGCAAATTCTAAGGTTTTGGGAGACATAAGTAATTCAGCAAGTCACAATTCGTAATACACATGGAATCTATCAATTGACTAAGACAATTACCAGAAACCGATGATTCAGTGAAGTTTTTCCGATAAACAGATTCAAAATTAGATCTCGAAGAACAATCGACTAAGACGAAACTAATTTTTGATAGCGATAACAATAAGCAAGTATCAATTGATTGAGAGACGAAGAAAGTAAGAGAGAAAGACCTTTCGATTGATGAAAGTGAATTGAGAAGAACATCCTTGACAATGAGAAGCATCAACGACCCAACTATTTCCTCTCAGAGATGGTTTCGCCGGTAATCCGATCTTCTCCAACATTTTTCCGTCTGATTCTTCTCCTCCTCCGCCGCGAAACGAATTTGGTTTTGATCGAGCCAAGAAAATAATCGAGAAGACGAAGAAGAAGACTACTTTTTCTCCTTTATTTTTTTGAGAAATAAATAAATAATAAATCTTTCCTTTTTCTTTAAAAATTATTTTAATCAATACGGTGCCGTTTCGCTAAAACACATAATGGGACTCCATATAATAAGAGAGACATGAAACTTACTTTGCTTTGAGACGACGAAACGAAGTGAGAAAGAAAAAGCCCTAAAAATTGTTTAGAGACGATTAACTGTATAAATCTCAATTCGTTCACGATGATCGTACCTGTTCGTTGTTTTACTTGTGGAAAGGTTTGTGTTTTCTCTCCTTTTTATACGAATTCGATTCGTTATATATGTGTGACAAATCTCTAGGGTTTGTAGAATGGAGATTTACGAAGCTTTTGTCTATGGTTTTTTAGGTGATTGGGAACAAATGGGACACATACCTTGAACTTCTCCAAGCTGATTACGCTGAAGGGTAAACGATTATGTTTTATGTTTATTAAACTAATCGTAATTTTGTGTACATGAGAGTGATTGAACCTAGAATTTTGAATGATTTCTGACAAACAATAGACGAATACGAATGATGAATTTTGATGGTTTTATGTTTTAATTATGTTCTTGAATAGTCGAAGAGACTGCATCTTGTATTGTATAGAGTATAGACGAATATATATATATGATGATGAATTTTGATGGTTTTATGTTAAAAAAGAGGATAAGAAATTAAGTACGAAACTAGTATCCCTAGTCCTCTAAAAGAAATAATATGATGGAATGATTTGAATCATGTCCTTGTATATAGTCGAAGAGATTGCATCTTGTCTTGTATGACCATCTTGAAGTTCATAGATGTTACCAAAAGCATGATCAAGTTAGGTCACTGAGAGTGTTTGATTTGGTAAACAGTTTTGTTTCTCAAATTGTGTTTTTTTCTTTTCTTATAGTTGTAATCTGATCAGTGCTGAAGTTTATAGATGTTATCTTTGTTAGTAAAGGAGCATGATGGTAGGTCACTGAGATTATGAGATATTCCTTTCTCTTGTTTATATCTCTAGTGTAATCTTTACCCCTTTAATATAGTTTTAGGCGTTGTGCTACATGATTTGGTATATGCACAATTTGTATTCACACATTGCATTTTGTTGAACTGCAATTTGATTATTGTGTTGGAATATGTAGGGATGCTCTTGATGCGCTTGGATTAGTTCGTTACTGCTGTAGACGTATGCTTATGACTCACGTCGATCTAATCGAAAAGCTTCTAAACTACAACAGTAATATCTTTAGACTCGGTTCTTTAGCCTTGTGAGCTCTACTTTATCCTTTTTTGTTTGTTAATTTGCTTATTCTATTCGAATACTTTTCCTTGCAGCTATGGAGAAATCTGACCCCAATTAAAGAAAGATGCCATGACGAATAACAAATCATCAAGAGCAAAAGTGAAGGAGTGATGCATCTCATTCATGTGGAAGTCTTATCTTGCCTTTCTCTCTGAGGTTAATAACTAACAATGATGTTTCAAAAGTTTTGTTGAGTTTAGAAACTAGAAATTTTGATGTTGTTTTCTCATGTACTTGGTCTTGTAGATTCTTCATCTATTGATTTGCTATTGGTAATCTATTGATTCTTAAGAGTCTAACCAAACAGAGTAATACAAGTTACATAAGAATACAAAAACCCTAACGTTTGAAACTTGAAAACGAATTTACAAGGGAGTCATCTTGTAATACACCATTAACAAATGAGTGGAAAGACATTAAGAAATGGGATTTGATTACTCTTTTACTCAAAACAGAGGAAGAGCCAACTCCAACAGTTTGTATGTTCTTTACCTTGGACATTGTCTTCTTTTCCTTCTTCATCGTATGCCTTGCCTGATTTCGAGTCACAACTGATTAGTACCTCTGTAGTATGGTCCATGTTGTCGCCTTCAGAATCTTCCAAGACCTCACTGAGTTCAGAATCGTAGCTCCAATCATGGTTGTCATCTTCAGAAACTTGGTCTAATCTAGTTTTAGTGCTCCCATCACTGCTTTCCTCCACTTCGTTCGTCAAGATTCGCACACCACATTCAATAATCTCGCAGTCTTCATATGTGTAGAGATCAGAGATGTTGCGGAATTCAAACAATAACTCGCTGCTAACTTCAAAGGATAAATCTTCTTCAAGAAAGTCACCATGAAAAATACATAGATGTTTCCTTCGAATTCCGGGAGATCCACGAGGATGTCCTACGAGAAACATTTTATGGATAGACCAACTGCTTTTCCCTATGATACGATACTGTAACTTAACATTTTTATATATTCTTCTGTGTTGATCTTGGATATGCGAAACTATGATGCAAGCCCTAAACCTCAAGGATGCAGAAGAAAGACGAACCATCACGGAGTTACCTTTGGCTCGGTGATTGAACTCACTAGGCATTACTCTTCCGGGTAAGCAGTTGCTAAGAAAAGATTGTTGGATGAATAGTTTTCTTGTTTCTCCATCCAGTTTGAAGCAGTTAGTGAAAATGAGTTCTGCATTTGGAGAGTTTATAGGGAAGGTTACTCTCTCGAGTAACTCACAATTGTCTGCTATCAGGAGAAGAAGCCAATTAGGTAGCTCTGGTAATGATGTAAGTTTTCTGCAGCAAGATAGATAGATGCGTTGTAACCATAGAAGATCTTTGATGCAATCTGGAATCTTGTCAACATCAGTATAGCTTAGATCAAGCCGTCCTACGCATCCGGGGAAGTTTGATGCGTTCTTGTATTTTCCTCTGCCTCTTATATCAATATAATAAAGATGAGACCAATGCACAATCAATGCAGGCAATACATCTACCGATGTGTCTGATATATCGAGAGCGGTGATGTTGGTAGAAAAATTTGGGAAACTTGCCAGTCGTGAGCATCCAGCCATGTGAATCCTCTTGAGAGATGTCAAGTTGATGTTAGTTGGGATAACTTCCAGCTTTTGGCAAGAATTCATCATTATGTCCTCTAGTTTTTGAAGATTCGCAATAGATGATGGAAGCTCTACCAAACTCGTGCAACCACTTAGCTCCAGTGTTTCGAGATTTGTAGCATTTGAAAGATCTGGGAGTTCTTTCAACTCCAGAGAACGAGACAAATCCATCTTCTTGAGATTAGTTAGCAACTGAATGTAAAATGTGACACAAGCAGAAAAATAAGTTTTGTTACCAAATTTCCAAAAATAACACAAATTTAATATGAAAAAGACTAATATAAGCATCTGATTGACGTTTCACGCGAACGTATTATAATCTTGATTTCAAATTATAACACGTATATTAACTAACCTGAGTTCCTTCCCAGAGCTTCTTGAGCTGGCTATCTTCCATGCTAAGTTCGACTAGATTCTCCGGGCAAAATCTAAGTGGAAGATTCTTGCTTGGGTATGCCTCCCAACGTAGTAACCTTAGAGGAGGTAGATAGTCCATCTCCTCAGGTATGTGCATTCTAACATTCGCAGCATATGTTGTCTTGTAAACACTTAGAAAACGAAGATTCGACATTTTTCTAAGAGCTTTATCGCTTACAATTATTTCATCGATTCCTGATGTATCAAATGATATACCAGACACACCTCTTGTACCCTACATCAAATTTTATACATAAAGAATTTGTTAGCACAATATAGGGAAGAACTTTTTTAATTTCACCAAGTGATTTTCTAAAAAGTGAAAGGAGCAAAGAAATAAAATAAATATAGGAAAAGGAACTTACTGTATTATTTTCAAGCACATCACAAATCTCTTGAGCATCAATTAAGATCCGGCGTTTCCAAGGCTCTTGTCTACGAATGGCTTGTCTCCCCATTTGTTGTAGTAAATTGTGCATCAATATTTCCCCTTTGCGAGATATATCTATCAGAGATTTATTTATTAGGAATTTTAACCCGTGTTCGATATCCAAGTTATTGTCAGCGAGCATGGCTTTCACAAGATCACCGTCTTCATAGTTGAAGAAGACTGCAATGTGGAGAAATAGTGTTTGCTCATTCTCATGTAAACTCTCATAACCGACTCTTAGTACTTCCTCGATCTCTCCATCCATAATAGTTTCTAGCCTCCTTACTATATATTTCCATTCGTCCTCATTCTTCCCATGTAAAGATGAGCCCACCACACGTAGACCCAATGGAAGATTCCCACAAAGTGTTGCTACCCATTTTGCCATCATTAAAAAATCTTGACGTGGAGAGCTTTGTTTAAAGGCATATCTACATAAGATCTTGAGAGCTTCTTCATCTGATGGAAACCCGACATTGTACACGTTGTCGATACCATGTGGCTGCAAAATCTCTTTGTTTTCAGTTGTCACAATAATCCTACTTCCAGGGCCGAACCATGAATTTTCATTAACCAAAGCCTCTAATTGCTTTACATCATTCACATCATCAAGAATGATAAGCACTTTCATGTCACATAGTCTTTCTTGTATTACACCTAAATGGGAGATCCTCATACCATTTTGGTTCAAAATCTTTGATAGCAGCTCTTCTTGTAAACGCAACTTAAAACCATATTCGTCAAAACCAATGGGATAGCTTCCCCTAAAGTTGTCCATAAAACAACTAAGCTGAAACCTATTGGAGAATAGGTTTTGCAAAGCTCTAGCAATGGTAGTCTTACCAATGCCTGCAGGACCAGATATTGCAACCAGTGCCGGCCCGGTAAATTTGGGTGCCCTAAGCAAAATTAAAGCCCATAATTTATTTTTATTTTAAATTAGATTTTTACCCTTAAAAAAAATGTTGTAGTTGTCTCTAAAACCCCACAATATTTTTAAAAGACACTACAAAAATTATTGTATATAAGAAAACTTAACAAATCTTTAGGTAAAAAGGCCCTCAAATTTTGAGACCCTAATCGGTGGCTTCACTGGCTTGCCCTCTCCGCCGGGCCTGATTGCAACCATCATAACTCCATCATTATCTAAATCTAGCAAAGACTGCATCTTCCTCAAATGAGCCTCGAGTCCAACCATGTCATCAAAATCCCTTGATGGTGTAGCATTCACTTTATCTGAAACATCTCTTGCAATCTTCTCGATCATTTTGGCTTCATTGGTCCTGAAGAAAGATACAAAAAAAAAAAAAAAAAAAAAACAGAGAGATAAACATTCTTCTTTAATTTGCCATTAATTATTTATGATATTTATTTCCAATATTCATTAATCAAACATTTTTCCTTAATCATTCTTATCCATCATAAAACACCATTAACAGTTGACCAAAAAAAAAGGACCATAAATATGTTTTTGTTTTTTGCTCTTAGGCTACCACTTCGAACTTAGAACATAAGAAAAATCAATAACCTAAAGTTAATTAAGCACAAACCAGTTTAGGAAGTGTTCTCCAGCTATGTTACCCACATAGTTCAAAGCTTGGCTCCATTTTCGTCTCTCCTCCTCCGTTTTACGAGCACAAGTCTCATCGAAAGCGCGCCCAAATTCTCCTGTCTGTTTCCGCACATCAGATGGATCTACTTCATAGAATACGGTCATCACTATTTGCCCTATATCTTCCTTGCACTTCAAAATCTCCACCAATTCATCCAAACACCAACTCGATGAAGCATAGTTCTTGGAGAGCACCACGATTGCGATCCTCGATTCATTAATTGCTCTTGTGAGTGCAGGGGCGATGGTTTGGCTTCTCTCGATCCCTTGATCATCGAACATCGTAATCCCGTTGTAGTTAAATTGTTCGCGTAAATGAGAGAGAAATGTTTTACGGACGTCTGGTCCATGGAAGCTAGCGAAGACGCGGTATGTCCAGATACGAAGCGGCCAAGAAGAAGAAGAAGAAGCCATGAGATTAGATACTAGATAGAGTAGCGAGCAAAGTTTAAGACCACTCATAAAAATATGTCTCTGGATGAGCAATCATTGTCTAAAATAAATTATGGAGAAAGTGGAAAAGGTCTTCTATTCACCATTGACTTTTGATTTTGAGAAAGAGAGATGTGAAGTTTCTACGCGTTTTCAAGTCCTTCAGCTTTTTGGAAATACAAATGTTATCAATACGCCACAGTAGTAAAAAATGAAAAATTACTGGAGATTATTTTTTATTTTAATCTATTTTGCTTTCAAAAGAAAAATCAAATTGGAAGGAAATGTAATTACACAATTTGAAAATGAATCTAGGTCTTTACACAAATTAATTCGTGGTTTTCTAGATTATTTCGCAGAATAAAATTTACAAATTATTATTATTATTATTTATTTTTTTTACAAATTTACAAATTAGTTTCGTAGTCTGGTAAAAGTAGTAAGGTTTAAGTGTTTAACACGTGACGTATAAATGATTTATATATAGTGTGCTCGAAACGTTCACACGTTCACAAGTTCATTTTCCAGGTATATATATGATGTAATATTTATATGTCAAAAGATATATAAAATCAACCAACATAATATTCAAAGCCATTTTATAGAATGAGAATGAGATCAAAGACTCATATACTCATAAATCACATTTAATTTAAATTATAAAAATCAAGGTTCTTTAGCTTTGATCAATCCTTTGGACTCGAAGTACTCTATCATCTGATCATACATCTCATTGATCCCATATTCGAATCGAAAGCCTCCATTGATAAGTTTTTCCGAAGATAGTGTCAATTTGGGAATCAATAAGCACTCTTCGAATCTGCCAAATTTCACAAAACAAAAATTGATTAGACAAAATAAAATCGAATTTTCCATTAATATTTTCGCAGTTCTGTAGAAATAAAAAAAAATGCTTACTCTGACAACACATTGTACTTAGGATATCTCTGTCTGAGAAGATCCGCAATCTCTGGAACACTTGTGTTGTAAGCACAGCATATGTAGCGACCAGAAGCAGTTTCTTTCTCCGCAAGAAACAAATGGGCACGAGCTAAATCGTCAACGTGAACGAACGAGATCGAGCCAGATAGCTTCTGCATTTCCTTAAGACCGGTCACATGCATTTCTTTCCCTGACACACAACACAAAATCATCTTGATTATTTATCGTGAAACAGAATGGGATAAAATGGTAAATTTGTGTTTACCGGTGATTAAAGACATCGAGAGAGATAAACTGCTCGGAGGATCGGAGAGGAGAGAGTTTCCGGCTATAAGTGCCGGGATCACGGTAACGAGATCGATCTTATTCTCTTCCGCAAATTCCCAAGCTGTCTTTTCTGCTAACATCTTCGAGATTGGGTAACCCTAGAAAAGAACAGAGAGGTAAGTTAATAAGCTGGTTTATGTAAGAAAAAACCCTAGCTTGTGTGACAAGAAACGTAATTACCCAGTTAAAAGGCTTCTCCTCTCTGAGAAATTTAATGTCAGTCCAGTTTTCCTCATTCATCACGAGTTCGGTTCTAGAATCATTGTTGATGGAAACAGCAGCAGCTGAAGATGTGTAGATCACACGCTTGACTGATTTCGATTTTAAGCAAGATTTCAACACATTGATCACTCCTTGTATCGCCGGCTTGATCATGTCTTCCTGTATATTGAAACAAAAAACAAGAATAGCTTGAAAATGTTTCTCTAAAAAAACAAGCCTGCACATTCTGTTCAAGATAGACCTCGGGATCTTCGGATTTAAAGTTGATGGGCGTTGCTACATGGAAGATGTATTCACAGCCCGAGAATGAGGAATCAAAACTCTCTTCATCAGTCAAATCCGCCTTAAAGATCTTGAGGTCGCCAAGTTCTTGAAGTTGCCTAAGGTGAGCTAGTTTCTTCTCGTTTTCTGCAGTTTCAGAATTAAAAAAAAAACTCCATTAAACATTCAAAATGCATCAGAAGAAGTTAGATAGAAGAAGAAGAAAGTGAAGAACCTGGATCTCTAACTGTAGTGTTAACTTCATAGCCACTTTGAAGCAAATGCTTGATGAGAATAGAGGCTAAGTTTCCCGTGCCACCGATAACACAAGCCTTCTTCGATCCGGTGGGTGTAAGAGTCTGATCCATGATTGTAATCTGATTTTACTTTTAAAATTACAGAGATTGAGATTTGGTTGTTATGAGTTTAAAGGTCTTGAGACTTCTATATAGGAAGCAAAAAGGAAAATGCAATAGTCTTTGCTCATTTGGTACAACCATAGATCAATAAGGCTTTTTAGAAGGTAAGAACGTGATCTTTGACATAACCAACTTGTCTTCACCTAAGAAACAAAAAAAAGATTGACTTGCTGATTTGTTAGCATCTACCAAGTTACCAGAAGGTTTTGATGATTTTTTTCACTAAACAATATAACCCAGCTTTTAAAGTAACGATACTTCAATTATAACCAATTTGATCTATGTTTGATGTGTTTTTTTTTTCAAATTCTCGGCAACTTTTTACACCTTGCTAATGTTCTGTTTCACGAGTACACTGGACTCAATTCAACATAACTTTGATTTGTTCTTGTTCATGTTTCACATAATGGCCTCAAGCTTTGAAAAAATTAACTTCCATGGTAATTTATAATATGAAGGCTACAAATCCGAAACAGAGAGTTTAACAAAGATAACACCGAAAAAACCAGAAAGTTACATAGAAAGATAACAGAGAATAAGAAAAAAGGTAAATCCTAAATTCGAAAACAAAAGAAGGCATTGCAATATAAAAACCGATAAATCTATGTATCTAATGGCTTTTCTTCGATGCTTCAACGATCATAGACGTCACCTCCTGCAAAAACTTCGTCTTCTCCAATACAAATTCAAGCTCCTTAGCTTGCAACAACTTGAACTTCTCTTCAATCATTTTCTTGGTCTCAACGGGAACCAAACTCCATTGTTGCTTCACATAATACTCATCAACTCCTAAACCAGCAATCATTCGAACAAGAGACGAGTTATCAAACCAATCACCTCCATGAACCAACACTTCCTTATCATCGCCACCAACATCTTCAACTTTTTTACCATTAGTAGTTGAAGAATCACCACCAACAAAAACCAACTCTTGCTTAACAGAATCAATCTTCTTCTTCTTCGCACTCTTTTTCGATACACCATTCGACTTAACATTAGAATCACGAGCAATCCCTTTAGGTCCCCAAATAAACTTTGACAATTCAAAAGCTTTCTTATCATGAGCTTTCACAAAACTAGGTTCTTTTCCTTCTTTACCAATATACTTCTTCCTTAAACTCCTAATCTTATCCATGAACTGATTCTTACTAACCTCAAAGCTAATCGATTTCTTGAGAAATTCGTAAAACACATTAGTATCTTCATAAGGAGACTTCCCTGTATCAGCTTTGAAATCAATCATTCCTTGTAACACAGAGATTTCGTCTTCTTCACTCCATAGTCTTTGAAAAGCTCCTGGTTTCTTTATACTCTCTTCGTCTTTCTTCACACGTTTCGTTGAAGTCGTCGTCGTAGCTTCACTCGCTGGACGTTTTGTTCCTGATTTCACCGCCGGTAAAGCTAAAGCAGCGGATGATGTTGGATCTTCTTTCTTCTTTAGATTCACGGCGGAGACGGCGATTGTTTTGCCAGATCCAGAATTCGGTGGATTTGTTGATTCAGAGTCTGAATCTGTTTCGGTCTCGGATCCAGAATCTGAATCAGCGGCGGCGGTAGAGACGGTGGTGGATTTTGGTGGAGCAGCGGCGATGGTGGTGGTGGCGGAAGGGGTTTTGATTGGAGCTTTGATTGGTTGTTCTTCTTCAGATGAAGATGAATCATCTGAAGCTTCTCCAGCTTCTGAAGTCTCGACGTCATCGTCGTCGCTTGAAGAAGCTGTTGGTGGATCTTCTAAAGGATTGAGTTTCTTCGTCATCGGAGGAAATCGGAATCTTCGAGAGAGAGAAGCTTTTAGGGTTTGTGTTGTGAGGAGACGACGGCAAGTGGAGAGAATATAAAGGTGTTAACTTTAAGTTAAAGATGTTGCTGTCTTCCAATAGATATTTTAGGGTTTTTAAATGATTTTTTAGTAATTTAATTGTTTTTGGTCAAAGTAATAGGAATTTTAATAGATTTACTTAGGTAACTATATTTATTGTTTGCATAAATGTGACTATTTTTTAGTTAAGTATTGTAATTTGTAAATAATTCTAGGGAACCCAAAGGAAAGGAATAATTTTAAGGAAGAAAACAAATCGAATCAAAAATGTGTAGAATTTAGGCCTGGGAGTTCGGTAAAATCGGGTTATTCGGGTCGGGTTATTCGGTTTTGGGGAAATTCGGTTTCTAAAAAATCTCTCCGAATTGAACCGAAATTAATTTCGGTTCGGGTCAATCGGTACTCGGGTTATTCGGGTCGGTTATTGGGTTTAAAATTAATTCCGAAATTAAACCGATCGTTTTCTATTTCGGTTAATTTGAACCGAATTACAAAAAAAATAGATATTGGGCTGAAAACAAAGCCCAAACTCATTACAACATCAAAATACATTAACAAATTTACAAACCCAATTAATAAATTTACAAGGCCCAACCCATTAAAAATTAGGGTTTTCACGAGGCAGCCACATCGACGACGAGGGCGAGGCAGCGACGGCGAGGGCGAGGCAGCCACGGCGAGGGCGAGGCAGCCACGGCGACGGCGAGGCAGCCACGGTGACGATGATGTCAGATCTTTACGTCTGATAAAGCTTGTTATTTGCCAACCGCAAGAAAATCTGCCACCAACAAGATCTATTAGTTATCATCATCATAACCACATAAAAGTCAAAAAAAAATTGAAAATCCAACGAAGAGTGCTCAGATCTAAAGAGTAACCAATGAATCCAGCCGTGATGCTGGTGATGAAGAAGAGTTTAGAGAGTAAACAACAAAGAATCAGAAGAGAAAAAAGAGCTTACCGCAAAAAAAATTGTGGTTACGGGTGTAGAAAGAAGAAGAGCTAACAACAATTGATGAAGAAAAAGAAACGTGGTGCTGATAATGGCTTAGGTTGGAGAAGAAGATGAACTCGGCTTTAGTTTTGATAGAGGCAGAGGCGTAGAGGCGCAGAAGAAAATGAAACCAAATTAGGGTAAATGACTCAATATCCTTATATATGGCTGCAGATTCTTGGTTCTAGGTAAACCGATCGGTTCCGATTACCGAACCGACCCGAACCGAAATCCGATTACCCAAATTAATTTCGCCGGTCGGTTAAGAAGAAGCTGTTCGGTTTATGCCGATAACCGAAAATGTCGGTTTGATCGGGTCGGTTTGATCGGTTTGATCCGAACTCCCAGGCCTAGTAGAATTTATATTTACAAGTATTAAAACACTTGTAACTTGTAACAGTGAGAAAGAGACTTGTGATACGGTTCGGTTCGGTCGGTTATTCGATTACCGGGTTTTTTTGTCCAACCCTGATTATAACATCTAACCCAAATGACGTCGTTTTAAGCCACCTCATCGAACACGTGTCAGTTGACTTAGCAACCGTAACGGTTGACTTAGCAACCGTAACGGTTGACTAACACTAGTTAATTACGACTCCGAAAAAAAACAATAAATCTAAAGTTTGGGTATGAAATTCAAATTTTTTTGCGGTTTAGGTTGAAATTAACCCTGCGTATTTGTTCAGGTATGAAAACACACTTTGCAAACGGTACGGGTATGAAAATACCATTTTTCCTCGATGAAACTCTACTTCTCTCTTTACCCAAGAAAAAAAAATGACTATGGGCTTCAGCTTATACATGCCTAACTTCTGATCTTCTTTTAAATGACGCGTAGTCAGTTTGTGTAGAACCCACATGAATTACCAATGGGCCCAGAGCCCATTTTTGACCCAAACACAATCACCTCATACAATAGAAAACATAACATGTGCCGTTGAAGAAACATGGTTCATTGCATGATCCTTTTGTTTTGTCAAAGAGTTTAACTTAAGATTTAAATAAAACCGAAACAATTTTCATTGGGTTAGGAGTATGGTGAAACATTATATAAAGGAATGAAAGAAAGAAGAAGAAGAGAGAGATGATAATTGATAAGTCTACTACATTACCACCATTCTTAATTAAACTTTTTCTTTCTTTTTTTTTGCTTTTGAGTTTGGTTTCTCTTGTATTTTTCGATCTTAGATTAATACTTTAGAGGAAGCAGATACATACAGCGACAACCTCTTGTGGCAGAGTTTTGACATTTTACTCCCGGAGACAAAATTTGGTTGGGATTATAGCCACGAACTCTATAGAATCTTAAGATCATGAGAAAGGTAAACAAGATCGTCTACGATTCTCCAAGATATTAGGCTTCTATTGAGGTTCATGGCTTTAACCTGAGTCTTTTCCCCTACAAAATCGATACTTAAAGGGGGAAAGGCAACCTTAGAGAGTTAGAGGCTAACTAAGGCACCGAAGTCATTCTTGGAACGAAGTTGGTTCTAGCGGTGTGCCTTAGAGCCAACTCTGTTCCATGTATCGATTTGGTGTCTTAGTGATCATGAGTCTCTGGCTTCAAAACTACTCAACAATCGAGCTAAATTGTTGTTGGTTTGATGTCAGTTCAAATCCGGTTCAAGCTCAAGGTGTTAACGTTTTTGTTGTTGATCATTCTTGTAATCTCTTCTCGGTTGTTGAGAGAGTTAGAGTCTGATTGTTACTGTAAACATTAAACCTGAGGGTGAATTGGTTGAGAGAATCAAGCCTAAACGTAGCGCTTTAGACTCTGTGAGCTTGAACTCTTAACATCGACTTTTTCCTCTGTTTTTGCTCTGTTTCTGCTTCTGATTCCGAGTGTTTTCATCATTTGATGAGTATAATTGAGTGAATGTGACAACAAGTAAAATTTTGAGGTTTGTTGATCGATTTTTCCTGTGTGAAGTGACAATAGCAATCTCAAAAATCGTGTTTAAGTTTAATGATGATATGGTATATCACGATACACATACAAATATATTATGAACTATTAACCAAATCGATGAAGGAGCAACCAAAACAATATGATGATATGGTTATAGTATACACATCATTATGAACTGTTTACCAAAGAAACCAAAACTTTTTATCTTTGGTCTCAACAAGGTAATTTGAAACTCATATACTTACTAGAGACAAAATCATTCCAAACCTATATCCATAGCTAGTCATCAACACAGTGTTCAATGCCATGACAATACCAACCGAGAACATGATAATCGAAGCCCTTCCATACTCAATTATAACCTTTGAACACCTTTAGTCCCACGAGGGAAGCCACAAAACATATAAGAGAAAATACACTTGCGATTCCAGTCTGTTCCATGCCTAGTAACAAGTACTGAATCGCAAACGTTGTTATGAAAACAGAACCATGAAAGAACAAGTCATCTGCATTTAACTACAACAAAACAAAAAACATAGTTTTTTAACTTGAGATATAACAAAAACAGAGTATTTTCTGATGCCAAGAAGTTGACCACAGATGTAGCTTTCAAGCACATACAGTACATTAGGTTTGAGACACCAATGAAAATTGGGTCAAGTATAACTATGATGCGAGCTTCAGAGGCAATGCAACAGTCTTGGAGCAAAGGTACTGCCTGATCTTGTTAACGACAAGAACCAAATCATTGGCTAAAGCTCCAATAAACCTATTGGTTGTGACTTGTGGTTATGTATTTCACTTTCATTGGCTAAAGATCCGAGCGTGAGGAACACCATGACTGTTGGATAATGTTGATCACTTTAATCAATTCACTTTTCAACAAGTTTCTTTTGTTATTGGTCAATAATAACTTTAGCTACAAATCTACTGTGGAATTAATTTCTTACGTGGCCAAAACATAACATGTGTCGTTGAAGAAAAAATTGTGTATGCATGATCCTTGTCCCACAAGTTGCCACACTCTAGTGCTCCCAAGTACATCCTTCGATACATTCGAGATATGATAGAAAATTATTGTGTCTTTTGTTCGACGTTATTGTAAAATAAAATCATAAAAGAAAAAAAGAAAAGAAACATTATATAAAGGAAGGGAAAAGGAAGAAGAATTTAAGTCTATTGCACTACCACCACTCTTACACCTTTCTTGTTCAGGTTGAATTTGAGAAGTTGAGGTAGGTTTACCAACTCTTGAATTTCTCACACTCTCGATCAAGTTTCTCTTTTCGAGTTTGGTTTCTCAAACCCACCTCAAATTCTCCAATTCCACCAGAACCTTAAAAATCTCTAACACCAATCTCGTCCACCGAGAACTCATCGGGATTGTAGTTGTGGGAGATACTTGGAGTATCACCATTATCCAACAAAAATAATCCAGATGAATTCTTGTGGTAGCTAGAAACGTAGATTTTTGATTTCCCAAAAATGAAACTTGGTTGAGATCAATGAACAGTCTCAATATAGTTTTGAGATCATGTCGTCAAACAAAGATCTTTCCTACAAAATTGAAACTTGAGGGCTGCTTCAGAGTCAGAGGTTTATGTGGAGCAGAGATTCACTTAACCATTAGACCCACATGTAGTGCAAGAACCGCATTGGTAAGAGGGTGCATCCCAAAATGATATCCAGTCTTTGGTTGTTGGAGGCCACACCAAGCGCCGCAATGTTCCAATATATCAAAGGGATTCTAAATAATAATGAGATATACTAGAACATTGGAGCGGTTGATGTGACCTCCAACAACACAAGAATGGATATCATTATGGCCCGGATGCACCCTCTGACCAGTGTGATTTTTACCCTACGTTATGGTCAGGGCCGACCCTGAATTTTTGGGGATCTAAAATATTTTTAAGGGTTGTAATACCTGTTGAATTTGATATTAAAAACTGAGTTTATGTCCACAACATAACTTTTATTTGACCATATATTCGAATGCACGAGATGTGCATTCTGAATAGTGATTTAAAAATCATACAAAATAAAGAAATAGAAAGCTTATTAACTCTAAATGACCAATGGATGAGAGAGCAACAACATGATGATATGATATACACATCTATTATGAAACTTTTAACCCAAGAAACCAAAACTTTCGTTTTTTGGTCTCAACAAGGTAACTTGAAACCCATGTAACGACCAGAGACATAATCATTCCAAACATCAAGAGCTCCATAACTTGTCATCAACACAATGCTCAATGCCATGACGATACCAACCGAGAACACGATGATCGAAGCCCTTCCATACTCAGTTATTACCTTTTGAACCACCTTTAGTCCCACGAGTGATGCCACAAAACATATAACCGCGAATATACTTGCTGTTCCAGTATGTTCCATGCCTAGTAACAAGTACTGAATCGCAGACATTGTTGATGAAAACAGAACCATGAAAGAACATGTCGCTGCAGTTACCTATAACAGAACAAAAACAAAGTCTTTTAACTTGAGATCTATCAAAAAACAGAGTATTTTCTGATCGAGCCAAGAACTTAATTACCTCGGGAGCGATACCGACTTGGAGGAGAAGAGGACTAATGAGCATTCCACCTCCAATACCAAAAACACCACCCAAAACTCCAGCTAATAGAGCCATTACAGGAAACATACACTTGTTTGATCTTGCTCCATCATTTGATCTCAAATCTTCTACATCCTGCACGCACAAAATCGTTTTTAACCATTCATCAATTCTCTGTCTTTTTAAAAAGCTAATCAAGTGTTTCTTGGAGTTGTGTGAAATCGAACCTTTATTGAGACATGGTAATCTGATGGTTGTTGGCTTTGAACATTGTCACTGAAGCAGATCCATAGAGTGAAGAAGAGAGTGAGTGGTATTTGAGACGATGAAATTAGCCAGTAGGCGTTTCCACATGGCTCAATAGATATGATTCCCTGCAAATGCAAAGCATGAACTTCTTTAGTGAAAGAAAAATCTTGAAGGTTCAAAAGGGAATTTGTTCAGTATTTTAACTTAAATTTCTTCTAATTTTCTTATTTTAAACAATCATGATCAGGTAAGTTCTTTACATTATCTAGACCAACCTGTTGTACTACAATTTTTCCATGCACTTTCTTATATTAATCAAAAGTGTTGTGAACTTTTTGGTTAAAGTCGTAATCGTATATTCGTAATAACATTATTGTAATCTCGAACTGTTTTGATATACTTTTGGCTCTTGGAAAGTCTCCTGAGTCGTGCGTGTACTATGATCCAATAGTAAATAATCACTTAAAAGCAACATAAACGATAAAAATATGATTAGTATGAGCCGGCTCTAAAAGTCAC
This sequence comes from Arabidopsis thaliana x Arabidopsis arenosa, assembly GCA_019202795.1. Lineage (NCBI taxonomy): Eukaryota > Viridiplantae > Streptophyta > Magnoliopsida > Brassicales > Brassicaceae > Arabidopsis > Arabidopsis thaliana x Arabidopsis arenosa. Next base: position 1,829,537 of record CM032919.1, on the reverse strand, counting down.
CAGTATTCCATTCTCATGATCAAACATAATTAGCAAGTATTTGAGATTATATCATAATAGATAGTACGTTTTCATTACTTGTTGAATTACCAAGATTTAAAAACAAACTTATTTAGTTTATACACCATCAATTTTTCTATAGCATATCTAATCGATACAACTTTTAATAAATGAAATAAGCTGTATGTGTTTTTTGATAATTGTTATCTATAACATGGTGTATAAGTCATTCTGGCGCCGAATGATAACGCGAATTAAATACATATTTCATAAATTTTGGTTTGTTATTTCTTTAATATGTAATAGGAGCATCTTTGAAGTTATATATATTACCAACTTGCATTAGTCTAATGATATTGTTATGTATTAGTCGAGTGAAGAGAGATCAATTTCTATAATACACAAAGTTACACCAACGGTTTGGAATTGTCCAGGACTTTTAGTTTGTTGAAAAGTTTTAGTATAACTTTAAGCTCAAAATCATTCGTTTATGGTATAAAAGAACACATGTACAAATTAATTTGGCAACGATAAACAAATAGCTATTTAAATGTGTTGGTTTGAAAAGTGATCAGTACAACTGAAATCTGATTTAAACAAACACTGAGTTACTTTGGTAAATCTGATTCGGTGTTCGCTATTGGTGATCAACCGTGAGATTCTCACCAATGTTAAGCGTCGAAATTTCTATCGATGTTTCTCTTTCGTTCGCCTTCTTTTTCTTTTTAATGCAACAACAACAAAGAGAACACACGCAAATCACCAAGATCATTATAACCGCAGCTATCACCGGAGCTATGATTCTTCGAAATACTTTACCTACATGCATGACCAAACTCTATATATGTTAAAGACTATCAAAGGAAACATAATCAAATTCGTTCAACTTATCATTTTAAGGTTCATAATATATATACATATTAAGGTTCAAACTATATATATATATATATATATATATATATATTTAGTTATTTACATAAAAGCAATTTTGCTAATAATTAAGAAATAAAGAGTATGTTCCTTTTAATAACTCTAGAATCTAGATAAACGACAAAACAATCAAACCTAGCGAATAATTATATTATCGTTCTCACCTTTTAATTTAAACGAAAATGATTCCTCGGAGCTAGGATTTTCATTTTCGTGGTAAAAACGTTGTGGAGGAGGTGGTGGTGGCCGGTGGGGCTAACAAAGTGGCTTTATATGTCAAAATGCAATTGGTGGACCAACGCAAAACGTTTTCCATAACAACAACCTTCAGTCTCATTATACGCTGATTTCAAGCACCTATAGCAATCATACTGATTTAGATCGGGTGTGCACTGTACCAATCCTAATAGGTCGTAAACTTCTCCAAGAAAACTCACATGATAAGTTTCTTCCGCAAAATATGAAAAACGCGAATAGGCTTCTTGTATCAGCCGGTGTATACGATATTCCACGGTATTAAATTAATGAAATAAGATTGGTACAACATGGTATCGTAAGTCGTCCATGTAACAAATGGTCCTTGATCAAGAATCGAGAAAATCAGACGTTTGGAGTACCTGAGGAAGCATTCTTCATACCATATGATAGCTTATTTTTGGACAGGACACCATATAAAAACGTTTTTGGATGCTCTTGAGATGCATGTTTCACATGTTGAAGACAAAATGTCTCCGCGACATAGATAAGTTCCATAAACTGTTGTGCTTGGGGAAGAACCGGATGCTTAGCTGTAGAAACCTTTGTTGGATGATTGAGAATCAAGAACGGATATTAGAGAATTTAGATTGGATTTGTACAAACTGTTCGCTGTGTAGTTTCCTGATGTGTAGCAATAGCCAATAGCTAAGGAGATATGTTGGTTGTGCATTTAGGGGTTTGATGAGAAAAAGAGAGAGAAAGAAGATGAATTTTGATTGATGAAAAGGGAGAGAGAACATCTTCTTTTGAGTAACCTAGTTGTGGTCATGCATCAACTAAGATTCAGCTATTATTTGAATTAATTCTTCTTATATATATCCTTTTAGTAGGCGTTATTTGGTTCTCATATTCTCATTCTTTTGAAAACTATACTCTATTTTTTTTTTCTCTCTTGGTCAACTTTGGGCCAGGCTGTCCGAATTTGACTTTAATGATTATGAACTTGATAATGTATAAATAGGACGAGGTTCCAAACTTAAATTAAAATAATATAAAATTAGGCACGGCCCGGGGCTAAAGCCCGTGAAACAAGGGCTTCAAGCATCAAGAGGTAATTAACATTTTAGGGCATCAATATCTGAAAACGATTAAGTGGTGTAGCGGTTGAGTCTATTATTATACTCTCTTCAAGTGACAAGTTTGATTCCTATCATTGCCATTACTTGAATTTAATTTTTTCTTAGTTGATCAAATTTTTTTCTGCTTTAGGCACTAAAATTGTTTGGGCCGATCCTGATTATATGCATGCCTATTTTATATTAAATTTTATAATAAGATATTTTCCCCCATTTTTATATTTATCTTCTTTTCGAATTTACGTAATTATTGACAAAAAAAAACTGAGTTTTTTTCTATTAAAATCTCAATACAAGTTTTATTTAGTTATTATCAAATATCAATTGCGTAGCTCTCAATCTCTCAAATTAAACATAATTATCTTTTTTTGTATGAATGTAAAATTTATTCACAAAAAAAAAACTGTTTTACAATAAATGCAACATAAAAGCCAAAAATTTGAAAAGTTTGTAAACTTTAGAAAATAGAGAGATTATTGGGAATGAGTTTGAAACCAGAAACGCAAGCCACCTTCGTATTCGGATGAACCCATCGTTGCCAAAGTACTTAGTCGGACATTCTTATCAATAATTTTCGTAAGTTGGGGCGCAGGAGTTGGTGTTTCGCCATGACGACGTCCATTTCGCTCTCGCCATATGCTATGAATTGTGATTTGAAAAACATACCTCAGCACGAACGTGTGTAAACGTGACGTAGACACAGTCGTGAGTAAGGGAACAAGGGCCTCCCAGCTTTTCGTAAAACTATGATCAAGGATGCCATAGGCTAGATTTGACCATACTTGGGAGGAGTAAGAGCAAGAGAAAAACAAGTGTTTCCTTCACCGCAAAATACACAGTCTCCATTTGCTCCAGCATTCCACCGTTTTAATCTATCACCCGTCGCGAGACGGTTATGAGTTGCAATCCAAGTGATAAAAGAGTACTTAGGTGTGGAATTAGGGAACCAAACACCCTTGTACCAGCTATACATTGGGTTTGCTTGCCTAATCAAGTGCCAAGTCTCTTGGGAGGAGAATTTACACTCACTACAAGAATATTCACCATCCGTAGCGTCTGAATAACGCTATCTAGCGATACTATAGCGTTTTAAAAAGCGCTCTATCATCGCCCGTCATTATAGGTCGAAGACTTAACATAACGGATTTTCTTTGTGCTATTGTACTATTAATTATTATAGCGGTTTCGTATATGCAATCATATCTTCTATAGAGATCCGAATTTAATTTTGAATTTTAAATTATATATTATAAATTTTTATTTTTTATTTTTTAAAATTTAATTCTAAAAGCTCTAATATTAATTAAGAAGTGTAAAATATAATAAATTTATAAGCACATTTACAATAAGTATGAGAAATAGCAATTAAAATACAACAAAAAGAAACAAAAAAAAAAAAGAAAGAAAAATATCTCCTAACTCTCTCACGATCCCTTTGCCTTCTCTTCAATCCTTCGCCAATCTTCAGAATCCTCATCCTATCAATCAAACTTAAGAAAATAGAAATCAAAATCAGCAAATTAACAAATGTTTGTTGGAAATAACTCAAACACATAAATTGCAATCGAATACAAAATCGTCTAGTACCTATAATCGACATCGTGATTCTAACACTGGATCTTTGGATTCGATCTCACACCAACACCTTCGACTTGGCGTCTTGCTGATCGAGGATCTCTTGATATGTAATGGCTTCGAATATCTGAATCTGGAGAAAATTGAACTAAGAGAGAATCTCCTTCATGGATGTTGGATTAGGGTTTCAAAGCGGCGGAGACGGCTGCGATTGAAGAGACGAAAAAAGGGAGCGTAAAGCGGAGAGGTACAAAGAGAGATTGATAGAGGCATCGAAGAGCTTAGACGTCGGCCATCTGCTGGAGAAGAGCTTGAGCTCTCATTAATGGAGGAAGGAGCGCTAGCCGCTGAAGTTGAGGCCGCGGTTGACGAATCGGCGGCGACGGTGGAGGAAGGGAGTAGATCTAGACTCTGCTTTTACAAGATCTTTGGTGTTAGAGTGCATCTTTGAGGGACGAGATCTGGGAAAAAAATTAGATCCAAAAACTTGTGTGGGAGAAGAATAAAAAGTGAAAAAAGGAGATGAAGAAATAAGAAATTAAGCACGAGAGAAAGAAATAAAAATGAATAGATTATTTTTTAGGTTAAAACTTTTTGGAGCCAACTTTTATTTGGAGGCGGACAACCAAATATTTTCACGAAGATACTATTATAGCAGTTCTTTTTTTATTTCTTTTTGGCCAAAAATGTTATAGCGGTTCTCGATTTAGAAACTCTATAAAATAGTTAAGGGTAAGTCAAATATAGCAAAACCACATAAACTGCTATTTTATAATGCTATTAATACACGACATTCTTGTAGTGACTTAAACATAATTGTTCTTAATGATAAGTTGTACGAGTGACAACATAAGTATAATTTTTTCCCAACGTATGAATCGAACGCGTAAATTGTGCAAATCATTAGGTGACAACAAGATTATATAAAACACTGATGTCGGCCGTCAACGAAAACAAAAAGAACCACTAATGTCGTGTCTAATCATATAGATAATGATTAGTAAAAAAAAAACATTGTACAGGTCATCAAGGGCCGAATGTTATACAACCAAATTGAATACACATAAAACAATAAAATGTTTGCATAATTTTGTAATCATTAAAAAACAATATGTAATCTCATCATGTTAATATGGATTTATGTAAATTATTATGGAGACACATACACTTTTGTTCAAGTGAAATAAACTGGACATTTCTTGTCTTTAGTCCCACTCAACAACATTCCATCCCAACCGATCTCAATATAACAGTTTGCGTACATCTTATGGCTCTTACTGTGCCATGTGTACACCTTAAAACGTATCACGGACCTTACCTCCAAACGGAACACTATCTTCCCTTGATTCCTGTCTCGTTCCATCTCCATCCAGCGGTCCTTAGTCACGGCCATTGCGGGTCGACGTAAGGCTCCGTCGACCCAGCTCGTGTTCTTTGGGTCTTGGTAAAACGGATTAGTGAGTTTAGTCGACCCGATCCGTTTCTCTTTGTAGTAAACGGATCCTTCCATGGAATCGTAGTAAATTCCGACGTTTTGGTTTGGGTTATGAGCCGTTATCTTGAAGCTTATATGTGATGTCTCGAACCCGTCAGGCCTGGATAGACCCGAGATGGAGAACCCGCGGATATGGACGCGTGGTCGGTGTGGTCGTAGACTGATCCATAAGATGAAAGTGATAATGCCTAAACATAGTAAAAGAGATAAGAAAATGGCACATATGAGTTTAGAGACTCTTGTTGTGAGGCTTTCTTTGACCCGATGAACGACGATGTTGTTCGCCGAGTGGTGACGGGATATGGGTCGGGTTGATGGGTTCGATCGAACCGGTAAAGAATCGACATTGTTATGCATGTTTTTTTTGGATGGATTCAGGGTTAGTGGGCCATGGGAAGTAAACTGATGAATTGTGAGGTTTATGTAGCAATTTTAAAAAAAAAAACAAAACATTGGTGGTACTTAAGAAGAAAGCAAAAGATACCTTGGAAAATATTATGGGTATTACACTTTGAGAAGAAAAGAATTGACAACTAAGTATCTAAATATTTAACTAAAAAGGTAGAGGAAAACTAAGTAGCTAAAAGTGCATTTAATATGCTGGGTCTAATGGTTATTTTCATTCCTTTTTAATAATACCATGTCTATTATAATCATATGATACTAACTATAGTTCTAATAGTCATGGCTTAGTACTATGTTACCTAAATTGTTTTGATCAAAATCTTCCGGCTTTTAACTAATTCAGATGAATATTTCTATCAGCTATGTGAATCAATCAATATATATGATCATTTAAGTTGGTATATTTACATTTAATTTTCTTCTCTAAAATTCGATTAATATAATTGAGAAGATTTGAGGTTTCTTGTTGGAGGGACATGCTCCTTGCAAAGTGTCCATATCATGACCATTTGTTGAGAGTTATAGACAGCACCTTGTTTTCCTAACATGTGATGTGAACAAGTGTTTGAGAAGCATTTGATATTATAAAAAAAGAAAGGAAAAAGTCAAGAACTCTGTGTAATTAGATATATATGGCCCACCTTATTTGAAAAAGGCCATAAGCCCAAAGTTGGTGGATCCGCTTCTAGGTAGATATATTTAAGGTCGAAATCGAATATATCAAACTGAGGAATTTTTCTTAATTTGTTTTTCTTGTCAGTTTCTTCATCCCAAATTGCCCATATTTCCCAACTAGTTATTTATAGAAATTCACAATCCTAGGAACAGTTTGTTAAAAGTAATAAATTTTAGAGTTTGTTAAATTTGCATTGTATCTCTTTTATTAGAGCATCTCCATCCATAAGAATTGTTTTTTCTTTCTCTATTTTTGTGTTACCCTCCCGAGCGATACCAAAGGCGATCCAACACAACTCTTCGCTCATCCTCCGTTTCCGGCCGGCGTCGGCCCCTATCGTTTTTCTCTTCTAACTTGAATATCTGTATAGATTTAGGTATTAATAGCACTCAACAATGAATCCCAAAACAATTGTGATGGTGTTCGTCCTCCTCCAATCTTTCACCGCCTTTCTCTTCTTTTGTGAGAGTTTTTTTCCGACCATAACCCGACAAGGATTCCGGAGTAGCGTCGGTGTCTTTCCGCTGAGGATCTATCCAAGCGGCTTCTTTTCGTTTGCGAAAGCAACCGTATTTCACCACCATCGTAGAATGGTCAAATTTGTCATCAATTTTTCCAAATCGAGATGCAAACTTCAGTCTCAAATCTGGGATCCGGGCACATTAAGCTTCGGATTAGAAGATGGTGTGATTAATTTTCAGACATATTGTATCACTAACAACCGCCTATTATTCTTTTCGACGGTTATGGTGTCGACACAGAGCCGGACTTAAGGGCATTATTATGATGCATTGCAATGGGGCCCCCATTTTATAAGGGCCCCACATAATTTGTTTTCTTGTATATATATATATTAGTTATTGTTTATAGATCCTAAAATGTTATGTGTATCTAAAAAATTTATAATTATTATATACAATTGAATAATAATAAAAAAATAGTAAGTTATTTTTTCTTTACAAACCATTAGATTTATTTCATCGAATGAGAGAAAACTTTTTTATTTTAAGAAACTCTAAAACAATTAAGAGTTTTGCTTAAACTAATTCTTTTTTACTCTGCTTTTTTATTTTATAAAAAAATTGATATTATTTTTTATTTAATTCGTATGGGGCCCCCGATTTCTTTGGTCCGGCTCTGTGTCGACACCAAGACTTACACCAATTGGTTCATATGATTGGTTAACTTTTCTATCAAATTTGAGAAAGGGAGAGCAATTTTGGATTTGGGATCCAGAGAAATATAATTGCGACTTTATCGTTTGTGGAAAGGAATCATGGATGCTTAGTTTTGACAATAGTCGGATTATGGATATCCATTTTTTTTGGATGGAATCTAAGTCCATTAAAACAGACAGTTGGATTGAGTTATGGATGCATCAGGTTGACCATAGATATTCTGTTTCCTCTCGTTTACATGTGGATGTGGGCAACTTTTGGCAACACAACTTGACTGATTTGGATCGGACCTGGTGGATATGGAAAGTATCAACGACCTTCAGAATGGGATTCATTGAGAATATTGGATTTGGTAGGCGGTTTCGGCATGATCTTCAAAGTTTCCCGTATATCGTATTGAGTTTCAAAAGGCAAGACGTAGAATCATTACACGCAACACTTCAGTTTTTTCTTTTAAACAAAGTAATGCGAAAAACATTTTGGAGTTTCATCTATAAGATGATAGCCAATTACGAGTATGTGAAGGGGGGACTTAACAGATTTTATCTGTTAGCCCGTAAGGCTTCCGATCGGCAGCAGGGTCACTTCCACTCCTTCACCGAAATTGTGTTTCAATTTCTTCTATTTGTGTCAATGGTTGTAAATGAATGATTCATGTATCATGTAAAACTTTTTATGATATAATATATTTGATTTGCCGAAAAAAAAAAAAAAGAACTTCTAAAAATTTCTTAGATTATTTTAATATAATTTAGTTATATACTTAAATTTTAGTTTTAAAAGAAGAATGGACTAATATGTGAGAGACATGTGGCTTATGGAGTTTTCATGAGTATTATAAAGTTTCTTATTTAAGAATCATTATCTTTCTTTTTTTCTACTATTTTTTTCTAATTGTAAGAAACACATATAAGAATTCTTCAATAGAAGTGCTCTTAATATCATAAAATAACGTAAGAACCAAAAATAAATATTAATCTTTCTTCATAGTTTCTTCTATATATCACGAATTTCATGTCAAATTTTGTTGTTGGTTACGCCGAACATGTTAACATCACGACTAAATCATCAAATACGAAAAGACGAGATATTTTTAGCGAATGTGATTTTGTCTGGTTTGATTAACAGTGTTGTTAGGGCTACAATTGCTTAAACCTCATACCAAAATCTTTGTTCAATCGATTTTGTTGCTAAGAATTGTTGACACATAGAAGTCCCAACACCTTAAAAATAAAAGTAAAATCCAACACCGACGTAAAATATAAATAGTAGTATCTTTAGAAGATGTTAGGTTGCATCATAATGTGTACTAAAATTGTTGTACACAAATGATATTGCATTATATTGTGTATACAAATGTGATTTTATCATCATTTACCAAAATTGTTATGTTTTATGTATTCTCAATTTATCAACATTTCCTCACATATTCCTCAACTATTTTTCAACAATCAAATAATGTAAAATTCTTTTTTCCTACAAAATTCCTCAACAATACCTTCAAAATTGTTTTAACATTTACAGCTTAAGTATATTCTTCATTAAATATAGTATACGTAGAGTTTTCTTTGTAAAATACTTTTTATTTTTTACACTGAATTAATTTTATTTATGAAGTTCTAATTATTTCTTGAGTTTTGAAGCCTAACATCTTGACATATCATTTTCAAAACAATTTTAGAAAATATTAAATATATAGTTTGTCCTTAACTTATTTCATAGTAACACTATTTTCACAAAACAAAATCATATATAAATCAACAATGATTAATATCGACCATTAATATATAAAGCTTTTAAAATAAGATGAAACAATTTGCCAAAATTGGTATAAGCAAATTTTAAAGCAAATGACCAAAAAGCAGAGTTAAGTGATCAAACGAACCTGATTATTCTGACTCACAGAATATGTCTTCTTCCGTTTATGATCTCATCAACTTCCGACTTGCTTGTTCGGCTTTCTAAGGCTCTCCCCAAACATCTATGTGTCGAAAGCTAATCCGTAAGCAATATACAATAAAATCATAAAATCTACTAATTTTAGCAATATTTCTTGTCAAGAATCAAATAATCTTCTATCCATATTTTAATACGCACATCTAAACAAATTATTGTTTTGAAGCAACACATATAACACAAGAATCTTGTATTAGTTTCGTTTTTGTATCACCTGTTATAATTCGATGGTATCATGATAAATTTGAAAATTTATATGAACACGAAAATAATACATAAAGGAATATACATATATTATATACCTTTTCATCTAAATAGTAAAACAAAATATATAAATAAATATATTTAAATCCTATTATTTCGCACGATAAGACTCAATTATTTAGACGAGAATATACTACTAACGTAAATCCATAATGGCCCAACAAAATTAAATAAATTTAAAAAGTTACATTTATTTTTGACCCTTCAAACCTAAGTTTTTGGATGGTTTTTTCACATGGAAAGCAACATCTAGGAAGCTATCTAGGAAGAGTGGATCTGAAGAATGTGTGCATTCCTGCGGACAGAAAATACAACAGTGCTGTTAAAAGGCTAGATTTGAAGGATTCAGCTTTTGGAATCAGCCTCAGACTCCCTAAAGATGGCTATATGAAACTAAATGCAACGATCATCCGAAAAGAGTTTAGGGGTTGTGTGACTTTCACGAATGGTACAGGAAGAACGCAGATGAAAGCAGCCTGGTTCTACCCTTCCAAGGCAATTTAGATGTACCCAATTCATACAGCTCTGATTTTTAGATGTACTCAATTTTTTATGTTTTTTTTTTACATTCATTACAATTCATACATATTGGTTAAGTTTAATAAAGACTCTTACCAAAATCTTTGTTCAATTGATTCTGTTTCCAAGAATTGTTGACACATAGAAGTCCCAACACATCAAAAATAAAAGTAAAATCAGATAAATAGTAGTATTTTTAGAAGATGTTATGTTGCATCATAATGTCTACTAAAATTGTTGTACACAAATGATATTGCATTATATTGTGTATACAAATGTGATTTTTTATATTGTGTACCAAAGTTGTTATGTTTTATGTATTTGTTGCATACAAATGATATTGCAATATAAACACAATTTTTTTTATATCGTGTACCAAAATAGACAGTAAAATTATAAAATATACTAATTTTAGCAATATTTCTTGTCAAGAATCAATTAATCTTCTATCCATATTTCAATACGCACATGCAAACAAATTATTGTTTTGAAGCAACACATATTACACAAGAATTTGTATAAGTATCGATTTTATATCACCTTTTATAATTCGATGGTATAATGATAAATTTGAAAATTTAAATGAACACAAAAATTACATAAATGATATTTATAAATATATAATTATCTTTTCATCTAAATAATAAAACCAAATATATAAATACTGTAAGTATATTTAAATCCTATTATTTCGCACGATATGACTCAATTATTTAAGACGAGAATATACTACATTACTACTAGTAACGTAAATCTATAATGGCCCAACAAAATTAAATATTCTAAAAAGTTACATTTTTTTTTTTTTTTTTTCCATTAAAAAAAAGTTACATTTATTGTTGACCCTTCACACAGAAAAAAAAACTCTCAATTTCTGTTTTCTTATAACAAAACAAAAAGGCCCAAAGAGTATTTTTCGTCCCAATTCGCCGACGACTAATCACGTGATGGCGCCGCCGGTGACGGAGCGGTGGTGCTTGGCTTTGATTCTTCTCTTTCTCTCCTTATTCGTCCAATCTTCGACGGCAATTTATTGCGGTGCTGAAGATTGTTATGCTCTTCTCGGGTTTGTTCAGCTTCCGATCTCCATTTTCAAATTCAGATTTTGATTTTTTCATTCTCTCTTAATCGTTTTGCATTTTCGATTTCAGAGTCGCTCAAGATGCGAACGCATCGGATATCAAGAGATCTTATTATAAGCTCTCTCTTCAACAGTAAGGATTCTGGATTTGTTGATTTTATTGTTCAGATTGATTGGATTTGATCATGATTGTGTATTTTGCTAATCTTTGTTTTGATGAATCGATTTAGTCATCCAGATAAGAATCCGGATCCTGAATCGAGGAAACTGTTTGTGAAAATCGCCACTGCTTATGAGGTACTTCAATCTTTTTATGATTTTGAAATTTTGAATCTTGCTTAGTCAATCTCATTATACATCTGCGTATAGTTTCTTAGGGATGATGATCTAGTTTTAGTTTATAGCTGAGAGTAATGGAACGAGAAAGTTCTCAAAAGGGTTCGTTTTGTAATCCTTTTTGCAGATTTTGAAAGATAACACTACTCGGGCACAATATGATTATGCAATTGAACATCCAGAAGAGGTCAGTAGAACATTTTTATGAGAAATGGCATTGTCATTCATGTTTTCTAGCAATTTTTGGATTGAACAGATGAAAGATCTTCTGAAATTTGTCTATACCGCTTTGTGTTCCTTGTATTTAGGTATTTTACAACACCGCTCAATATTACCGCGCGAAATATGGACATAAGTCGGTAAGATACTATTTGATGTTTGTGATAACCTTTCTTGTGGGGAAACATTGGCTTTTTTAACTGATACAACTGCCTGATGTGGTTTTAGGATCCCCGTGCTGTTCTTGTTGGTCTATTGGTAGTTTTGTCTGCATTTCAGTATCTGAACAACGTGGCAAGGTATAATGAGGTACGTATTAGAGATAGGGATTCTCTCACTATGTTTTACTAGCCTTAAGTGTCTGTTCTGTAGCGTTTTTTCTGATTCATGCTAAACATATCATGATATATTTTTAAGCATCAGAACTACTCATCTACATATCACATGTATGTGCAACACGTATCGCATGTATCATAACATCTCAAGAAACGTAGAATTTATGGACATATGACCTCTTGAATGTGATTCATATACTTTGTTATGAGAACTCTATGTAGCTTAAACTCCGAAAGTGTATCATTAGAAAATTATACAAGATATGGACTTTTGGCTCATTTTCTTGATGAGATCCTGCATTATTGTTTTCATGCAGGCTATAGCGACGGTTAAGCGAACTCCTGCTTACAAAAATAAGCTCAAGGCATTGGAACTTGAACGCACGGGTGGAGTAACTAACAAGAAGAAGGGTTCAAAGCAGATTGACCAGTATGCTGCCCTAGTTTTATAAATTGGCTTTTTATTAGATGAGAATGTGTCATAACACTGACTAAATCATAATCATTTTTTGTCTTCGCAGGAAACTACAGGAAGAGCTAAGCAACGAACTCGATTTACAAATCAAAGGAGCTGAAAAACCATCCGTCTGGGAACTTCTCGGTGTTCGATTCATTCTCCTACCATACACTATCATTAAGGTTTCATTTTTCAAAACACTTCCACTGTGCCACATTTCACAGATTTCCATATCTCACTTTCCCAAGATCGCTGATTCAACTTTATGTTACCTTCCAGCTTCTAGTATGGTACAGCAGTTGGGTGTGGAGATATAAGATCAAGAAAGCTCCTTATTCATGGGAAGATGCATCATACCTAACCCGAAGATCACTTAGTGTGCCTGCCGACGCATGGGCTAATCTAGGTATCCTTCTATTCTCTATTTCCCCAACCTGAACCGACATATGGATAAAGATTGATTTCTAAGACAATGTGATTAAACAATTGTGCAAATGCGATAATTTTCAGATGAATATAGGAAGGAAGATCTGGTACAGAAAAGGCTGTGGGAGAAGCAGAATCTTGAGAATTACTTTGCAGAAATGCGTAAAGAATCGAAGCGGAGAAGATAGGCTACTTGTCACTTACCATGCCAGGATACACAAGACAATTCAAGTTTCAGAGACACTTTTTTACCATTATCACTCTACTTTAATGTTATAAGAGATCTGATCAACGAACAAGTTACAAGAAGAGACAGTAGTATAATTGTACGGTACCAGGAACCAAATCTCAATTTGGCATATACAAGATGAATCATGTCTGTCAGTGGACATGGTCCAGTTTTGACTCAATTTTGTTTAAAACAAATTTGCTCAGTGGATTGTTCAAATATATCTTTGATACTTGAATTTCGATCTCCAAAACAAAAACATTAGAACTTTATGATTAGTCAAGAAACACACTGAACAAACAAGATTTTGTTTTGTTATACTAAAACCGAAGGAAACCGGTACAAAGGAATACATGAGTGAGAGGATAAGTCGTCCCGGTTGTACAAAGTTGACATCAAAGGGACTGAAACTAAAATGTGAAATGCTTGCGGAATTGTTTATACATTGCTTTGCTTGTACATCTTGGTGTCCAACACTTGCTTTCCGCACATTGCGCACACTCCTGCACAAACACGAAGAGGCAATTCCTTCAGTTGTTGAGTTACTCTATTATAATATCTAACCAGAGGTAAGAATTTCGTGCAGTAAAACAGATGTATTTACTGTTTACCTTTGCTATAGGCACATGTGTGACAGTATTTACCATCTTGATGCACTTGCTGCTTGCAGATCATGCATTTTGTGGTACAGGTACTGTAAGGTGACCATCTACAAAGCAAAGAAACATCACAATACAAAATCAGAAGCAGCAAAGAAGGATAACCACAAGAGCACTAAACCTTAAAACGATTTATTCTAACTAGTTCTTCGATAGCGAGTACGACAACACATGAAAAATAGTAGAGTACTAGACTAGAGCTTTACACAAAATTCGATCTTCCTAAACATTTACTGATGATTCTTAGAAAAGCCTAGAGGAAACAAAACCAATAACTCAACTCAAAAAAAGACAATACAAACATCCAAAGTTACAAAATATCGCTAGTTCCATGAGAAGTTGTACATTTACTAATGATTCTTAGAAGAACCTAGAGGACTAGTGCAGTGGTGGAGTGCTACACCCGAGATGGCAAGATTCCAGTAGCCGAATCAACTCAAAAGATAATGCAAACATCCCAAACTTACAAATTTACCGCTATTTCCATGAGAAATTCTACGATTACTAATGATTCTTAAAAGAACCTAGAGGGAACAAACCAATACTCAACTCAAACAAGACAATAAAAAACATCCCAAACTTACAGGTTTATCGCTATTTCCATGAGAACTTCTACATTTACTAATGGTTCTTAGAAGAAACTACAGGAAACAGAACCAACACCTATCTAAAAGATAAAAAGAACGATACAAACATCCCCAAAGTTACAAAGTTATCGCAATTTCCATGTTTTGCATTCAATTGATGAAGACGAGTAAATTGAAGATGGAAAAACTTAAGAAACACATACCTATTCTTCTTAGAGAGAAGCTTGTTCTCATTGATTTTACGGCCACCACCTTCAGTTACATTACGAGCACCATCCTTCCACTTATCTGGCACTATCACTTTCGATAACTTCTTCTCACCTAAAATTAGAAGATTATCAAAAACTTGAGTCAAAGGTTCATGCTTTGAACTAAATTACAGATCCTATAACTAGGGTTTCGATCTAAGAAACCAAATCGAATTAGAAATCATTAGGTTTATTCCTGAAACATGTAACAGATTAAGCTAAAATCCGAATCGAATCACAAATCCCAACGCTAATTAGGGCGATAATATCACAACCCAACACAATGATCTAACAAATTCGAAGAGGAGATAATTGAAGGACTTACACTTATCGCAAACCATCTTCTTCTTCGGAGAGATGGATGAAGAAACCCTAGCGCCTAAATCGATTCGAATGGGTTACGACGAGAACTTACAGCTGTTGAAATTTCATTTATCTTTAATTTTGTTTCCTTTTTTGTTCTTCTTTAAAGTGGGATTTGGAAAGTCGGTGAACGCGTTTTGATTAAAACGCGTTTTGATTAAAACGCGCGATTAGAGATGAAATCGCGTTGAGTTTTAGTGGTTCAAGCAAATACCTAATTACTTAATTAGTTACCCATTTGGCAATGGTGTGACATTTAGGCTTTAGCTGCTTACATATTTTACGGACACTTTATATAGATCTACAAAATAATTTATGTGAAATCTCAATTTGTTTGTAATTTTGTAGGTAGAAATGAATGTTTTTGTTTTTAATTACAGGAAAACATATTCTACATGACGCCGGAATCTACGAATATTTATATAAGTTTTAATAAATTGACAAATAGTTTTCGATGATATAAAATGTTGAACATATCTACGAAATTTTACGATAATTTGAATTCATCATGGATGCGATGAACGATATTTATTTAAAACGTTTTCTTAAAAAATGATTTGTAAAATTATGAAAAAAAAAAGAGTTATGAAACACTACTTATTGATGTCTTCTTTTTTATAAAGAAACACTTATTGATGTTACATAGATTTTTCATTAATGTCTTCATTTTTAAAAAAAGTTATTCTCTAGTGATAGTGGAAAAAGAGTTTACAACATCTTCATAATTAGAAAGAAAAATAGATTTTCAGGGATCTACTATATAGAAAGCAGAAGACTATTGGAAGTGAGGAAACTAACTAAGTGTGGATCCGAGTACCACCGGGATTCTAATGTCTTTGCTTTACTTTCATTAGTATATGTAATGTTTTCGTGTGTGTTTGTTTGTGTATTCCCAAGAAATTAGGAATACTGTATGTGCATTGTTCCCTATGTTATAGTAGTATTGAAGATTAGCTTGATCTTAAGTTGCTTTTTAGAATCCAAGCAAAATGTGAATGAGATAAAATGTGTAGTGTGTCTCGAGTTCTTTGTGACAAGTGAAAAAAGTTGTTGTTAGAAAACAAAAATTTTGGAGCACAATCGTTGCCTCGATTAAAGCGCTTTTCTCTCTCGCTTGAAGCTTTTTCCAGATCTAGATTTCCCTTCCTCAGAGCTTAATTGGTGGTCGATTTCTTCTTCACGAGAGTCTAGTGGTGGGTCGGTCTCCTTCTCCGTCAACGGCGGTGTGGTTCTCCCTACCGATGTAGCTGTGGCGATGGATCGACGGTGGAGGAGCTTCGTGTTGCGAGTTCCCGGTTGAGGACGCCGGCGAGGGTGCTTCGGAGCTCCTTACGGCTCAGCCGTCCATCCGGCTGATGTGACTACGGCGGAAGTTGGTGGGGTTTTGGTGGGTGCGTTGTCTGACATGGTGGTTAGCGGTAGATCCAATGGATCTTAGATGGCG
Organism: Arabidopsis thaliana x Arabidopsis arenosa; assembly: GCA_019202795.1. Lineage (NCBI taxonomy): Eukaryota > Viridiplantae > Streptophyta > Magnoliopsida > Brassicales > Brassicaceae > Arabidopsis > Arabidopsis thaliana x Arabidopsis arenosa. Next base: position 1,812,821 of record CM032919.1, on the reverse strand, counting down.
GTCACGGGGTTTCGAGTTCAGAGGTATGGGTTGAGCCTCCGCCCTTGGGCTCGCCGTGGTTTAGCTTCCACTCGTCCGGATTGAAGGTTTTCGACTCGGGTATATCAGAGAGTTTCGGATAAGGAGGAGAGGGGATAGATCCGAGTGTGACAGATTGCTAGGTCGGGATTTGTCATCGTCGAACCGGCTGTCGGAGTGGCTAGTTTTTTGGGAGGTTTGTGGCTGGTTGGTGACATGGAGGTGAGTAATCGATGACGGAAACTGGTTTCTTCCGATGTTGCTTAGGATCCCTCGTGTTTGCCGCGATGTTGTGAACCTTGAAACCGCCAGATCTCATGCTTGGCCACTCTGCTCCCGATGATCAACAAGGTCCGAGCTTCTCTTTCTTCTCCGATGTACTTTCCGATTATGTCCCATTTTGTAACTGGGCTTTTGGTGGTTGTAAGGCTTTGGCCGATTTGCCCTTTATTGGGTTATATTAATGAAACTGGTTAGTTAAAAAAAAAAAAAAAAAAAAAGAGCAGTTGTTGTTAGAAGTTTTGAGAACCAAAGAAAACTCTTCGGAGATAAAGTATCCATAATAATGGTTATGAACTTTATTGTTGACGATAGGCAGCCCTTAAGAATTTGAAGAAAACTTTTGTTTTAAAGAGAGAAGAGTATGACACTCTATACCAAAATGTAAGTGGTAGAGGAGTAAGATTTAACGGAAAAAAATGTGAAGGAAGATGTTTTCGTGGTGAAACCGATTAGAGATTTGGTAAAAATTATTGATGTTGACATAAAATTTTAGTGGTATTGTTACAATATATGGTGATAATCAATTTAAATGTTGAAGTGTGTAATTAGTTTCTTTTAAATCTGAAATAAGAATATATGAATAACTTCATTACTCATCATCGGATTATTAAGATTCGAACCTAAACTTGGTCTCCCTCTTCCCTAAGTTTTTTAAAGTTCAAACATTTACAGTAAATGATTCACCAAAAAAATAAGTTAATTAAATCAAAATTCCTAATAATTTTTGAAACAGAAAAATGATTGTTTTTCTTTTAATTTTTATATCGAAAACACTACATTGCACGAATAAAATAAATTAAATTAAACAAGACGAATATGCTGCATCAAAACTCGTAGGTATCAGAGTTTATTCCACGAATCATAATTACCCACGTGGATACATCAACCAATTAAAACCTCCCACGTAGTACAACCAGCGAGATACCAAGAACTTCGAAGACCTTCTTCTCCAAACAGAGGCTTTCTGGTAAACGGCAAATACCCTTTTCTTTCACTTTTCTCGTCTTCTCGAATCTGAGAGAAAGAGAGATCAACAACAATGGCGGTCAAATCAAAACTCGTCTCTCTTCTCTTCCTCATAGCAACACTATCATCCGCATTCGCAGCTTCGTTTTCCGATTCAGATTCCGATTCAGATCTTCTCAACGAACTTGTATCTCTCAGATCAAAAAGCGAATCAGGCGTAATCCATCTCGATGACCATGGAATTTCAAAATTCCTAACCTCCGCTTCCACTCCTCGTCCTTACTCGTTACTCGTCTTCTTCGACGCAACTCAGCTCCACAGCAAAAACGAGCTTCGTCTACAAGAGCTCCGTCGCGAATTCGGCATCGTCTCCGCTTCATTCCTCGCTAACAACAATGGATCTGAAGGAAATAAGCTTTTCTTCTGTGAGATCGAGTTTTCACAGTCTCAATCTTCGTTCCAGCTCTTTGGCGTTAACGCTTTACCTCACATTCGTCTTGTAAGTCCTTCGATATCGAATCTACGTGATGAATCTGGTCAAATGGATCAATCGGATTACTCTAGATTAGCGGAATCAATGGCTGAATTCGTCGAGCAACGAACCAAGCTCAAGGTCGGTCCTATTCAACGTCCACCGCTTCTATCGAAACCGCAGATCGGCGTTATCGTTGCGTTGATCGTTATCGCTACTCCGTTTATTATCAAACGAGTTTTAAAAGGAGAAACTATTCTTCATGATAGTAGACTTTGGTTATCTGGTGCTATCTTCATTTACTTCTTTAGCGTTGCTGGTACAATGCACAACATTATCAGGAAAATGCCGATGTTTCTTCAAGATCGTAATGATCCGAATAAGCTTGTGTTCTTCTACCAAGGATCTGGAATGCAGCTTGGAGCTGAAGGATTTGCTGTTGGATTCTTGTATACTGTTGTTGGATTGCTATTGGCGTTTGTTACCAATGTGCTTGTTCGAGTGAAGAATCTTACTGCACAAAGATTGATTATGCTTTTGGCTTTGTTCATATCGTTCTGGGCTGTGAAGAAAGTTGTTTACTTGGATAATTGGAAGACTGGATACGGAATTCATCCGTATTGGCCATCGAGTTGGCGTTGATTTCGACACACTTGAGGATATGTGTTTCACAAGGTAATGGCTTTAGTTTTGGAAACAAACAGTTCTGAGAATTGAGTAATGATGTTTTGGATGTTTTGTGTTTCGATTTGAAATACTTTTGAATCGGTGTAGTACTACTATTTCAGATGGTTTACTTTAAACTCCTTACTGCTACATTAGTCCCTTGTTAAGTTATTGATCTGAATGAGTAACATAGATAAGCAAGTATATGGGATCTTTAGTCGATTAAATGGTAGCGTACTGTTCTGGCTGCTATCTATATAGGAATTATATTAGGAAAATTCAGGTACTGTGTCTTGAGATTAGTCTAGGATTCTTACATTACCACTTAGAGTTTCTATGTGCCTTTAGTCTTGCTTACTGCATCTATTCAGAAAAAGGACTTTTGTGATTGAGGATAGTGTGATTGTTTAAGCATTATGGAACCTTTTGTTTTGTCGTTGACTGTGTCCTCTGCTCTTTTAGATTTGTGTTCCTCTAGAAATTTATTACCATCTCGTTTTGCTCTCTGTTTGAGAATGAGTCTAAGTAAAACTTGGGTTCGAGTATCAATTTGTGACGGAGGTGGAGTTTCGGATTAGGTTTAGCCATTCGACATGCATAGGTTTGCGCAGGTGGGAACGAAGTCTCTTCTTGATAGGGTTTTTCGTTGTTTATTGAGTAAACACATTTGTGAGATCATTTCAAGTTGAAAATTGCGAAGCATGCCTCTCATATACATCATTGTGGCTTTGATTGTTTGTTTACGTTTATTGTGTAGTTATTTAAAAAAAAAAATTCAAATGAATCTACAATCTTCAGCATTTTAAACAAATTATAGTTGTTGATGGTAAACATAAATCATAAATTTCACACGCAAAATGAAAGTTCTCCTTTAGTTTGCTGTTTGTATTTGCAATGTGCACAGATTTTCTGAAAATTAAAAATGTTTCAGATTTCACTAAAGTGATTTCTGTTTTTGATTTTTTGTTGTTTTCTATGTTAAAGTAAACGTAGAAAGTAGAAACTGAAGTTAGAATCAGTTGAGGTTTTGTATAAATGATCAAAGTAACCTTTGATTTGTTTATTGTCGAATCAAATGGTTGATGAATTTATATTCCTTCTTCTTTGGAATTGGTTGTACAATCTTGACTTAGCTCATTCGATCCATTTCAAGCCCACTGACACTGAGCCCTTAAATTTGCCCAAAACAATTTGGGCCCTGCACATATCATTTCGGATAGACATGTTTAACTAAACATTTTTGATATTTGGGAGTTTTAAAAATTAAGCTAATTCTTAATTTTAATAGAAATTTAAATTGATAAATTATTATAATCTTGACTAACACAACAGAAAAATCACTAGTCTAGCATAAATAAGGTTTGAAATTTTTTCAAAACTCCCTCATTTTCATAAAGAGTGTCGTTTTAAGGTTTTAATCTTGTTTCATAAAGAGTATCGTTTTATGTTTTCAATGCAGTTTTTAAAACTAATTCTCTTTTTTATCCTTACTTTTCAGCTTATTAATTAAAGAGAGGGTATTATCTAGTGTATTAATAAGGAATAGAACAAAAAATTTGTTTACTTTTTTAATTTGTGTGAAGAATGGTAGAATGACATTTTTTGTGAAATAGAGAGAGTACTATTTAAGTAGTAAAATTTAGGCTAATAAATATTTAAAAATCAAAATCATTTTTCTACGGGAATAATTGATTTAACCCAAAGGCACGAGGTGTCTTGAAAGTGACTAAGCACAAATTTTCAACCTATATAAAAAAAAAACACAGCCTGTCTCACACAGTCACATTGTATGTTATTACAATTTAAGCATATACATTAAAATTTATACACACATATATCTTGAAAACGTGAAGGCCACAACTCAAATATCTCAATATGTGTAGCTTTCGAAATCTATATAGAAAAGATTAAGGCTAATCATTTGATTTGACAGCAATAGATTTTTTTTGTTGCGTCTTGTATGGATTATGAATATATTATTAGTCATTAATTAGTTATGCTTAATATAATAGTAAATGACAGCTTTATTAGTTTTTATTGATAATCAAAGCAAAGTCTTTTGTTAACTAGCATAAAAGTAAAGATGTTTAGAGGCATGTATTTGAAAATTGTGAATAATAAAAATTCATATGATTTGGAATTTATGTTTTTTAATGCTCGCATAGCTTTGTCCGCGAACTTCCAATTTTTTTGTCTCTTTTAGATTTGTGGATCTTATTTTCTTCAAATGCTAGCAAATCATTTGAAAAACCCACAAGATTTATTGCATTAGGAATTTAATTTAATTATATCTTTATATAATCATCTATTATGCAGTTAGCCAGTTACTATAGATTAAGTGAAGACTTTCGAAACTGTAATTGTACTTATATATAAATATTTAAATCAGTTATTTTAGTTTTTTCCCATCATCTTTTCAGATTACTATAGTTTTTCAAGTTGTTGGACCAAATCTTTGATTACATTGCAATGCATACATATTGTCATATTGGTTTAGTTGATGAATGAAAATTAATTAAAGGCGAGAAAATTATACTATAGTTGAACCAATTTTATAAAACCAAGAGACCTTTACACTAGTTGTTAACCACTATATATGGTGGTTAATTTCTTCGAACGGCTAAGATTCGATCATATCTTTCCTTCATGGCATTAAACCATATCAAGGTATGAACCCTCATTTTTTATTTTGTGAACTATATGAATCCTCTTTCTGAGCCCAAAATGAGACCACTTCATTAGAGAAATATAAATGATTTTGAGTCAGATATTAGGATCCATCTTCATTTTCAATATGAAATATTCTACCACATTATTTATTTTTGGTTTATAAAAAAATATAATCTAAGAAACACATTGTAATTGTTAAGAAACGCTATGTGTAATGAGGACATTACCAATCGTTTAAATGCTTAATCAAAATATTAAAAAGAGTTATAAGAAAATACTTTATGATACATATTATATTATAAGTTTAATAAAATATCATGATTTGTAAACAAGATAGTTAATTAACTACATCTTTAAAGTTACAAGGAAAACCAATGATTGTATTTTATATTAAAAGAAATTTTGTTTAGCTAAAAGGATAAAAGTTTGCTTCATTTTTTAGTCTAATAATTTAAACTCCAAATTCTAGTTGTTATACTGTCCAAATCCAGTATTATAATTGAAATAAAACCTTTGAAGAATTAGGCATACGTAACATTTACTTATACATATAAAAGTATGTATTAGACGAGGAAAATACCTAGACCACTTACATGCCATTTAGACAACATATACTGCTTAAACGCCACTGAAATTTTGTCTATACTTAAAATATGATCGTCACGGTATGAATCAGCTAACATTTTGTTAAATTGTGGAGTGACAATTTAGATTTAAGATTTAAATCATTAAATTCTTAAACCCATTCTAGTCCAAATTTTTTTTTTTTTTTTTTTTTTTGAATATCAGGAAGTTCGGAGCCAAAACCCGTAGTCCCCCTAACCACAACATATAATATTAGTCCAATTTTTGAATAGTTGTGTTGGAGTGGATGTAACTAGTAAACGGACGGAATTGGTAGTTGAACTAAAACTCGTGGAATGGATTACCTAAACCTTTAACTAATTTACTTATTGTCTCATACATAACATCGGTAAACAAAACTGTAAACTCTATTCTCCTTGTCCTTGGTCGGATAAGATATTCGTTTTTCAGTTTTCCGTTAAAATATATACAAATTTTATATTCTCCAATAATTGATCAAGAATATATATACCTTCATATTTATTTGGGAGACTCACAAAAATGCCCCTTTTTTAATACCCCTTTTCAAAAATGCCCCATTTGGCTGTCCATTTTTAAAAATACCCCTTTTTATGTACAAAATGACTAAATTACCCTTCTTTTAATAAAAGATATCACAAATATATAAGGAAAATAACAAAATTAGGTCCACAAAATACAAAATATTTTTTGGCGGGAAAAGTGATCCCGCAATTTTTCCCGCCAAAACACTTGTAAAAACCTTTAAAAAACCTTGTAAAATTTTCCCGTAAAATTTTTTCCCGCCAAAAAATTTTCCCGCCAAAAAATTTTTTTTGCGGGAAAAGTGATTCCGCAATTTTTTTGGCGTTAAATTTTTGGCGGGAAAATTTTTCCCGCCAAAAATTTACAAGGTATTTTAAAAGTTTTTTACAAGGTATTTATAAGGTTTTACAATGTATTTTAAAAGGTTTTACAACGTATTTACAAGGTATTTATAAGATATTATAAGATTTTACAAGCTATTTTATAAGGTTTTTACAAGTTATAAGGTTTTACAAGTTTTTTATAAGGTTTTACAAGTTATAAATACCTTATAAAACCTTATAAGTACCTTGTAAAACCTTTTAAAATACATTGTAAAACCTTACAAAACACTTGTAAATACTCTGTAAAACCTTTAAAATACCTTGTAAATTTTTCCCGCCAAAAATTTTCCCGCCAAAAAAAAAAAATTGCGGAATCACTTTTCCCGCAAAAAAAAATTTTTGGCGGGAAAATTTTTTGGCGGGAAAAAATTTTACGGGAAAATTTTACAAGGTATTTTAAAGGTTTTTTACAAGTGTTTTGGCGGGAAAATTGCGGGATCACTTTTCCCGCCAAAAAATATTTTGTATTTTGTGGACCTAATTTTGTTTCAAATAAGGGTAAAATGGTCATTAAAAATTAAAAGAGGGCAAACTTAAAAATGGACTCTCAAAGGGGGCATTTTTGAAAAGGGGTATTGAAAAAGGGGCATTTTTAACAATTTCTCTATTTATTTATATATTACCACTACTCTTTCATGTCTCCTTCCAATTTTTATTTGTCTTTAAATACTATTCCAATCACAAACGACAGAGTATTTTGTCTCTTTTCTCTTTCTTCTTCATTTTCATCATCATCCTCTTCAATCATTTCTGTTTCTTTTCTTCTGTTCGATTCATTGCTCTCTATACCAAAATTTATTTTGTTCTTTTTATACATTATTATAGTAGTGTTTCGGTTCTTTATATAAGTAGACAGATTTTTATTGTTGTGTTTGATTGGAGCATGGCTACAAGATTCAAAGGGCTTTATAACAAAAGCTTCAAATGTTTCTCCGACATTTTTGGTAAATCGATTAAACTTCTAATCTTGTTTAGTTTTATCTCTAAGTGGAAATGAATAAGCATTCTAATGATTACAAAAATGGATTAAATTTTGTAGATGTGGAGGAGGAGGAGGAGATGGAAATTGGTTTTCCGACTGATGTTCGACACGTGTCGCATATCGGTTGGGATAGTTCATCGAGTAGTGCACCTAGTTGGGTAAGACATTTTGTTTTTGGCAACAATTAGAAACAATGGTTTTTTTTAGTTACAACGTTGATGTGCTCTGATTCTATGGATTTCATCATTTGTACTCTGTTTCGATTATTCAATATATCAGATGATCAAAAAACGTTACAACGATTGATCGATTTCGGTTAGGTTTTAACGGCTTAATGGAATTTTGCAGCTACATGAATTCAAGACGAGCAACAATGTTTTAGAGCCAAACTCATCGTGGCCATTTCAAGGCAAGTGTTTTTTTTTTCTCTATTATATTTAACTTTCTGTCAATAATAAGAAAATGATTTCCACATATTGTTACTCATTGAAATGTATTACTTGATTGGTTAATGCATAAAACTAATATATATGTTTGACAACATAATTCCTAATGAAATGTGTTTTAAAAATATATAGATTTGAAATCAGCAATGGAGGCATTTGGAGAAGTTGAAAGCAGCAAAGAAATGGAAAGAGAATCACCAAAACAAAACCTGAAGAAGAAACTCTCTTCAAAAGCTTCTCTATTGTGTAATTCATGGTCACCAAGATTCTCAAGATCAAGCAAGGTCCTTGCTTAATTATTTTTCATTTTAATTTCCCATGCCATTGTTTATATAATAATATATAGAGCATATAGTGAGATATCAATCTTAATGTTTTCATTCGAGATATGTCTTTTCAGAAGTGTGTACAAATTAATTTTCATATTGTCTTTGCAATGATATTGGAATGGTTTCACTAATTTCACAAATTATAGTTTCAAAAAGTACCTTTTACGAAAATTTTCTCGTAATCTAATGATTATGACTTCTTTTAGATCTATATTATTGTTTTCGAATTGCAAAATTTCTGAGAAAAAAATAGAGTACAAATCTAGTTCAATCGGGTTGTGAATGTGATGGAAAGAAACTATGTCTATAAGGTTCGAAAAAGTTTCTACTATACGACATTCTATTTTGAAAGTATCAGGATTCTGGCTTCAAAATCTTAACTCATAACTCATGCAAAGCAAAACAATCGTTTGAAATGCAATGTGTAAAACAAGCAAAATTCATGAAATGGGTAAACCAAGTGTTCAGAATAAATCACATGTTGATTTGAGTCGTGTGAAAGGCCTGCTTTCTAGACCTCACCTTTTCTTTTCTTTAGCTTCTTATGATCTTGATCAGCTACACTCAGAAAGCAAAATCATAATATAAGTATTCTCAACTACAAACTGATAATTTTATTATACTTCCTAAACACAAAACAAACCTTGGCACATTGAGTTATTTTGCAACTCTGATAGATAGCTTAACTATATATCTGAATTGTTGCAAACATCTAAAACCAAACCATCCATCAGATGTCATATCCAATAAAGTAGCATAAATGAAGATAAAACCAATAATTTTCAAAAATCTCACCACTCCTAGGCTCTCCCTCTCACGGCGTGATTCAGTGAAAACAACGTTTGGGAAAGATGTCACCAAGTTTATCTTTAGAGTAGACTGTACAAAGGAAATATAATGACAAAACCAGAAAAATGTTTGGTCCTAGTGTCTAATACCAAAAATTATTAGTAAACTTATCCTATATGCTGCAGCTTGTAAAGTAATATTGTCTTCCCATTTTCTAGATCTGTAATTTGAGAGTGAGATACAAATATTTTATAGATAACTTAAAAAAACTAATGATAAATGCTATATGGCAATTTGTAATTTATTAAATTATTTTATTTGGCCAAGTTGAAATGGTGTCATTTTTTATGCCAGTTAAAAAATCTGGTGAATGGGTTATTCGATGACTATCTTTATTCTTGAAAGATTAATCGGATGATAAAAGACCTGATAATCCTGATTATAAAAAACAAAAACGAAATGGTCAATATAGTTAATACATATATTCGTAGGTTCATTGGCTTATGCGGATATAGTAATGGACATACTTTAAAGTCTAGCGGAATGGACCAAAAACCTAATACTTTGTTAACATTTGTCCAGCATATATTTTCCGGCCCATTTATTAATATCTGTCTATAGGAACCTATGTAGAGAAATAGAGCATATACACCTCGAGGACTGTTGAAGAAATGGAGAATGGTAGCAGGACATAATACATTTTAACAAAAAAAATGATGATAAACTTGTAGAAAATTGGAACAGCGAAACGAAAACGACTTGAGATTCAATATCAATATTTGGTGCTGTCCAGTTGCCAATGAGATAAATTTTCTGAGCTTTGAACTTTTTTTTTTTTTTGATCATATTAAACCTAAGAATATTACAATTTAAAAAATTTAACAGCAAAAATATTTAGTGTTAAGAAATAAGAATTCTAAATTATATTAAAGTCTGACGCTGCTTCTAGAATATTATACTCTCTTTGTCCCAACTCCCAAAATAACAAATATTTTAGATAAAAATGTGAAGATTAAGAAAATATTTTTACAAACTAACCATAAATTAATAATTAGTTAAAAACAAAAATCAACCAATCATAAAAAGACTGCAAAATTAAAATAGTCAAAAATCTCACAATATAAAAAATCTGCATAAGAATTTGTGAAACATCTTATAAAGTAGACAAAAAAAACATCTTATAAAATGAGACAAATGGAGTAATAAACACAAATACAAATTATTGTTAATTGTTTAAAAGAAAATCTACAAATGGAGTGTTTTTAGAATTCTTTTTTTTTTTTTGTGAAATTGAATTCTTTATTTCTTAAAAAGGTATTTTTTTCCCCCTTATCATCTGAGTTGTTTTTACTAGTATTTTAATTGAACATTGGGTAAACGATGAACATTAACTATATTGTGTTACCAATGCATGACGATTTCAATGTCTAATAGTAAAATGAATCAACGACTCATATTTCACGGAGCAAACGCGCATGCAGAAAAATCCATCAAGTGAACAATTTGGAAAGCGATATTTCTGATGAATCGTTGATTTCCCCAACATTACGAACTTTCCTGAAAATTTTCCTAGCCGTCGAATATGAACCAAATTTACTACCTGACCTATAAACACACACATGACACATATACTGATATACACATGCAAATGGACAAATGTGTTCTATGAATCAGTGTTGGTGAATGGAGAGTTTGTCGTGTAATGAGAGTTGCATGTGTTCAACAACTTTGTTATGTTTTGTAATTTTCCTCTTGTGATATTTTCTACGGTGAGAATTCCATTTGCGAGTTTACATCAATGGTGAAGCCTGTACGTCCAACATGTGACCAGCCCTTCTTTTATTTCAACGGTCCAAATTAACATTACATTAACATACACATATATGTTATATATTTAATACTATAGATCCTGTTCTTTTTATTGTCGTTAGCATCGATGACGAATGAAAATGACAAACAATACATCGTGTTGTTCGTGTTATTGTTGCCAAAACGATAAGTGATAATTCTGAAATTAAACTATGTTCATTGTATAGCCTTTGGCTTAGGACGATCTATTTCAACAAATGAATTTTGGTAATTAACGATATAAGATTTTCAAATACTAAAAAAGCGTTTTCAATATTTTCTTGTAACTGATTATGTTCTGATTATAGCTCAACTTACAAACTAACTTGTCACATGTAAATTACTCATTGACTCGTGACAACCATCGACGGCAGGAATATCAAAATCGTGGTTGGAAATATTTTAAGTCCATAAAGGAGGAGAAAATAAAATTCTTGAATATTGAAAATTCTTTTCTATATAATATATTCTTTTTCTATATAATATAAAAGGAAATAAAATCAAAGAGAAATACCATAAAGACGAGTTTTTTATTTTAAAATACCAATACTTTGGAAAAGATACCAAAATATCAAAAAATTTATATTTAATTAGGGAGGGGTCTCTAAAATTTTATTAAGAAATACTAAGCCTAAACTAAATTCGTAAAACTATTTCCTCAGTTTTAGATTAAACTGTTTAAAATTCTCCCCTAACCATTTTAGTAGAGAATTTTGGAAAATAAAACATGAAATGTTGTATTTTTGAGAACTTCAAAAATTTTCGAAACGCACAAATTTATGATTCATATCCTAAAATCAATTATTATTATTATTTGAAAATAATTTTAGAGAAATTCATAACATTATTATTACTATATATCTTTTGCATATGAGGCAATAACAAAAAAAAATGAACGTTTCATATTTTTTGTATTCAATTTAATCTTAAACAAATTGATAAATTATCAAGATAATAATATTTCAAAATAGATATTTGCTACCTTAACGTAACGTAACACCTAAAGACTAACACTTGGTCCCTTCATAGTCATAGATTTTAGTGATCATAGTGAAGACAAAGTTTGTTTAAACATCGTTTGAACAAACAATATAAATTATAAAAAAGCTTAAAACTTTAAACAATATTTTCATTAGTTTTTTTTTCCAGTAAATTATCATTAGTTAATACTATATAACCTCAAACGATTTACTTAATAAAATTCATAATATAAAAACCTTAAACGGACTCATGCACCTCCGATATTTTGACGAAATTACCCATACAATACAAACACAAACCAAAAGCATAAAGGGTATATTCGTATATTACACAAATATCTGAATACTCTAAAACTTGTCGTTACACTCAAAACGAAACCTTTCCCTCCTCTGTTCTCAAACTTTCTATAAATTCTCTTCTTCTTCCTCTTCCACTTTCCCAACAACACAAACTCTCTCTTGCTCTCTATCTCTCTAGATCATAGTCTTCATCAATTACCCACAAGAAAACACAATGTTTTCTTCAATCAAACCAACTTCACCTTCCATCTCCATCGCCATCTCCGGAGGCGTAAGGCGGTCAATTCCGACAAAGCTCAAGTTTTCTCCTTTACCCTTCATCAAAAACTGCCATAACCAAAGCTTTAACTCCAGTGTCTCGCATCAAAAGCCTCTACACATTTCATCTGCTTCGAATTTCAAGCGTGAGGTCAAAGTCGAAGCTTACGAGGCCGATCGATCTCGTCCACTCGACATTAACATCGAGCTTCCCGACGAACAATCCGCGCAGAAACTGAAAATCGGAATCTATTTTGCGACTTGGTGGGCACTTAACGTTGTTTTCAACATCTACAACAAGAAAGTCCTCAATGCTTTTCCTTATCCGTGGCTTACTTCGACGTTGTCTCTCGCTTGTGGTTCTCTGATGATGCTTGTCTCTTGGGCTACTAAAATCGCAGATGCTCCTAAAACTGATCTCGATTTCTGGAAAACTCTCTTCCCGGTAAGAAATTAGGGTTTCTTCAACGTAGTTGTTGCTTGGTGGATTTCATCTAGTTTTATACGAAATTCTAAAAAAGTTTCGATCTTTTCTGACGATTGTGAGCTCCTTGGAATACTCTGTTTTCCGGTAAAAACTTAGAATTTGCTCTGTTTTCCGGTAAAAACTTAGAATTTGCTCTGCTTTCCGGTAAGAATTTTGGATTTACTCTGTTTTATAGTAAAAACTTAGGAATTACTCTGTTTTCCGGTAAGAATTTAGTGTTCTGTTGCCAAATTTCTCGCATAAAACTGATCTCGATCTCTGTTTTTGGGTAAGAATTTAGTATTTACTCTGTATTCCGGTAATAATTGAAGATTTACTCTGTTTTCCGGTAAGAATTAAAGATTTACTCTGTTTTGCGATAAGAATTACTTTGTTTTCCGGTTAAAAATTAGAGGTTTGTTGCCAAATTTCCGGCGTGAAACTGATCTTGAGCTCTGTCTTCCGGTAATGGTTTAGGGATTGTCATGATGTTGTTGCTTGATGGATTTATAATTTGTTAAATAACGATTGAGAGCTCGAGCTAGACAAAGTTAAAGATTGAGACTGTGGAACTTGTTTGTTGTCTAATAATGAAGTATGTGTGTTTTGATCGATGTTTGCTTCTTATTCTTCAAGGTCGCTTTAGCACACACGATAGGACATGTGGCAGCAACAGTGAGTATGTCAAAAGTAGCAGTTTCCTTCACACACATCATCAAAAGTGGTGAACCAGCGTTCAGTGTCTTGGTCTCAAGACTCTTCATGGGAGAGACTTTCCCTCTTCCTGTCTATCTCTCACTCTTACCAATCATCGGAGGCTGCGCTCTCGCCGCCATCACAGAGCTTAACTTCAACATCACTGGTAAAACTCACAATTCTAGAAGATTGGTTTTTATAACCAATGGAATTCACACTGTGACAGTTCTTTGATTTATGGTCTTATGTGAAACTTTGTGGTTTGTTTTTGTAGGGTTTATGGGGGCAATGATATCGAATTTGGCATTTGTGTTTCGGAATATCTTTTCGAAGAAAGGGATGAAAGGGAAATCAGTTAGCGGGATGAACTACTACGCTTGCTTATCGATGATGTCTCTTGTGATCCTCACTCCATTTGCTATTGCTGTCGAAGGTCCTCAAATGTGGGCTGCTGGTTGGCAAAATGCGGTTTCTCAAGTCGGACCAAACTTCGTCTGGTACGAACTAAAACCAAATTCATAATCATTAATAGTTTGTTAAGTTTCATGGACTTCCAATTCAAATGGTTATGAGTGGATTGGTATATATTGCTTTAGTTCCTTTCTAACTTAAGATATAAGATTCTAACATGTTTTGATATCATATTGAGATATAAACTTTTGCAGAAACTTACTGTTTTGTGTTTGTTTTTTTAAATCAACAGGTGGGTAGTGGCACAGAGTGTGTTTTACCATTTGTATAATCAGGTCTCATACATGTCGTTAGACCAGATTTCGCCGTTGACTTTCAGTATCGGTAATACGATGAAGCGGATTTCTGTCATTGTTGCATCGATCATCATTTTTCATACTCCGATTCAACCAGTTAATGCACTCGGTGCTGCCATTGCGATTCTTGGAACTTTCCTTTACTCACAGGTAAACAAACAAAACTTTGTTCTTGTTTAGCTACCAAATCATTTGATGATATTAGGAGAAATATTAATATTTGGTTCTTTGATGAGATAATTAAAATGCAGAAATTGCCCTTTTTCGGGTTCTCTACTTGGTTCTTAAGTGAATAATTTCTAGTACTAATCTTTTCCTATTAACGTTGTTCCTATGTTCTTTGCAATCATTGAGCAGGCGAAGCAGTGAGGATGGTTTAAGAGGCAGTTTTTTGGGTTGATTTTGAAACAAAAAAAAAAAAAAACTAACAAGAGAGTAGTAGCTGGAGAGGAGAGAACATTCCGGTGAGATCAACATCGGAAAGTGTTTTTTTCCCGGTCAATGGATATGAAGAAACTGGAACTTAGCTTTCTTTTTTTCATTGTCTCATATTAGATTCTGCATAAGACCGACTAATTCTATATTATAGAAAGTATTCTTGTCTCTTCTGTTTTTATTTTGTTTGAATGATGATAATAAATAAATACTGTAAGTCATAGTAATTTCTTGATCAGACCATCTACTAAATTATTTTTGAAGTATCTATCAGTTATGGCATGTGTAATACTTTGAGAAATCACAGAATATATTGAGGTGTGTCTCTACTGGCCTATTTACATATCATATTAGGCCATTAGGATAAAAATCTACTCAATCCATTCCTTTTTTTTTTTTGTCATCTAGATTTGTATTGATAATAAAGGGTGTTACAACAAAAGCCTTGTCAATAATCAATCACAGGCAGAAAGTTAGTGTCACATGAATTTACACTAACCACCAAAAAATGAGACTAACTAAAGTCCAATTAGTAATCAAAGGGAGACTGATCCCCAGAACCATCATAGATAGAGGCAGCCCTTTTCTCATTCTCAAACAACTCATATAGCCACTCCGGACCTCCCGTGGCAACATATGATTGACCAAAAACCTCCAAAGAAGCACTTTGAGCAATGAGAAAAGCATCTCTATTAGATGAAGGGTCTTCATAAGTTAATCTCCAGTCTTGCAAAAAGTTCATTCTCACCATAATTTCCGAGAACATATGACTAAAGGAAGGCCAAGCTTTTGGTCTCTCCACAATCTTTACTATCTTGGGGAAGTCCATCGCAAAAACGACTTTGTTCAGGTTATGGCTCTTCATACTTTCAATGCACCAAAGAAAACATTGCGTATTTGCATCATCCCGACTTGCCAAATTCGCAAAAGCCCTTCTGCTATGCAGAATAACAACACCTTCCTCATCTCGGAGAACCCATGCACAGCCACCAATATTGGAATGTACATGTTTTGACCAGAAGCTACTCATGTTGCACTTTAGCCACGAGCTTGGAGGAGTTTTCCAAAGTTGTCTATCCTCCCTTTCTTCACAAACAATCGATTCTTCCTCTTTCTTGTCTTGAGCCTGAGCAAGAAACCAAAATTCAGCCTCTTCTTTGATCATAGCAACAGACTCCAAAAGAGACATAACAGACCAAATTGCGGTTTTTCCATATTCTCCACAGTATCCATGGGAAGCTTCTTCTTATCTCCACCGGAATGTGTCTAGCTTTACTCATCTTGAACAGGTAGTTGAGATTGGAGTGCACAGACAGTTGATCAAATCCTGATGGAGGGTTAGGGAAAAGAGGTAAAGCCCAAACTTGTCTAGCAAGAGAACATGTGAAAAGGACATGATTGATAGATTCCATTTCATTCCCACACAACTAGCACCTGTTATCTCTATCCATACCTCTTATCGCAAATAAATGTGCCACAGGTAAAGCATCACTAGCAGCCCTCCACAAGAACAATTTCAGTTTAGGCTCAGTGAGAATGGACCAAATATGTTCTTTAATCCCATTCAGTGAAGGCAGACTGGTAGCTTCAAATAACAACTCCGAATTGTTTAACCTGCATGCAAACCAGTAACCCGACTTTACAGAGTACTCCCCACTCTTATTGTGTTCCCAACACCAGAAATCATTCTGATTCATCACTGGTTTATGCTTGAGAATCCTTTCCATATCCTCTGGGAAGAAAAGATCATGGAGGGTATTTAAATTCCAGCACCTGTTAAGGATATCAATCAGTTCACTTACCCGCAGCTCTGGGTTAAAAAATATCTGTCTCCTATACGGAGCTCTCCATTCATGATCAAATAACCAGGGATCCATCCAAACCCTGAGAGAAAGCTCATTTCCCACCTGTTTCCTTATAACTGGTCTTAGTTAGCTATATATATTGGTCTCTCACCCACTCTCTTATCCTAAGAAGAACATTAGAAAACTCCACTATTGGGCCTGGTCCATGTACTCTCTAAGTTCGTCTATTCTTGGCCTCTGTCTCCATTTTGTGGGTAGGTTTAGTCAAGTAAATGAAGATAAAATGGAGAGTTTCTCCCTCTAGACATCATTATTCCTATCTTTCTCAAGCACTAACAAAACGATATCACTAGAAATTAGAATGATAAGTTTAATCTCTTTAATTAAGTTTGATCGTTGGTACTAGGGATCTACAATCAATGACCGCAAAATATTTACGGCATGCAAAACTTCTTATGTCAAGTGTGTTTGACACATGTCTCTAAAATTTCAATTATGTGGATGTGTTTATTTGTATCAATGCATTTAATGCTTGGTTGGCTTCCTATGGAAAAAGTGTGAGCCATCACCAAAATTTGTTAAAAAGAATTGAGTCAATTTACATTGTTGTAGGAGCCTTTTTTGGTTGGTTATGGTGCTAGAACCCATTAAATACTAGTCATATTATGGGGTCTGAGTATTTTGTCAGCTGTTTTAAACGATTCCGAATTTTGTTTCTATACGTTGTGGTAAGATCTGGTGGCCTGAAAATCATCCTCAATAATCAAATCCTAATGCGCGTTTAATATTTTACTAAATTTTGATCATATTTTTTGCGATCTAGTCAATAGTCACTGTAGTGAAGTTGGTGAGACGACACCCACCCAAAACGAGTACGTAAATCAATTCCGGCTTCCAAATCACATTATTTTATGCTAATATTGTCGGCAGATGAGATTGGTACATTTATACATATCAATATATCCAAGGTTAACCAGGAGTTGTCTCCTAGTGGTAAAGGGCCTCCAGCTGGGGGTACCGCCACCTGGGTTCGATTCCTGGCCACTGCGAAATTCACATGGCGGCTGCAGGCTTCCAGGACCACGTCAGCTCCGCTTGGACACGACGCTAGTCGGCCCACTTCAGTGGGACCGGACACCTGGGTTATCAAAAAAAAAAAAAAAAAATATATATATCCAAGGTTGGGAAATTGTTGTTGGTCGTTGATAAAATATTTAAGGTTTTGACTTTTGACTGAAAATGTAAGATTGTCCAGATTCTGAATGTATTTTTTTGTTAAAAGATTTCAAGTTGCTGCATGTTAAAGTGGTAAAAATCTCAACTAATCTCCTTTGTGGTGTAAATTTTTATTTTCAAATGGACAATCTCTACTAATCTTAAGGAGCAACTGCAAGACGAAAATATCGAAAATTTTGAATGAATAATAAATATTATATTTATATACAATGTAACTTAAATTTCAAAATTTGATGTGATTTAGTGTAATTTCAAATTTCACATAATTTCTGGAGTGTCAAATCACATAATTATTGGGTAATATATATATTTTTCCGAATTTATTGGATAATATAAACGACCCTAAAAGCTTTGTTTTAGAAAAGAAGTGAATTACAAGAATATATATTCGAAATCACTATAACCAAAGAGTTACATTCACACGATTGGACGTGATGGAGAGAGCTCACATCTCGTCTGGCCTCGTCATCATCGTTATCTATTGAAGATATATATGGCAAGACAAACTTTACTCACATAATCGATTCTTTACCCATTCTTGGTTTGGTAACGAACGACAAACCACCAACTAGACAACCAAACGTCCCTCTTGTTTTTTTTTGACATAAAATTAGTGAAAATATATTTTAACTATTAAATATAATATTTAAAGTAATTGTTAAATACCATTAAGAGTAAATTTGTAAAATATTAAAAAAAAAAAACTAATCGTACTACAATGGTAACTATCATTTGAGTTATCTACAATTCATAAAGGACTAATCACATCTTAACCGTTGGTGGATCACATCATTGCAAAATCAGTTTACTATTGGATTTGACAATGATACACGATTCATCAACTACCATTCGATAAACCGGGTTATCAAATCAGTTTACTATTTGTTGGTAAACCATGATTAGGATAATCACTCTGCAATTATGTACTTACCAACTTACCATTCAGGACCATCGTCACCTACCACTGCGCCACGAAGGAAAGTGACAAACAAGAAGCAAAAATCGTCCATTTAATCTTTCTTTTTTCTTATGGACCACATTTAAATCGTCATGTGGCAATTAAGTTAGGGGTATTATTGGTTCCTAATTTACAAGTAATTTTTGATGATTTTTATAAAGTCATCAAAAATAAATAAATGAAAAATTCTAAACTATTGTTAGAGAGTTTTCTATAATCTTGTTGATTACTTTTTTTTATAATCTTGTAAAGTTTCCAAACAATATCTCTATTTTGATGATACTTTTCATGACTTTATTTTGTGAAGAAAAATGTAGAAAGTCATAAAACAATAACATAATAATTTAATTCATTAACAATAGATTCTTTTGTTTTAATTAAATAATACAAAACTTTTAATGATTTTATAAAAGTATGAATCCAATAACTCCAGATTAATAAAGATTTTTGATTACTTTTTACAAATTTTAAATTAATAACACTAAACTTTAACGAACTTTTAAAAAATCTTAATTGAATAACAACAGATTCTACGTAACATTTAAAGTCACTGAAACTTTTTTTAAATCACAAACTTTACTTTAAGAAAGGTTAAATGGATACATAACTAATTGCCACAGATTTTATGACTATTAAAACTCGGCCCAAAACTTATCCGGTATCGTGTAAAGAAGCTCTTGGGCTCCACTCTTGACGTTGCTCATTTTATCTACTTTTGTTGGTTTCTTGGTGACCTTTGACGTTTATAAACATAGAGTAGACAGATTTGACATTTTCTCAATAATGCAGCGAAAATATTTCACGTTTCTTACATGTAAATTTATATATAATAGTATAACAAATCTCTCAAGACAGACAATAGAATCAAGAACAATGAAAACGTTAACCAGTTTTGTAGTTGTTATCTTATTACAAAGCTTATTGTTTCATGTTTATGGTCGTCATCAAAGTTCTTCAAAGAACATTTTAGAAGATTCGTCTCCATTTCCTTCTGATTTCCTCTTTGGTACAGCTTCTTCGGCTTACCAGGTAATTATTTTTCTTCCCATTATATTGATAATTTAATATAAGATTTTTTTAGTCTATCTCTATTCCAAAATATAATTTGTTTAAATATTAAGTTTTTTTTTCTTTCTTAAAATAGTATGAAGGTGCGTTCTTGACTGATGGAAAAAGTTTGAACAATTGGGATGTCTTTACGCATAAAAATCCTGGTATGTATATTTTTTTTTTGGTGGGCCTGGTATGTATTTTATTTTGGTTTCCAATTGGTTAAGTTTCTATTTGAAATAATTTAGAGTCAATTAGCTGCATGCTAATTATTTGAGAAATAATTAGGTGTGGCATACACAAGTTTTTTTCTTTGCAAAACAAGAGAGATAAATATTTTCTTTAAAAAAAACAAGACGAAAATATCCCTGAAATAAAATGCGGGAGTTTTCCCTCTGAGAATTTCGTAGGGGACAGGGATATCATGCAATATTCTGTGGGCTCCCACTTATTTAATGCTCGCAGAGATAGTGTGTTGCAACCGTAGTGGACCACCACTTATTAAATGCATGTATCGATAATATATTCTGCTATGCAATTACGTATCGTGATATCTTGTTTTTTATCGGATACATGGATATATATCTTACATCGTAATATTTCAGTAATGTTGTTTACATATGATATATCTCTATAGCTATATCACTATATTTCCCGATATATCACTATATATCATGATATGATATGATATTTCACTATATATCATGATATAGCAATAGATTTCATGATATATCTATATATATCATGATATCTCAATATATAATATGCTATATGTTAAAATATCGTGATATATATAAATATATATCATACATCGTAATATTCTATTAATATTGTTCACATATGATATATCACTATAGATATATCACTATATATCCTGATATACCACTATATATCATGATATAATATGATATTCACTATATATATCATGATATAACAATATATTTCATGATATATCAATATATATCATAACATATATCATGATATCTCAATATATAATATGATATATATTAAAATATCGTGCTATATAAATATATATCAAGGTTTATAAATATATCTCAAGAACTAGATTTGTTCTTAGCGTCGTCGGTTGACGGTGTCTCAAAATTATCTCTAACAAAAGCTCAATAATAACGAACGATACCACATTCGTGACGTCTTGGTATCGAGAGTTCTATGAGGTTCATGGTATACATTTTGATCAGAAAAATCTAATCAATTTAATGAATTCAAAATATTATAATTCAGGATACAATCAATTTTAAGAAAATTAGAAAGAGTCATATGGAGTGTTTCATAAAGTAAAGAAAAATAAATAAATAAATAAAGAATTGAAGAGAGAGAAAGCGAAAGAAAAGAAGAAGGAAGAAGAAAGCAAATAAGAACAAATGATGTGTTTGATTTGAGAGATATTATTGTTTTTTCTCCATGTTTTCAAAAGATCCTTTATTTACGAACGTACCCTTTTTCCTTTGACTTCAATACTTTGTGGTCTTAGGGTATGTAGTGTAATTACTCAATAATTTAATATTAGCTTCAATTTTTTTTTATTCACATATTCTATTGACTAGTATATCTTGGAATTGGAGAGAAAATACTTGACGAGAACAATGGAGATATAGCTGTGGATCAATATAACCGATTTTTGGTTATTTTCTTATGATAATTATTTCATTCTATTTTTGTTCTTGTTCTTTTATCTTATTATATTATTAAATTATTTGATGTTGTTATTTAATATTATCTTCTATATATGCTTAGGAGGACATCCAATTAATGACTTTCCTTGGAGTGAACAGTTATAGGTTTTCAATTTCTTGGTGTAG
This sequence comes from Arabidopsis thaliana x Arabidopsis arenosa, assembly GCA_019202795.1. Lineage (NCBI taxonomy): Eukaryota > Viridiplantae > Streptophyta > Magnoliopsida > Brassicales > Brassicaceae > Arabidopsis > Arabidopsis thaliana x Arabidopsis arenosa. The sequence continues at coordinate 1,791,068 of CM032919.1, read as the reverse complement.
AATCTTACCTAGTAAGTCCTTCTTTTACTTAAATCAGCAGTATTATTAATACTACATTGCATTGCATGATAAATAAAAAAAAATCGATTGTATTATATACTAACCAGAGTTGATAAAATAAATATTGAAACTCAATCTACGAAGAGTTATTTAGATTATTAAATAACCAAAGCTTGTTATTTGTGAGACAGGAGGAAGATTTGGAGAGATTAATTATTTGGGGATAAAGTATTACAGCAAATTGATCGATGCTCTCATTAGTAGAGGTAGTTTTTGTCTTTTACTGTTTATAATCATTTTTAAATTTGTTCAATTTTTTTTTTTTAATATTGTAATCTCATAAAGTTAATGAAAATACATAACTGTATCCATTTATCACTATCCAGGGATTAAACCATTTGTGACCTTGAACCATATGGACTATCCTCAAGAACTCGAGAACCGGTTTCAAAGTTGGTTAAATCCCGAGATGCAGTGAGTGGTTAAACAGAATTACTAATTAATTAACCCTAATTACTTACAATGGAAATGATCTTATGAACATTATCTTTTTTTTCTTTTCTTTTTTTTTGTTATTTTGATAGGAATGAATTTGGTTATTTAGCCAATATATGTTTCAAGCATTTTGGAAACCGAGTTAAATACTGGACCACGCTTAACGAACCAAATCAACAGTTAATCATAGGCTATCTAACAGGTAAATTTCCACCGTCTCGTTGTTCCTCGCCATACGGGAACTGTAGCCAGGGAAATTCCGAAACCGAACCTTTCATAGCCGCGCATAACATGATCCTTGCACACGCAAAAGCGGTTAACATATACCAGACCAAATATCAGGTAATAAACCGGAATACATAAATCTGATTTTCGTGAATTATCGATATAAATATAATGTTTTTGTAGAAAGAACAAAAGGGAAGCATTGGCATTGTGGTACAAACATCATGGTTTGAACCCATTAGTGATTCCAATGCGGATAAAGAAGCTGCTGAGAGTGCTCAATCATTTTACTCTAATTGGTATATTATATTACTATATATGAAATCATATTATTCTAGATATGAAGTATAGTTCACCCACATATGTAATATTTACTGTCTTATCTATTTGTATTCTAACATACTAGGATTCTAGATCCCGTTATATATGGGAAATACCCAAAAGAAATGGTAAATATTCTTGGACCAGCCTTGCCGCAATTTTCGAGCAATGAAGTGAAGAACTTAGAGAACTCGAGAGCAGATTTCATCGGTATTAATCACTATACAAGTTACTTCATTCAAGATTGTTTGACTTCTGCTTGTAATACCGGACATGGAGCTTTTAAGGCCGAAGGATTTGCCCTTAAATTAGACCGTAAAGGCAATGTTTCTATTGGAGAACTTGTAAGTACATTCATTCATAGGTTCTCTTTTTATATTTGCAATTATATATATATATATATATATATTCTAATGTTTTAAACTTTTAATACATTTATTAATATTGTTTCCATAAGTGACCATTTCTTTCTGTATGATAGACCGATGTAGATTGGCAACATATTGATCCGGAAGGATTCCACAAGATGCTGAATTATTTAAAAGATAGGTATCCAAACATACCGATGTTCATAACCGAAAACGGTACAAAACCTCAAATTTAACCAATGATCGAGTTCCTGATCCATATTTGAAATCATCATGAACAATTATTATTAATGGCTTGAAGGTTTTGGAGACTTGCAAAAACCTGAAACAACAGATAAAGAACTTCTACATGATACAAAAAGGATCCAATACATGAGTGGATACTTAGAAGCTCTACAAGCAGCAATGAGGTAAATAATTTACGTAAATTTTTGGAGAAATTCAATTCTTAATTTTGATCATTTTATCTAATGTCAATTTACTAATTCTATATAAGTTGTGAATTTTTTTTTGGTAGGGATGGAGCAAATGTGAAGGGTTATTTTGTGTGGTCACTATTAGACAATTTTGAGTGGTTGTTCGGATACAAGGTTCGGTTTGGTCTATTCCATGTGGATCTGACAACTCTTAAAAGGACACCGAAACAATCAGCTTCATGGTACAAAAACTTTATCGAAGAACACGTGAATCGAAGAGATCTCGTGGATAATCAATAAATACAATTAAGTTTTTAATTCGTATTCACTTTTAAAAAAAGTCAAACTACAAAAAAGCATTTTAAGATTATCATTGTTGAATGATTAAATTTGTCTTTTTCTCCTAAAAGTTTAATGTGTTACATACTTACATAATTATTCGTCTAATCTTGCACAATAATTTTATTAGCTTAAACTGTTGAAGAACGCGTGAATAGAAGAGACCTTAGTTTTTTTTTTTTTGGGGTCAAAGGAAGAAAACTTATGTGTATTCTTAAGCAAAGAAAGTCAAACTAGGAAGAATTCAAAACTTAGACCACCATTAACAAGGGTGTCTTAAAGAGTTTTTAAGTAAATCTTAGATCAAAAAGTAAAGATAAATCATGTTAAAGACTAAGAAAGTATCTTAGCTAAGACCCAAAACTAACCTTAAGAGCCAGCCACATGTCATGTTATTACTTTAATACTCCTAAGAACTAATTTTAAGATACCATTGTTAATCATGCTCTTATCATTATTGTTGAATGATTGATTAATGTTTCTTTAGCTTAAAGTGAATGTTTAATGTATTACGGGACTAATTGTCGAAACTTGCACAGTAATAATTCAACACGTTTACTTTATCAAAATAAACCAAAAATTCAACACGTTGTCAACGAAAACTGAAACAAAAATTTCTCTAAGATAACAGTATTAAATCAAAAGTAGTACTACAAAACTAAACAAAACTGTTTTAGATTAAAAAGCACAATATAAAGCATTTGACATCACCTCCAAATTTAATTTTGGAGATCATGTTGTTCATACTAAAATGCGCAATCAAGCGTTTTTAAAGTGTGAATTCTAGATGCGACATCACTTTTTTATTGTTCAGCTAAGTTCTTCTTAATTTGTAGGTAAAAAATATTAAAAATATAAAATAAAATCACTAAACTAACTGATAAATGACAAAATGAAAGAAAAAAGACCTAGTGATAAAACGATCTTTCTGTGTTTTTTTTTGTCTACGATTTAACGTCATTAACATCTAGAGAAGTTGCTTTACGAAAATAAATTTTTTTATTTATTTGTTTGATTGAAATATGTTAAGATTTTTATTCGCTTCAAATTATGTAAGATAATTTTTTGGTAAAACACACCGAGAAGTTTCTGTTGGCAATTTCCTTCAATATTTTTCTGCGAAATACTCATGTTTCAAATATGAGTCACGACATTTCTATTTAATTTACAAAACTACCCATACACTTTTATTGGTTGAATAGAAAAGTATTGAACATTTCTATTCTGAAAAATAAATCATCTCCCTGAGTTATTGCTTACAGTTAGTCAATTACATATAGACTATCAATTTAATCAAATACACAATGAGCCATTAAACAATCTAAAGAAAAAGACACACGAACAAATGATGATAACATAAATAACATATAAGCAAAATGGGTCGGAATCAACAATTACATATATAAATGGTTGCGTGGTTGATGAATTCCTTTGGTATTTTCACGACAAGATCGTTTCTAGGTATATAGAAGTCAACTTCGTTGCCATATAAACTGTATAACGCGCACTTAGTCATGGCAAATCAGGTTTATTTATCTAAAAATAAATATATGTCTTTCTTTGCAACATTTTTAATCAAAAATTAAAAATTTCAAAACGTTGCGTGGTTGAGTTAATCGTATATGGTCTCCATCGCTGATATCTTCAATTTCTCTGAATTAATCTTCATACAGCTGTATTATAAAGACCTAGGAAAGAAAACAGATATACTAGTAACCTAGAATCAAGAAAAAAAGAAGAAGATGATATTTTTTAAACCTATTAGAATCATCATTTTTTCTTTCCTATTTTTCATATTTCTTGTGGTGTACGCAACCTTGTTCTGCGATTTTCTTTCAGAGACTGGTAACTTCAAAAGAAGTAAGTTGAGATACGAAACTTCCGACGATAGTTATGAAGCTAAGAGTAGCCACGTCACGAGACCTATCCTCAGCCGCCGGATCACCAACCCCTTCACCGAAGCAGTCAACGTTCTCCGCCGCACTACAACTTCTTGTACGAAACCGTAAGTTTTTTCTTTTTACTTGCATTTTTAGTATGTTGCAAAGGATTTTAGTCGTTTAATAAAAGATAAAGTTATAAATTAGTCGTGTGACTCGTGCCTTAGAATTGTAAATTATGGCGACGGATATTAAAATATTTAATTTAACGCGCGTGTAATATTTAAGACATTTATTAATGAACAAGTTTGTTTTTTTTTTTTTGTTGACAAAAAAAAAAGAACAAGTTTGTTTTTGATACGGTCAATAACATGAAATATATGGATTTTGAATCCGAAGCATAGTAACAACAATATTACAAACTATTAAGCTATAAATTATAGTGATATTTTTATATTTAATAATAATCAGCGTTATATATCTAGAAAGTAAAATCAGTGAAATATTAACGTGCGAAATTAGATGGAGTTGTTAGGCACAAGTTCATATATTAAATTTTAATGATTTTCTTTTAAACTCTATGATAATGCATGTACAGATGCTTTTTTGGTTATAATATATGTAAAAATTTGGTATGCTTTGTCTATATTTGTAACCAAATTGATGTATAGTTTATGATTTTTAATAGTTTCGAATATATTCAGTAGGTAGAAATTGGGGAATTTTTTTAAAAAGTAGTCAAGACTGCCCCAAATCTCAATAATGCATTTAAATATTCTGAAAATATTCATATAAATATAGACACGTATAGATAAGAGCACACACCAAACCACAGAAGACATTCACGAGAAAAAAAAAACAAAATGAAAAGTTTTGCCAACTTTGCAATTCTGTTTTTATTACAAAGCTTATTGTTTCCTCTTTACAGTTCTTGTCTTCATCAAACTTCAGATGATTCATCTCTATTTCCTTCTGATTTCTTCTTTGGCACAGCTTCTTCTGCTTTCCAGGTACCATTTTTTTTTTTCTTTCTTTCTTTTTATATTTCTGCATGTAATCAGATTTTGGAGTCAATTTATAATTTTTGTTTTTGATTTTTATTTGATATATATAGTATGAAGGTGCCTTCTTAACCGATGGAAAAGGTCTGAACAATTGGGATGTCTTTGCCCATGAAAACCCTGGTATGTGTTTATTTTGGATTCTGTCTATGGTTAGTTTGGTTTGGAGAGAATCTTGAAGAATGTGGAAAATGAACTAACTTGGACTTCAAGTTGATTTTTTTTTTTCATCCAATTTTGTTTTGGTTTAGATAATAAGCTAAACAATTTTTATGTTTTGAATGAGTCTTGTGAATTAGTTCTGGGTTCAAATTAAGTTTGTAGTCATTTATATATCCATGGCTCCATGCATAGTATATCATATTTAAATTAAATTACAGTTTAGCTTTCTTTGATTGGTTGTCGACAAAGTTTTCATCTTATAAATGCCATGTTGATTCCACTGACAATATTTTATTAAAATGCAGGGAAAATAGTTGATGGGAGCAATGGAGACATAGCTGCGGATCAATATCATCGATATATGGTTAAAAACAATTTATTTTGTACCTTTTCCTAATATATATTTATTTATTGGATAAATTATCCACTTTATATATTTTTTCTTCTTTATTTTATTGACATCTATCCACTATATGTGATTACAGGAAGATATCCAATCAATGTCTTTTCTTGGAGTCAACAGTTACAGATTATCAATTTCTTGGTCTAGAGTCTTACCTTGTAAGTCTTTATTTTCTTAATCATGATTGTAATAATTAAATTCGGTTTAAAATTAAACTTCTACCATCAATCGATTGGTTTAGATATCTAAACCGGAAACAAGATGTTTAAAATGTGTATCTTTTCTTTTGGTTATGAAATAAAAATAACTTTGCATTTGGGAAAATACAGATGGAAGATTTGGAGGTATTAATTATAAGGGAATAAAGTATTACAACAATTTGATCGACGCTCTCATTAGAAAAGGTAATATTTACTCTCCCTTCTTCTTATTAATTTTTAGTTTAGTATCTATTGATGCATTAAATACAGAAATTTAACTTTAAAATATTATACTATTTTCATGTAAATGTTTACAGGGATTACACCATTTGTGACGTTGAACCATTTCGACTATCCTCAAGAACTCGAGAACCGGTTCAAAAGTTGGTTAAGCTCCGAGATGCAGTGAGTTGTTAAATTAAGTCTATAAATATTTAACCATAATTATTAGTAACTAAAATTAATTCCATAATTGTTGTTTTTTTTTAATTCAGGAAAGATTTCGCGTACTTAGCTGATATATGTTTTAAACATTTTGGAGACCGAGTTAAACATTGGATCACGATTAACGAACCAAATCAACAAATAATCTTAGCCTATCGAAGTGGTTTATTTCCACCATCCCGGTGCTCCATGCCATACGGAAATTGTACTCAGGGGAACTCGGAAACTGAGCCTTTTATAGCCGCACATAATATGATCCTCGCACATGCAAAGGCGATTCAAATATACCGAACCAAATATCAAGTAACAATAACCAATATACTACCTAGCTATATGATTTATACTATATATTAATTTGTACGTATTATATTGATATAAATTCGATGTTTTTGTAGAAAGAACAAAGGGGAATCATTGGCATTGTGGTACAAACATCATGGTTTGAACCCATAAGCGATTCGATTGCGGATAAAAATGCTGCGGAGAGAGCTCAATCATTTTATTCAAATTGGTATGTTATATTATAACAAGTCAGACCAAAACATTCATCATATATGAATATGAGTTTGTATAATTCACATATTCATGTTTTCTTGTTTAATGTGTACTAAATATCAGGATTTTAGACCCCGTTGTATATGGGAAATATCCGGAAGAAATGGTGAATATACTTGGATCAGCTTTGCCGAGATTTTCGAGTAATGAAATGAATAGCCTAAAGAATTACAAATCAGACTTTTTGGGTATTAATCACTACACAAGTTACTTCATCCAAGATTGTTTGATCACTGCTTGTAATTCTGGATCTGGAAATGGAGCTTCTAAAAGCGAAGGATTCGCCCTCAAATTAGACCGGAAAGGCAATGTTTCAATCGGTGAACTTGTAAGTCCATTTGTGTATATATATTTTCTGAAGTTTTTGTTGGACTCTCCAGTACATTATTGTGTTTTCTAACATTATTTTTGAAATGCTTGTTTTTTTGTACATGATAGACTGACGTCAATTGGCAGCACATTGATCCTGACGGTTTCAAGAAGATGTTAAATTACCTTAAAAATAGGTACCACAACATGCCAATGTTCATCACAGAAAATGGTAAAATTACCTCAAGCTTTTGGGTTATTTACATATATTTTTTAAAAATGTATTTGAACAGTAATTATCAATGGTTTGCAGGTTTCGGACACTTGCAAAAACCCGAGACGACGGTTAAAGAACTTCTGGATGATACAAAAAGGATACAATACATGAGTGGATATTTGGATGCTTTGAAAGAAGCAATGAGGTTTGTGAATTGTATATTTAGTTAGTTGATAAACCAATTCATATATTCATTGAATTTAAAGACATAGAGATATTGAATCTGGTATAATTGTGAACTTTGTTGTAGGGATGGAGCAAATGTGAAGGGATATTTCGCATGGTCACTATTAGATAATTTTGAATGGTTGTACGGATACAAGCTTCGATTTGGGTTATTCCACGTTGATTATACAACTTTGAAAAGGACACCAAAGCAATCAGCTTCATGGTACAAGAACTTCATTGAACAGCACGGTAATATAGGAGACAACAAGGACAAATAATATGTAGATAAACTAATGATGATGAATTAGTGTTTATAATCAAAGGAAGACAAAATTAGGAAGGCTTAGTTAAAAAGCTTCTCATTTTTTTGTTTGGATGTGTATTGTGTATGGTATAAGTAAATAATTGGTTTGCTAATCTTGCACAACAGTTTTATTACAAAAATCAGTGTACAAGAAAATTCGGGTACACATCTATTTAAATTGTTTTATGGAAATAATTGTTGTTCGCAATCAAGAATATAAATAGAAAGTTACATTGCTTAGTTAATTGATGAATTGCAGTGACTAAATAAGTGACTAAATCGTGGTTGCTGTCTCACTATCGCTAGTCGTATTGATATCGACTGTTACTGAATATAATGAACATTAAAAACTCATTTTTACGTTACATATATAGGTGATATATAGTATTCTACTCAATTTGTTTAAATCAATGCTTTATATTGTATATGTGTGTGTGGAAATTAAATAGCAATACATAACTCATTCAAATCGATGGAGTATATTCAATATGTTTTGCCCGAAAAAAAGCCGAGTGGTTGAGCAATTCCTATGGTATGCATTTATTTATTGTTTATACATGGTTTACAGTTATTTTAATATGGGGGTCGAACCAAGTTTATAAGGTCGCAAAATAAGAAAAATGTTTAAAAGTCAAACATTTTTACAAACTAATATCTAAATGATCAAAATCACTAACTAGCTAAAACCAAATCCTTAATAAAAAAGATGTTACCTATAAAAAAATATAGAATCTTGAATTGGTAAGGATTTAGTTTAATTAATTATTTTGCCAATATATAAAGTGCTTTGCATATAGAGATAGAAGACAACACCAAAAGTTAGAAGGCAAACACAAACACGAGAGAGGCAGACAAAATGGGAATCTTATCGATTTTCCTATTGGCCATCTTATTACAAAGCTTAATGTTTAATGTATATTGTTCATGTCTTAATCAAAGTTCTTCAGAGAACATTTTAGGAGATTCATTTACATTTCCTTCTGATTTTCTCTTTGGCACTGCTTCTTCTGCTTACCAGGTAATTCTTTATCCTTAGTCTATTTTGGAGTCAAATTCGAATTTCAATTTATGTTAATGTTTGTTCTTGCTTTTCTTAATTATTTGGGTATTATTTGATGTAAATAGTATGAAGGTGCTTTCTTGACCGAAGGAAAAGGATTGAACAATTGGGACATATTTACGCATGAATATCCTGGTATGTATTGATTTCTGGTTTGGTTCGGTTTAGTTTCGGTTACGATTGTTGAGTTTAGAGAAAATCATGAACAAATGTAAAATACAACTAATCCAAATTACCTTGTTCTGGTGTTTGGATTAGCTTCGTCAATCCCATTACGAATACAGATTTAAGGTTTAATATATAAGATCAGGACAACTAGTCGTCATGTATGTTGTTGACAAAGTAGTAGCTGCTAATATATATATGTGTGTTAATCTATATCTGTATGAATATTATAACAATTAGTTACTTAATTAAAATTTTAATTGCAATATATATATATATTTCAGGCAAAATACGTGATGAGAACAATGGAGACATGGCTGTGGATCAATATCATCGATTTATGGTCAAATAACTTTCTAATAATAATTTGGTGTTTTATTTTTCTACTTAGAAAACGTGATTAATTTTATTTTGTCTACTAATGGTTACAGGAGGACATTCAATTAATGACTTCGCTTGGGGTCAACAGTTACAGATTTTCAATTTCTTGGTCTAGAGTCTTACCAAGTAAGATGTTTTTTTTTTTGTTTTTTTTTTTAAAATATCATGATGACTTGATTATTAATAATTTCGTTAGAAATATATTCGTACCGGTTAAAAAAAACAAGTTAATTTGCTAGATAACTAAATTTGCTAGACAATTAGCAAAAAAGAAAAAAAAAGTAAGGCAAAGACCATAAATAAATGATGTATTTTTTGTGATTTTAAAAGATAACATGATATATCATATAAAATAGCATGATATTTGCGAAATAATAGTAAATACTAAATACACATGATAAATGAACCAATTTCGTGCAAGAGGAATTCATTAGGTCTCAATCTATATATAATAGCAATCTAATAAATATCATTTGCACATCTGAACGGTTGCGTCTTTTTATCGCAACTTTTCGTTAATATTTTTATTAATTAAAATATATATTTTACGGTTATGTTTTTTTTTATATAAATTGCATTCTGAATGTTTTCTACGGTTGCGTTTTTTATTGTAACTCTTCATAAACAGTTGAAACCGCTTATTCGAATCATTGCAATATTTAGTTTATTTTACGAACAATTGCAACCTTTGGTTTATATATTTAGTTTATTTCACGAACAATTGCAATTTTTGGTTTATTTTATAAATAGCTATAACATTTAATTATCTACCGCTGCATCTCTCGGTGTAACTTTTCATAAATTATTATTTTAATTCTTAATTTTTAATTACTAAAATGTATTTAAATGAGATTGTAACTATTTAATTGAACTGTTTCAACGTTTGGATTATTTGACGAATTATTGCAACTTTTGGTTTTGTGTTACGAACCATTGTTATCTTTAGTATATTTGATGAACTATTGCAACATTTGGTATAATTGACGAACCGTTGTAGTTTTTGGAACATTTGATATCTACGGTTGCGTTTCTCGGATAAGTTCGTCATATTTTTAAAAAATATTTAAATACTAAAATATATTTAAATGAATTGTTGTTACCGTTTAATTTAACACAATAGCATTTGGTTTATTTGACGTTGAACGTTTTGGCTTATTTATCAAACCATTGTAATATTTGGTTTATTAGTTTATGCTTTTTGCACTTGAGAATAGTTTTTTAGTTACAAATTATTGTTTTTCTAATATTAATATACTTAATAAATGCTTGTGAGGGTTTTCTTTATCAGAATTTTTGTAAAATATATATTGATTTGTTATTAAAAAAATTCAAATTATTACAATTCATTATAATTTTTTCGTTTGATATTTTTTAAATGATTTTTGAAATATATTCCCCCGCGACATCGCGGGGGTCCTGAATCCTAGTAATAATAATAAAAAAGGGTAAATGAATCAATTTATTTACGATTTTTGATATTTCGTTTGTGAAATTGTTTCTAAAAAGAGTAAGTTTTGGCTACTTAGTACTGTACATATTTTCAAAAATAATCTACCATTAATCAATTGGTTTGGAAATCGGTTATTCAGTTAAAAGGTTTGTTTTCAGATTACCAAAAAAAAAAGTTAAAAGGTTTGTTTTCTTGGGAGACAGGAGGAAGATTTGGAAGTATTAATTATTCGGGAATAACGTATTACAACAGATTAATCGACGCTCTCATTAGTAGAGGTAAAAATGTTTGTCATTAATAATTCTTACTCGTAATTAATATTTTTATTTGAACTAATCATCAAAACTAATATTTTCTGAAGATTTAACTAGATGGTAATTGGTAAATGTATCCAGGGATCAAACCATTTGTGACGGTGAACCATTTGGACTATCCTCAAGAACTCGAAAACCGGTTTCAAAGTTGGCTGAGCCCCGAGATGCAGTGAGTGGTCAAGTAGAATCTGTAAAATTTTAAATAAAATCAGACCAATCAAAATAATCTCTAATTTCATCTTTCGAATTTTGAAGGAAAGATTTCATGTACTTGGCTGACACATGTTTTAAACATTTTGGTGACCGAGTTAAACTCTGGACAACATTAAACGAACCAAACAACCAAATAATCCTGAGCCATCTAAAAGGCACATTTCCACCGTCTCGCTGCTCGTTACCATATGGAAACTGTAGTCAAGGAAACTCAGAAACAGAGCCTTTCATAGCTGCGCATAACGCAATCCTCGCACACGCAAAGGCGGTTCACTTATATCGAACTAAATATCAGGTAACTAAGAAACATATCAATATTATGTCTATATTTCGGTCAAAATGTCTACAGAAATATGATACATTTTAGGAAGAACAAAAGGGAATCATCGGCATTGTGGTGCAAACATCATGGTTTGAACCCATCAGTGATTCTATTGCGGATAGAGAAGCTGCAGAGCGAGCTCAAGCTTTTTATTCCAATTGGTATGTTCTATAATGATTACTAAGATCTAAACGCCACATACTAAAAACTCGCATGTACCAGGATTCTAGATCCGGTTATAGACGGAAAATATCCAAAAGAAATGGTGAATATACTTGGATCAGCCTTGCCGAGATTTTCAAGAAAGGAAGTCGAGAATTTAAAGGAGTCGCAGCCAGATTTTGTGGGCATTAATCACTATACAAGTTACTTCATTCAAGATTGTTTGTTATCATCTTGCAATATTGGAGATGGAGCTTCGAAAGTGGAAGGATATGCACTCAAGTTGGACCGAAAGGGAAATGTTACCATTGGAGAACTTGTAAGCACATTTTCATCATTTCCGTAATAGTATATCTACTTAACATTACACTTGATTTTTTTTTTTTTGGTGATAGACTGATGTAAATTGGCAGCACATTCATCCTGAAGGATTCCGGAAAATGTTGAATTACCTAAAAGATAGGTACCACAACATACCGATGTTCATAACGGAAAATGGTACAAGACCTCACGGCTCAAATAATGATCGAGTCATGATTCATATGTTTTTGGAATGTACATTTGACCGATGCAAATTGGTATTTATAGGTTTCGGAGACTTGCAAAAACCCGAGACAACTATAAAAGAACTTCTAAATGATACAAAAAGAATACAATACATGACTGGATACTTGGATGCTTTGCAGTCAGCAATGAGGTAAAGAGACTATGAATTGTGCAGTGAGCCAACTTATGATCTTAATTACATATAGTTAACCTTTGAACCAATTTATCTATTTCAAACTGATTTTCACGTCGATATTTTTTGCATAATCTATTAGTACAATAAATCTTTTGTGACTTATGTGTAGGGATGGAGCAAATGTGAAGGGCTATTTCGCATGGTCGCTATTAGATAATTTTGAGTGGTTGTATGGATACAAGCTTCGATTTGGGCTATATCACGTTGATCCCGTAACTCTCAAAAGGACACCGAAACTCTCAGCTTCATGGTACAAAAACTATATTGGAGAGAAAATTAGAAGAAGATATGATTAGATATAAACATGTGATTGTTTTTCTTCTATATAACAAGAATCTCCTTACCATCTTGTGCTAAATTTAGAGCAGACAATTTGCTGTATTTTGGCTTTACTGAAATCGAGTATTTCGCTTGGTTCAATCTTTTTATATACCGTCTCATTCCGATGCAGTTCTGCGAACAACAGATTTGTTTGCATGGAAAAAAAAATATCACAACTATAAAAAAACGAACAAAAGAAATGAAGTTAGACTCTTATTAAAAGTTTTTAAAAGTTTGCATTAAATTGTATAAATGTAATTTTCACGTTAAGGTTCCAAAAAAAAAAGAACGAAATCCACTTCTTTTTCACGTTAAGGATCCAAAAAAATTCATATCTATAGGGGAAGATTGTTAAAACAACCTTGAATTTTGTATAACATAGAATTTTTAAATTCTCCATTTTCCAGGAAAATTGACCTTAATTAATTAGTTTAATCCGACCAATTTTCATCATAAACTTTTTTGAGACATTTAGATTCGATCCTATGTAGCAAAACAAGTGGCCAAGTTCTCTATTGTTTTAAAGAGGTGATTTAAATTTTGAGATTTCTAGGTTTTATACAAAAATAAAATATTTCCTTGAAAACTGACTATTGATTTCGAGATTGTGCTTTGCAAAATAAATTTCAGAGACAAATCGTGGGAGACCACGGGGAGATCCAAATTCGACGGAGGAGATGCCTTGAAGTGGATATGTATGTCATCCAAAATGACGAAAGCTATATGCGAAGAAAAGTTGGATTCTTTATGTACGTGGAAAGCAAAAATCGACGTTTGTTTACACGTTAATAATCCATTAATAATTATCTTGCATAGTAGGATAATTTTATACCGGACAAAAATCATACGCAAAGAAAAGTTGATTCTTTATTTGCATGGAAAGAACATTATGACAACTACAAAGAAAAGAACAAAGTTCACTCCATTTTCACATTATATAAGAATCCAATCATTTTCATATGTATTGGATTGTTAAACATTTGATTTCTGTATAACAACACTTTTAAAAGACCTTAACAGAGATACAAGAAAGAAAGACCGGGAGCCACCATGGATAATGATTGTGGAATATTTCATATGATGGAGAAAGATGGTAAATTATCCTTGGTATATCGCCATCCCATACCACAAACTCGAAGTCCAACCTCTGCCGGTGAAACAGCCAGTAGCGATGATACCCTTCTTCAACCTTTTTTCTTATGTCCTAGAACACCATGCAAAACTAAAGACTGTCAAGTTACCATAGACCTTTCTTTAATTACCAATGCCCCATTCGGTTCTATCGTAAGTTACGTCTTTTCAATACTTGCTGGTGATGATCATTCAGTACACCCTTTGTTTTGGTGCAACAATAAAGAATTTGATGTCAATGGTGGATGCAGTGCATGCGATGGCTCATATTTTGGCACTGATTATTATTCCTGTAATTACTGTAATCTAATGTATCACAAAGAATGTGTCGAGTCTCCACTTAATATAAAACACCCTTACCACCCTGAGCACTCTCTCCAACGTTACATTCATCCTCCTTTTGGTCACAATACTGAGTGTTTATGTTGTGGAAGAATAGCATTCGGTCAGGTATATTATTGTTCCATATGTAGGGTTTTTATGCATCCAATATGTGCGATGAAGTCGATACCTATGGTTATAGACAAACCAAAAAGGCATGATCATCCTCTCACTTTTTTCCCTAGAAAAAATTCTTTAATCTGCAACGTTTGTGGTTCATTAAGAAAACTTTATTCCACATACATATGTGCCATATGCAACTTTGTAGCCCATAAAGATTGTATGTATTCTCCACGCATAATCAAGATATCACGTCACCCCCATCGTCTCTCCTACATTTCGTCTCTACAATCTGGAGATTGGTCTTGTATGGTATGTCATCAAAGGATTGACGGTGATTATGGTGCATATAGTTGTGATATGTGTGGTGAGTATGTTGTTCATTCAAGATGTGCTCTAGGAAAAGATATATGGGATGGTGAAGATCTCGAAAATGTACCTGAAGAAGATAATAACTCACAAGATGTCGGGCCGTTTGATATGATATCTGAAGGAGTAATACTTCATTTTCTTCATGAACATCATCTCCAGCTCGAAGTCAGCATACTTTATGACGAAAACAAGTTTTGTCAAGCGTGTGTTCTTCCTATCTTTGAAGGTAATTTCTACTCATGTATGGAGTGTGATTTCATCCTCCATGAAACATGCGCAAATTTTCGCCGTATAATACAACATGCATTACATCCTCATCAGCTTACATTGGACCATGTGCAGAATGATTTTTGTAGATTCATGTGCAATGCTTGTGAACGTTTTTGTGGTGGTTTTATCTATGGATGTCACATAGGGGACTGCAAATTCTATCTCGATGTACGGTGTGCTTCCATTTATGAGCCATTTAATTATAAATATCATGAACATCCCATGTTCATCGCTTCAGATCCAAAAGAAGAATTACTTTGCCAGGTATGCAAAACAAGATGTCATAAACAATTAAATTGCAGCAAATGTGATTTTATTATATGCATCAAGTGTGCTACCTTACCAGAAAAAGTAAGGTATAAACATGACAAACATTTTCTCAAAGTTTTATTTGGAGAAGAAATATGTAAGAGAGACTGGTGCGAGATATGTGAACGTAATTTAAGAGATACACACACAAAATGTTTCTATTGGTGCGGCGAGTGTGGTGTTGATGCACGAATCACACAAGTACGAAATAGGGTTTCTCTAGGGAAGTAAAAAGAATCTCCCTAAACAATGCGAGCCGGGATAACAAATGGTTCTAGACGAGCTGAAATGAATGACTTCGGACTAAAGATGTCGGGTCGTCTTTTTGACGAACCGTGGGTCGTATTCTGAGCTAAACGAGATTCGTGTTCGCTTCTCTTCTTTAAGATTGAGATCGTTCTTCGTATCCTAGCCGAGTTCTTCGTGTCCTTGCCGAGCTCTTCGTGTTCTTGCCGTGTCAGCGTGATTTTCGATGGATGTGACAGGACTGGACGTCCTGCTTTTATAGCCCCGCAGAGTAGGGCATACTCTGACAACTTTTACCGATTTTACCCTTGGGTGTGATGACGTGGCGGACCCGTATGGCGGTGAGATCGTCTGGGCTTTACTGCCTTTGGGCCGCGGCCCGCTTCATTGATGGGCTTCCTTCCTCAGGTTGGGCCTTGTATCTCTAAGGCCCAATTTCTCCCTCAACAGTTGCCCCCCAATCATGACTCGTCGTTTTTACGAGGGTCATGATTGCTTTCCTCCTTCCCGATGCACGCGAGAGGTCGCCCCTCTTCGCTTCGTTTCAGATCTATGAGTTTCGGCAACGCGCGCGTGGGGGAAACGCGAGAATCGATTCGTCCGATGTTGCTCCCAATGTTCGGAGATCGAAGCGTCCCTCGCGTGTGAAGCCGCCTTGGCTCGTAATTATTGCTCGATTTCGTAGGTATAATGATTACTTTTCGATATCCTTCGCTTCTATAAATACTTCCTCCCCTCTCGTTCACTTCTCATTCTTCTTCCTTCGCTAAAGGTATAATCCTCTCCTCTCTATTTCGATTTCTCTCATCCCTTCTTTTTCTTTTTTACGATGTCGTCCGATGCTAGTTCTCGCGGGTCGGTCTCCAACCATCTCCGCTCTCGTACGCCGTCGGATTCTTCGGATCGTACACCAAATGTTGATCGATTTCGAGCGAATTCTTTCGACGTCGACCTGGAATCTGACTCTTTCCCCCGTAGGAGGAATTCGTCTAGGTCGTCCGACGCCGGTTCATGGGCATCTGCAGCCGAACTGAAGCGTCGCGAATCATCTTCTCAACGTGATCTCGTTGGGGCGACCTCGATTGTCCCCTTTGTTCCTCGTTTGATCGACGAGGATATTGGTGATCTAAAATTTGACGAACCGGAAGTGGAGATTGAGCATGCCGACATGCCCTTCGGCGTTCCGGGGCCGACCCCCTACCATGTCGATTTTTTGGGCCCGAGCCGGACAAGTGTCGAGACCCTCGCGTATACTCTTCACTACTGTGACGCTCCGTCTTCGATAGAAGCTCGCGTCCCGACCCTATCCGAGCGACCTTGGTTCGCTCCAGCCGGCTTCCTCTGTGTTTATGAGAGTTTCTTTACGGAGTGCGATCTTACCTTTCCGATTCCGGGCTTCCTGCTTGAGTATGTAGCGAGGCGGGAGATGGCTCTTTCTCAGCTCTCTGTTGCTGCCATCCGGAACGCGATAGGCCTGGTTCGGCTGGCGAATAGGTGCGGCGTGGTGGTCCGTTCATCTCACTACGAGGAGGTGACCAAGATTAAGAGCCTTAGCAAGAAAAAGCCGGGCTTACACTACGTTCAGTCGTCTACGACTCCTAAGCTTGTCGACGAGGCCAAGAGGAAAACTAA
Organism: Arabidopsis thaliana x Arabidopsis arenosa; assembly: GCA_019202795.1. NCBI lineage: Eukaryota > Viridiplantae > Streptophyta > Magnoliopsida > Brassicales > Brassicaceae > Arabidopsis > Arabidopsis thaliana x Arabidopsis arenosa. Next base: position 1,773,610 of record CM032919.1, on the reverse strand, counting down.
TGACTGGTCGGCGGGGTACTTCTTTGTTAGGATTTCTGCAGAATCTGTTGGGGACGTTAGGATTCCGATTTATACAGGGTGGAAAATTTCACCCGGTAGCTTGAGCTCGTCCTCCACCCTCACACTTTTTCCTTTGTTGCTTTCGATTTTCTTATGTGTCTTCTCTTTTTATGCAGCTCGTTTCCCGACGATATTTGATCCATTTCCCGAGCAGCTCAAGAAGGATCTCGAAAAGATTCGCGCTGAGGGTACGTATATCTGGCCATCTACTAACAAAGTTGCTCGTCGCCCCTCTCGGAATCCTTCACGCGGTCGCCAAGGTTCTTCTCGTCGAGGGTCTGTTTGTCAAAGTTCCAAAGTTTCTGCTCTTCAAAAGTCAGGTAACGCATAAGCCGTTTGCCTCTGCGGGTTTTCGTTTCCTTGACTTACATTATTTCTGATTTTAGGTCGTAAAGCAATGGGTAAATTTGACCTAAGTGTGGTCCCGGATTACGCCAGTCGTTACAAGGAGAAGAGGCCGGCCACGGAGACTCCTGTGGCGAAGCCATCTCGTTCAGAGGAACGACAAATGAGGGAGGCCGTGAAGAAGAGTCTCTTAGATCAGGGAGGGCGTCAAGCCTTCCAGGCCGGCAGTTCTCGGCCATTGAGCCCTAACTCCGAGAGGGTAAAGAAGAACGAGATAGTCGCAGCTCGTTTAACTCAGCAGGCTGGTGGGGGCGACCGGGTTGCGATCCTTCCTCCAGGTGATGATTCCCGAGCCGTAGGAGCCCGGAGTGGCTCAGTCGAGCCTCTGACCAGGAAGAGGCCGGCTGATACAGGAGCTCGTCCGATTGCCCAGAAGAGGCCCCGGGTCGCCGACCACCGGTGGTCATATCGCTACGTTGATAGGGATGTTCCCTTTACGTTTAATGCGGACGCCTGTGCGGCTCTATTCTGCGAGATGGGTCACGGTCCTGGCTCGTTCCCTCTCATTGAAGATCTTCGGGAGCGGGATGCGTACACCGAGGCGGCCAAGAAATCGTGCGAGGTTATTATTATTATTTTATTTTTTTTAACCCGCTACCCTTCCTCTTTGGTTGATTTTTTTTTTATCTTCCGTTGGCACTTATATATGGCTTTTTTTTTTTAGGCTACCTTCGCGGTGAACCGCATGGTTCATCTCTACGAGCGCCGAGTTCGTCGGCTTTCGACCGAGAACCCAAACTCGAATGATTATCAGGCTACCATCGCTGCGGAGAAGGAGCGGGTAGATCAGGTCTCGCGAGAGTTGGGTGTTGTTAAGGACGAGGCGATGAAGCTTAGGGAGAAGGTCAACCTTCTCGATCATCACCGGAATGGGCTGATTGCGGAGAGGGACCGTTTGAGCGCTGAAGTGGAGGCAGAGAAGGCTCGGTACGACGAGCTCGCTGTGATTCTCCGTTCCAAAAAAGCCAGACTGCGAGAACGTCGTGCTGAGTACGGTGAATACTGTAGAGGTAAAGTTCTTGCGAAGATGGCCCGACTGTTTCAGGCTCTTCTCACCCGTCTACAGGCTCATGTTGAGGATACCCGTGCCGCACAGCCCACTCTTCTGCTTTACAACCAGCCAGTCGACAATCTCGGTTTTTTGAAAGCTCTAGTGGAAGATGGCGAGGTCGTCATCAAGTCAGAGGGAACGTTTTCTAAGATTGAGGCCGACGTGGCGCAGTACAGAGCTGATCTTGCGGCCTTTGACGTGACTGAACTTGAGGATGGCGACTTTGACGCCTATACCCTCTTTGCGGACCGGGACGAGGTTATTGAGAACCTTCAGTATGCCGCCTCGGCCGCCAGTGGTAGGGAAGGCGTTGGAGATGACGAGGTCGAAGAAGATGCCGTTGATCAGGATACTCAGCAGGAGGTCGCTGTTGGAGCTCGTGAGGCCGGGGCCGAACTTCATGATGGGGGTGGTCTTGAGACCGAGGCTACAGGCGCTGAGCGGGCCGGTGACGGCCAGGAGGCTCCACGGGTGGCTACTCCGTTAGCTCAGGTTGTCCAAGACGGGGAGGACGTAGATATCGAAGGCTGACCGCGAGGTCATTGTTTTAAAGTTTGTTTTTCGTTTTGCCGCATTTGACGGCTTTTTCTTATCTAGTCGCCGCTTTATCGGCTTTTGAACTCGTTCCGTTAATTCGGCTTTTAACTTTGTTGCCGCAAGGTCGGCTTGTTTGAATCTTGATTGCCGCTAGGTCGGCTTATTTTATATATTTTTCGCCAGTTCTCCTCTTTCATTTTAGCTTGTGTTCTTCAGGGGTCGACTCCTGTGTAGGACGGGACGCGGCCGGTTTCTGTGTAAACCTGGTCGTGATCGGCTTGGTGCGAGTTCACCAAGCCGATGCGAGGCATAGATTACTTCGGTTGTTGGTAGGCTTGGCAGGTTGGGAACTTGTGAGTCCGACCTCGGCCTATGTGTTTATTCTGTCGATATAATGCAAGTGCTGGACTTGGCTTGTGCGAAGTTTACCTACTTCGGCTTTTCCGAGTTTGCTCAGAGTGTTCGAGACGGGCTCGAGACATCATGAGGTACGACGCGCGGTGATCGGCTTACCCTGTATTGGCCTGACAAATCTTTGGGAGTGCGGGTTTGTCCCCGGCTTACGTTACCCAGTTCATCGAGGCTTTGCGAGTACGGAGCTCGGCTTTCAGACCCTTAAGTGTAGGTTTTTTCCAAGACTTTTTTACTTGTTTTGGCAGACTTAAGTAAGGGTGTGCGTTCTCGTTCGAACGTGTTCGATCGAATTGCCTGGCCAGGGTATCGATGTATATTTCGGTTCGGTTGTATTTCGAAATCAGATGGAAATACAAAATTTTATTAATATCACAGCTGCGCCCCGCAAGCAGGGCTGCCTACGTATCCCCTGATTGGAGGGATCAAGCCGTTCGTAGTTCACATTACATAGAGAGGCATCGGTAAGGCCGAGCTACCTTTTTTTTTTTTTTTTTTTTTTTTTTTTTTTTTAATAGGGAGAGCGAGGTCGTCAGTAGTAGTATCGCTTGAGGTGCATGGAGTTCCAAGTTCGTGGGACTTCGGTGCCGCTCATGGTGAGGAGTTCGTAGTCGCCGGGGCGAACTATCTTCGAGACTTGGTACGGCCCCTCCCAGTTTGCTCCTAGTTTGCCGGCGTTGAGTTCAGCTGTATTTTCGAAGACTTTCCTGAGTACAAGGTCGCCGACGTCGAAGTGGCGGTTGTGTACTTGTTGTAGTATCGGGCGGCAACAAGCTGGTAGTTTTGAACTCGGCATAATGCAGTGTTGCGCACTTCCTCAAGTTTGTCGAGTCTGTCGAGCATCATCTGGTCGTTGAGGTCGGGATGGACTGCCATCATAGAACGCCGAAGACTTGAGTATCCGACTTTGGCTGGAGCCATTGCTTCCATGCCGTAAGCTAGCGCAAATGGTGTTTGCTCGGTGGCGCTGCGGGGTGTAGTTCGGTACGCCCAAAGTACTCCATCTAGTTCGTCTGCCCATGCCCCTTTTTTGTCGTCGAGACGTTTTTTGAGACCGGCGAGAATAGTTTTGTTGGTCGCTTTGGCTTGTCCGTTGCCTTGCGGGTATCTCGGTGTGGACTTGTTTAGACGAATTTTCCAGCTCGCACATAAATTCTCGAATGTCAGCGAGATGAATTGCGAGCCGTTGTCGGTGATGATTTCGTATGGAAGGCCGTGTCGGCATATTATATATTTCCAAACGAAGTTCTGGACATCCTTGGCCCGTATTGTCGCGTACGATTCGGCTTCCACCCATTTAGTAAAGTAATCCGTCATTATTAGAATAGACCGTTTTTGTCTGGAGGCCGGCAGTGGGCCGACGATATCCATGGCCCACCTCATGAACGGGTATGGTGCCGCACCGACCTTGAGTAGTTCGGTTGGTTGATGTATCGAGGGCACGTGCCTTTGACATTGGTCGCACTTAGCCGCGAAGTCCTTACAGTTCGATATCATGGTCGGCCAATAGAAACCCAGCTTTTTGATTTGTAATGCGAGAGCTCGTCCGCCGGAGTGGTTGCCGCCGGCCCCCACGTGTGTTTCCTTCATTATCTCTGCGATATCCTCGCCGTGTAGGCAGCTCAGCCATGCTCCGGTTGCGCTAAGCTTTAGAAGGCAATTTTCCAGGGTCGTGTACTTCGCGGCTTTGATGCGTAATCGACGTGCTGCCCATTTATCTGTTGGGACCGTTCCGTCGGTGAAGAAATCGCGTATCTCGACCCGCCAGTCGGTTGGGTCGGCTGCGTCTAGATCGTGATTTGTTCCGACGAAATTGACAATATCGATTGCTTCGATGCTTGGTCGGTCTACGCTTTCCACCGGGATAATACATCGAAGGTCGGGGTCCGACGTGGATGCTAATGCGGCGAGAGCGTCGGCCGGCGCGTTATCTCCTCGCGGGATTTTGGTTAGTTAAAAATGTGTAAACTGTGAGGATAACTTCTTGACGACCTTGAGGTACGCCTCCATAGTGTCGTTTTTGGCTTCGTATTCGCCGCTAAATTGATTTGCGACGAGCTGTGAGTCCACGTATGCTTGGACTCGTTTGATCTTCATTCCTAGAGCGAGACGTAGACCGGCAATGAGTGCTTCGTATTCAGAGACATTATTTGTTGCCGCTAAGCGCAGACGAAACAATTGCTCGATTATTTCCCCGGTTGGTGAGACCAGTCGTATACCGACGCCAGAGCCGTGCGATGACGAGGACCCGTCGGCGTATAGCATCCAGACGCCGTTCTGAGGGTCACCTGGCTCGGGGTCGCTGCTTAGGTTTTTCGGAACGAGCGGTAGTTCAATAAGGAAGTCGGCTAACACTTGCGATTTCATTGCTGGTCGGGTCCTGAAGTCCATATCGTATTCGCTGAGCTCGATTGCCCATTTAGCCATTCTCCCGGACTGGCTCGGACTGTGTAGGGCGGTTCGTAGTGGTTGGTCTGTGAGAACGGCGATTGTGTGGGATTGAAAGTAGGGACGTAATTTCCTGGCCGATGTTACGACCGCTAGCGCAACTTTTTCCATTGTGGGATAGCGTGTCTCGGCCTCGATGAGGGACTTGCTGACGTAAAAGATCGGCTTCTGGTCGCCTCGGTCATCTTTAACAAGCACACCGCTCACGGCCGAACTTGATACCGCGATGTATAGAAATAGCGTTTCGCCGTTTTCTGGCTTAGCAAGAACCGGGGGCGTCGTGAGGTATTGTTTGAGTTCGTTAAAAGCATTTTCACTCGCCTCGTCCCACGCAAACTTGTCCTTCCTTTTTAAGAGGTTATAGAAGGGTAAGCACTTGTCCGTCGATCTGGCGATGAAGCGGTTGAGAGCGGCGATCCGTCCTGTTAGTCGCTGCACCTCGCGTGCGTTCTTTGGGGAGGGCAAATCAAGGATTGCACGAATTTTCTTTGGGTTAGCCTCGATCCCTCTTTGCGTGACTATGTACCCCAGGAACTCGCCGGATGTTACGCCGAATGTGCACTTCGCGGGGTTTAATTTCATATTGTATTCGTTCAGTACGTCGAAGCATTGGCTTAGGTGTCGGACGTGGTCGGCCGCTACTAGGGATTTTACCAGCATGTCATCTATGTAAACTTCGACGGTTCGTCCGAGCTGGTCAGTGAACATCTTGTTTACCAGGCGTTGGTACGTCGCGCAGGCGTTTTTGAGGCCGAACGACATCACCTTGTAGCAATAGGTTCCTCGATCTGTGATGAACGAGGTCTTTTCCCTATCATCTTTGTGCATAAGGATTTGATTGTATCCCGAGAACGCATCCATGAAGGACATGAGTTTGTTTCCGGCAGTCGCTTCGACTATCCTGTCGATGTGAGGGAGCGGATAGCTATCTTTCGGGCATGCTTTGTTGAGGTCGGTAAAGTCTACGCAAACACGCCATTTGCCGTTCTTCTTCTTTACAACGACCGAGTTTGCTAGCCATTCTGGATATTTTACCTCAGTTATTGAGCCAGCCTTCAACAGTTTGTTGACTTCGTCATTTACGGCCTTGGCTCGCTCCGGTCCCAATTTTCGCCTTTTCTGTTTTACCGGTTTATAGGTCGACTCGACGTTAAGCTCGTGTGTAACGATCATAGGGTCGATGCCTATCATGTCGTCTACGCTCCAAGCGAACGTCTTAGAATTCTGTTTTAGGAAAGCGACGAGCGGTTCTTTAACCGTCGGTACTATCTCGGCACCGATTGCGACGCATCTAGTTTTGTCCGTCTCGTCAATATTTACTTGTTCCGTCCTGCTCAGTTGAGGCTCTTCAAGGGACCTTTCTCGGGTCGGGACGGTCGACGATGCTGGCGCCGTTAATTGCTATAACTTCTTAGCGATGCGGTTCTTGTGTTCGATGAGAAAACATGTTCTTGCGACCTGTTGATTTCCTCTCAAGGTGAACACTCCGTTGTGCATTGGGAACTTGATACACTGGTGGTATGTGGACGGGATCGTCTGCATTTGATGCATCCAGGGTGTCCCCAAAATAACGTTGTAAACTGCTGGTTTATCAATTACGACGAACTTGACCCACGAGATCGTTCCTCCGACGAATATGGGCAGCTTGATCGTTCTGATTGTCATTACGAAGTCACCATCAAATCCGGCCAACGGGCGCGATACGGGCTTTATTTGCCGATCACTGATGTTCATTATAGCCAAAACGTCCTTGAAGATGAGGTCGACTGAGCTTCCAGTGTCGATGAGCACCCTAGTTACTCGGCTATCGCCGATAATGAGTTCGACGACGAGAGGTTTGTTATGTGGTGTGTCAACGCCCTCCAGGTCGGATTGGGTAAACGATATAGGTCAGTCGGCGGGCGTAGTTGGTGGTGCGCTCGTGGATGGCCATACTTCCTTCATCTCGGCTTTTTTGCGATATTGTTTAATTGATCGAACAGAATCGTTGCAGTTTTGTAGTCCGCCCATTATCATTCGGACCTGTCTGACGACCACCGGGGCCTCGGCTGGTGCCTTCCCATTTCGAGGTCTTTTGGCGGGATCATTCTCGTCCTCGGTAGCCTCAATTTTCGCATGGTCTTGTAGGTATTGACGAGCCGTGCTCTCGTTACGCTTTTGATTCTTACCTCCTTGGGCGCGGTCGCACTCGATCGCGATGCTTACGCTCTTATATCTTGCCATCAACAAGCTTTGCAGATACCGGCAATCCTCAGTGGCGTGTGCTTTACTTTTATGGTATTCACAGAATATTGACGTCGGTGCCGGGGAATCGGTGTCCCTTACGTATTTGTTCCACGGCCTTGGTGATGGTACCTCGCTGTTAACGACGAAGGTCGTGGGTCGTCGTGCCTGGCCGATGTTACCTTTGGAATGTTGTTTTGGCTCAGCGTTGTTTGCTGTGTTAGGTATGGCCGAAGCGGTCTCCTTGGTTACAGATGTTTTGGGCGGATTATGCTTTTTGGCTAGAACGAGCCGCTCCTCTTCGAGCTCGATATACCGCGAGGCTCTATGCAGTGCGTCCTCGAGAGTGTTCGGAGCATGAAGAGTGATATCATCTCTGTACCTTGAATCGTACCAGACGGCGTTGCGTAGGGCTACTATCGCGGCCTCGTCAGGGATGGTGATTTTGGTTACCACCACCTTGAAGCGATCGATGAACGATCGGAGTGATTCCTTGGGACCTTGCGATAGGGACCACAGGTCGGCGTTGGACGTCTGGTTCTCGATAAGAGGTGAATAATGCTTTAGGAAAGACGATGACAATTGGTTGATGCTGCTGATTGTGTTTGGCTTTAGGCGAGAGAACCAGTTGAGAGCCGGGCCCGTGAGATGTTCGATATAGATCTAGCACCGCCCTGCCTCGAAGTTTTTTGGAGTAAGCTCGGCGCGGTTAATCGCGACGCTGAAAGATTGCAGGAATTCCTTAGGGTCGCCCTTTCCGTTGTACCTTTCCAATTTGATTTTCTTGGATCCGCGGACGGAAACGCTTGTAATTCTTTGGGTGAAAGCGGTTTGCTGAGTTTCCTCGAGTACGCGGTCGAGTTCCATAGCCGAGCTAGTGGCATGGTGAATTTTCGAGCTCATTTCCAGGACAGCGCGTCTTAGTTCAGCAATCTCCGTATCTCGCGGATTGGTGCTGCCCATTGTTTAGACGGGCTGAACTGCCTGGGGACGTCCGGGGAGCTCTGGGGTGTAGACAGCGTTTGCGCTTCGACTCGTTTGCAGACGGTTGATCTCGTCCATGGAGAATGCTTGAGCCGCGGCCAGAGATGCGAACCGAGCATCTGTTCGTGCGTCCTGTCGACCTAGATGGTCGAGGATGTTCTGGAGCAGCCGGTTTGGCTCGGCTGGAGTTGGTGCCGCAGAGTGCTGTTCTGCACGGGTTTCCTCGAGGTTTGTTGGACGTCGTCTGCTGGGAGAGGTCGGTTCGCCTTCCTCCTGGTGTGCCGGGGGCATTTCGTTTCTTACTGCTTCTGCTGGGCCCTCGGGCGTCTGAGGTAACGATGCGGGAATAGCTACCGAGGTATGGGTAGCCTTCCTTGTCGGAAGTACTCCTGGTGGGATCGGCGTCACTGTCTCTCCTCCCGTGGAGGATGCGTTGTCGTCTCGGACACCAGTGCTGGTTCCCTGGTTTCCATCTGTTGCCATTTTGCTGTCTCGGGCTCGTTTTGTTGACTGGAGAAATCTCTGAGCTATCCCCCTACCTGGCGCGCCAACTGTTGATGCACGAATCACACAAGTACGAAATAGGGTTTCTCTAGGGAAGTAAAAAGAATCTCCCTAAACGAATGGTTCTAGACGAGCTGAAATGAATGACTTCGGACTAAAGATGCCGGGTCGTCTTTTTGACAAACCGTGGGTCGTATTCTGAGCTAAACGAGATTCGTGGTCGCTTCTCTTCTTTAAGATTGAGATCGTTCTTCGTATCCTAGCCGAGTTCTTCGTTTCCTTGCCGAGCTCTTCGTGTTCTTGCCGTGTCAGCATGATTTTTGATGGATGTGACAGGACTGGACGTCCTGCTTTTATAGCCCCGTAGAGTAGGGCATACTCTGACAACTTTTACCGATTTTACCCTTGGGTGTGATGACGTGGCGGACCCCTATGGCGGTGAGATCGTCTGGGCTTTACTGCCTTTGGGCCGCGGCCCGCTTCATTGACGGGCTTCCTTCCTCAGGTTGGGCCTTGTATCTCTAAGGCCCAATTTCTCCCTCAACATGTGGCACCACATTTCATATTGAATGCTTACTTGGTGGAGACCTACTATATGTGAAGCCTGGTCAAACTTTAAAGTTTGTTGAGAGGGATGCTCAAATTCTTGGTAAAAGTAATACTTCTCGACCATTATGCATGAACCGGGATTGCAAGAACCCTTGTCAAGGCAAAATATTGAAGAGTTCAACGATATAGTATGTTCAGTTCAATGTGGAAATAAATTCTTTTATTGAGTCTATTGTGTTTATCTATTCCTCTATTTAAGTGTAATTTTAGTTTTTATAATTAAGTTTGATTTGTTAAACATTGACATTGAAATGTAAAATTTCATGTTTGTTTCTTTGATGGTATATTGACTTTGTCGATTCTTACTTTCTCATCATTTCATCATCCTTTAATCGAATTACATCTCGTCTCCTTCTACAGTCTTGAGTTTTCATTCACAAAATCTTTGGCTAGCCGTTCAATGATTACCAAGTTTATTCGAGATGCTCCCATTGTGATTTCTCCTTCTCGCGGTTATCTGTAGCGGGAGATCGTCGAGGACTCATGAGGATTGGAATGGAAGAGGTTTTCGTCTCATGGGAGAGTTTTCGCGACATCTCCGTCTTCCCTTAAGCTCTTTTTATGGTAGATATTTGTCGAGTATTCAATCTAGAGCAAAAAAGTGGGGAAAGTCAACAAACATTGATCAAGAAAATATCATATCTTAAATTTTAGGAATTGAGGGGCTCTACTCTGTGTTACCTTAAGTATAGTTGTTTCTTTGAGGGGTTCTGTTTTTACTGTTAGAGTAGAAATTTTCAGCTGATGTTGGCTAAATAAAAGTCTTTGTTAAGTAAGAAAACGCATCACACAATCTGTTTTCTACTTTTATTTCTTCTTTTACACTTCTTTCGTCATTGCTTGCACTTCAAGGGCGAAACATGTCAACAATCATCTTCTGGAAATTCGGGTTCCACAATCTCTTCATTAACTATATAAAAAAAAATTCATTTAAGAGAACCAGCGTCAACAACTACAAAGCTTTATCCAAGTTTGCTTCATTGCAGCGAACAGAAAGGCAGAGTTGTTGTAAGATAATCTTAATTGTGCAATCAAACTTTTGTTTTGATTTCGCTTAACGGTGTTTGTTACAATTTGAGACATCTAAAACCCTAATTGTCACATGTGCTCTTAGCACATGATTCACGATTCATGAAGATCCAATCGGTTATATAGGATGATTTGATCCATAATACAACTCACACTTCTTTTGCTGCATTGCTTTGAGTGACCTTCCTCTGTTTTTGAAGTTTCTTGCAGGTGAAGAAAACCCGTTAAATGCGTTTGTAAAAGTGATGTCGTTTTGTAATTTTGCAGGTTGGGATGAAGGAACGATGCCGTTTTGAGGAGCCTCTGCATCCTTTGGAGTCTTCTCCTTATTAAGAGAAATGTGAACATTGGTCAGAAAGATCTGATACTAGATGCTTAGGTTAGAGTTGCCGCGTAGCAACTTGGAAGACCTAAAGATATTGGTTAAATTTTTAGCAAATTTGCACAATAACGGATGCAATCTCCGGCAGAAAAGGGAAATCTTTGGTGGTAACCTTCTAATTGACACAGAGGGGTCAGAGCCCAACTGATTTTTGTAATCAATGAGGACGGTAAATATTTCGTTTTGGGTTTGCTAATTTTCAGGATTGGAGTTCAGAATAAAGTTTTTGATTATCTGGAAAGAAATATTTATTTTCGAAACATGAAAATCTTAAGAAATGTTTCATTACATAATCTTTTTATTAATGAATGTTGCATAACATAATTATTTTTAGGTGGTTTATCATTCATTAATCATGAACGTCTTCTTAATCTAAAGTCAACTATATGCACCGATGCACGTCTTTTAATTTGTTTTCATTTTTAATCTCTAGAGACTAATTAATCAAATTGGTTTTAGCCTTCTACAGCTTCTAGCTGTCAATTGTAATGCAATGCCTAAGAGCATAGGCAGTGGTATAAGTTAGAAGATACATCTTTTGGCAAATTAAATTAGTAAAATAATGTTAAAAATTTAATGAAGAGAGAGAAAAAGATTCAGAGAAATTATTTTTTTTTCTTGCTTTCTCACAACTGGCCAATCACAGCCTGCCATGTAATCTCACACCCAAGCCAAACAAGTTGTAAGTTCACATCCGGATGCCAACTATTTAAATATTTTTATTTTTTTTAATCCTCACACCCACATAGAAAATACTCCACTGCGTTTGCTCTAATTTTTTCAATTCATCAAAGACCAAGACTTACAAAGTCTTATTTAATTAATCAATTGATACAGCGTTATTGGATGTGAGCCCCACCATACTAAATGCTAACAAGAACAAATCTCAAAGGAGTATTTCGCATCTTTTAATTTTTTTAATAAATTTCGCATGTGAACAAATTTAGTAATATTTGGATATATTGTAATATTTTATTTGTACTACTTCCCAGTTTCCGATATGGTATTGTATAACTTTACATACGTTAGAAATTTAACAACTTAAAAATATTAGGAAACACACTACAAGTGGGCTTATTATCATAAGCTAATTTAATACGTAAAAGCACAATTTTATTGATCAAAACAAATTAAAGTCGTGGTTCAGTACTACTTTCAAGTCAAGCTTTCCAAGTGGGAATGCTTTATATATTACTATATTAGCTTAGAATTAAATAAGTATATGTGATTTAATTAAACTAGGATTTGTTTGACTCTATCAATTATACTGATTGCATCTTTTTTTTTTTGGGAAAAAACCCGAAAAAACCGCCATCTATTTTTTTTTTGCCGTTTAATACGCGTGTTATTAAAGTTGGAATAAAAATGTCTGGTTTAATTTCAATTGCTTTTTAAAATCGTCGTGTTTTAAAACTTGGTATAATCATACACCCGCGTTAACAGACGTTAACTCTACTAACGGAATGACTAACCGCGGTTAAACCTTAACCCAGGGTGTTTACGTATATATATACAATCTCTTTTCTAACATATACAAATATATTATCTTAGTCTGGTGGTTTAACGTGTGTTGAATTGTCCACTCGAACCCAAGTTCGGGTTCGAATCTCACCGCCGTCACTTTAAAACGTTTTTTTTTTTTTTTTTGGTCTTCATAGTAGATCGCTTTTGCAGATTCATGATTCCGATTCAATTTTTTTCCTCTGATTTCTTCTAATTTGCGATAATTTTCTTAAGAACCAGAATCAAGATTTTGGTTCTCTGTTCTTCGTCGACTTTGCTTTTATTTCTTCTAATTGCAGAAATTCTCCCACGAGTTTCGTTGTTATAATCATGGGGGACTCGTCTCCTATTAGATTTCGCTTTTCATATTTCTAAAATCGAATCGCTGATTGTGATTTGGGTACAAAATTTTCATTGGCTCCAAATTAGGAAAAAGAAGACAAAAAAAAAAAAAAAACATAGAGTTAAAAAAAAAAAAAAAAAATTCTCTCTTTCCTCCTATCGTCTCTTTTCTCTCGTCTCTCTTCATCTCTGCAAGTTGAAATCTAAAACACCATAGATCCCAATTAGTTTGATTCTTCCACTATCGATCCCTCTCTGTATGGGTGTTCTTTTTTCTAAACGATTTAGTATTTATTTCATGTTGGGTTTGAAGTAATAAGCCAATTCCGACATAAATTCTTAAATTTCACACACCAATCAATTGATTTAGAGAATCGGAAACTTGAAATTCGAATTCGTAAAATTTATGTTTGAATCGTCGAGAGGAGTACTTGACCGGAGCCCGGAGGAGATCATCAGCTTTAATGGAGAAAATGGAGAAAAACAAACTAAAAAAAAACGTCAAAATGGGGATTCGAACCCAGGTTTAGTTGGGATGTCTTCCCGCATTTAACCATCTGGCTACAACAATATATTAGTAAGTTTTCGGACAGAGAATGTATATATATACTTAAACACCCTGGGTTAAGGATTTAACCGCGGTTAGTCATTCCGTTAGTAGAGTTAACGTTTGTTAACGCGGGTGTATGATTATACCAAGTTTTAAAACACGACGATTTTAAAAGGCAATTGAAATTAAACCAGACATTTTTATTCCAACTTTAATAACACGCGTATTAAACGGCCAAAAAAAAAATAGATGGCGGTTTTTTCGGGTTTTTTTCCCTTTTTTGTTTGACATCTTTTTTTGTTTGAATAATTTCGTTTTAGTTTGACTCTTATCAATTATACTGATTTCGTTTTTGTTCGACATCTTTTTTTTTGTTATAACAACGGAATCAGAACAACGGAGTTTTACAAAAAAAAACGAAACCAAACAAAAAGAAAATACAAGTTTTTGTAAATCATAGTGAAACTCTAAATGATTTTAATAAATGAATAATTTGTGTGGATATCAAAATCCAATGTGATGATTTAAAATATCGTGAAAAAATCTGGGTGATATGGAGATGATACTTAAATCTAAAATAGCTGAAATATGGAGATGATACTTAAATCTAACATTACACAACCAAATATGGAGATGATACTTAAATCTAAAATAGCTGAAATATTATATATATACTCCCTCCGTTTCAGTTTAGTTGTCGTTTTAGGATTTAAATTTTGTTTCATAATAATTGTCGTTTTAGGTTTTCAATACAAATGTTTGGTGAAAATTCCAGTTTTATCCCAGTTTTATCCCTACAGTTTTAGTGTTTTGGCCAATGAAATTTTTTATAAAATATATTAATAAAAAGTAAAACAGAAAATTTAATGCTTTCTTAATTTGTGTGAAAAAACCTTAAACGACAACTAAAACGAAACGGAAGGAGTATATATATATATATAATAAATTATATAAGTAATAGTGTAAGACACAATGGTTTTCTTAGACAAAAAAATTATGAAAGACCATAACTCAAATCTAATTGAAAATAAAGACTGCATCGAGTTGTAAACAGCGAATGGAAATCATTTTTTATTTGCCGATTAACCAAGTGTCTCAAGTTGACAGAAAAAAAAAAAAAAATCTCAACTGGCTCAATTATTGATCACGAAATAAATAAAAAATATCTGATCCACAGATAATTTTAGAAAGGACGAAAACCATGTGCAAGACTAGTCGACTTTGATTTGTTTGTATGTATATATGTGAGAGAAGCAGAAACCGAACATCATATCACAACCAAAATATCTTTCACCCAAAAGAAAGGAGAGAAAAACTTATCAAAATTACTGGTGGAGTAGCCATGGATTCGATCGGTGGATTTCATGAAGTGGAAAACGATGGTGAACTATCTCTGGTATATCATCACCCCAAATACCAACCCATACCACAAACACAAACCCCAACCTCCCCCTTTGGTGAAACAGTCAGCGATGAGCTTCCTTTTCAACCACTTTTCTTATGTCCTATACCACGATATTTAAAAGAAGTGCCCTACAATTACGATGATATTTTTCCGGTCACTTATTCCCCGGAATACGTCATCTCTACAACAAGAAGTCAACATGTTGATCATTCAAATTACGATGATCATTCAATACTCCCTTTGTTTTGGTGCAACAATAAAGAATTCGATGTTGATGGTGGTTGCTACGCATGCAGCGGCTCAAATTTTGGCACAGATTATTATGTCTGTGTCAAACATGATAAAATGTTCCACAAAGAATGCGTCCAATCTCCATCTGAAATCAAACACCCTTATCATCCGGAGCATTCTCTTCAACTTTTCTATCGTTTGCCAAAGGCTCCCAAGATAGAGTGTTTATGTTGTGGAAGAATAGCAACATATCTGGTATATTATTGTACCAGATGTGATGTTGTAATGCATACAATTTGTGCGATGAAGTCGATATCCTTCGTTGTAGACCAACCAAAGAGCCATGACCATCCCCTCACTCTTTTTCCCAAACAGGCTTCTTTAACTTGCAACGTTTGTGGTCTAATCAGAAAATGTTATCCCACCTACGTGTGTCTCAAATGCAGCTTTGTTGCTCATAGAGATTGTATGTATTCTCCACGCATCATCAAGATATCACGTCACCATCATCGCATCTCCTACACTTCTTCTCTCCAATCCGGAGAATGGTCTTGTGGAGTTTGTCGTAAAAGTATAGATGGTGATTATGGTGCATATACTTGTAACAAGTGTGATGATTATGCTGTTCACGTAAGATGTGCTCTACGAAAAGATGTGTGGGACGGAGTTGAGCTCCAAGGTGTACCAGAAGAAGATGATATAACCCAAGATGTCGGGCCGTTCGAGATAATATCTGAAGGAGTGATACTTCATTTCCTTCATGACCACCATCTTCGGCTTGAGGTTAGCATACTATATGATGAAAAAAGGGTTTGTCAAGCATGTGTCCTTCCTATCTATGAGGATACTGAACATTACTCTTGTATGGAATGTGACTTCACCATCCACGAAATATGCGCACAACATCGGCGAAGAATACAACATGCGTTACATCCTCATCCACTTACATTGAGTGGCGTGAGTAAATATGATACGGATACCTTCAGGTGCAATGCTTGTGATCGTTCTTGTGGTGGCTTTGTCTATATGTGTCCGAGAAAGGAATGCACCTTCGATCTAGACGTACGATGTGCTTCAATTTGTGAACCGTTTAACTTCCAAGGTCATAAACATCCATTGTTCCTAGCTTTAGGCCCAGGAGAAAACCCCATTTGTCAAGTGTGCAAATCAGAGAGTCTTATACCATTAAATTGCATCAAATGCGATTTTATTGTATGTATCAAGTGTGCGACGTTACCATATAAAGCAAAGTATAAGCATGACAGACACTATCTCACAATTTTGTGGGGAGAAGAGGTATGTAATAAAGATTGGTGCGAGGTGTGTGAGCGTAATTTAGAAGATACAGGCACTAAGTTATTCTATTGGTGCAACGAGTGCTGCACTACTCTTCACATTGCTTGCTTATTTGATGACGAGCCATATGTGAAACCTGGTCAAACTTTGGAATTTGATGGAAAGGAAGTCAAAGTTCTTAGCAAAAAAAAATTTTCTCGACCTCTTTGTGATTATTGTAAGTACCCTTGTCAGGGCAAAATATATTCAGGAGACAACGGCATAGCGTGTTCTATGAAATGTGCTGATGATATTTTCTTAGTTTCCAACTGAAGATGAGAATCCAGTAAGTTAATTATATAGTTAACTCTCTATATTCATGTAATTTTGTTTTTTTTTTTTTTGTTTTGTTGTTTAAAGATGTAATTTGTTTCTTCTTTAATTCATATATATTCGACTTTGTGGTTTGTTAAGCTTGGACTCTAATGCTACTATTTCGCCATGTCGTGGGGATTAATTAGGATGGGAGAGTTTCCGTCTAAGTCTCAACTACGGAGCTGATGATCTAAACCACCATCCAATTCTATCACCGTCGGCGTCTCCATTCGGATAACTTCGATGTCTTCGTCGTGTTCTTCTCCATCCGCTGTGGAGGATCAGGCAGCGTTGAGATTGGAATCATACTGTGGTGGTTGAATTGAAGGGAATTGGAGATGGCGATGAAGGTGTTATAGAGAATGTTGGATTAGAGATGAGAGTTGAGAAACGTAGGGAGCCTTTGCGACCAGTTTACATTGATGAAAGCGGTTGGTTCGGGTCAGCAGTACGACGGTGTAGGCGTTTTAACAAGGCGAATGCGGTCTGATATGTAACACTACAATGGGTTCAAATCAAGAAATAAATTAGAAATGGTTTCGTTGTTGAGCAATTCTCTCTTGAGTCCATGTTGATGTCTTTCTTTGATTATTTCTCCGACTCTCCATATATCCCCTGTTTTTTTTTCTTTTCTATATAGGCTCCTACATAGCAAAAGAGAGCATACATTAAACAATTGTAGAAGAAGATATTAGATATAACTGGATCTCTCCAAATCTATTTGCATTATTACTTGTTCTATCTTCCTTTTCAGTTTTCTTGCGGTTAACTTATTGCCAACACCACCCGTTTAGACGCAAAGAACTTCACAAGCGGTAGCATATACATATCAAATCTAAACTCGCTTCTCTCGAATCTCTCCACCTCTTCGGACTCATTCTATGTGTTGAGAATTGACTCTTTGATTGTTTCTACAAAAGAAAGAGATAACAAGAATCAGAGGAAGGTGATTGATGAGAAGCACAAGAATTGAGAAGAAGAAGAAGACGAATTGGACAAAGATCGGAGAAGAAGAAGCTGAATTAGTCAATTAAGTTTGTGTTTACGGATTAGTTGGGTTTGGTTTTGTTTTATGGTTATGGGCCTACGTATTAACTAGGCCCAACTAGTCAATTAAGTTTGTGTCTTACACCATGATGTTAAGTGTTTTTTATTTATTTATTTTGGTAACAACTTTTAATTAAATATCAAAACAGTTATTATTGAGAAATGTTGTTTACATTAGAATTTAACCTGCGGTGTATATTTTTTTAAAAAATGTAATGTTATTTTTAAAAAAATTAACTGAAGATATATCATATTAGTTTGTATTTTTAAATGTAGATATCTATTTATGTATTATTTAGTGTATGATTACTATTGTTTAGGTTTCAATTTTTGAAGTATAGATACGAAAACATACATTTTTTAAGTAACGATGTATGGTCAATTTTAAAATTTTGAATATTTTACTCCGCGGACCGCGGTATACCGTGGGTCGATACTTGTATAACTAAAATTTTCAAATTTTAAGTTGTATTTGTTTTGTTAATATTGTATGTTTTGTTTTTTGTTTAAGGTTGTATAATTGTATTTTGATTGTTAATTTTAGGATTTCATCCGTGATATACCGTTCTTTATTAATATCGACACAAATCCGTCATCCCATATAAACCCGTCTATATTATCCCATTAGCTAAATTATTAGTGTTATAAAATTCAAGAAAATAAATTATTATTGTTATAAAATCCAATAATTTTAGGATCTCACCCGTGGTATACCGTTCCTTGAATGATTTTAAATTTATACTACTAATATATATTTTAAATTTATCATATAAATTATATGATTTTTCTATGTGAATATTTTGATTATTATAAATTAGTAGTTTTATTGTTATGCAAAATGTTAATATAAATATTTGCTATAAATCGGTTTTATGCATATTTTGTGAAGATATATGGAAAGATTGTGTAGAGATTTTTAGAAACAAATTAGGCAAGATATCGTTTGGTTAATATCTTTTATTTAAATTTTGTAAAACTAAATAATAAATGCCAATGGCATGAACTCGTAAATAAGGTGAAACTCCAGGATTTATTTGCTAAAGATACCTTAAAAATGTATATATAGATATGTGATATAATACAGACGGTTCTGATCTGGTGAAGATGGTGTCTTCTCCAACCGAATGGCCGACGTTTTCAGTGTACTTGGAGGAATTCCAGAGCGACAAGGATGAATTCTCATCATTTTCTTTATCTTTAATTTCTCGTAATGGTAATGTAAAAGCGGATAATCTGGCACGAAAAATTCGTACAGAACCGCTTCATATCACATAAGTAAACAACATTGCTCAGGAATGACTCTTTTGAGCTCTAATTAATTTCGGATGACAAAAAAAAATATGTGATATAATACAGTTTGGCACAAAATTTTCGTGCCAAATTATCCGTTTTAACATTTGCACAGCGAAAAATTAAAGATAAAGATAAACTTGTGAATTTTTCCTTATCGCTCTGAAATTCTTCCGAATACATTGAGAACGTCGGTCATTCGGTTGGTGAAGATACCATTTTCACCAGGTCTAAACAGTCTGTCAAAAAAGATACATTTTGGTTGTCGGCACCAATCATACACTTCATCGCCCAGAGAAGAGCTTCCACTTCTTTGTGTAAAGGAGAGAGACTTCTACAGAAGTTAGCAGCTGCCATAGTTGGTGAATCATCATTTGATGATGTACAGTACCACCATGTTCCTGAAAAATTGTCACTTCATTTCCATGATCCATCCACGAAGCAACGATATCCGAAGTAGGTACTTTTGGGTATTATTTTTGGGTATCTTAGCTTATAGGTTTTTGGATATTTCAGTTAACTGTTTGGTTATCAATTCGGTTTCGGTTAGTTTGGATAGGGGATTTTACTAACGATTCAGTTATTTTAAAAATTTTGGTTCAGATACGGTTCAGTTTTTTTAGTTCGGTTCGGTCAGTTATTTGGTTAGCGGTTTTTTTTTCCCAGGCCTAATACTATCACTTACCCGATCAATTCTTCTCGTGAATACATTTTATGGAAGTATGGATAAGAAGTATGTAAATTATCCAGTACTTCCTTTGTTTTGGTGCAACAATAAAGAATTCGATATTGATGGTGGGTTCAACATATGCTATCATCAAATTTTGGCACTGACTATTATTTCTGTGCCAAATGTGATAAAAAATTTCACAAAGAATGCGTCCAATCTCCAAACAAAATCAAACATCCTTACCATCCTAAACATTCTCTCCAACTTTCCATTTGTTTAGATCTTGATCCCGATAATATTTACTGTTTTAGGTGTGGAAGAGAATCAGTATCTCTCGTATATTACTGTACCAAATGTAAAGCTAAAATGCATACAATATGTGCGATGAAACCGATACCCTCTTTGGTAGAGCAATTAAAAAATCCATGACCATCCCCTCACTCTTTTTCCTAGGCAATCTTCACTAACTTGCAACGTTTGTGGTTTATTAAGAAAGCTTTTTCTCGCCTACGTTTGCCTCGGATGTGACTTTGTTGCTCACGACCAGGCCCGGCCCAAGGCTAAAGCCTGTGAAGCTAGGGCTTTAGGCAGCAAGAATCTATAAATAAATTTAGGGGCATCATTTCGCAAAAAGATGTTGCAGCATAGTGGTTAAGTCTCTCCTTTATACCTTCCTGGTCTCGAGTTCGACTAACAATTGCCTAACTTTTGCTAATATTTGTTTCAACTGTTTTTGTAAGGGCTTAAATTTTTTTTTGCTTTAGGCACTATATTATATCGGGCCGGCCCTGCTCACGACGATTGTATGTATTCACCACACATCATCAAGATATCGCGGCACCATCATCGTATCTCCTATACTCCTTCTCTCCGGTCCCAAGAATGGTCTTGTGGAGTTTGTCATAAAAGTATTGACAGTGATTATGGTGCATATACTTGTCATAAGTGTTATGCTTATGTTGTCCATTCAAGATGTGCTCTAGGGAAACATGTTTGGGATGGAAGAGATCTTGAAGGTGTTCCAGAAAAAGATGATACAACAAAAGATGTTGAGTCTTTTGAGAGGACATCTAAAGGAGTGATACTTCATTTTCTTCATAACCATCATCTCCAACTTGATGTAAGCATGCTTTATGATGAAAATAAGTTTTGTCAATCGTGTGTCCTTCCTATCTTTAAAAGTATCTACTATTCTTGTATGGAGTGTACGTTTGTCCTCCATGAAACATGCGCAAAAGCTCACCAAATAATTCAACATGTGTTGCATCCTCATCGTCTTGTATTAAAGAATGACTCTGGATATCGTCAAGGTTACATCTTTTGCAGTGCTTGTAATCGTTGTGCTGGTGGTTTTGTCTATCAGTGTCCATTAAAGCAATGTGAATTCGATCTTGACATACGATGAGATTCAAATTCTGAGCCATTTGATTACAAAGGTCATAAACATCCCTTGTTCCTAGCTTTAGATCCAAAAGGAAAAACCATGTGTATCATATGCAAAGAAACTATTTTAGTATATGATAGAAATATATACATGAATTGCATAAAATGTGATTTTATCGTATGTATGACGTGTGCTACCTTACCATACGAAGCAAGGTCTGAGCATGACAAACACTTTCTCGAAATTTTATGTGGAGAAGAAGTATGTAAAAAAGATTGGTGGTGTGAGGTATGTGAACGTAATTTAAAAGATACAAAAACAAAAATATTCTATTGGTGCAATGAATGTTGTACTACTTTCCATATTGAATGCTTATTGGGTGAAGACCCATATGTGAAGCCTGGTCAATTTTTCGAAGTAAATGGGAAGGAGATACAAGTTCTTTGCAAAGATTATGTTTCTCGACCATTATGTGACAATTGCAAGAACCCTTGTCAAAGCAAAATATTGAAGAGAGACAACCTTATAGCATGTTCTCTGAGATGTGGGTATAAGATTTTTAAATTGAGTCTATTTATGTTTATTTGTTTCTCTATTTTAATGTAATAGTATCTGTTTTTATACTTTATTTTGATATGTTAATTTGACATTGATGTGTAAATGTTTGTTTCTGTAATATAATAATTAATTACTTTAACTTAAAGATCATTTTAAGATATAATCATATAATGCATAATTGTTTTTCTTTTTTATAAATCAAATTTTATCTTCATAATAAGGGAGAGATCAGAAAACGGAAGAGAAGAAAAAGTTAATAACACACCTTTGAAACGAACGACGACGTTTTCGTAAAGTGTCATAACATAAGATTGTCAAGCTAACAATTCTCAGGAGAATTTCGACGTTCTCCGGTATTGATATCGGTGATCGGAGAATTTCGCCATGTCGTGGGGATTAGGATGGAAGAGATCATCGGAGAGTTTCCGTTTGAGTCTCAGTTACGGCGCCGATGATCTAAACGACGATCCGATTCAATCACCGTCTGCGTCACCATTCGGATCTCCAACGTCGATGTCTTCGTCGTGCTCTTCTCCATCCGCGGTGGAGGATCCTGAATTAGTGTTCCGTATTGATTTAGATTGGACGGCAGGCGATTCGGAGGATCAGGTAGCGTTGCGATTGGAATCGCAGTTAATGGTGGCTTTACCTGCACCGCATGATACAGTGGTGGTTGAATTGAAGGGAATTGGAGATGACGTTGAAGGTGATTAGAGATGAGAGTTGAGAAACGTAGGGAGCCTTTGCGAGCAGTTACATTGATGAAAGCGGTTGGTTCTGGTCAGCAGTATGATGGTGTAGGCGTTTTGACTAGGCTAATGCGGTCTGATATGATGCCTGCAGCCATTCCTGCGCCGGCTATCGATGTTGCGTCATCTTGTGGGGTGCATTGGAAGACTGTGACTTCGTTGAGTCTATCTGGTTGTGGTTTATTGGTATGTTTCTTGAATCCAAGGAAGAAAGTGGTGAAATGCATCAACTTTGATTAGGAAATGTCGTATAGGTATTTCATGAATGTAATTCTATCAAGATAAGCTCGTTTTCGTTTGACATGATACAGCTTTTGAACATAGGAGGAGAGATTCTTTTCGAAAATTGGGTTTTGCTGTTCCTTTTTTAATGCTTTGCAATGTTGGGCAGGTAATGCCAGTTGAAGTGACTGAGTTACCTCTGCTTGAGAAGCTATGTCTTGAGCACAATAAATTGTCAGTTTTGCCACCTGAGATAGGGAAGCTGAAAAACCTTAAGATACTTAGAGTTGACAATAACATGCTTATTTCTGTGCCAGGTGAGTGTAACCTGACAATTCCTTATACTTGTTAATCACATAACAGAAAAACATGTTGGAACTGATGTTGGTTGAAACTCTTGTGCAGTGGAACTAAGACAGTGTGTGGGTCTTGTTGAATTGTCGTTGGAACACAATAAACTTGTCCGGCCTCTTCTTGATTTCAGGTCATTGTTGCAGAGAGCTGGTATTACTGCTTTCCTTTATTCTTGAATTTAGTACGAGGCTGATTAGTTATTCGATTGAAATGCAGGGCGATGTCTGGGCTACGAATACTACGGCTTTTTGGTAATCCTCTTGAATTCCTTCCAGAAATTTTACCCTTGCATCAGCTTCGTCACTTGTCTCTTGTAAATATCAGAATTGTGTCTGATGAGAATCTAAGATCAGTAAATGTACAGATTGAGGTAAGAAGGAAACTCATCGCACAAAATTTCTGTTACTTTTCATTCTCCAGATCATTAAGTTTTATTCTAAGGGTGAGTTTTCATGATGCCAGACAGAAAACACTTCATATTTTGGGGCATCTAGGCACAAGCTAAGTGCCTTCTCTCCCCTTATATTCCGTTCTTCGTCTTGTCATCATCCTCTTCTAGCATCTACATTGGTGAAAATAATGCAAGATGAAGGAAACCGTTCTGTTATTGGTAAAGATGAAAATGCGGTGAGGCAGCTTATAAGTATGATAACTAGTGACAATCGCCACGTGGTATGTTGGTTTTTTGTTCTATGCTATGGGTTGAAAAAAAACTATACTTTCTTTTGGGAACAATCACCATAACTACAGGTTTGATAGGTTGAGCAAGCTTGTGTTGCTTTATCATCTCTCGCTCGAGATGTTGGCGTAGCAATGCAGCTGATGAAGTGTGATATTATGAAACCAACTGAAACTGTTCTGAAATCTTCGGCCCCGGACGAAGTTATATCCGTTTTACAAGTCGTGGTCACCTTAGCTTTTGTATCTGATTCCGTTTCTCAGAAGATGCTCACCAAGGATATGCTGAAAGCCTTAAAATCCTTGTGTGCCCATAAGAATCCTGAAGTAAGATAGCTCAATTTTTACCCTCCTAATAAGAAAACGCTAGAGCTTCTTTGACTGAGTATCCTTTCCTTTAGGTTCAAAGACAAGCCTTATTAGCAGTTGGGAACTTGGCCTTCTGTTTAGAAAACCGTCGTATTCTGATTACTTCAGAGAGCTTGAGGGAGTTATTGATGCGGTTAACTGTTACACCTGAACCACGAGTCAACAAAGCTGCGGCTAGAGCTTTGGCAATTCTTGGTGTGTTTCTTGTATATCAAATCTTCATTTTTGCTTGATACTCCAGTTGGGCGTTACATACAACGCTTTTCTTCTGATGACAGGCGAAAATAAAATTCTGCGACGTTCCATAAAAGGCAGGCAAGTACCAAAACAGGGACTGCGGATTCTCACCATGGATGGAGGTGGAATGAAAGGTCTTGCAACGCTGCAGATTCTTAAGGAGATTGAAAAGGGAAGTGGCAAGCCTATACATGAACTATTCGACCTTATATGTGGCACATCAACAGGAGGAATGCTAGCTATTGCCCTTGGTGTCAAGCTTATGACACTGGAACAATGTGAAGAAATTTACAAGAATCTAGGTGTGTAGAATTTCCTTTGAGCTCTACAGCTTCTTTGACTTATTGGTTGCGGAACTCTGTTTTAAGTCTCTGAACTCTTTGTCCATTCTTGACTCCAAAACGTTTCTGAATATGAGTCCACAACTCATGAGAGTCATCAAGATGTGACATCGAGGTAGAGATAGTTTCATGTATGGTGAGCTTAATCCATGAGACCACAAGGGTGTTATTAGCAACCCAATCTTCAAAATCAGGGTCTGTTTCAACAGGTTGAGCAATAGAACCGTCGGCGAAGCCAAATTTCTTTCTTGCTTTCAAGGCCAAACGCAGATTCGTGGCCCATTCATCGTAGTTAGGGCCACGCAAGAGCGGTTTGGAGATTAAGGTGCCTGGATTGTCGCCAGAAGTGAGGTCGTACGGCGTGGTGGTTCCGTGGAGGTAGACAGAGCTGATTCGGTGCTCATGGTGAAAAAAATTTTGTCGAGAAGAGATTGACAAACAGTAGGTCAAGAAAACGAGAGAAATTTTTTTTGAGATTTGTGAAAAACAATCACTTGCAGCGGAAAAGTAGAAGTCTCAAGATCAAAAACAAAACCCTTTAGTGGTTAGGTTTTGCTCTGATACCATGTCACGACTTGAATGAGATTGTAAATATGTTTTCTTATTGAATACGGCAGCAATGCCTTATATACAAGTAGATGTATTAACCTAATTTGATCTATACAAGAGATGAAGTAAATGGGCTAAGGGGCCTCACAGCCCAAGAGTATTCAATCTAGGGCAAAAAAGTGGGGAAAATCAACAAACATTGATCAAGAAAATTTCATATCTTATATTTTAGGAATTGAGGGCTCTACTTTGTGTTACCTTAAGTATAGTTGTTTATTGGATATATTTAAACTACTTATTTCAAGACAAGCATTTGAAATTGCGTTATGTAGTTCTGTTTTTACTGTTAGAGTAGAAATTTTCAGCTGATGTTGGCTAAATAAAACTCTTGTGAAGTAAGAAAACGCATCACACAATCTGTTTGCTACTTTTATTTCTTCTTTTACACTTCTTTCGTCATTGCTTGCACTTCAAGGGCGAAACATGTCAACAATCATCTTCTGGAAATTCGGGTTCAACAATCTCTTCATTAACTCAAAAAAAATTTGTTTCATTTAAGAGAACCAGCGTCAACAACTGAAGAACTTTATCCGAGTATGCTTCATTGCAGCGAGCAGAAAGGCAGAGTAAATATAAGATAATCTTAATTGTGCTTAACGGTGTTTGTTACAATTTGAGACATCTAAAACCCTAATTGTCACATGTGCTCTTAGCACATGATACACGATCCATGAAGATCCAATCGGTTATATAGGACGATTTTATCCATACGAGAACTCACACTTCTTTTTCTGCATTGCTTTGAGTGACCTTCCGCTGTTTTTGTCGTTTCTTGCAAGTGAAGAAAACCGTTAAATTCGTTTGTAAAAGTGACATCATTTTGTTATTTTGCAGGTTTGGCTGAAGGAACGATGCCGTTTTGAGGAGCCTCTGCATCCATTGGAGTCTTCTCCTTATTAAGAGAAATGTGAACAACAGTCGGGTAGATCTGATACTAGATGCTTAGGTTAGAGTTGCGTCGGAGCAACTTGGAAGACCTAAAGATATTGGTTACGCAACTTGGAAGACCTAAAGATATTGGACTGAAGCTGATATGGCTTATTTTTGCTGCTAGTGGATCATTATGGGTCTCATGGGTTAGGAGAAACCTAATTGGACAGCAGTGCTTCTGGGATTTGGATTACTCAAACTCTGGTAGTTGGATATGGAAGAGTATTTGCAAGCTAAGAGCTTTAGCTAGGCCTTTCATCGTGTGTGAGGTCAACTCTGGTATTACTTGCAACTTCTGGTCTGATAATTGGACTAGTTTAGGTCCTCTAATTGATATTACTGGTGATATGGGTCCACGGGTTTCTGGCCTAAGTCGGACTGCGGTTGTAGCTGATGCGATTATTAATGGTGAATGGTGGTTATCTCGTAGTAGAAGCAGAAACAGTATCATTCAGTTGCTTAAAGCGTGTCTTCCTCCGTCATCTGTGGTGATTGTTCATGAAGAGGATGTTAATGATGATACTTATTTGTGGAAAGTCGGAGAAAGTGAAGCCTCAAGTGTGTTTACATCTGCAAAGGTATGGGATTTCTTGAACCCTCCTGGTACTACTGTGGAATGGTTTGATGCAGTGTGGTTCAAGGGAAACATTCCCAAACATGCTTTTATTTGTTGGCTGGCAACTCGTCATAGGCTTCACACTAGGGATAGGCTACTTAATTGGGGTCTTGTGGTACCTTCGGTGTGTCTCCTATGCAATACTCATGATGAGTCAAGACAGCACCTCTTCTTTGATTGTGCATTTGCTGATGAAGTTTGGTCGTTCTTCACCTCAAGGCCCGTGTTTCGCCCCCGAACAGGTTTGAAGATGCTGTCATTTGGTTGAAGTCTTCCTCTAGGGACAAGAATATAGCTCTCATTCTTAAGCTAGCCTTCCATGCCTCAATATACCTAATCTGGAAGGAACGTAATTCTAGGCTGCACGGTGGCTCTCCTAGACTGCATGTTGCTCTAATTCTCGAGGCCAAAAGCCTCATCCGGTGTCACCTTGATCTGCTCTCTAGGGAACATAGGATCTTGCCTCATGGCCTATCTTATCTAGCTTCTTGGTTTGGAGTTTTCCAAACTTAATGTGATCCTTTGTATTTGTTTATTTCCTGTATTGTAGGTGTTACTCTCATAGGAGGCTTTTTGTTTATGTGTAGATTTCCAGCTTCTGGATCTACTTTGAATGGTAAGTTGAAAAAAAAAAAAAAAAAAGATATTGGTTAAATTTTGAGCAAATTTGCACTATAACGGATGCAATATCCGGTGATGACCTTCTAATTGACACAGAGGGGTCTGAGCCCAACTAATTTTTGTAATCAATGAGGATGGTAAATATTTCGTTTTGGGTTTGCTAATTTTCAGGATTGGAGTTCAGAATAAAGTTTTTTATTATCTGGAAAGAAATATTTATTTTCAAAACATGGAAATCTTAAGAAAATGTTCGATAACATAATCTTTTGTGTTAATGAATGTTTCATAACATAATTATTTTTAGGTGGTTTACCATTAATCATGAACGTCTTCTTAAGCTAAAGTCAACTATATGCACTTCTTTTAATTTGTTTTAATTTTTAATCTCTAGAGACTAATCAATTGGTTTTAGCCTTCTACAGCTTCTAGCTGTCAATTGTAATGCAATGCCTAAGTTTATTTTTTTCAATTAATCAAAGATCAAGACTTCTTTACTGGTAAATTTATTATTACATAAGTCTTCTTTAATTAATCAATTGATACAGCGTTATTGGACGTGAGCCCCACCATACTAAATGCTCACAGCAAGAACAGATCTCAAATGCATTATTTTTTTTTTTGGTAGGAAGATCTCAAATGCATTATCTCGCTTCTTTTTTTTTCTTAATACATTTGTTACAGGCTACAGCTAATATATGGTATTGTAGAAATTTAACAACTTAGAAATATATTAGGAAACACACTACAAGTGGGTTTTTTATCATAAGCTCATTTAATATGTAAAAGCACAATTTTCTTGATCAAAAGAAATTAAAATCGTGGTTCAGTACTCCTTTCAAGTCAAACTTTCCAAGTGGGAATGCTTTATATATTAGCTTAGAATTAAGGGAATCTATAATCGATGACCATAGAAAACTCCTTATTTAACTGACATGATTATACACTGTTTGAATGGTTTCTGTAGCAAAATAATGACCTATAAACCCCTATCCTCCTATCAAATTTTAAGAGAGATATATGAGAATCCAGTAGGCGTGTGTCAGAACCAAGAGATATCATATCTCTTCCAAAGATGTGATTTCCGAGATTTCTGTGGGAATAGTCGCGTAATAATCATGAGAACGGTGCAAATCGAAGAGTTGCGTTTTTTTTTTTTCTATTTCAACTCCTTTTTTGTTCTCTTAGTATTCTCAGTGTTCTTTCTTTTATTTCTCTCTGCGGTTTACCTTTTTTTTTCTCCGATATTCAAGTCGATTCTCCTATTGAAGTGCGGCTTTTTTTGATTAATTCGTCCAAGTAAGTATCTCAATTAAACGCAAATTTTGTTCATTGTTTCCGGATCCATATCTACTCTTTTGTTCTTAAATTTTATTTTTTTCTGGGTTTTGTAGATGGTGGATCTTGACCTCCCTCATCGGCTTATTGCTGCTGGTGAGGAACCCCTTGGAGAGAGGGCTAACATGTACAACAAGATGAAAACTCTACATGGTATTATCGACTCGTTGGATGACTCTGAAATCCAGCTTATCAGAGATTCACCTCTCGGCGGTTTGTTGGATTTTCCAAACAAACCTGCTTGGTCTGCCAGTTTCGGTCTTTATCTGCTTGGGCGCCAGTTGGACATAGCCAAAGCCAACGAGATCTTGGTGGTTTATGCTGGTACGCCTGTTGGACATAGCCAAAGCCAACGAGATCTGGGTGGTTTTTTCTTATCTGTTTCGTTTTCAATTTGTAATTTAGACACCTTATTATCTGGTAATTATTTTATTTCTTTGTTATCTCCGACTCTCAACTTAGAGCCTTTTTTTTTCAAAACACATTTATATTCGTTACTGCATAACTAATTTGTTATCTCGTTAAGTCAGTGTATGTAACTGTTTATTATGTAGTAACACATTTATTGTGTTCTGCATAACACATTTATATTCGTTACTGCATAACTAATTTGTTATCTCTGTTAGTTAGTGTCTGTAACTGTTAATAACACACTTATCTGTTTCGTTTCCAATATTGGAATTTGGGACCCTTAATTTATTTTGTTTTTATGTGGTAATTATTTTATTATTTTCTTCTTATCTCCCAATCTCAAGTTAGACCCTTTTCTATTACAAACATTCATAATTCAATATTATATGTATTACGGCGCTAATGTTGTTATTACCATTCAATGCCTCTATCCCCCTTGTTTTTGCCTTTAAACCCCCTTAAGAGTAACACATTTGATTTCTCTGATTACAAGCTAATGCATTTGTTATCTCTATAACTGTGTTTCTATAACTGTGTTATTACTTTGTTATTGACTAACCAACCTCTTAACGCCTAAAGATGTTATCTTTTGTAGCTTGTTGTTTCTCGTTTCGATATATTTTTTTTTTGTAGCTTTTGTAACAAATATTTTATCGCACTTTTAGTGATAACTCAATAACATGTTTATTATTGATAATCTAAATCGGTCATTCAAAGCTCGATTTTGTTATCGTATAATTAAACATTTACTGGATTTCATTATAATCCACCACTTAAAGAGTAACAAATTTGTTTTACTGTATAACATTCCGGTATTGCATAAATAATTTGTTATCTCTGTAAGTCAGTGTCTGTAACTGATTATTATGTGGTAACACATTTATTTTCTTCTGCATAACACATTTATTTTCGTTACTGCATAAGTAATTTATCATCTCTGTAAGTCAGTGTTTGTAACTGTTAATAACACACTTATCTATTGTTTCCAATTTTAGAATTTAGGACCCTTAATTTATTTTGTTTTTTTGTGGTAATTATTTTATTATTTCCTTCTTATCTCCTAATCTCAAGTTAGACTCTTTTCTATTCCAAAACCATCAATATTCAATAATATATGTATTACCGCGCTAATGTTGTTATTAATATTCAGTAGCTCTGTCCCCCTTCTTTCTGCCTATAAACCCCATTAAGAGTAACAAATTTGCTTTCTCTGCAACGTTTTCGTTACAGGATAATGCAATTGTTATCTCCATAACTGTGTTTCTGTAACTGATTATTAACGCTAACCATTTGTTTTGTTTCCATGGATTTTCTCTAATTTTTATTTTTAATAATGTGTTATTACTTTATTATTGAATTAGCAACGTCTTAACGCCTAAAGCTTTTATCTTCTGTAGCTTGTTGTTTTTCGTTTTTTTATATTCTTGTTCTAATACAATCTGTAACAAATATTTTATATTCTTTTTTTTATATTTCCTTATCTTTGCCACAGAGATTTTGCGAGCATTTAATGCTCAGATTTGTTGTAGCTAAACACGTTATCTTTGGAACAGAGATTTTGTGTCAGACATAGGGGTGTTTCGGTCATATTTCCGAATGGCAGAAGAGAGAGAACCAATTTAGTTATTACGGTTCCCAGATCCTCTAATATCTTTTCTTCTATGGATTAATATTTTGTTCACCCTAGAATTAAATAAGTATCTGTGATTTAATTAAACTAGGATTTCGTTTTTGTTTGACTCTATCAATTATACTGATTGCATCTTTTTTTGTTTGACATTATGTAGGTTTTCATTTTTTTATTGTCAACTGGCATTGTATATATTGTGTATATAAATTACAAATATATTTGGTGATGAAATATTGAAAGGTATGTTATAACTTATAGAACAACGGAATTTTACAAAAAAAAAAAAAAATATACAAGTTTTTGTCAATCATAGTGAAACTCTAAATGATTTTAATAAATGAATAATTTGTGTGGATGTCAAAATCCAATGTGATGATTTAAAAATATTGTGAAAAAATCAGGGTAATAATTCCAGTAGATAAAACACATGATTAAGCTAAAGATTGCACTAAATCAAGAAATAATTGAGAATGACAATATAAAATGATAGTGTGCGGGGCCGAATTAAAAAAAAAAATTCGGTTTTAAATTAATTATGCCCAGAGAAAAGGAGTAGCTCCTTTGGTTGTGATCCTCTTATTTTGTCATGAGCTTGGATAAAATTATCTACCTCACCGATTGGTTCTTGAAAGTTATTAATTAGACCTAATCGTCAGTTTTTAAAATACTTACGCCAATGGTAATGGACACTTGTTTTTTTTTTTTTTAGACGCTACCTTCAAATTTATCCTTAAATTTTACTTTGTTAACAATATCAGTTGTAATTACTTTGTACAAAAGAAAAATGAGTAATCCCATTAAATTTGAAGACTATCATACAGTTGTGAAAAGTGTATTTTAACGCCCCAAAAAAACAACCTGTATTTTACATTCTAAGAAAAATATGTAATTTACATCACATAATCGTTAAGTGTTAGAAATATACTACACATTACACAAACAAATATAGAAATGATACTTAAATCTCAAATAGCCGGAATATTAACTCTAAAAACTGCATATATAAATATATGTATATATAACTATAATATAAGTAAGAGTGTAAGACACATTGGTTTTTTTATACGAAACATTTATGAAAGACCATAACTCAAATCCAATTGAAAATAAAGACTGCATCGAGCTGTAAACAGCGAATGAAAATCATTTTTTATTTGCTGTAAACAGCTGTAAACATATAAGTAAGTGTCTCAAGTTGACAGAAAACAAAAAATAAAAAATCTCAACTGGCTCAATTGTTGATCACGAAATAAATAAAAAAATGTCTGATCAACAGATAATTTTAGAAAGGATGAAAACCATGTGCAAGACTAGTCGGCTTTGATTTATTTGTATGTAGAAGCAGAAACAGTATCATTCAGTTGCTTAAAGCGTGTCTTCCTCCGTCATCTGTGGTGATTGTTCATGAAGAGGATGTTAATGATGATACTTATTTGTGGAAAGTCGGAGAAAGTGAAGCCTCAAGTGTGTTTACATCTGCAAAGGTATGGGATTTCTTGAACCCTCCTGGTACTACTGTGGAATGGTTTGATGCAGTGTGGTTCAAGGGAAACATTCCCAAACATGCTTTTATTTGTTGGCTGGCAACTCGTCATAGGCTTCACACTAGGGATAGGCTACTTAATTGGGGTCTTGTGGTACCTTCGGTGTGTCTCCTATGCAATACTCATGATGAGTCAAGACAGCACCTCTTCTTTGATTGTGCATTTGCTGATGAAGTTTGGTCGTTCTTCACCTCAAGGCCCGTGTTTCGCCCCCGAACAGGTTTGAAGATGCTGTCATTTGGTTGAAGTCTTCCTCTAGGGACAAGAATATAGCTCTCATTCTTAAGCTAGCCTTCCATGCCTCAATATACCTAATCTGGAAGGAACGTAATTCTAGGCTGCACGGTGGCTCTCCTAGACTGCATGTTGCTCTAATTCTCGAGGCCAAAAGCCTCATCCGGTGTCACCTTGATCTGCTCTCTAGGGAACATAGGATCTTGCCTCATGGCCTATCTTATCTAGCTTCTTGGTTTGGAGTTTTCCAAACTTAATGTGATCCTTTGTATTTGTTTATTTCCTGTATTGTAGGTGTTACTCTCATAGGAGGCTTTTTGTTTATGTGTAGATTTCCAGCTTCTGGATCTACTTTGAATGGTAAGTTGAAAAAAAAAAAAAAAAAAAGATATTGGTTAAATTTTGAGCAAATTTGCACTATAACGGATGCAATATCCGGTGATGACCTTCTAATTGACACAGAGGGGTCTGAGCCCAACTAATTTTTGTAATCAATGAGGATGGTAAATATTTCGTTTTGGGTTTGCTAATTTTCAGGATTGGAGTTCAGAATAAAGTTTTTGATTATCTGGAAAGAAATATTTATTTTCAAAACATGGAAATCTTAAGAAAATGTTCGATAACATAATCTTTTGTGTTAATGAATGTTTCATAACATAATTATTTTTAGGTGGTTTACCATTAATCATGAACGTCTTCTTAAGCTAAAGTCAACTATATGCACTTCTTTTAATTTGTTTTAATTTTTAATCTCTAGAGACTAATCAATTGGTTTTAGCCTTCTACAGCTTCTAGCTGTCAATTGTAATGCAATGCCTAAGTTTATTTTTTTCAATTAATCAAAGATCAAGACTTCTTTACTGGTAAATTTATTATTACATAAGTCTTCTTTAATTAATCAATTGATACAGCGTTATTGGACGTGAGCCCCACCATACTAAATGCTCACAGCAAGAACAGATCTCAAATGCATTATTTTTTTTTTTGGTAGGAAGATCTCAAATGCATTATCTCGCTTCTTTTTTTTTCTTAATACATTTGTTACAGGCTACAGCTAATATATGGTATTGTAGAAATTTAACAACTTAGAAATATATTAGGAAACACACTACAAGTGGGTTTTTTTATCATAAGCTCATTTAATATGTAAAAGCACAATTTTCTTGATCAAAAGAAATTAGAATCGTGGTTCAGTACTCCTTTCAAGTCAAACTTTCCAAGTGGGAATGCTTTATATATTAGCTTAGAATTAAATAAGTATCTGTGATTTAATTAAACTAGGATTTCGTTTTTGTTTGACTCTATCAATTATACTGATTGCATCTTTTTTTGTTTGACATTATGTAGGTTTTCATTTTTTTATTGTCAACTGGCATTGTATATATTGTGTATATAAATTACAAATATATTTGGTGATGAAATATTGAAAGGTATGTTATAACTTATAGAACAACGGAATTTTACAAAAAAAAAAAAAAAATACAAGTTTTTGTCAATCATAGTGAAACTCTAAATGATTTTAATAAATGAATAATTTGTGTGGATGTCAAAATCCAATGTGATGATTTAAAAATATTGTGAAAAAATCAGGGTAATAATTCCAGTAGATAAAACACATGATTAAGCTAAAGATTGCACTAAATCAAGAAATAATTGAGAATGACAATATAAAATGATAGTGTGCGGGGCCGAATTAAAAAAAAAAAATTCGGTTTAAATTAATTATGCCCAGAGAAAAGGAGTAGCTCATTTGGTTGTGATCCTCTTATTTTGTCATGAGCTTGGATAAAATTATCTACCTCACCGATTGGTTCTTGAAAGTTATTAATTAGACCTAATCGTCAGTTTTTAAAATACTTACGCCAATGGTAATGGACACTTGTTTTTTTTTTTTTTAGACGCTACCTTCAAATTTATCCTTAAATTTTACTTTGTTAACAATATCAGTTGTAATTACTTTGTACAAAAGAAAAATGAGTAATCCCATTAAATTTGAAGACTATCATACAGTTGTGAAAAGTGTATTTTAACGCCCCAAAAAAACATCCTGTATTTTACATTCTAAGAAAAATATGTAATTTACATCACAGAATCGTTAAGTGTTAGAAATATACTACACATTACACAAACAAATATAGAAATGATACTTAAATCTCAAATAGCCGGAATATTAACTCTAAAAACTGCATATATAAATATATGTATATATAAGGGTTTTTAGTAATAAAACTCCTCAACTAAACATAAATAGTAAGAAAACCCCTCAATTATATATTTAGTGGAAAAACCCCTCAACTTTGAATATGTTCATACAAATTCTCCTCTGTCTACAGTGTCGTAAAAATTGGACGGACTACAGTTCAAATTAAAACGTAACATTTTTCAGAATCTCTCCTAATCGACTTCTACACCACACAAACTTCAGAGAATCTTACTATGATAAATTATGGTTCATCAATTTAGATTTTTCACTTTGAGAACTTTAGAGCTTAGGTTTGAGGATTTATAACCAGATAGAGAAGATTTTGTTGTTTTTGTTTACAATTCATGTTGTTTAAGTGTATATATGTCGTTTTTCAGTTTCAATTTAACTGTAACCCGTCTAATTTTTACGATAATGGAGACGAAGGGGAATTTTCATGAACATATTTAAAGTTGAGGAGTTTTTGCACTAAATATATAGTTGAGGGTTTTTTTAATGATTCATCTTTAGTTGAGGGGGTTTATTACTAAAAACCCTATATATAACTATAATATAAGTAAGAGTGTAAGACACATTGGTTTTTTTATACGAAACATTTATGAAAGACCATAACTCAAATCCAATTGAAAATAAAGACTGCATCGAGCTGTAAACAGCGAATGAAAATCATTTTTTATTTGCTGTAAACAGCTGTAAACATATAAGTAAGTGTCTCAAGTTGACAGAAAACAAAAAATAAAAAATCTCAACTGGCTCAATTGTTGATCACGAAATAAATAAAAAAATGTCTGATCAACAGATAATTTTAGAAAGGATGAAAACCATGTGCAAGACTAGTCGGCTTTGATTTATTTGTATGTATATATGTGAGAGAAGCAGAAACCGAATATCATATCACAAACCAAAAAGTCTTTCACCCAAAAGAAAAGAGAGAAAAAAAAAACTATCCAACTTACTGGTGGAGTAGCCATGGATTCGATCGGTGGATTTTATGAAGCGAAAAACGATAAACTATCTATGGTGTATTATCACCCCAAATACCAACCCATACCACAAACACAAACCCCAATCTCCCCCTTTGGTGAAACAGTCGGCGATGACCTTCCTTTTCAACCACTTTTCTTATGTCCTTTCCCAAGATGTTCAAAAGAAGAGCCCGATTCCAATTACGATACTTTTCCCATCAGTTCTTCCCCGGAATTCGTCATCTCTACAACAAGAATTCAACAGGAAGATGATCATTTAATACTCCCTTTGTTTTGGTGCAACAACAAAGAATTCGATGTTGATGGTGGTTGCTACGCATGCAGCGGCTCAAATTTTGGCACAGATTATTATGTCTGTGTCAAACATGATAAAATTTTCCACAAAGAATGCGTCCAATCTCCATCTGAAATCAAACACCCTTATCATCCGGAGCATTCTCTTCAACTTTCCTTTCGTTTGCCAAAGGCTCCCAAGATAGAGTGTTTATGTTGTGGAAGAATAGCAACAGGTCTGATATATTATTGTACCATATGTGAAGTTGTAATGCACACCGTATGTGCGATGAAGTCAATACCCTTCGGTGGAGTGGCCATGATCGGTGGATTTCATGAAGTGGAAAACGATGGTGAACTATCTCTGGTATATCATCACCCCAAATACC
The DNA here is from genome assembly GCA_019202795.1 of Arabidopsis thaliana x Arabidopsis arenosa. Taxonomy (NCBI): domain Eukaryota; kingdom Viridiplantae; phylum Streptophyta; class Magnoliopsida; order Brassicales; family Brassicaceae; genus Arabidopsis; species Arabidopsis thaliana x Arabidopsis arenosa. The sequence goes on along the minus strand of CM032919.1, from coordinate 1,737,606 downwards.
AACCCATCGATGACCTTTCTTTTCAACCACTTTTCAAATGTCCTATCCCACGAAGTTTAAAATATTCCAAGTACGATGATACTTTTCCCATCAGTTCTTCCCCGGAATTCGTCATCTCTACAACAAGAAGTCAACAAGAAGATGATCATTCAGTACTCCTATGTTTTGGTGCAACAATAAAGACTTCGATGTTGATGGTGGTTGCAAAGTATGCAGCGGCTCAAATTTTGGCACAGATTATTATTTCTGTGTCGAACATGATGAAATTTTCCACAAAGAATGCGTCCAATCTCCATCTGAAATCAAACACCCTTATCATCCGGAGCATTCTCTTCAACTTTCCTATCGTTCCTCGTACGCTCCCAAGATAGAGTGTTTATGTTGTGGAAGAATAGCAACAAATCTGGTATATTATTGTACTAGATGTGATGTTGTAATGCATACAATTTGTGCGATGAAGTCGATATCCTTCGTTGTAGACCAACCAAAGAGCCATGACCATCCCCTCACTTATTTTCCCAGACAAGCTTCCTTAACTTGCGACGTTTGTGGTCTAATCAGAAAAAACAATCCCACCTACGTGTGTCTTCGATGCAACTTTGTCGCTCATAACGATTGTATGTATTCTCCACGCATCATCAAGATTTCACGTCACCATCATCGCATCTCCTACACTTCTTCTCTCCGATCTGGAGAATGGTCTTGTGGAGTTTGTCGTAAAAGTATAGATGGTGATTATGGTGCATATACTTGTAACAAGTGTGATGATTATGCTGTTCACGTAAGATGCGCTCTACGAAGAGATGTCTGGGATGGAGTTGAGCTCCAAGGTGTACCGGAAGAAGATGATATAACCCAAGATGTCGGGCCGTTCGAGATAATATCTGAAGGAGTGATACTTCATTTCCTTCATGACCACCATCTTCGGCTTGAGGTTAGCATACTATACGATGAAAAAAAGGTTTGTCAAGCATGTGTCCTTCCTATCTATGAGGATACTGAACATTACTCTTGTATGGAATGTGACTTCACCATCCACGAAATATGCGCACAACATCGGCGAAGAATACAACATGCGTTACATCCTCATCCACTTACATTGAGTGGCAGTGGCGTGAATAAATATGATGATGTCTTCAGGTGCAATGCTTGTGATCGTTCTTGTGGTGGCTTTGTCTATATGTGTCCGAGAAAGGAATGCACCTTCGGTCTAGACGTACGATGTGCTTCAATTTGTGAACCGTTTAACTTCCAAGGTCATAAACATCCATTGTTCCTAGCTTTAGGCCCAGGAGAAAACCCCATTTGTCAAGTGTGCAAAACAGAGAGTCGTATACCATTAAATTGCATCAAATGCGATTTTATTGTATGTATCAAGTGTGCGACGTTACCATATAAAGCAAAGTATAAGCATGACCGACACTCTCTCACAATTTTGTGGGGAGAAGAGGTATGTAATAAAGATTGGTGTGAGGTGTGTGAGCGTAATTTAGAAGATACAGGCACTAAGTTTTTCTATTGGTGCAACGAGTGCTGCACTACTCTTCACATTGCTTGCTTATTTGATGACGACGCATATGTGAAACCTGGTCAAATTTTCAATTGGGGTCCGAAGGGAGTCATAGTTCTTAGCAAAAATAATCTTTCTCGACCTCTTTGTGATTCTTGTAGGTACCCTTGTCAGGGCAAAATATATTCGGGAGACAACGCCATAGCGTGTTCTTTCGAATGTGCTCGTTATATGTTTTATTATGGTCAACGCCATTGTTGATTGATTTAAAATTGAATCGTGGGTTTATGGTTTAGCAATCGTGGGTAGTTAATTAGCTTGTTTTTATTTAATTTGTGATTTTCTTGTCATGGGTTATGGGTAGTTATCTTCTTCTCTATTTAAGCTTTGCACTTTGTACTTTCAAACTTGTACTTCTCAATTCAATCAAGTAAATTTCAGTTTCAATTCTTCTTCTTCTTTCCTGCAATTTTCTGATTTCTCCAACAATTGTGGTATCAGAGCGATTCCAGGTTTCAATCCTCTTAAGAAGACGAAGTGATGGCAAACAATGGCAACGGCAATGGCAACGGCACGAATCTGCAAGCTCTTATTCCAACTTTCAAAGGGGAGAAGTACCATCTGTGGAGTCTCAAGATGAAGACAATGTTTCGGTCGCAGGAGTTATGGGATTTGGTCGAGAATGGGTTTGAAGATCAGAATCCACCAGAGCCTGATCAACGTTTACGGGAGAATCGGAAGAAAGACGCAAAGGCACTGTTCTTTATCCAATCGGCACTGGATGAAGAGATTTTCTCAAGAATTTCCACAGTGAACACATCTCATGAAGCATGGGAGATTCTAAGACAAGAGTATATGGGAGATCAGAAGGTGATTGTTGTGAAGTTACAAACTTTGCGTCAACAGTTTGAAACTCTTTCTATGAAAGACAAGGAGTCTATTCAAGAGTATTTGGCTAGAGTTTCTGCAATTGTGAATCAGATGAAGTCTTATGGTGAATTTCCTAGCACTCAAAGCATTGTGAGTAAGGTTCTCAGAAGTTTATCACCAAAATTTGAGTACGTCGTTCCTGCAATCATTGAGGGTAATGATTTAAGCACTTATACATTCGATGCAATGATGAGTTCTTTGATAGCCCATGAAGATCGGCTCAGTAAAAAGGGTGAAAAGGCAGAAGAGAAAGCTTTTCAAGTGAAAGGAGAATTTTCAGGAAAATCTGAAAATTACGGTGGAAGTTACGGTGGACGTGGCAGAGGCAGAGGTGGCTTCAATGGCAGAGGTCGTGGTTATGGAAGAGGAAGAGGTCATTATAATGACCAGAATCAATACAGAGGTTCTTATGGAGATCACAGTCAACACAAAAGTGGATACAATGATCAAAGTCAGTTCAAAAGCAACATTCAATGTCGATATTGCAAGAAGTTTGGTCACAAAGAAGCAGATTGTTGGTCCAAGCAGAGAAATGAGCAAAGATCAAACTTTGTTGAAAATGTTCAAGAGGAGAGTAAGTTATTCATGACTCATTCTCACATCACGGATGGGTCTGAAAGTGTATGGTTCTTGGATAGTGGATGCTCTAATCATATGACGGGAACGAAGTCGTTGTTTAAGGAGCTTGATGAGTCGCAGAAAAGTGAGGTTCGGCTTGGAGACGATAAGACGATGCAAGTTGAAGGAAAAGGCACAGTTGCCATCAAGACAATGCAAGGTGAGGTTAAGGTTCTTTATGATGTGCAGTTTGTGCCTAGTCTTGCTCATAATTTGCTAAGTGTGGGGCAGTTACTTAGTAATGGTTGTAGAGTTTTGTTTGATGAAGATTCATGTGCTATAAGTGATAAAGAATCTGGACATACTTTAGCACTTATACACATGACACGAAACAGAATGTTTCCTCTTGACGTGATGAATGTTTCGAGCAAAGCATTGGTAGTTAAGGGTGATGATGGAACAAATCTGTGGCATTTACGTTATGGGCATTTGAACGTGAATGGGCTGAGATTGCTGAAGAAGAAAGAAATGGTTCTTGGTTTACCAGAGATTAATGAGCTTGAGTTTTGTGAAGGATGTGTTTATGGGAAGCAGTGTAGGGGTTCATTTCCTGTTGGAAAATCATGGAGAGCCTCAGATTGTCTTGAGCTTGTGCACGCTGATTTGTGTGGGCCGATGAAGACGGAGTCACTTGGAGGAAGTCGGTACTTTCTGTTATTTACCGATGATTTCAGTCGCATGAGTTGGGTTTATTTTCTGAAAATGAAGTCTGAAGCGTTTGAGAATTTCAGAAAATTCAAAGTCATGGTGGAGAAGCAAAGTGGAAAAATCTTGAAATGTCTACGGACTGATCGTGGCGGTGAGTTTACTTCGAGAGAGTTTGTTGATTTTTGTGATGAAAATGGCATTCGCAGAGAACTTACGGCTCCTTATACTCCTGAGCAAAATGGCGTGGCGGAGAGGAAAAATCGAACAGTGGTTGAAATGGCCAGAAGCATGCTAAAAGCTAAAGGGATTCCTGACAAGTTTTGGGGAGAAGCAGTTGCAACGGCGGTATATCTTCTCAATATTTCTCCTACAAAGGCTGTTATGAATCGCACACCGTATGAAGCTTGGATGGGCAGAAAACCACGGGTAAGCCACTTGAAAGTCTTTGGTTGTGCTGCATATGCTATGGTTGATATTCGTTCAAAGCTAGATGAGAAGTCTGTGAAGTGTGTCTTTATCGGATATTGCTCGCAGTCCAAAGCATATCGTTTATATAATCAGTCAAGTGGAAAGGTGATAATTAGCAGAAACGTGGTGTTTAACGAAGAAAAGGGGTTGACTTGGAATGAAGACGTTACGACCGGAGATATTCACGCAGATTTTGATGAAGAATCACAAGAGAGCATCAGCAGTCCACCACCAAGTCCAGAACCACAAGGAAATATGAGCACTCCACCATCTACTCCTATAAACTCTCCAATTTCGAGTCCGTCAAGCAGTAGTTCTCAAGGCTCAACTCCGTCTCCGCCGACCACTGCACCTCCAAGAAAGTTCAAATCTTTAGCAGAGGTTTATGAGTCTTGTAGCTTTGCTTTGTATGCGTCTGACCCTCTTTGTTTTAGAGAAGCTGAAAATGTTCCAGATTGGCAAGTTGCAATGAAAGTGGAGATGGAAGCCATAGAGAAGAATTCAACATGGGAATTAGTTGACGTTCCAGAAGGAAAAAATGTAATTGGATTGAAGTGGGTGTATAGAACGAAGTACAATGCCAATGGAAGCATACAAAAGCACAAAGCTCGTCTTGTGGCAAAAGGCTACGCACAGAAGCAAGGGATAGATTACGAAGAGACGTTTTCTCCGGTGGCTCGCTTTGAAACAGTAAGGGCAGTTCTAGCTTTGGCTGCACACTTGCACTTACCTGTTTTTCAATTTGACGTGAAATCTGCATTTTTGAATGGTAATTTGGAGGAAGAAGTTTATGTCTCACAACCAGAAGGTTTTGTTGTAAGTGGGAAGGAGGATAAGGTGTACAGATTGAGGAAAGCGCTTTACGGGCTGAAGCAAGCGCCGCGTGCATGGTACAGCAAGATCGATATGTTCTTTCAAGAGAATGGTTTTCAAAGAAGTGAAAATGAGCCTACCCTTTACGTGAAGAAGCAAGGTAACAATGAATTCTTGGTGGTGTGTCTTTACGTTGATGATATGATTTATATGGGTTCCTCTGAGTTGGTTAATGATTTCAAGTCAAGCATGATGAAGAATTTTGAGATGACAGATTTAGGGTTATTACAATATTTTCTGGGAATTGAGGTAATTCAAGGAGAAGAAGGGATTTTTGCTAGTCAGAAAAAGTACGCTGCTGATTTGGTGAAGAAGTTTAACATGTCTAATTGTGAGAAGGCGCTCACACCAATGAACATCAATGAGAAGCTGCAGCGTGAAGATGGAACAGAACAAGCAGATGCAAGACTTTACAGAAGCTTGGTTGGTGGTTTAAATTATTTGACACACACTAGACCTGACATTGCTTTCTCTGTTAGTGTCGTGTCAAGATACATGCATAATCCAACAAAGCAACACTTTGGAGCAGCTAAGAGGATCCTCCGTTACGTCGCTGGAACCATTGACTATGGCATGTGGTACTCTAGCTCTTCTACTTTCAAACTCATTGGTTTCACTGACAGCGATTGGGCAGGAAGTTTAGACGATCGTAAAAGCACTTCGGGAAACTGTTTCTGGAGTTGTAACTTGGAGTTCTAAGAAGCAAGAGACAGTGGCATTATCATCATCTGAAGCAGAGTATGGAGCAGCAAGTGCAGCATCACGACAAGCTTTATGGCTCAGGAAGTTACTTGCTGATTTTGATTTTGTTCAAAGTGAAGCTACTGAAATTTTCTGTGACAACAGATCGGCGATTGCGATGGCGAAGAATCCGGCTTTTCATGGCAGAACCAAGCACATAGACGTTCAACATCATTTCATTCGTCAACTGGTTGCAGATGGAAGAATCATGATGAAGTTTTGTGGCACCAACGAACAAGTTTCAGACATCTTTACGAAGTCTCTTCCTCAAGCCAAGCATGAGTTCTTCCGGTCTAAGTTAGGTGTGTGCAATTTTGAATCAATGGGGAATGTTGATTGATTTAAAATTGAATCGTGGGTTTATGGTTTAGCAATCGTGGGTAGTTAATTAGCTTGTTTTTATTTAATTTGTGATTTTCTTGTCATGGGTTATGGGTAGTTATCTTCTTCTCTATTTAAGCTTTGCACTTTGTACTTTCAAACTTGTACTTCTCAATTCAATCAAGTAAATTTCAGTTTCAATTCTTCTTCTTCTTTCCTGCAATTTTCTGATTTCTCCAACAGCCATAACTTATTGCCAACACCACCCGTTTAGACGCAAAGCACTTCACAAGCGGTAGCATATACAAATCAAATCTAAACTCGCTTAGCTTCTCTCGAATCTCTCCACCTCTTCGGACTCATTCTATGTGTTGAGAAATTGACTCTTTGATTGTTTCTACAAAAGAAAGAGATAACAAGAATCAGAGGAAGGTGATTGATGAGAAGCACAAGAATTGAGAAGAAGAAGAAGAAGAATTGGACAAAGAAGAGATCGGAGAAGAAGAAGCTGAATTAGTCAATTAAGTTTGTGTTTACGGATTAGTTGGGTTTGGTTTTGTTTTATGGTTATGGGCCTACGTATTAATTAGGCCCAACTAGTCAATTAAGTTTGTGTCTTACACCATGATGTTAAGTATTTTTTATTTATTTATTTTGGTAACAACTTTTAATTAAATATCAAAACAGTCATTCTTGATAAATGTTGTTTACACATGTGATATAATACGGTTTGGCACAAAATTTTCATGCCAAATTATCCGTTTTAACATTTGTATAGCGAAAAATTAAAGATAAAGAGAAACTTTTGAATTTTTTTTTATCGCTCTGAAATTCTTCCGAATACATTGAGAACAGGAAAAATGGGTAAAAAAACCCTCATCTTTCCTAAAAACATGTAAAAAACCCTCAACTTTTTTTGTGGGTTTTAAAACCCTCACTTTTTCATAAGTGGTAAAATAAACCCTAATATAATAAACTCAATTTTTTAAAAAAAATCGTCATATTAAAACAATAAGAAACAAAAACAATTTAATTTATATTTTTTTCAAATTCTAGTTTGTAATTTTTTTTTCTAAAAGTAAGGTTTTTGCGCTATAAAAATTCATTCACAATTTAGTTGAGATTAGGCAAATCATTTTTGTTACCATTAGAAGTTATGTTATATAAACTACAAAAATTTATAGGATAGCACATTTGATTTTTTTTTTCGAGTTTTCAGGTTTTGGATAAAAATATAGTTAAATAATTATTAACTATATGTAATTTATATTATTTTGTAATGTATCGTAATATGTATATAGAAATATTAACTGTTACAAAATTTTATTTAGTTTGTCCGATGAAAATATTTTGATGTGGAAATTCATATGCTTTTCGTAGTATTATAAAATTTGGTTTGGGTTTACGTTAGCAAATTTTTATGATTGAACCGAATAAACCTTTATTAACATAAACTCATATTCGATTCAATATAAGAATTTATATATTATTCGTAACAAAATCTGTTTGGTTTCACATTGATGAATTTTTGTAACACAACCGAATACAATTAATATTTTTACATAATGACTTAAAAAAATTTCAATTTAGAAAAAAAGATTGTAAACTAGAATTTTGTAAAGAAAAATCTTAAATCAAATTGTTTATTATGTTTAATATAATGATTTGCTTGAATTTATATTGAATTTATTAATAATAGGGTTTATTTTACCATTTATGAAAAGATGAGGGTTTAAAAACCCACAAAAAAAGGTGAGGGTTTTTCTACCCATTTTTCCTTGAGAACGCCGGTCATTCGGTTGGCGAAGACACCATTTTCACCAGGTCTAAACAGTCTGTCAAAAAAGATACATCTTGGTTGTCGGCACCAATCATACACTTCATCGCCCAGTGAAGAGCTTCCACTTCTTTGTGTAATGGAGAGAGACTTCTACAGAAGTTAGCAGCTCCCATAGTTAGTGAATCATCATTTGATGATGTACAGTACCACCATGTTCCTGAAAAATTATCACTTCATTTCCATGATCCATCCACGAAGCAACGATATCCGGAGTAGGTACTTTTGGGTATTATTTTTGGGTATCTTAGCTTATAGTTTTTGGATATTTCGGTTAACTGTTTGGTTATCAGTTCGGTTTCGGTTAGTTTGGATAGGGGATTTTACTAACCATTCAGTTATTTTAAAATTTTTGGTTCGGATACGGTTCAGTTTTTTTCAATTCGGTTCGGTCGGTTATTTGGTTAGCGGTTTTTCAACAACAAAAGATGTTGAGTCTTTTGAGAGGACATCTAAAGGAGTGATACTTCATTTTCTTCATAACCATCATCTCCAACTTGATGTAAGCATGCTTTATGATGAAAATAAGTTTTGTCAATCGTGTGTCCTTCCTATCTTTAAAGGTATCTACTATCAGAGCCGGTCCGAACATTTGTGAGGCCCCAAGCATAAAAAAACAAGATCCCAACATTTATTAACATAATTTTTTACAAATATTTATGATAAGATTATATTTTTATGTTATAGTTTTAAATTTTACAAAAATATTTAAAACATAGTAGACAAAATAATATATCATGAAGAAAAGTAAGGTTTACACATTATTTATTGTTTGTTAAAGATAAATCTCATATTTTATTGAGAGTTTTTGTGTATTTATTTGATTTTGTTATTTTTATTCTGTTTATTCAACAAAAAATTTCTATAGGTCATATAAAATTTTATTTTAGATAGATTTTTATTTTTAACATAAATTAGATAGTATATATATTTGGTAATATCAAATTTATCTACTAATGTTAAAAATTTAAATGATAAAAATAAAATGTAAATATGTTCTTATATAGTTATAAACTTATATATATATGTGGATAATTTTTGAAGTCTATAAAAATACACGTATATTAAAATGGGAATTTTGGCAATAATGGCCATTTCTGAGTTTTGATTTTGCATTATGACATTAAAAAAACCTATAGTGAGGAATGCCATTTGTCCGTGAGGGAATGACGAGAATACCCTCGCTTCCAGGCGCAGATATGACGATGTGACGTTTGGAGATTGCATTAATGACGGTCAGAGTTGCGTTTCCAAAACGAAATAGTAATAATAATTTGAAATACTTTTAATCGGAAAGTCGGAAAAAGTGAAACGACGGAAGGGACTTTTGGGGGGAAAATGCGTCGTCATTTTCACTCTCTTCACCATTTTAACCTAATCCCTCAAATCTACTTCTTTTAAGTTTTCTACTTCTAGTATTCTTCTCCTCTTAACTTATCGTTTAAAGTCTGTAACTTTCTTCTTGGTTTTGGTTGTATTCGTCCACGAGTAACCGATCTAAAAGAGAAGGTAAATATCATCTTCAATGAATACAAAGTTCGCTGTCATTATCGTAGATTCAGTGTTTTGTTGTCCATATTAATTTAGTCAATTTTGTCCATCGACGATTAAATTTTTTGTCCACCTGTTGCAGATCTTAAGTGATGGAAAGTGACGAAAATACTCAAGGCGTAATTGAGTATCGTGGGGGTAAAAATCCAAATCGGGAAGACACGGACAGCGATGGGAACGTAACAATTGTTCCAGAACTCCTCCCTGAAAGGCTCTTTGCAACTGATAGATACCCTATAAAAGGACGAATCAACTCATACTCGAAGCCTGAATATTTGCTAGATATTGTAGATGTTCTGCAGGGTACGACGGAGTTGGAATACCTGCAAAATTCCCCGTTGGGTTCGCTGTTTGATTTGCCAATTCGGAAATGTTCTCTATCGGGAAAACTAGTCCACAATATCTTGTGTCGTTCACTGGTTACGGCGAAGGAACATGAGTTCTGGTTCGTTTTCGGTGGCCATCCGTTTCGTTTCTCACTAAGAGAGTATGCTCTCGTGACGGGACTTCCTTGTTTCCCATATCCTCCTAAGGAAGAGATAATGAAGGCGCAAACTGCGACTGGGACCAAGGAATCGTTTTGGAAGACTTTGTTTGGTACCAAAAAAGTGGTACTAATCGATGATATTGTGAAGTCGCTGAAGGTGGACAGTAGGAAAGCCAAAGCGGTACAAATGCCTGGTTGGAAAAAATTGAGACTAGCACTTGTAGTGATTGTTGAAGGGATTCTGATTTGTGACAGCCAGCCGGTGAGAGCATCTTCGGAGGTCGTTGAAATGGTGAGGCACCTTGAAACGTTTTTTTCGTATCCGTGGGGTCGAGAATCTTTCAATTTGACCATGCGTATGGTTAAAGTCGGGTCGAAGGTAGAATCTGTGGAATCACTAGTCGGGAAATTGAAACAATCTCACGTTGCAACACACGGGTTCATTTTATCGCTTCAACTTCTGATTCTCCATTGCATTCCACTGTTGGAAACCTATCTTCCCGACAATGACGATGCACAAACATTCACCGACCGTTCTGTATTCCAACTGGCGAAGCTGAAATCATTCCACAATTCGAATATCATGGAAGCCGAAAACAATCCGGAGGTAATGTCATTTGATACATGTCCATATAAAAATATTTCATTTGTTGATCTTGACCCATAAAGAGCTTTTGCAGTTAGAAGTATATGCTATTTTAGAGACGGAATCGCCTATTGATGAAGCTCAATACGCATGGGAAGACGAGGTCGTAGACCCGGGGATCGAATATGTAATGAGCCTTTTAGTGAAAGGGGTCACAATTCCGAAAGAAATGTGGCATGGAGGATATGATGGTCTACCACTAATGTCTATCCCTGATCCTAGAATTGTGAAAAGAGAGAAAAAAATTAAAATACCCCGGAAGAGAGTCAGGAAAGAAGAGGTAACTGAGGAAGTAGAGGAAGATAGCAATGGCGGAGAAGAAGAGCCTGTGGTTGGAGAGCAAGTAAATAGTGGGGAATTGGATGGACAGATGGTTGCGATGGTGGACAGGAAGTTAAAAGCACATAAAAAGGAGATAATGTCTATTGTCGACAGGAAGCTTTTTTCTTTGAAAACTGAGATGTTGATGGAAATAAAGTCGGGGAAAGGAGAAGGGATTGGTAAGGTTGGTATTAAGAAGTGTGGCGTCAAAAAGTCTGAAAAATCAGAGGGAAAGAAGGTCCAAAAGGTCCAAGCATGTCTAACCCGAAAGCGTGAAGGAATTCGTATAAAGAAAGACAAAGGAGTTGTGGAGGAGGGTCCTAAGTTTGATGTGGACGACTACTTTGGCGTTAATGAAGTACTTGAAAGTGTGCAAAATGAAGTCGGTGGACAATACGATTCTGAACGTGCGGTTGAGGTAAGTCGTAACTGATTTAAGTCTACAAATAGACATATTATACATATGAAGTCCCTAATATTTGTCCCTAAGCAGAATCAAGACGATCATATAGAACAAACTGGAGATGACAACGTAGGGACGAGTGTAAAAGCGCCTGCGATTCTTGATGATGCAACATTTTACAAAGAGGTATGTAAAAAAAAAGGTGGACAAGTTTTGATATTTATTACACGAGAGATATGAGGTTAACGTATTTGTATCTATAAATTGTTTTGTACAGAGTGAATACATATCTGGAAACGGGGGAGGTTTTGAATATGATCCAATGAACTCTGAAGAGGTAATTGGATTCTCACAGTTTTGTTCAAAATTATATTTGACTTTAAACACCAGTACCTACTATAAAACAGGAAACTGACGGACAGCTAGAAGAAGGAAAGCATGGACCAGAAATAGAGGTCGAAAAATCTGATGATGAAGAGGGGGAGCTCATATCTGGTGATGGACAAGGTGACGAAACATCAAGGGAGGACGAAGGCAAAGAAAAGGATGAGGATGCCAGGGTGGAGGTAGAAGGTGGACATAGTTCCGGGGGACAAGACGAAGAGAAGGGGGGTGAGTTTGGAGAAAACGAGGGAGCTAATCAGCCACTGATGGAAGCTGTGGACATAAACACCAAAAAAATCACACAATTGTCCATTGATACTGAAGAAAAAGATGTGCCGATATCTGAGTGTGAGGAAACAGGGGACAACAAAGATACAACGGTGCCAGAGAAATCAACCGAACCTGGTGAAAGGGCTGATGTCGACAGTGGAAAAAAAGAGGAAGAAAGAGAGGAAGGTTCATCTCACGAGGTAAAAGGATCAATAATTTAAAATAATATTTAATATTTGGGGTTTTTTAAAAAACGATATTAAACTTAACCTACTTTCACAATTCGTGGTGTTGTTTTAGGAGGACGTGGACAAAATTAATACAGAGGTACCAGAAATGTCCACTAAACAAACTGAGGGGGTGGGTGTGGACAATTCAGCAACTGACGAAGGGGTCGAGGAAGCTCCAAGTGAAGAGGTGTTCTTAATTTGTAATGGGATTTATCTCAGTTGCTTCGTTCTATTTAACTTATCCTACTGCTGGTATTTTGGTTTGGGTTTTCTTCAGGCTGGCGAGACGACGGAGATGGAAATTGTGGTGGACAAAAAAAAGGCAATAACTGAGGAAGCTGATATTGAAAAGCAGGTTGTGGAAAATGCGAAGGGGCGACGTGGTATAAAACGGAATGAGACCGATAACGAAAATCTGCCCTCGAAACGAGTTAAAAAGGCTCCTAGAAGATATGGAGCCACTCCTGACAATAAACCACAGACGGGGCAGGTTGAGTTATACACACCGTTCCGAAAAATTGATTTGGCGAAAAAGAAGAAGTTTCTGTCAAAGCTGTCAACCTTTAAGAAAAAGTAAGTCATAGACATATCGTGATAGTTAAAATTAATGTCCATGGATATATAATGTTCTGTTCTGATTTGTTTCTTTCATAGGGAGTACATAATCGATGGACATGCGGTTCCAAACACTTTCTTCTCGGATATTATGACACCCAAACATTGGGTTGATACACCTGTAAGTTAAATTTTGAAAATAAGGTCCAAAATTCACTATAACATATGCTTACTTATATTTGAAAATAACCTTTGGTCAATTTTTATTTGTTTCAATAACTATAGGAAATGGAAGCAATGCTAAACCTTGTTTGGCGAAAACTAGGTGAATCATTGAACAATTCCAGGATTGCTGTACTAGATACCTGGTTTACTAGTATGCTATGCAATGAATATCCTCGATTCAAGAAGTGGAATAAAGGTGTTCCGTTCAAGTGGAACTCGGTTTGCAAGAATTACGTCCGTGGACATGTACCTAGCCGGTCCGGGAAGCTGATGTGGTTTGAAGATGTCGATACAGTCTACCTTCCTATGAATTGGCGGAAGGGTCATTGGGTCTGCCTTGTCGTGATGTTGAAAGATGGTAAGATCGAGATTTTAGACCCACTAATCTCTGGAAACGATTTGAAAAAGGTGAAGAGGATCATGACTCCCATTGTGGAGATGCTGCCCAGTCTACTTAAGGATGAGATAACTTCACCGACAGAGTACCCGCATCCAGACACATTTACATACGAAAGAGTTGTTGCCATCTCCCAGAATGATCGCACCGGGGACTGCGGTCCATTTACAGTGAAGTTAATTGAACTACATGGACAGGGTTTGGGGCTCGACTGTATCACCGATGAAATGGTAGACAACTTCCGGCTAAGTTATGCTATGGACGTTTACGAGGAGTTTGTGGGTGCAATTTGCACGTGATTATTATGTTTAATTTAATTAATGTTTGGTTTCGGTTGTATTCGAACTTTATCCTATGTTTTATTTTGTTTTAAATATTTGAACCTTATCCTATGTTTAATTTGAACCTTAATAAGGATTGCTTTATTATGTTTGTTTTTGATTTGATTTTGTTATGTTAGTCATTTGGTTCGGTTTCGATTTGGTACTTAATATTAATCTCGTGAAAGTACTTAAGCATAGAATTCAAACAGAATAATATGAAACTTTATTTATGTTCACAATAACAAAATTAAATTGTAAGTCACTGTTTGAATAGTTAGTTAGTAACGATTTAAGAGGTGATTTTACTATTCCACCTAAATCTATCTACTACATTTAAGAATTGGATAACCCTAAGTACACATTACAAAAGGCTTTCATCTATAAAAGGCAAATGTAGATAGTTCTGTTCCTAAACCATTTGATCCTTCTCATCCCGCAAAAATGTCCATGATACTATTAACCTCCAAATCAGTGTCAAATAAGTGTCATATACTCTCTTTACCAAGCCATCTATTAATCGACATTGCCATCAAAGTTGCTGAAGGGGGATATCGAAATCTAGGCAAGTTGACATCAACATGTAAATCGTTCATGTTTTTAGGTAATGATCACAATGTCCTTAGGCATGTTTCGTTTTATTACTTAATGCGTCATCCAAAACTTGTTAATATTGGTTCGCCTGTTAGATCTTTCTTCCTTCGTTGTTATTGTTCCCGCAACATCGATGCTACTTACCTAGAGTCATTAAGACTTGTAACGAAAGAAGGGAAGATTGAAGAAGCAATACTCCTCTTATCAAATGCTGACTATCAAACCAGAGAAATGCATTTTTGCCTTGGAATTTTCCAAATATGTTCCGGAGACTACCATGGGGGAGTGAGGGAATTAACATTATTCCTATCTCTTTGCCCAACACATGAATTCGCCGATATGGTTGCTGAAGCAGTTTTTAATCAAATTGAACAAATGGGACCAACAATCATTCGTAGATATTGCGAGACATGGAGATTCTGTGAAGTGCCAATATGCGCGGGCCCGGGTTTTCCCTGTGAGATGGACAACCGTTGTCCCCGGTGTTTTTGTTGGTGGTGTTCGATTAAGTTTTTTTGTATGTTCTAAGACAACATAATTTTTATGTTGTCCACTAACTTATCTGTTGAAAGTTAAAAATTTAAATTTGTAGTCCATAATCTCATCTCGATTCCCTATGTAGTACTTGCTTTAGTGCAAAACAGTAGTCTATTAATTGGCGTACCACCAACTTGAGCGAACAAACCCAGTTAAGTCTTGAAGAAAACTGTGGTCCTGTTTATCTTCCCCTTTAATGGCGTTCAGTCAATACTCGACCGCATCTAGATATTATTCGGACCGGGTTTGTTGCTACTGTGGACTGCCTGCCCAGATCTTAAAATCGAGGACAGAAAGGAACGATGGTCGGATTTTTTTTGGCTGCGAGCGATACAAGGTAAAATATTATAGATC
The DNA here is from genome assembly GCA_019202795.1 of Arabidopsis thaliana x Arabidopsis arenosa. Classification (NCBI taxonomy): domain Eukaryota; kingdom Viridiplantae; phylum Streptophyta; class Magnoliopsida; order Brassicales; family Brassicaceae; genus Arabidopsis; species Arabidopsis thaliana x Arabidopsis arenosa. Next base: position 1,722,386 of record CM032919.1, on the reverse strand, counting down.
TAATTTGGATATCTACGGATTTACAGCTTACGACCATTATACAGCTTATGCCTCTTACATAAAACCAGGCGGGAGCGAAATGCAATTTCTTCTGTTGGGTGGACGAGTACGACCCTCAAGGACGTCCAAGGAATGCTTGGACAGATTCACAGACCGATATCCGAAACAAACTGAAGGTAATTGGGGATTTGCTTGAAGAGACAAACAGGTCAGCAGTGCAAGAAGTGGTCCACAAAGATATTATCAACAAACTCAACAAAGAAAGCAACAAAAAAACCATCGCTGTCGCAGTCTTACTCATAGTCGTTGTTGTTCAAGTATTGGTTATAATAGGTTTAAGCTTTTGACTATACTTGAACGGATAGACAAAAATAAAATGTTGTGTACAAGGATTTCCCGTATTTCATTTATTTGGTCCACCAAAATACTATTGTCCACATGTTCAGCTTTTTCCAGTTTCAAATAAATGTTTATTGAAAATTATGTCAATCGAACTATTAATGATCCTACCAAATACAGGACGAAACCCACCCACTAACACTGACTCGTCCTGTCCCAATTTAATACACAGTTATATACCATTTATTATTGGGAAACCCCCCAACAACATTTCCACAAAAGTAAAAGGTCTATATAAAAGATTCTCAAATCGAGAGAAGGTAAAGAAATCCAACCTAATTCCAATATTTCCGTTCAAAGTCATATGGAAAACCAGATTTCTTATTTTCTTCCCTTCATTGCTCGTGCTGCTGGACATGGCGGATTCCGTAATCTATACCCCTTCATTTTCGCAGGTCGGGAAGGGAGAGATGCGGCATATGACACAATTGTTTTAAAGGAAGCGGATATCGACGAGTTGTTGTTCACCCCTGCCAGAATAACTGAGCAGTCTCCATATAGACCATTTTTTTTAAAATGTCTACGAGCACGCAACCCATCAGCCCTCTACATCGAGGGTCTTAGGCTTGGATGTCAAGCTGGTCCAATAGATCGAGCTATTCTATTACTCGAAGGAGCATCAAGACATTTGAAGTATGCAATTTTTGCACTTGCGCTGTTCTACATTTGTTCGGGGAACCAAGCCGCGTCGGACCGGACTCTAGCTCCACTTTGTAGATCACATCCGAATCAGCCTTTGTACACGTGCGGTGAAGGGGGAGAAGCCGAACAAATCTGCAACATGATTTTTATGCAAATCAAAGCAATGGTCCCGGCTGAATCTGGAAGATTCGTGAAGACTTGGTCTTACAAACCGATACCGCAATGTGTAGCCCGAATTTGCGACGACGACTGCGAATGTTTTTTCCATTGTAGCATGGAATGTCCATGTAACAAGTGTTTCTTTTACTGGAACTCAATGAGGTTGTGTGAGATATGCTAAATGTTAAAAACTTTGTACGATTATAGTCTACTGGATCAAAATGTTGTGATGTTGTTATTTGTCCATAATCTAAACAACAATTAATTTGTCCATGTACAAAATAGCAAGGCATAAAACATGATAGGGGATTCCAAAAGCAAACCATGACAGATTGAGAAGTAAGTAATCCGAAGTTTGATTAAAAAAAGGGAAATTACATCTTGCAGTTGCCATCATAAACCAAAAGAACAACCCAAGAAAGAAAACATAAGTAGTGGACATCGACAAACCAAAAAACAACAGTCCGTCCACAATAATCCGAATAAACGATGGTTGACCAAAAAAAACACGCCTACTATCCGCCGAAACGTCACTAAAAAAGGTTCTTGAAAGATGCTATGTTGGGACCCACTCCCCAAGCATCAGCTACAGAACCATCATAGACCAAAATAACAACCGAAGAAACTAAAACATAAGAAGTGGACAACGAAAAAAAAAAAAAAAAACAATCCGTCCACAATAATCCGAAAAAACGCTGGTTTACCAAAAAACACATGGCTACACACCGCCGAGACATCACTAAATTGGGTTCTTGCAAGTGGCTTTGTTGTGACCCACTCCCAAGCATCTGCTACATTTGTGAGGGTTATTTTTCTTCTTAGCTTTCCCCTGCATTTTAGCTAAAATCATTTTTTGTCCACGATAATAATACATGTAGACAAATATCTATACTTACTTTGCTTTCTCCTTTGGAAGGGATTCTCTTCTTTTTAGGACGCCCTCCACCTCTCTTCGTTTTTGGAGGTTTCATTTCCATAGCCTTCACTTCTTCTGGAATTTGCACCTCTCCCTCTTTGGGTATAGGACGTATCACTGTTTCATACATCTTTCGCCATGGACCAACAAAGTAACATTCACCAATAAGAGAGTATATGTCTATATTCCTAACCCCAACTGCAGCTAGTGCGTGGCAACATGGAATCATCAGAACGTCGAAAACTTTGCATGTGCAAGTTTTACTCTCTAGGTTAACTTCATAGACGCAACCCATCCCATCGTTGACCTGATAAATCCATTCGCTAGCCGACAAAACAGCACATTCAACAGAATCTCCAAGATGGTCCATGAGAATGTCCTCCACCTCTGGGGTGCACCGAGTTTCAGTTTTTGCGGCAAGTTTTCTCCGCAAATAGAACCATCTCATGAGCATTGTCCTAATAAACTCCACCATAGAAACAATAGGATAATCCACAGCTTTCACCAACGCCGCATTTAAAGATTCAGAAATATTGCTACTCATCAAGTTATACCTCCTCTGTGGACAATGTGCGAGAGTCCAAAACGGAAGACCAATGTCCATTAGATATTCAGTACATGTTGGCTTGCGTTTGGCGATTTCTGCTAACCAAAAATCCAAATCACCAACAGTGAATGACCTAGCCGCATTTGAGACCATCCCAGCCAACCCAGCACATTTGAAATTATGCTTGACGTTCCTATATAAGTGTACCGAACAAGCAGCGTGGTGGGCCAAAGGATACACCGATTTTAGGCCAGATATTATAGCTGCATGCCGATCAGACACAAAGACCAGCTCTTCCTCGTCTGGAACTATCTCTTTTAGTTTCTTGAAAAACCATGCCCAACTAGCTTCGTTCTCGTTGTCCACCACACCAAAAGCCAAAGGGTAAATTTGCATATTACCGTCCTGTCCACTGGCCGCAACTAGGCACCCTTTATACCTCCCTTTCAACTGCGTTCCATCAATCACAACCACCTTCCTTAAGTACTTTATCCCAGCTATAGATGCTCCCAGCGCAAAAAACATATATTTGAACAGCTTCTCACCATTTTTGTCCACAGAAGTAAGAACATCTGTTATTGTCCCCGGGTTGGATGTCCTCAACAAATGAAGGTATGTGTTCAAATACTTGTAACTGCCTATCTCACTGCCTCTTGCCTCACAAACTGCCATCTCCTTCGCATTCCAAGCCTTCATGTATGAAATTGTTACATTCAACTCCGCCAAAATCATCTCTGGAAGTTCGCATGCACGAGGACCTTTTTTGCCATTTGCAAATTTGGCTTTCATAAGTTGGGCAAGAATCCTAGCCGATGCATTTTTCCCAAACTTTGACCTATATGATACATCACATGTATGCTTCAAATGCACTTTCCTGATTTCAAGGTTTTCCGAATTTGCATGATTTTTTTGCAAAAATCCTCCATTTGCATTTAGGATCGACACAATTTGCAATCATTCTTGTCTTGTCTGACCTCTTCACCTTAAAATGAAACAACCTTTTCATGGCGAACACACGTAATGTGTCCCGCAGTTCACGTTTGTTGTTAAAAACTCTTCCAACATATATGGCATCTGCAGCCTTTTTCAAATCCATGTTGCCAACTTCGTTGCCAGCACCTCTAATATTATCTCTGAAAGGCTGATCATCTAGTAACAACACTTCGCACTCGTCGATACCCATAGTATGATCTAACGTCGGTGACGTATTTTCCTCAGATATAGCAGCAGCCACTCCACTAGATTCGCCTGGACATATTATGTTATCAACAACAGCTTCAGCTACAATATTCCCTTCAGAAACTATCAGCTCTTGTCCCCCACTGATATTGTCCATCAATTTCTCAGCTCCAATACCTGGTACATCGTCTTCGACCACCATGGCGGAATCCTGTCCACGACATCTAACATAGGGATCCCAGTCCACAGGGTATTCCCTGTTAATTAGATCTGTCCATCTGTCAAAATCATATGTTGGTTCTTCCAGTTCCTCTTCATCTTCAAAAACAGGCACATAATTACTTTTGTCCGCTTCGTGGACCAATCCTTTACCCTTCTCGGAATTCGTAGGACCAATTTCCTTGTCCACAACTTTGTGCTTCTTTCCTTCGGGACCCACTAGGGGTAAACGTTCTTGTCTTTCTGCAACCCCCATTACCGGCCTCCTTGGTTCAACGGATTTCCGATACGCATCTTCAACTTGTTTACAACATGCAAGAAGTTCGTCGTCGTCTAAACAACCACCAAGATCTGGGTAGGGGACATAAGTAGCAACTTTCTCGATGGTCAAGAACATGTTCAAACCATTGCACTCCATTCTTTTGCTTTTAAATTTACTGAGTGAAACTTCGCTCTCTATCGAAACAGGAGGCATATGACCTTGAGTTAAAACTTGCGTCTCTCCATGAAACCAAAAGCTGAGAGTAGGCCGGACTTCGCTCGTGTTTATTTCATATGCTCGACCCACTCGGGTTATCAATTCTTCGTACCGTGTTTCTTCGCTGAAGGATACGCATTTCGCCTGCCGGTTTGGAGCTACTCGAAATACCCACTTCCCCGCATCTGAGCATGTCCACTCACCAGAAATTACGAGTACCGTTTCGTCCATCGGAAAATGTCCACAACCTGCGTTTAATACCAACATTTATCACCGGACAGAAGAACCAAAAACACATTTATTGCCGGGGAAGAAGAAGCAAGAGAACAACATTAAATCTACGAATCTCAACAATAAAACCTGAAATAAATGCATCTATAATAAAAACAGTTTGTGTCTACAATAAGAAGCAAAACAAAAACATTAATACTCTTTTGGATCTTACAAAGCTGGTGGACCACCAACAAACGATTTATCCCTTGCCCTTAAACAGAATCTCCAGTCGCCGTTGGTCTTCAAAGAAATAGACAGTTCGTTTGTAATAAATTGTAGACAACACAAATTTGTAACAAAAAGTTAAGCAGTTCTTCTATTATCCAGTAAGTAATTTTAAGCACTCGATTGCCAAGCATTAATGCATCATTAATGCAGTTGTACGACCTACGTAACATAGGAAAAATATAGCTCAACTATGATTTTAAATCCGTCAGACATGTCACACATCACCCACTCTCGCGCCAATGTCCATGAGGGCAAACTAGTCTTTTACGTATGCCACGAAATGGCAAAATGACCTGTTACGGAAACGACTTCATTTTAATGGCATATCGTAAAATCAAAACACGGAATGAGGACAGTTTGGTTAGAAATCTCTATTAAAATTTGTGGAGTCATTGAAAATAGGGCCCTAATAACAAAGAAAAATAACTGGGGCCCTAAGCCTCCGCTTCGTTCGCTTGGCCACAAGACCGGGCCTGTCTACTATTCTTGTATGGAGTGTACGTTTGTCCTCCATGAAACATGCGCAAAAGCTCACCAAATAATTCAACATGTGTTGCATCCTCATCGTCTTGTATTAAAGAATGACTCTGGATATCGTCAAGGTTACATCTTTTGCAGTGCTTGTAATCATTGTGCTGGTGGTTTTGTTTATCAGTGTCCGTTAAAAGGAATGCGAATTCGATCTTGACATACAGTGTGCTTCAAATTCTGAGCCGTTTAATTTGATTACAAAAGATCATAAACATCCCTTGTTCCTGGCTTTAGATCCAAAAGAAAAAACCATGTGTATCATATGCAAAGATACACTTTTAGTATATGATAGAAATATGTATATGAATTGCATAAAATGTGTGATTTTATCGTATGTATGAAGTGCGCTACCTTACCATACGAAGCAAGGTCTAAGCATGACAAACACTTTCTCGAAATTTTATGTGGAGAAGAAGTATGTAAAAAAGATTGGTGGTGCGAGGTATGTGAACGTAATTTAAAAGATACAAGAACAAAAATGTTCTATTGGTGCAATGAATGTTGTACTACTTTCCATATTGAATGCTTATTGGGTGAAGACCCATATGTGAAGCCTGGTCAATTTTTCGAAGTAAATGGGAAGGAGATTCAAGTTCTTTGCAAAGATTATGTTTCTCGACCATTATGTGACAATAGCAAAAACCCTTGTCAAAGCAAAATATTGAAGAGAGACACCCTTATAGCATGTTCTCTGAGATGTGGGTATAAGATTTTTTAATTGAGTCCATTTATGTTTATTTGTTCCTCTATTTAAATGTAATAGTATCTGTTTTTATACTTTATCTTGATATGTTAATTTGACATTGATGTGTAAATGTTTGTTTCTGTAATATAATAATTAATTACTTTAACTTAAAGATCATTTTAAGATCACCGTCAGAGGTCTATACTGCGATGTTTCCATGGATTATTTGGTATTTGTGGAAAGCTAGGAATGACAAGGTATTTAATAATTTGGACCAAAGTCCAACTGATATTTTAAGAATGGCAGAAAATGAAGAGCAAGCTTGGCAGTTGGCCCATGTAGAGATCTCAGATGATAATCTACAAACGGTGGTAACAAATAATCAACCTCCTTCTAGAGTTGAACATATCGAGCAACGTGGATCAGTTTATCGTTGTTGCTTAGATGGTTCTTGGAAAGAAAGCGATTGTTTTTCAGGGTTATGATGGTTTTGTTCTTATCCAAATGTAGAAACGCACGACATGGGAGCTGCAAATACTCGAAGAAGCTTAACCTCACTCCACACCGAGGTTGAAGCACTAATCTGGGCGATGAGATGTATGATCGGCCAAGACAAAAGAGGAGTAGCTTTCCTTACAGACTGCTCCGATCTGGTGAAGATGCTGTCTTCCCCGCAAGAGTGGCCAGCGTTCACGACTTACTTGGAGGCGATTCAGAGCGACAAATAAGAGTTTGATTTTTTTCTCTTTATCGCTAATTTCCCAAAATTTGAATGTGAAAGCGGATAAACTGGCACGAAATGTTCGTACCTTACCGCATCTTTCTACTTATGTAAACAATATTCCTACACATTGGCTAATTTGAGCCAATCTAATAAAGCTGTTGACAAAAAAAAAAAGATCATTTTAATATATAATCATATAATGCATAATTGTTTTTCTTTTTTATAAATCAAATTTTATCTTCATAATAATCATATAATAATAAGTTAATAACACACCTTTGAAACGAACGACGACGTTTTCGTAAAGTGTCATAACATAAGATTGTCAAGCTAACAATTCTCAGGCGGAGAGAGAGGGAGAGATCAGAAAACGGAAGAGAAGAATAAACCAGTGATGAATGAGACTATTCTCTCCTCTGATCATCACTCATTGATCGGATTTGCATTTTTGATTCTCGAATTCTGAATCATCCAATTGGATCCTATATTGATTCGACGTTCTCCGGTGTTGATTTCGGTGATCGGAGAATTTCGCCATGTCGTGGGGATTAGGATGGAAGAGATCATCGGAGAGTTTCCGTTTGAGTCTCAGTTACGGCGCCGATGATCTAAACGACGATCCGATTCAATCACCGTCTGCGTCACCATTCGGATCTCCAACGTCCATGTCTTCGTCGTGTTCTTCTCCATCCGCGGTGGAGGATCCGGAATTAGGGTTCCGGATTGATTTAGATTGGACGGCGGGCGATTCGGAGGATCAGGTAGCGTTGCGATTGGAATCGCAGTTAATGGTGGCTTTACCTGCACCGCATGATACAGTGGTGGTTGAATTGAAGGGAATTGGAGATGACGTTGAAGGTGGTGGAGAGAATGTTGGATTAGAGATGAGAGTTGAGAAACGTAGGGAGCCTTTGCGAGCAGTTACATTGATGAAAGCGGTTGGTTCTGGTCAGCAGTATGATGGTGTAGGCGTTTTGACTAGGCTAATGCGGTCTGATATGATGCCTGCAGCCATTCCTGCGCCGGCTATCGACGTTGCGTCATCTTGTGGAGTGCATTGGAAGACTGTGACTTCGTTGAGTCTATCTGGTTGTGGTTTATTGGTATGTTTCTTGAATCCAAGGAAGAAAGTGGTGAAAAGCATCAACTTTGATTAGGAAATGTCGTATAGATATTTCATGAATGTAATTCTATCAAGATAAGCTCGTTTTCGTTTGACATGATACAGCTTTTGAACATAGGAGGAGAGATGCTTTTGGAAAATTGGGTTATGTTGTTCCGTTTTTAATGCTTTGCAATGTTGGGCAGGTAATGCCAGTTGAAGTGACCGAGTTACCTCTCCTTGAGAAGCTATGCCTTGAGCACAATAAATTGTCAGTTTTGCCACCTGAGATAGGGAAGCTGAAAAACCTTAAGATACTTAGAGTTGACAATAACATGCTTATTTCTGTGCCAGGTGAGTGTAACCTGACAATTCCTTATACTTGTTAATCACATAACAGAAAAACATGTTGAAACTGATGTTGGTTGAAACTCTTGTGTAGTGGAACTAAGACAGTGTGTGGGTCTTGTTGAATTGTCGTTGGAACACAATAAACTTGTCCGGCCTCTTCTTGATTTCAGGTCATTGTTGCAGAGAGCTAGTATTACTGTTTTGCTTTATTCTTGAATTTAGTACGAGGCTGATTAAATATTCGATTGAAATGCAGGGCGATGTCTGGGCTACGAATACTACGGCTTTTTGGTAATCCTCTTGAATTCCTTCCAGAAATTTTACCCTTGCATCAGCTTCGCCACTTGTCTCTTGTAAATATCAGAATTGTGTCTGATGAGAATCTAAGATCAGTAAATGTACAGATTGAGGTAAGAAGGGAACTCATCGCACAATATTCTGCTACTTTTCATTCTCCAGATCATTAAGTTTTATTCTAAGGGTGAGTTTTCATGATGCCAGACAGAAAACACTTCATATTTTGGGGCATCTAGGCACAAGCTAAGTGCCTTCTCTCCCCTTATATTCCGTTCTTCGTCTTGTCATCATCCTCTTCTAGCATCTACATTGGTGAAAATAATGCAAGATGAAGGAAACCGTTCTGTTATTGGTAAAGATGAAAATGCGGTGAGGCAGCTTATAAGTATGATAACTAGTGACAATCGCCACGTGGTATGTTGGTTTTTTGTTCTATGCTATGGGTTGAAAAAAAAATTATACTTTCTTTTGGGAACAATCACCATAACTACAGGTTTGATAGGTTGAGCAAGCTTGTGTTGCTTTATCATCTCTCGCTCGAGATGTTGGCGTAGCAATGCAGCTGATGAAGTGTGATATTATGAAACCAACTGAAACTGTTCTGAAATCTTCGGCCCCGGACGAAGTTATATCCGTTTTACAAGTCGTGGTCACCTTAGCTTTTGTATCTGATTCCGTTTCTCAGAAGATGCTCACCAAGGATATGCTGAAAGCCTTAAAATCCCTGTGTGCCCATAAGAATCCTGAAGTAAGATAGCTGCATTTTTACCCTCCTAATAAGAAAACGCTATAGCTTCTTTGACTGAGTTTCCTTTCCTTTAGGTTCAAAGACAAGCCTTATTAGCAGTTGGGAACTTGGCCTTCTGTTTAGAAAATCGTCGTATTCTGATTACTTCAGAGAGCTTGAGGGAGTTATTGATGCGGTTAACTGTTACACCTGAACCACGAGTCAACAAAGCTGCGGCTAGAGCTTTGGCAATTCTTGGTGTGTTTCTTGTGCATCAAATCTTCATTTTTGTTTGATACTCTAGTTGGGCATTACATACAACGCTTTCTTTCTGATGACAGGCGAAAATGAAATTCTGCGACGTTCCATAAAAGGCAGGCAAGTACCAAAACAGGGACTGCGGATACTCACCATGGATGGAGGTGGAATGAAAGGTCTTGCAACGGTGCAGATTCTTAAGGAGATTGAGAAGGGAAGTGGCAAGCCTATACATGAACTATTCGACCTTATATGTGGCACATCAACAGGAGGAATGCTAGCTATTGCCCTTGGTGTCAAGCTTATGACACTGGAACAATGTGAAGAAATTTACAAGAATCTAGGTGTGTAGAATTCCCTTTGAGCTCTACAGCTTCTTTGACTTATTGGTTCTGGACTTTACTTAGGATGATTTTTCTTTAGGAAAGCTTGTTTTTGCTGAATCTGTCCCAAAGGACAATGAAGCTGCAAGTTGGCGGGAAAAGTTGGATCAGCTATATAAAAGTTCATCACAAAGTTTCAGAGTTGTTATCCATGGATCTAAGGTATATACAGCTTTGTTGGTCTATTAATCTTTAGCGACATAGAATCAAAGAGCTAGACTTTGTGGTTATGGTTTTAAGGAATTATCATTTTGATGTTATTTAGCGTCTTGGATTTTTAACGTAAGAATTCCAAAAAAATAGATGTCCACTAAGATTGTAAAAAGATATGCTTGTAGAAAACCGAATAGCTCTTGTTGGTTCCCACATAACTTAGAATCAGGATTTATAATATACTGTCTTGCAGCACAGTGCAAACGAGTTCGAGAGACTGTTAAAGGAAATGTGTGCTGATGAGGATGGAGATCTACTAATAGAATCAGCTGTGAAGAATGTTCCAAAAGTATTTGTTGTATCTACTCTTGTTAGTGTGATGCCTGCGCAACCATTTATATTTCGGAACTACCAGGTACAACACTTCACTCTTTTACGTTTGGTTTATTCTTTCTTCTCTGTTAATTGGCTTTGAATGTGTTTACCACTTTAAATTCTCCCATCTATACTTCTCGTGTGTATCATGTGCTCTCTTTTCTATTTGCAGTATCCTGTTGGAACACCGGAGATGTCATATGCATTTTCAGATCATTCAGGCGGCAGTACACTAACTTCATCAACTGCCAGTGATCAAGCTGGCTACTACAAGCAAAGTGCTTTTATGGGAAGTTGTAAGCATCAGGTTTGGCAAGCGATACGAGCATCATCAGCTGCTCCATATTATCTTGATGATTTTTCAGTTGGTACAAGTCTACCTTCTCTATTCTCTATACTTATCCATGAAACTTTGTGGTAAGCTTTTACGCTGATATTATCTTTTTTCCTTTCTAAATCACTTAAGACTCATATCGCTGGCAAGATGGTGCAATAGTGGCAAACAATCCTACAATCTTTGCCATCAGAGAAGCACAACTTCTATGGCCTGACACAAAAATTGATTGCTTGGTTTCGATTGGCTCTGGCTCTGTACCAACAAGGGTAATTCCCGTTTTTCCTCTTTACTTGTGGAATATATTTGTTGGATTTTTGGCTCCAAATGGCAGTCACAAATGGTCAAATTGTGGAAAATCTTTGTTTATATTGGAAAACCACTGAAATTCATATGGTGAATAAAGCTTGCCGTCCTTGTAATATTAAGTAATTATGTGTCAATGTTGATCTAACTCCTTTGTAGCCACGGAAAGGTGGATGGCGTTATTTAGATACTGGGCAAGTACTGATTGAGAGTGCATGCTCAGTGGAACGGGTTGAAGAAGCTCTAAGCACATTGCTCCCTATGTTGCCAGAAATACAATATTTTCGGTTCAACCCAGGTAACAAACAGCATTTTACAACATGCAAGAACACTCTATCCTCTTGAACACCTAGGAAACCTTGAATTTCTAATCCATGCCTATTATCATAATGTATAAGTGTTTTGACGTAGAATCTAGTTAAGCCTTTACATATCTGGTCTATGCAGTTGATGATCGCTGCGGAATGGAGTTGGATGAGACTGATCCAGCGATCTGGCTAAAATTGGAAGCTGCGATTGAAGAATTCATACAAAGCAATTCCCAAGTATTTAAAAACGCATGCGAGAGATTAACACTCCCCTTCCTAAACGATGAGAAATGGTGTGAGAATTTGAAACCACAGTTTATGAATGGAAAGCTACCAAATAGCAGAGGTATCTGTTTCAAAATTATTTGCTTTTCAGAAAACCTTTTCAAACTCAGAAAACCTTCTCAAACTGTTAGCTCAGTAACTTATATCATTTTTCTTTCATTCCTAAACAGTAGAGAGCAGTCCTTCTCTAGGATGGAGACGCAATGTTTTGCTTATGGAGGCTCAGCATAGTCCTGATTCAGGGAGAGTAAAGTATCATGCTCGTGCGCTTGAATCATTTTGTTCGAATAATGGAATAAAGTTATCCTCATTACATACTACTGCTACTCCTGGATGCCCGAAACCATCTCCAGGGACTGCTTTTCCCACTCCATTTACCTCTCCTCTTATATCTGGAAGCTTGCCTCCGAGCCCCCTTCTCTTCACTCCTGATCTTGGCCCACAAAAGTTCAATAGGATTGATATGGTTCCGCCACTTAGCTTGGATGGGGGTCATGGTGGAAAGACGGTTATGTCGCCTCCATCATCTCCTCCACGACAAAGACAACTCTATCTTCCATTACGACAGATGCATGAAAAGTTACAGAATTTACCCCAAGTGGGGATCATACATCTCTCACTTCAAAATGATTCTAATGGTTCAATACTGAGGTTAGTCCAAACTTTTCAATTTCCACCATATCACTTTCAGGTCTAAAAAAGTTGATTCTAGTTAATTGATTACATTTGCTTTCTGGTTTCATTTAGTTGGCAAAATGATGTATTTGTGGTTGCTGAACCTGGAGATCTCGCTGATAAGTTTCTCCAAAGCGTCAAAGTCAGTATATTGTCAGTCATGCAAAGTAATCGCCGAAAGGCTGCATCAGTTCTTTCCAATATCTACTCAATCTCGGATTTGGTGCGTAGCAAGAAATGCTTCCAGGTTGGAAATATCATCCACCGTTATATCGGACGCCAAACCCTAGTAAGGATATTTTTCATATTAACTTCTTTGTGGTGTTAGTGTTATAGAGTTGGAAGGTTTATTTTGTTTTTTAATGTTACTTGTAAAGGTGATGGAAGATGATCAAGAAATCGCATCATTTATGTTCCGCAGAACTGTCCCTTCGGCACACTTGACTCCTGATGATATTCGCTGGATGGTAATGTCACTTGACTTTTGTACACCCAAAATCTCTCGGCTAGTTTCATGTTCACATTTTTTCACTCTCGCATACCTTAAAAGGCTAGCTTCTAAGGCTCAGTTTGGTTGATGGTTACAAAACTCAAACCGTAAAAGCTAGTGATAAGCACAAGGCTGATAAGAGGGAGGCCACATGTTCTGTTTTCACGTTAAGCTAGCTTGTAAGCAAAATTTTGTCTTATGCCTTTGAACATATTATCTGATCAGGTAGGAGCATGGAGAGATAGGATAATAGTCTTCTCAGGAACATTTGGACCAACACAAGCTGTCGTTAAAGCCTTTTTGGACTCTGGTGCAAAAGCTGTGATTGGTCCATCAAACGAGCCACTAGAGACGCCACTAATCACATCCCAAGGCTCATCTGAATACAACATTGGAGATCAGAACGGAAAGTTTGAGATTGGAGAAGAAGAAGACGAAGAAGAAGAAGTGAACGAGGAAATGGAAAGGGAAGAGATGGAACCACCGACACCGACAAGTGACTGGGAAGATAGCGACCACGAGAAAACAAACAGAGACGATAAGTATTGTGGTCTTTGGGAAGATGATGAAGAAGAAGTGTCTGAGTTTGTTTGCCAGTTATATGATCAGTTGTTCAGAGAGAATTCAAGAGTTGATGTTGCTCTTCAAAAAGCTCTTGCCTCTCATCGAAAGCTCAGGTACACTTGTCATCTTCCTAATGTATAGAAAGACAAAATTACAAATTTTTATACCTTTTTGACTCGTGGGGAGAGGAAAATATTGAGAGAGGAAAAAAAAACAAATATCAAAGTTTTGTTCGTTTTCTGCAAATAAAAGTATCAAATAAGTTTATTGCTTTTGAAGCATTTAAGAGGTATGAGAAAGATATTGTTACAATTTTCATAAGGAGGAAATCTAGTTTCGATTATAGGATAAAATAGTAATTTTTTGTTTTGAAAATCATTTCCAAACCTAAATGTGATGACATTTTTGGATATTGGTGGTAATTGCTACTAATGTACAGTACTTGACCTCACCTCTCAAGCGGAATAAATGTAACAAGAAAGTTTGATCTCCTCTAAAACCCCCTAAAGAAATATACACAATCAATGGAGGAGGAGAGGCATGGGGAACCAAGGGCTCAAATCTCTCTTTTAAGAAATCGAAATTCTGTATCGACAAGGTTTCGCTAACAATATCATCCCCTAATGTGACCTAGCCAATAAGGAGTTCCTCGCAAACACACACTTGACACAGTAGTAATCCATAAAAACCATCAAAGATTTTATCAACAACAACCTTCCAACAATCAGATTTCAACGCGTAGACTTCAACCCTTGAACCTCCAAATCTGTTACTACAACAAAACCAAACAATTTTGTAATCATTACAACTTGATGATGATGATTGGTTACTAACGTCGTATCCAAGACCATACACATCCATGGAATGATCAAGTTCATAGTCACATTCGATCCATCTCACTTGTTTCAACAACGGATTCAAAACGAAAAGCCTCTTTTTCGTGACGTATAGCAATAGACAGTCACAATGAAACAGATTGATCACTAATGATAAATTCGGGAAGGGAATAGGTTCAAAAGTTTTGGAATGTAAATTAAAGAGATCAAGATTTCACTTGTCAACAAAAAAAGAAGTTTAGTGTGAGATTAATAATGTGATTCACAGATGATGCGATCTCCCCAATGCCAAATTACACCATATTACAAAGAATTGTTTGCATCCGATTGACTTCGAACTCTAACCCTAATTACTTTTCTTGGGCTTTACGTTAAAAGAAAAAAAACATTAATGATTTTAAGGATTGAAAAAAAAAATTAGTTTTATGAATCAGATGATGATGTCTGAGTAGCAGAGGCGGCAGGAGTAGTATTAGTGTCATCAACAACCTCTATAGGCTTAGCCAAGAACTCAAGTGCTGTGACCACATCTCCCATCAATGGCCTAGTCTCTGCTTCTTCTTGCAAACACATTGCTGCAATCGCTAGAGCTTGATGCAACCCTTTTACTGGGTAATTTCCTTCTAGATTTGGATCCACAATCTGTGCAAACATCCTTCTATCTTTCAACAACGGTTCCGCCTGCAAAAAAAAAAAAAAAACTTTAATTAAGTTTCTTCCTTCTCAAGCAACAACAAAAACATTTTAACAAGACTCTTGCTTGATGAAATACCCAAGAGATCAAGTTTTGTTCTTCAGTTGGTCTATCGCCATCAATAGCTCGTCTCCCCGAAATGATCTCAAGGAGGACAACACCGAAGCTGTAGACATCGGATTTAGCAGTGAGTTGACCAGTCATAGCGTATTCAGGAGCACAGTATCCGTATGTTCCCATGACTCTAGTGGACACATGATCTTTGCCTTCAGTTGGTCCAAGCCTAGCTAACCCAAAATCTGATAGCTTTGAGTTGAAATCAGATTGTAACAATATGTTTGAAGCTTTGAAATCGCGGTAGATCACAGGAGGATCTGCGTAGTCGTGCAAGTACTCGAGCCCTTTCGCTGCACCGTGCACTATCCGCATTCTCGTGAACCAGTCTAGACTTGGTGCCCCTTCTGGTAAGTCTATACAGCGAATAAAGATTAAAACATTAGATTATATATCAAATGCTTGATGTTGATGATATAATAATGAAAAAGGTCACAGATTTTACCGAACAAATGATCTTCCAAAGATCCGTTGGGCATGAATTCGTAAACGAGGACTCGTTGGTCGTCTTCCACGCAATAGCCAATGAGATTGACAAGGTTTGGATGTTGAGCCAAACTCAATACCATCACTTCTGCAAAGAACTCTCTTGTTCCTTGCAATCCATTCCTATCAAGCCTCTTTACAGCCACCACCTAAACTTCTCATCATTCAAATAAACAAAAATTAGCAACTTTTCGCCAAATTCGCACACTTATATAAGATGATTGAGATATTGAAAAAGGACCTGATTGAGACTGCTGAGGAACCCTTTGTAGACTCTTCCGAAACCGCCTTCTCCAATCATACAATCCATGCTGAAATTATCGGTTGCAGCTATTAGTTCCTTGAATTTGAAGATTCGACCGCAGTTCTTCATATTCCCATACTTCTTTATCTCCTCCGTTATATACTTCTGCCTGCAGCTTCCTGCATTTATCAATATTCATAAACATTTTCAGAAACCAAATGATATGATCAAATCTTTGAGAAAGATTGATTTAGACGAAGAAGAGACAAACATTTACTAGTACCTTTTCGGTGTGAGCGAAATGTGAACAGAGCAAAAAGTTTACGGCTATGGCCTCTATAAGCTGTAAGACCTTCATCAAATGAATCTCTAGGCGAATTAGGTCCAAGTTGTTGCGGGTTGATGAAACAAGGACAAAGCTTCATCATTTTTCTTCTTCCTTCTTTCCTCTGTTTTTTTTTCTTCTTTTGTGTTCTTGATCTTCAGACAAAAACAAACACTTTGAAATGAATCCCCCAAGGAAAGATTCGATCTTGTCTCTCTTACCGATCCTTTCAGATCCAAACCCTGTCTGGGCAAAATGAATCTGAAAGAAAGATCAGATCTTTCCCAGGAAAATGATGTTGCATGACACGAGAATTTGGGGGAGGATCACAAAGTTTTGCTGTCTCTTATTGTTATATATGAATGTTTCCATGTTTGGATCTCTCAAATTTGGATAAATGGATTATTCTTCTTTTTCTTATTTTTAGGGTTTTCTTCTCTGTTCGTGAATAAGCCAACGCGTCTCTCTCTCTTTTAACAAACTTCCAATCAAATCTTTACTCAAAACACATAAGTTCGTGCTAAGCATGTAGAGATTAAACTTCTTTGTATATTACATAGTTATCATACTATATAATATAAACATACGAAGACAAAGTGTTGACCATTAAGACAGGCTAAAATTGCTTCAATGCTATGACCAATCTTACAGATAAAATGCTTAAGATGATTCCGAAACCAAAAACTAACAAGATAAACCTAACATGGACCATGATGATTCAAAAGATTACTATCGTCTACGAAGAAGCTAGAAACTTATTTCATTGCTGACAAATTAAGTGAGAAAATTCATAAAATTTTGAAAATACCGATCTCGGGAACAAACCCGTAAATATCTTTTGATTCATTGAGGTAATGCGGCTTCGACTTCATTCCACAACTCGACGTTTTTAGTGAACTTCTCTTTTACTTGCCCAATGAGCTCCTTTGCTTCGTCGACTTTCGAATCTTTAGCTAGTCCGTTAACAAGCGACTTCATGATACTAAAACTCGGAACCCAATTCTTCTCCATACTCTCTTTACAAAGAACCAAAGCCGTCTCAAAGTCTCCTCCTTTGCACAAGTAATATATAAGAGTGAAGTAACACTCACTATCAGGCTTACATCCTCTGTTCACCATAACCTTAAACAACTTCTTCGCTTCCTCGAAATCATCTTCATTGCAAAACCCACGAATCAAATGGCTATAAGTAACCGTATTCGGTTTCATCCCTGCAGATAACATCCCATCAAGCAAAGCCTTAGCTTCCTTAGATTTCTTCCTCTTACACAAGCTCTGAATCCTAATGTTATAAGTCGAAACACCGATATTAACACCGCGATCTTTCATCATCGCCAACACTTTCCCAACATCATCATTCTTATCCTCTAAATAAAACCCAGAAATCATCAAACCAAAGCTAGAACTATTCGGCTTTATCCCTTTCCTCTCCATCTCAGCAACAATGGAGTACGCCGAACTCGCTGAACCGGATTCACAGAACACTTTGATCATACGATTATAAGTCTCAAGATCAGGCTCAATCCCATACATCTTAGGCATCTCAATATAAACTCTTTTAGCTTCTTTGTAATCCTTAGCTACTAAACAAGCAAAGAGAAGAGCGTTTAAAGACTTAACCGTACGAGGGATTTCAAATTTCTCAAGATCACGAAAAACCCTTAAAGAGTGATCAAGCATATTCGCTTGAGCATACAAAACAATAGCGTGAGCAGCGAAACGCTCCGATTTAAGATCCGGTCGATTTTCGATGAATCCATCGAGAAGATTTGATACAGCGGAGAAATGTTTCTTCTCGGCGAGATTCTCGACGGCGGCGGAGAAAGCGATTCGATCAATGTGACAATCTGGAGTAAGAGAAGCTGCACGGCAGATTTCGAGGATACGATCTGGATCTTTCTCGGATTTGAGAAGAGAAAGAGCTGCTTTGCTTTTTTCTTTGCTAGTGAGAGGAGTTTTTGAATCTGGTGAGAGGATTGTTGAAGCGGAGGAGAGTGATCGGATTTGTGGTGATGCGTTGAGGTGACGGAAGAGAGAGGTTGATGAACGGATTCGAGAGAGTAACGCCATTATTGTTTTCTTAGGGTTTTAGATGTTGAAGAAGAAGAAGAAGAAGACTGTGAAATGGAGAAGAAGACGGAGATTGAAGAATTAGGGTTTTTGTTTGTGTAAATCTAATCGTAGCCGTTGATGGGTTTTTTTAAAAAGTCATTATAATGGACGGTTGAGATGAGTTTGTGATGAAGATAAAAATTATTTTATAAAAAGAGATTCCGGAATTTAGTTCGGGGGATTGAACCCGACGTGAATCGAACACGCAACCTTCTGATCTGGAGTCAGACGCGCTACCATTGCGCCACGGATCCGGTTGAGAATAGTCACTCAAAATTGTTTATATTCAAAAATAAAATTGTATTAGTCTTTTTTATCGTAATTTTGATACTCGAATTTGAGATTTTAATAATTGTTTATATACAAAAGCATGTTTTTTTGTCATTGTCGAAAAATATAATTTGGGGTAATTTCTGTTTGTACAAAACCATCATTAAGGGACTTTTTTCAGATGTTCTTGAAAAACTCGGTTTTTTGGGGACACTTACAAACATGCTCAACATGGTTTAGTAATGTGGTTTAGTAATAAGACAATCTCTCAGATCAAATCTTAACCAAATGATGTAAGAAACATTGGGGGGTTTTTTTTTTAATGCAGGGAAAATGTATATATACCAGGATAAGAAGGAGCATCTTCGATGACATGGGAGAGATCAAAGTTGATGCCTTTAAGGTTGGGGTACTTGGAGACAATCATTTTGAGAGTAGCACTTAGGAAAGTTCAATGGCCTCAAAATCTCTCACTCATAAAATTCAGGTACTTAGTGAGTTTTTACCCTTGTCAATGACAGTTGATATTAAGGTGAATGGTGAGTTTCTTGAACTTGTTTGTTAATACATGTTGATTATTTAATTTGTAAAGGAAAATTTTAGCAAAACTGGATAATCAACATGTAATTAGTTCAGCAGAAGTTGATTACTAATTAATTAGTATTGCAAGCTCTATGATTGCACCTAATTCGTAAACCCCTTTATGTCAGATTTGATGTTGTACATTGCCTACCTATGTTGAACTATCATGATCCTATGTTTTCAATTCTTGAATTTAAACTGTTTTCTTTTTTTTTTTTTTTTTTTTAAACTGTTTTCTTTATTTGACTTGTTTAGCCTTTTATGTACATGTCTTTGTTAGTTTTACTTAGAAACCCAAAAACAATTTCTCTTTTTCATTTTTGACTAGTCTTTGAAATTTCTAGTTTTTATCGTATTCGATCCTATACTACGGACCACATATTTTTGTTGTCCATTGCCAGCTTAAATATATCGAATTAAAACTCGAGCTATCTACGGTTGGATTCATTTAATTTAAAGAAGTGATTGGACCATTGTACTATTTGGTCCTAACTCCTACTAATAAGACATTGGAAAGATACCCTATCTAGTCACTCTCTTTAATATGAAAAATATCCACTCTTACACTGAAATATGTTGATTATAAACTTTCAAATTTCCTTCAAACAAAAAAAAAACAATCCACATTTGTTCCCATTTTAAACTCCCACAACACCAAGAAAAAAATCAAATTTCCAAGTCATTAATTAACAAAGCGACATACATTTTTCGATTGAAAAACGAGAGTTTAACAATTGAATCTGCATCTTACAAGTGATCCTCCATCGCCAATTTTGGGGGAAACAAAAATTTTGATTTCAATCTGACCTCAAAACTCCCAAAAACAAAAATAAATAAATCATTTATTTAATTTATTTATTGCTTCAAAAGCGGCTCACGGCTCTCTTCCCACTGGTCCAATCTGCTCGAAGCTTTCTCAACCTAAATTACAAAATTAATTTTAATTTATACCACAATTCATTGAATCTACCTAAAATCATACAAAGATTTGTGCCTAAAACTTTTCATTACAAAACCTAAAACTGCTTTTAGTTTTAAAAAGAAATTAATTTACCTCTTTGTCCCAATCAGTTCGTAAAGTGACAATCACTAAGATTATTGTTTGCATTAATGTACCACCAATCATCCCTGTCCATATTCCCTGCACCATTTCATACACACACATTAAATATTACAGCTATTATGATTTACTAATAAGGTACAATTATTGTAACCAAATTTACATAAGAAAAATTCAATTATTCACCTTAGCTCCCATATCATAAGTGAAGCCAAGAACGAATCCCACTGGTATCCCCACAACGTAGTAACATCCAATGTTTACGTACGCAACAAATGCTTGCCATCCACATCCAACAGCCACACCTAAATTTTTGTACATCAAATTAAGTTCAGTTTTTAATACTTTTATTATCATGTATAACGATTTGATGTGAAATGTGGGTTTCTTTGTACCGGACAAAACTGGCTGAATTCCATTGAGGACAATTGTGATGGCTAAAAAGGGAGATAAATCCGCAACGGCCTCAGCCACTGCTGGACTATCTGTAAACGCATAGCTGATGACATTACGCCATGATAAGACCACAATAGCCTCGAAAACCGATAGTAAGAATGATACTCCAGTCGTCACTACAGTGGAGAACGCGGCTGCTCTCGGGTTTCCGGCTCCTAGCTCATTGCTTACTCTCACACTATACATAAATTGAAAAAAATGTAATGTTAGTAAACCATAAGAAACAGAAAAAAAAAATTATTTATATTTTGAAATGAATAATATCGATTTTGTTACCAACCTTGCAGCTGCGTTGAATCCAACGGAGACCATGAATGAGATTGCAGAAATTGACATGCTGCAAAAACAAAACCAAATAAAAAAAAATCAATTTTTGACAACTGGTTTAAGCAAATGTGTGCCGTTTTAGGTCAATGGAAACGACACGCAGTTAAATTCTAACAAAAGGACAAAGTGACGACAAAAACTTATAGATCTTCTACTGAAAATGAAAAAGACTTAACGAGGTGAGGAGTCGTCATTTTCGACTCTTCTTCAGAAAGAAAGAAATCATAAAGCACTTTAAATTCTTAACCACTACAATAATTACATTTGTGTCACATCATAATGCGACATATTATTTGTTCTATGTCAGATTATATCAAACATGGAAAAAAAACAAATTTACAGCTAATTTTCATGGACAATTTTACATGAAAATCAAATTTCTCTTTCTGCAATTTATGTTATTACGTCTCAAAAGATAAGAAATTGTTAAAACAAAAATAGAAAGAAATCAAATTGCATTTAATGAAAATGGTTAAATAATTAACCACTACACTAATTAAATTTGAGTTGCCATAATACGACAAACTATATAATTTTCTTTCTCTTAAGATGCTACAAATTATTTGTCATCATTGCAAATTGTTTTAAAAATGGAAATTCTTTAAAAAAAGATTCACTTTATGACTTTTAACAGCAAAGTTTCCTGCTAAATTTCATGAACACTTTTACTAGATTTTAACGTTACTCAAATTTAATTCTCTTTTTGCAGATTTATGTCCTTATGTTAGTACGTCTCAAAAGGTAAAAAATCAAACTACTTTTAATGAATTAAAAAATAATTAGAAGTTTGAAAAAATTTACCAGATAGCGAGAGAATCCAAAGCAAGTTCAGGGTTCTTGAGAAGTCCAGCGAGCAAAACAAGAATCTGAGAGTACCAAGATTCAAGACAAAGCATGACTGCGGAAGCAGCAGATAATCGGAAAAAATCCCAAAGACCTTCAAAAGCTTTCCAACTAAAACCTTCCCAAGTCCGACGACATCTCGGACTCATCTTAATATAAACAATCTGAGCCACAACAATGATCCACCACGAGAAGCTATGTATCAAAGATAAAGCCAAAAGACCATAACCAAGACGATACACAGCGATCCACGAAAGAACGAGATGGATCACGAGCGTTGCGGCGGATATGTAAGCGCTTGGAGTGACAATGCTTTGTGATTGGAGAAACTTTTGGATAGGGAAATTGATTGCGTAAGCGAAGATCACTGGGATCATACCGTAGACGAATACGGAAGCTAATGTTGCCACTTGTTCTGGCTCTCCTAGTGAAGTAAGGATTGGATTTGAGAAGAGGAAGAGAAGTGACATTGGTATACATGTTAGGATTAGAACCACTGTTGATCTTTGGAGGTAAACACCGAGCATTTCGTATCGATGTGCTCCATGTGCTTGACCACATAATGTTTCCACTGCACTTCCCATTCCAAGCTATATCACCGAAAAAAAAATCGATTAGAATTAGGATTTTATTCACATTTCAAGAAAATTTCTCTGTTTTTTCAACTTATCAAGGAAATAACGTTGAAACCGGTTAGAATTTAGTCAAATTTTCAGTAATTTTTCAACGTTTTTTTTTTTGAATGAATGTAAAATTTATTCAAAAAAAAAAACCGTTTTTACATCAAGTGCTACTTCTAATTGAAATTTTTGTTTTAAAAAAATTAGTTAGATGCGAAATAGATTATGAACTAGTTGAAAATGGGTTAAATTTAGAGAAACATATAAGTTTTTATCAAAACTTTTTAAAAAATCATGTGAAATTTTTCAAAACAAACAAATAAATTTTTCCAACATTGATTTTTATATCGTTTTTGTAATTGGTAACCATATTAGCGGTACACACCTATGAGTTACCAATCACACTCAACTAACCAACAAAAACATTTATGTTTTTAAAAAAATATTGATATCGTTTTTGTGATTGGTAATCATATATTTTTTTACCTCGTTAATAAGAATTTACTATTCAAAACCAGTAAATCTAAACAATAATAGATGAAAATCATTTTTAAGGATTTTTTTTTACCAGAAGTCCATAGGTGAACATGTTGAAACCACTGTTTCCAAGTGAAGCGGCGGCGAGTTCGAAGCTTCCGACATGACCGGCGAAGATACGTGTGAGAATCGACATACCGTTGTTGATGACGTACACAAAGATCGCCGGAGCCGCCAAATGAAAGAGAAACTTCATCTCTATCATCATCGCTAGATAAATCCGGCGAAAATACGGCAATTCTCGATCTGTTAACACAGTCTCGAGACGATAATCGATGAACGATTTCGACGATTCAATCAATGGACGGTGGAGATTTTCTAACGATTCTGAATTCATTTTTTTTGGAGAAGAGAGAATTTTTTTATTGGGAATATCGAAATCTGAGTGTTTTTTTTTTGGTCTGTGTTGTTTCTGTGAGAGTCTCTGCAACTTCGGCAGAGTTATATAATGTGTGAGTTTTTGCGTGTTATTAATTATTTAATTATTTATTTGACTACCTATTTTGTTTTTTAATATATATGGAAATGAAGTAACGAGGAAAGGGTGTTTTACCTGTTTTGCCCTTTAAGATTTTTTTTGAATTATTTGTTTTTCTCGTATGATTTGAAATCACACGTAAGATATGGCCGACCCAAAAAAAAGCCAAAAATATATATTTTCAAAAAAACTTTATATGTGTAATATATATTTATTTGTTTTATACGTAATTTTTTGACAAAGGAAAAGAAAAGAACTTATAATAGATATATAAAGTTTTTGAATGGTAAAAAGTATGACAAATTTTGTTTATTTGAATATCTAGTTGAGATATAAAGTCTGTGAAGATGTGTTAAATATGTCTTTTTGACATTTTTGATGAAGTAACACTCAATAATAATAAATGTTCGAATCTATTAATTAAATAAACAAATCAATTGAAATCATCAATCTAATTAACAAACTTCCAAAATTAGCTAATCAAATTGACAATAACTTTCTGAAAATTGAAGAACCAATAACTCCTCCCTTTAGTAAGGTTTTAAAAATGGAAGTTTGATTTTAAATGAAAAATTTAGAATTAGAGAGAAATTTTATATTGTATATCTTATTTGATGATGAATGCTCAACTGGTAGAACTTATAGGGATAAATATAAAATTAAACCTTGTAGATATTTCATAGTGTAATTTGTAACCAACATATTACTGTTTGTGATCAGATCAGTCATATTATTGTTTTTACTTCTTCGTAATATTATGTTATATATAAACTTGTCATGCATGTTAAGTTTTGGTGAACCTTTCTTTTACAATTTTCAAAAAGTTTTAGTAACAGATAAATCACACAATTTCAAAATTTGTTACAAGAGTTGAGTTTTTTGTTAATCACACAATTTAAAGCTGAATAACTTCTTCAACTATTGATGATTCGGGGTGTATAAACAAAGTATTCGAGCCAATATCACAAACATAAGGGTCCAACGGGAACCCGAGACATGGTCCATATAACAAATGTTGGAAAGTAGTTACTCTTTCATGTGTTTGCCAAAATACAAATTAGAGATGCTGTGAAATAGGGATTAAATCATACTATACGGATTATAACTATTGATAAACACAAAAGTATGATTTATTTTATTTTTATTTTTTTTTTTGAATGTAATGTTAAATTATATTCAAAGAAAAATAACGTTTTTACAACTAGTGCAACGAGTTATCGAAAGAAAAATTTGGATCCACAATCTGAAATTCTAAATGAGTTTGAGAAAATGTTTTGAAAACCGATCAAGCTCGAGCTCGGAGCCAAACTTGGAAAGCCTTTTCAAACCTCCTGTCCCCCATATGTCTGATGGTAGTGATTTGATTTCGGACCTGTTTATCAACCCAGCCGATCAAAGTTGCTGGACTGTTTGGTGTCTCTCCGTGTCGCCGACTGTTTCGCTCTCGCCAAATTGTATAGATTGTAGCTTGATTTATTGATAAATCCATGCTAATTTGTTGTATACATATGTACGTATCTTGACGATATGAAGAAAAAAAACATGGGGATTCTAAGCTATCAAAATGTCTTGGCCATAATCGTACATGATCTTGTTTAATGTTCGATATAGTAGTGTGTTTTGCATTTGAAATTTTTTAAGAAGTTACTCGTGACCGAAGATAGTTTTACAAGTGTTTATGGCGTCTGATTCATCATTACAAAAAATGTTTAATCTATTATAGATAATATCTAACCGATCATGTTTAGGTATATAGAACATATGAGATTATGATAAACGATTTTACTACACGGATAGAAAAAACGGAGAACAACGTATTTTCTATAGGACCAGACATCAAACCGCTAAAAGCACATACTTGGCAAGTGCAGTGTCCACCTAAGATACGCCATTTTTTGTGGCAAATTTTAACGGGTTGTGTACCGGTTACGGAAAATTTGCGGAAACGAGGAATTGACTGTGATACAGGTTGTGCCAGATGTGGTGCACCAGAGGAAAAGATTAATCACACACTCTTCCAGTGCCACCCGGCACGGCAGATTTGGGCGCTTTCACAGATTCCCACGGGTATGGGATTTTTTCCCACAGAATCTATTTTTGCGAACTTGGATCATTTATTTTGGAGAATACCTTCGGAATTTGATTCCTCAGTTTTTCCATGGATTATCTGGTATATTTGGAAAGCAAGGAATGTGAAAATATTTGAAAATATAGACAATGATCCACTAGAGGTATTACGGTTAGCGGAAAAAGAGGCACAATTGTGGCATGCAGCTCAAATCGAGCTTATTAACGAAAATCAGGGTTCTGTGGATTTGGTAACTCGATCTCAAGTGAGGGATGCTTCACTTGATTCGACTTATTCGGGGTACCGTTGTTTTGTGGATGGATCATGGAAAGGAAGTGATAAGTTCTCCGGTACAGGATGGTTCTGTACATCATCAAGTGGAGAACCGCCAACCATGGGAGCTGCCAACCTCCGTAGAAGTCTATCTCCCCTACATACAGAAGTCGAGGCCCTTCTCTGGGCGATGAAGTGCATGATTGGTGCAGATAATCAAGAGGTAGCGTTCTTTACAGACTGTTCTGACCTGGTGAAGATGGTGTCTTCTCCAACCGAATGGCCGGCGTTTTCAGTGTATTTGGAGGAATTTCAGAGTGACAAGGAAGAATTCTCTACCTTTTCTTTATCTTTAATTTCTCGTAGCGCTAATGTAAAAGCGGATAATCTGGCACGAAAAGTTCGTACAGAACCGCAACATATCACATATGTCAACAACATTACTCAGGAATGGCTCTTT
Source organism: Arabidopsis thaliana x Arabidopsis arenosa (assembly GCA_019202795.1). Lineage (NCBI taxonomy): Eukaryota > Viridiplantae > Streptophyta > Magnoliopsida > Brassicales > Brassicaceae > Arabidopsis > Arabidopsis thaliana x Arabidopsis arenosa. The sequence goes on along the minus strand of CM032919.1, from coordinate 1,696,013 downwards.
TGAATTTTAATTAATTTCGGATGACAAAAAAAAAAAAAAAAAAAAAAAAAAAAAGATAAACGATTTTACGAAAACTCTACGACACATTTTTTATGTTACACTCGATTTGATTTCTGACTAACGATTCCACTTACACCAGTCACGATAAATAGTTTTGAACCATAAAACATATGAGACCAAGAGGGATTGCTTTGTATGCATTATTTCAGGATTTTCTTAAAAGTTTTGCATTCATTAACCTGCAAAAAATGTATTTTCTATTAATTGAACCCCAAAACTGGTGTGGAAATTTGTAAACTTTTGTTCATTTAGCCAAAAGACTTTCACTTATTTTTACAATTGTTAAAGTTTATATTTGGCATTAGTTAAAAATAATTTAAGAATATATAGAATAAATCTTTTCTTTTTTTTTGTCAACAGCTTAAATTAAACGCTCAAAAGAGCCATTCCTGCGGAATGTTGTTTACATAAGTGATGTGAAGCGGTTCGGTACGAACTTGTCGAACCAATTTATCCGCTTTTACATTTGCGCTACGAGGAATTAAAGATAAAGAAAAACTTGAAAATTCTTCCGTGTCACTCTGAAAGTCCTCCAGGTACACTGAAAAAGCCGGCCATTCGGTAGGAGAAGACACCATCTTCACCAAATCTGAACAGTCTGTAAAGAAAGCTACATCTTGGTTGTCAGCACCAATCATACACTTCATCGCCCAAAGAAGAGCTTCGACTTCTGTATGTAGAGGAGATAGACTTCTACGGATGTTGGCAGCTCCCATGGTTGGCATCTCTCCATTTGATGATGTACAATACCATCCTGTTCCTGAAAAAGTATCGGTTCCTTTCCATGATCCATCTATGAAACAACGATATCCTGAATAGTTAGAATCCAGTGAGGTTTCCCTCACTCGATTTTGATTTTCATTATCGAAAAAATCATGGTTATCAGTATGAAGCTCAAATTGAGCTAACTGCCACGATTGCGCCTCTTTCTCCGCAAAGCGTAAGATCTCTAATGGATCTTTATCCACATTGTCAAAGAATTTTTCATTCCTTGCTTTCCAAATGTACCAGATTATCCATGGATAAGAAGATGAATCTACCTCTGAAGGTATTCTCCAAAATAAGTGATCCAAGTTCTCGTAAATAGAAGCCGTAGGGAAAATAAGTGAATCTACATCTATAAATCTTTGTTATAGATGAAATTAACATTTATTATTATTATGTATTCCATGTATTTTATTATATAAAGTATGGTTTTCAAAGTTAGTAACTCATAGGATCGTGACATGTGGCAAATCTATCGATCTTAGATTTTGACATGTGGAAAACAAAAATTTCCCTTTTAAAATAATGAAAAAAGATAATTGTAAGTAACTATAAATTTAAATAATTTTAAAAATGAAAGGATAATAAATAATTAATATTTTGTAAACAATTTAAAAAAGTCAAAAAATAATAATAAGGAAATTATATATTTTTATAATTAAAAATATATATTTCAATTAAACAAGAAAAAAATCAGGCAAATTTATTAAAAAGGAAACATATGTTATTCTATAATAATATGATATATTTTTGTTTCTCAAGTTAGTAATTAACAGTATCATGAACTGTTATCAGTCAAAGATTTTATCATGTGTCATGATTTAATTTAAAATTTGATATTATTTATCTCAATTTCCTTTCCAAGTAGAAATATGTGATGATTTAATTAAACTAATCTTCATATCATTTATTCGAGTTTATTTTTTCAATTAGAAATGAGATCAATTTTTTTCCTTTTTGTAATATTTGTTTTACTTAACTATGTTTTTTGTTTGTCCTCAATTATGATTGTAGTATTGTTAGATTGTTTTTTTCAATTTCTCTTTTTATATTTAAATTATCAAAGATTCATATCTCATCATGTTTATAATTTTTTGTTTTTAGTTTAACGTTGTATCTTTAAATTATTTATTTTGGTTTCTACGTTCAGTTTAAATTATGTAAGATTTATAATATATCATAGTTCTAATAATTTTAGATAGCGACATGTGTCATGATTTAAATTACAGATTTACATTATTTATAACAATTTTATTTTCTAAAAGATTTATAATATATCATAGTTCTAATAATTTTAGATAGCGACATGTGTCATAATTTAAATTACAAATTTACATTATTAATATCAATTTTATTTTCTAATTAGAAATATGTGATGATTTTAAGTAAAATCTTATATTGTTTATTTGAAATTCTTGAATATGTAAGAACCATATATGATTCTTCTTTGTTTTTGATATTTTAAATTTAATTATACTATTTTCAAAATTGTTTATTTAAATTTCTATGTTCATATTTGAATTATATAAGATTCATAAATCATCGTGCTTATAATTTTTTGAGTTTATTGATTGATCATAAAGTCATTGCAATCGAGTATATAGGAATCAAACCGGCAACGTTAGCTTGGAAGGCTAAGGGATTTAGTCGATTTATCATATTTATATTTTTAACGTGTCTAATTAAATACCACTTTGGTTTCATTCGCCAACTTTATGATGAATATTTTTAATTTTAGGTCTTCATATAAGTATACCATGAGTTATTCCTAACAGTGAAAAAGTAATAATTTTTTTTTACTTTTGAAAAAAAATTTCTTCTTACAACGTTGTTAATTAACTTTTTTTGTTAAATTTGATTTTAATTTTTTAAAAAATTAAACCCGTCCATCGGACGGGTCCTTATCTAGTATATTATGATAGGCCATAAAATTAGTTTTTAAAAGATCAACTCTAGTACACACTCAATTCATTTATAAACTATTTTTAGTGCGATAAAAGTTTCAAATATATTTACAAATTAAAATTTCAGTAATGTAATTGAAAAAAAAAACTATAATTATTATAGCCAATAACACTAGCTTTCATAGAATATTTTCAAATATAGATTTGGATAATTCTATATATCATATACTTTTTTCAACCATTAGATATTACTAATAAACTAAAAATAATGCATTTTCAACAGAATAAATTTAAGATCCCAACATTGAATTAATGATATATGTAATTAGAAGTTGATGTCAATACATATTAAAGATGAACAAATTATGGTTGGAACAATTTGCATGATCAGTGAGCCCAACTTTAATTTTTATTCAAACCATAGAAAAGAAATTTAGGCAATGTAATAGCTAAGAAAATGACATATAACATGGGTGGGGGAGGCTTATTATTTTGGCCTCGTGATCGCTCTCCTAATGAAACCATGCTATTAATATCCTCTTGACACTTTTTCTTCTTTTCTTAACAAATAGAAAGGAAACATATATCCACTTCTTTTTAAACAAGATTCAAAATTAATATATTTTTACAGTAAAGTTTCAGAATTAATGCATGCATTTGTGAATATGTAAGACGTGGAATAATAGACTGCTTGCGTTTATGCTATAGTTACGACAATGCCACAATATACATCAGTGAGTCATCCTACTCATATTTATTATGATCATTAGTTCATTACATGATATGTACTAGTAGTTTAATAAGTATTGAATTATTAACATAGTGAAAGAATCAATCCAGTCGTATCGCCGTAAACAAACACATTTTTGACTTTCTTTCTAATTCATTTTATTAAATTGTTATTTCTATAAACAATTACTTCTTTTCAACAGATTATTCCTAAAGAAATTCTAATCATGTGACTGGGTACTGGGTAGTGGGTAGTAAACAAGACACGACACGAGCGACCATTTATAGAACGGTCAGCTGCATCTGACCTATTATTATTGTGGTGCTTAGAATTTAGGCTAGTTTATTAAGCAGCAACAATTATATAATTAGGCAAAAACAAAAAGTGATTTCTCCAATCAATGATTAGTTATGTTATTAGTTCCGTGGTTATTGTTACATGATACTCAAAAATATTTTCCTAATATGATATTAATTGATATTGAAACGATGAGAATATTTTGTAGTTTTGTTCATCTTTTGTTAGAAACATAGAAACTAAAAATAAATTTTATATTTTTATATTAAAAATTAAGTAAAAGCAATTCAATGAGTAATAAAAAATCTGTATACTATTATAAATGATCACAAACCATAAACAAACTCTTTTAGTTTTTTTTTTTTTAAAAACCAAAATACTCTTTTAGTAAGAACTGATTTTTTTATCAATAAATTAGCAAGAAAACAATTAAGTCAATGGTCTTTCAACTAAAAAAAGCGTGCCGTTCATTAGTTGATAATTGATACCATGCTTTCAAAAGACTTTGTTCATGATATTCCACTTGGATAGTTGGATTAATACGGCAACATAAACTATGCGTAAATCAGATTTAAAGATTGTCTAAATTCCATTTCAGAAAACCCGGTTATGAAAATAAAATAAAAAAATAATTTTGCAAAAATAAATACATACAAGTTGACAGAAAAAAAAAAAAAAATACATACAAGATCCCCACTTGAAAGATTCGAATTTGAATAAGCTATAAATAAATTCCAAAATTCGTTTTGCGTACTATTCCTTGGTATTTAAAAGTTGCTTCGATTTGTGTAAATATTGATTCACCCTACACATATAAGTGAATTCACATTTGCACTAGTGTCCAAGATTACTTTTGGAATACACTACAAATGATAATTCGAGATTTTGGAATATATTCAAGATTCTGGAAACCTACCGTTACTACTTTAATCGCACGGAACATTCACTAAGATACTGAATCTGGTCTCTTAAATAGAGAGATTGTATATAGTATATTTTTTAATTCTTTGCCATGATATTCAATTTGTATCTCCCCAACCACAAATGCATAAGTTGCAAAATATTTTCTTATTTTTAATATATTTGTTGGGTATGCCTGAAGAAAATACCAGAAAAGGGGAAAATGACAACTATTTGGTAAGCTTAAGTATTTAATGTACGTAATGACGAAGGATCACGAAAATTTGAGGTGGTGATACTGATACGTGGCACTGTATTATTAGACTTTTGAATTTGATCATTTAGTTGCATGTCGATCGACTTGCGTATCTACGACATGTGTCCATATTTGTATAGTGTTGACGTATTATGCATTTCATGCAAAAAAATTATCGAACATATCATATTATAAATTATATATGGTGTATATGCATGACACGCATAAAGTAATAAGCTGAACTGGTGCCTAACTCTTTGATCAATAATATCGTGATCGATCTCTATGTCCAACCTAGCCACTATATATCTATATTAAGATTCAATTTTATGAACTAATATTATCCGAACGATTAGATTAATCGGTTACAGAGATTCTTCAGTTACAGAGAAATTTAAATGGTTCGCTCAAATATGAGTTTTCATATGTGTGTTACTGCTAATTAGATAGTTGATCAGTTTTGATCAATTTTTGTTTCATAAAATTTGTTCGATGCTGATAATTTTTCTTTTTTTTTTCCTATCCATATTCCTATAAACCAAAAATTTAATGGTAAACAAAAAATTGTTTGGACATTTAGCAAACCACTTCCTTCCATCAGGCATCAGTTACCCATCCATTAATTTTTTCATATCTATATTGACATAAACAATTTTTTGATAAAATTATTGACAGAATATTAAGTAAAAAACATATTTTATGTTATATTTTGGTTAGTTCAGATTATACTTTTCATTTTTATCATATTAATATTCAATGAAATTGGGAGTTGCATTTCCTTACCAGAAAAGGGTGAAAAGAGTGGTCGCAAAACATGGCATAAATAGAGCAAAATCTGTTAAAAAAACAAAGCAAAACCTCAAGTCTCTGTCTCTCCCGATAAAAAAAAAATATCTTTGAACCCTCTTGGACTATCTTGAGTTACAAAAAAAGATCTTTAACAAAAAACAAAAAAAACTTTTGTCCAAGTTTATTTTTGATGAAAAAAAAAACAAAAAACAAAAAAAAAATCTTGAGTTACAAACGAGTTTAGCATTACTATTAACGTAAAAATTATCCATGTTTCGACTTAGTAGAAAAATAGATTAAAAAAAAAATTGTTGTCAAATTAAAGAAAAAAAAGTTAATGACGTCAATAAGAAAAATGACTTTATCTATTTCATGATATACTGACAAAATAATATACATATTATCATATATATTATATATGATCTAAATATATAGACAGTTGGATATATTGCATTTACAGAAATAAAGGGCATTTTCGACAAAAACAAAAAAAAGGGGGACAACAACTTTGAGCGTTACTTACTTAGAATAAACGTAAAGAAGATGAGTTGTGTAGTTAGTTACTTTACGGGACCATGCAATATACTTTTAGTAAGAATGCCACGTGGACTCATAACCAAATAATAACACACCAAACTCGTGCTTCAAATCACATCAAGCGAAGACTCATTTGGTCAACGCGTTTTAACCGCAAACGCGGTGATCTCCTAAACGCCAAACCATAAGAAACAATTTCATAGACAGTAAAACAATAACGGCAACAAATTCATAAATGTAGTAATTGCGTCTGTATATGTGAACATAAAGAGCGTGAAGTGGCACATCAAATTATTCAAACCGACTTAAAGAAAATCTAGGTCCAATTAAACCTAAAATTTAATGTTGTGACTGATTTTATATTATTTTATTTTTTGTTTATAATTGTACAAAGATATTAAAATACTTTCATTTATAAATTTACGAATTTTAGACTTTAGTCATTTATGTGCAATGACAATGCTTACTTTGTAACGAAATAACCAGGTGTTTATATTGAATTCTTTCTTTACAAAGTAATTACCTATTTTCGTGATACTAGCTAGTTCCAATTTTCAAAAAAGAAAAATAAAATCAAAGGTAGTATTTAGAGTGTACTTTTATTTGATTTTTTATCTCAAGTTTGAAGCAAACTTTTGTTTTCAAGGAAAAGGTATTTCTAATCAATTTCATTAACCTTTTTGTTCAAACCCTAACAAATTATATAAAATTAGATTATAATTTTCGTTGAAAATAGATATAATTTTTTTTTTTTTTTAGTTTGTATAAGGTCCTAAAAGCTTAAGCACAACACTGTTTATAAGTAGCTTAAGAAATTGATCAAACCGATATTTAATTTCGGAAAAGGATAATATATTTTTTTATCTAATTAAGTAAATAAATTTTCTATGGTTACGTCAAAAAGAACTCATTTTGTTCTATGCAATGTAATTATACTATAGTTCAAGCTATTGTTTTAATGGTATCGATTTCGATAGTCCTTCACGAGCTTTTTTCTTGTGCGGATTCAACCTAAGCATTTTGTGTTTTAAAATAATAATAATAATATTTGCACAAAAAAATAAAATAATAGTAGTATTAAGAAAACCAATTAATTATATATGTTTTATGTATTTGAAGGACTACTACAACACCTCATGTTTTTTGTATGTGTATAATATTGTATATGTTGACCGGGAATGTGAATCATCTAATACTTTCGTGATTAGCACAAAAATTATAATCAATTTGTGTAGCAATATTTGAATGTCTTCTTAGAACAAATGTTTTTTTAAGGAGTTTGGACTTTGGATATATCAGATTATCAATTTCCGTCCACAATGATTGCCTAAGCTGTAAACAAATACAGTCCACGAAAGTCCACAATTTTGACTAGTAGTTAGAATACTACTACACTGTATACACAGTATATATAGGCAGTATTTTATTGACTTTCTGTGAATTTCTCTAGCTAATTTGACTAAAAACCTTATATTCATTTAATTGATTGATTTGAGGAGACAGGAACTATTGTTTTTCTTTTTGACGACAACCAAAACCCTTCAATTTTGTTCGCTATAAAAAATTTGAGTTTTAATTTATCAAAATGATATATCTATTTATTTTCCTAAAAACATCTTTTTCTAAACTTTCTACTCATTAAAAGTTTAAAACCAATTAATAATTAATACAGTATTATCTATATAAATCTCTTACTCTGAACAATTTCCAATAATCATACACCAGTTGTAATTTCAACAAATTATTTTCAAAAATGCTTTTTGAAATTTACTATTCACTAATATAAATTAATAAAAATTATATTAGAAAGCTAGGAAATTACTTTTTATATGATAATAAATTAATTATAAAAAAATCACTCTTTTAGGAACATAGAAAGTATTATACACATCTCTAACATCAAATTTCTGTCCCGCAGTTTTTAAAAAATTGTCACTAGTTCTAAAAAATTGTCACTAGCTAGTTTTGTAATTTTATTTTAATTTTTTTTTGCATCAAATAGACCTTTTTTCTTGTTATTCGTGTTTTTAATAATCTAAATAGTTAATAATTTTTTGGTTAACAGAAAATCTAATGCCATCTTAAATTCCATAATGTCTCCAACAATCAATAGACCACTTAAGATATGTATGAAAATTTTGTGTTTATCTTGTAATTGCATTATCACAATTCTTAACGTTTATATATTACCTAAAGTAGTATTTTTTGTCAGGATCTCTCCAACAGTACTGGACCACAATCTTAAGATTCGTCTATCATATCAACGTTCAATGTAGTTCATAATGCTGGACCATAGTATTGTGAAAATCATTGCATTTAATTTAAATTCAATTAGCAATGAGTAGAATTCATATCCTTTAATTCATATTGAATCATTTTATTTCTAATTTAATATATTCTAACACATCCTTTTGATTTATTTGACCTACAATAGTTTAAAATATATATAAAAAATAAGCTTTTTTTTTTTTTAAAACGAAGACGTGATCCGAGTTTTTATCATCCTACTACTGTAATTTTCCAAGAAAATAAGCTTTCTCGTAGAAGAAGATAAGCTATATGTTTAAGGTGTATGCTAAAAATAGGGAAAATGGTATTTTTATACCCGTACAATTTGTAAAGTGTGTTTTTATACCTGAACAAATATGTAGGGTTAATTACTTAATTCTAATTTAAACCGCAAAAAAATTTGAATTTTATACCCAAACATTTCATTTAGTGTTTTTCCGGAATCATAATTAACCAGTGTTAGTCAATCATTACGATTGCTGAGTTAACCTAACACGTGTTTGATAGCGTGGCTTAAAACGATGTCGTTGTATTTGTTGGAATTAATGTTGTAATTTTTTTTTTTGCAAAAATGAGTGTCGAACCCCCCAAATCTCACTGATTGTAGGTTATGAGTTGTGTAAACGAGTAAAGTGTCGGAGGTTCGAGACCCGATTTTTGCAAAAAGTAACAATAATTTAACTCCAACAAACACAACCGCATCGTTTTAAGCCACCTCATCAAACACGCGTCAGTTGACTCAGCAACCGTAACGGTTGACTAATACTGGTTAATTACGATTCCGGAAAAAACACTAAATCTAAAGCTTAGGTACGAAATTCAAAATTTTCTACGGTTTGGGTTGGAATTAACCTTACGTGTTTGTTCAGATATGAAAACACACTTTTCAAATTGTACAGGTATGAAAATACCTTTTTCCCGCTAAAAATATATACTGTAACGTTAACTTAAGAGTTTAATTTCTGTGAAAATCATATACTGTTTTCGAATTAAAAAAAGAAAGTATATATTGTTTTTGAGATGAGAACATTTTAATATAAATATGCAGTTTAATATTACATTGACTAGTTCGAAATAATAAACACAAAACTATTTTAGCAGAAAATTATTAATTATTTTAATTTATCTTTCCTCTAATCCATCTCTAAACTTCATTTTCTAGATATTTTGCTGGTATAATTTCGATATTGGTTAAGAATATATTTTATCTTAGCTGTGATAAGTTAAAGTCGACATTTATTATCAGAGACAGCCTTAAGTATTTTGCTCCAAAGAAAAGTATTGACAGGATCAGGATCTGACTAAACTTTTGCCTCCTGCATGACCGGAAAAAACATGACCAGTTCTTGGCTTAGTACTCGACGCCTACAAACACAATCTCTAGTTCTCTACCCTTGAATATTCAAGTTAAATTTGGGTACTATGTGCCACTGTTACATCCTTTTGATAAAAAAGAAAAGTTCCAAAATTGACATGACATTACAATTAACTTTCAGATGATGACGTGGTAAGATTGTTTTTCTTATGTTTATATTAAAAATATATATTTTCCATATAACAAAAATAATATAATAATTAATAACATAAATATCTACATCTTATGGTGAACCAAAAAAAAAAAGTATCTACATCTTATAAACTGATCAAGCGTTTACATAGGCATAGTTTTACAGAGGCCAAGGATATGATTCATACACTCTCATGAAACGAAGGATATGCCTATTTTACATAACTATTAAATAAAAGAGTAATGATAATAGTAAAAGTAAATCAACATTTTATAACAAAATTCATCGGGCTCTACCAAAAAAATTATTGGTTTTGATTGGTAATGTACCGCTGCGATACGGAGTGTATTACTTTCATCGTAACCAATCATAAAAGTGGTATCAAATATATATATATATATATATATATATATATAAAGAAATTTTTTATTTTTCTACTGTTTTTCTTTACCGCTATATTTTATCGTTATTGATTTTGATTAGTAACTATGTACCATTATGATATAGGACGTATCGTTTTGAGAATTACCAATCACAAAAGAAATATTAAAAGCGTTACCAAAAACCTACCACTCTAATTTTCTTGTATAGTTTTCATGTACTTTTTTTTTTATAGTTTGTATTATTCCGTAAAAACTTACCGCTAAAAAATTTGTATAATATTATATTACCAACTAGATCTATTAACTATTTATGTATCGCTTACCGCTTTCTTCTACTACTATAAACTTGTACCAATTGGATCCATTAACGGTTTAGACTTCAAATATATCACAAGCAAAAGATTAAGATATAACTACAGTATTATAAATCTTGTGAAATTACTTTTAACTTCCTCTCTTTTCACTTTTCTCTCTTCTAGTTTTACTCCACTTAACTTACCAATCTAAGCCTTAAGCTTTTATTTATGTATTTGAAAAGTTGAAACCCTCGAGCCGATCGAACACACGGCAAACTCATGTACAGTTGATAAGAAATAATTTCTCTTCTTTTTTCAGAATCTAATCATTAATTCGTCAAATAATCCTTAAAAAAAAAAACAACCTCATAAAATTATTCACAACAAAAAAGTTATTTATCTTAGTTGAGTTGAGTCTATGACGGCGGGTTTCTTCTTTCTTAAGTTTGGAAATTTGAGATATATTATGGTATTTTGATGAGTTTGGACCTATCGAAACTCTCCAATTTACATAAAAATCTAGATATTTTTTTGTGCAACCCAAGCTCATCATCCGAATTCAATTCTTGAATATTGAACATCCAGATGCATAAATGGAGTAGTTAATACTCTCTCACTGTCTCACATGCCACATGGTGACATTGGGGATCACATTTATTAATTGTATTTCTCAAACTAAATCCTAATTAATTCAAATTACTACCAAAATTTCATATTATCCAAAGACATCTCTTATAAGAATCAACTCATATCTTGACTAACACGATGAAATCTCATAATCACAAACTATTTTTACTTTCAAAGCATTTGATTTTTTTTTTGCGATTAATGCTTAGATAAAAGGTTTTTTTTTTTTTTTTTTGATAAAAGGTTATTTAATGTGCGTTACAGAATGAATTAAGTAAACATAAATTTAAGATAAGATTAACTTTGTATACTTAGAGGAGAAGATAGTGCGGTTATGAGTTGTCGCTACAACTAAAAGCATAATTCAATTATTAATCATCAGAATCTTGGATTCGTCTGCATTGAAAATTTGTAATGAATTGACAGATGTTCACGATATAGCTGAACTGTTCTCTAGCTAATTTATCCACCATATCTTTTTTCCATAGATAACCATAACATTATGATTACTATATTTAGTAGGCTACGTTGTTATAAATGCATACATACGCCGAATTGGAATTTTGTAAGCTGTGTTCATATCTGTACGTACGTGTGAGATTGAAAACTCGAGAATCTCGTGGGATTCTTGTGTCCACGTCTATTGAATCAATGTGGATAAGTTTCGAGTGGAAAATTGGAACTTTGTATCGTTTAGTAAGAAGTTGTTGAGTTTTTATTTGCCACCTCACGTTCTTGTAGATTAAAAAAATAAAAAAAAAATTCATCAAACATAGGCAAAGATAAGTATTCATATATCTTTTCTTTCAAGCATTCATATTCTGAATCACATTATTATAACAAAAGCTGAAAATGTAAGATATTAATCTCTGATTCTTCGACGGCCAGAAAACCCTTCGACAACAAACAAAAAATTCTTAGACGGTCTTGAAAAATCTCAATAAAACAATTAAGATTCATGTACGATATATACATCGCTAGAAAAAAAAAATGAATTGCATCAATGAAATTGTGTCAAAAATATAAAAGATACTAATTTTAATTAGTTATTAATAATCGATACAAAAATTGTAAATTAAAATTTAACATCATTTACAATAATCAATGTTATTATTCACTTATGTGACATCAGTTTATTAAAATTGATGCAAATATTAATCAAATTGCATCACTTTTAATATATTGATACAAATATATACATTTACATCACTTAATAATTGATGTATTTATATTAGTATATTAACATTACTTAAATATTGATACAAAGTTTACATCAATTAAGAAATGATGCTAATGAAATTATATGTCAAATTAATATTGTGATTTGGCTTTGATTGTTTATGTGATTATTTCATTATTTTATATCGTTAAATAAATTGATGTATTCTATATTTTTACTTTTAAAACGTGAAGAACGTAAAGCAAAAAATAAACAAAACAAAACTGCAAAATGGAAATAAAAATAAAAACTATAGTTAAAAACTCAAAAAGGAAAATATATATTTACGAGATCATTTATGCTATTATATATCATTCTTTCAATTTTTTTTTTTTCAACTTTAGGTTAAGCAACATGGATGTCTAAAAAACACAAGCAAAGTTTCATTAAACAAGAAAGAAAAAGCTTGAAATTGAAATAACGTAACCAAGATAACTAAGAGAAAAAAGTCAGTTTTGGTTTCAGACCAACAAAAATGTGTGCACTTGTTGTCAGGCCCGTCTTAGGGCATGTGCTGGGTGACCAACGATGTCGTGGGTGCCATTGTCGCATGCTCCGCCCTTGGCACATCAACAGCAACTTCTGCGACGGTGGCGTTATCAACCATCATTCGAGGCATTATAATCTCTTGATCACTAAAATGATCAATCTCATTTTGTAAACTCTTAATTTCATTCTTCTTTTCTTTAATATCAGCAATAAGAAGCAATCTTTCAATCCATAAGAGTAAAAAAAAAAAAAAAACAAGTTTTAAGTTAATTAAATCCTTGTATCCGAGAAGATAAGATAACCCAATAACCCATAAACAATTAACAAATACTTATATCAAATATATTAAAAGTTGTGGACCATAACATATAGTCTAGTGGTCCTAGTCGACATAAAAATCAATGCCATGCAGCCATCATCTACTTAAAGTTTGTAATATCTTACAAAGAATTTACGAATAACCGAACCGAACGGTTCATGGCAATTCCAATAGTATATATATATATTTTGTTAGTACTAAAACCGCACCATATTTTTACTGTAGTTGTTCCGTACATATTTATAAAGAATTATAATATAGAATTGCTTTTTCTTATAACATTAACTTTTAAAATATTTTTAATATTGAAAGTAAATATATAAAGAGAAAAACGGTAAATATTTAGTGGCGATTGATATATTTTTTTTTAAGATGGCGAAGATGCCAAATTTCTATAACAATTTGATCATATATTTTTTGTATAAGGTGCTAATAACATAGAATCACTATTGTGCTAACATATTAGACTATCCCGTTGCTAAAAATTATTGCACATAGATACCAAATCTATATGTAAATGCCATTTTAGTTTAAAAAGAACTTGTAAAAGTCATCCAAAATGTGAGAAGGTTAAAGGAGGAAGGATCACAATAATCATATACGTCAGTACACTAAGTTGGTAAGTCATGATGGATGATTGAATGTAACATTGATCACAGACTTATCACACTATTCTACACACAAAAAAATAATAATGTAACATTCATCACCATTCCAAAACTAACGGTGTGTCATGTGTGCATTGTGGTGCTTTGACAGGCACTAGGATGAGTGATTGGTGGTTAGTGAGATAGGATGTGAGATCTGTACAGTTTGGTCAAGGAGTACAATTTTACGGGTCCATCTTTGTTAAACTATCACCATCAATCTTTGGTAATCTATAAAGTGAAAGTAACTTATCCTATGAATTTTACACACAACATCTGAATTGTGGGTCTTGGATGATGCTAAGAAACATGTATATCATTGCCTAGAAGACTACCATTTAAAATGCAGCCTAACATCTCTGGCCGGGCCTATATGTACACCATTTAAAATCGATTTCATCACTGAAATATCGATAATGAAACAGAAAAAATGTGACAATAAAATGGTTGAGAGAAAAACAGCCTTCGAAATTTCTAAGCATCTTAAACGGCTGCATAGACAAATTATTCAATTTAACATAAAAAATATTCAAGGAACACTTTTGAATTATGAAATCGACAGTCTATAAATAAATATATAATAAGCTTACATATAAACCCTACAATACCTTTTCTTTACATTAAAAAGGTTTTCAAGAATCATGAATCAATAAAAGATAAAAAGACTTTCCGAAAACTTATACCTCAACAACTCAAACACTTGAACCGGTCATGTCAACATACGACTTCTGCAGCGACTATACCGGTTTGATCTACACAAATTAAACACACCTATTGACTAGTAAACCGGTATGAGAGAAGACTGGATCCGGTTTAGTTCTGGTACTATGAACGAAGCATCACAAGAACCATAGACAAGACAAAGATCACCAAACGTGTCACTCCTTCATCGTAGAGACCTGAGAGATCAAAAGAGAATACACATATCGGATTTCGAAAGTATCCGTTAAGTTCTTTTCGTGAAATATGTGAGATGGGAAAAACTTACGGGGTTGCGAGGAGGCAGCAGCGGGAAGAGCAGGAATTCTAACAGCTGAAAAAGAATAGAAAAAAAGAAAAAGAAAGCAAGTTAACAAAAAGAGAGTAAAATGTCGGAAATCAAGAAGATAAATACGATAACCACGCACGTTTTTTACAGGTAGATGCTGAAGATTGATAAGATGAAGGCCACGGAGCGGGAATGTTGTCGTTGAGGTCACAAGTAAAGCTTATTCCCGTGTCTTTATCAAATATCGCATCGGATGGTAAGCTTGGTAATAGACAGCCAGATTCTTTAAACCAAAAAGAACAAAATATTCAAGTTAACAAAATGGTTTTCGGATTTTCGCGATGATGAATATAGATATGAAAATCGAGGAAATTAATGTATACCTTGGTTTCCAACTGTTTGAATCCAACCATGATGCATCATCAAGCACAAAAAATAAACAGAAGAGTTAGAGACATATCTGAAATTTAAGGAGGGACATAAACAGAATAGAGACGTTGAAGTATAAAGTAGAAACCTTGAAGAGAGAAGTCCTTGAGACTTATATGACAAACGCTGAAGATGTTCTTAGTGATGTTAAGTTTCTGTAGCTTTGTGCCAAGGCTGGTTGCACAATCTAAAGCTTGCAAATTGGTTATAAGTGTTTGCTTTTGCAAGTGAGACACATAACTTTCCATTGCACGGCAACAACCCGTGTGGTTACTCAACTCGTTGCTGCAGTTACCACCAATATGCCTCATGTGTGGAAAGACAAGAGGACAAACTGAAACCAATAGACACGAAAATGTGACATGTTTACCCAAAACGGAAAGTTAAATGTTACATCGTATTGTTTTTACCTCTATTGATTTTGCAGTTTGCTAAGCCTCTGAGAGTTTCCTTAACCCGAGAAGGGTCAAGTTTAGTAGCAAGCCAGCGGTTTACTACGTTCTTGCAATCATTGATCCTATCCGAATTATCAGTTAAAGTTTCTGATGCTTTAAGAGATATATTCGTAGCAGCATCAAGTATCGCATTTTGGCAAGCCTCTTCGCAACACTCCTTCACAGGATCGATTTTTTCACAGGCCAAAAGAAGTTTCGCTGTATCCACCGTGCTTTCAAACTCATCGACATTGATAACAGGGCACGACGAAGAAGTGAGATTCGACGAGTGAATAGAACAGATCTTATTAAGCTGACCTGAAGCGCCTTTGCCTACCAAGATTTGCTCTAAATCCGAGAGACAGTGCTTAGACTGGGTTCTGTTTAGAGCAAGCATACCGGTTTCTTTGCTCGCTTTACCAAGAATTATCGTGAGTGTAGCATCTAGCTGAGGACAACACATCACATTTGCCAACAATGGAGCAAACACAGTCCAACAGTTGTGTGAAGTTGTCTGAATCAAACTCTCAGACGTACTGAAATTAAGCGAACAAAGCCCTGAAGATACCCGAAAAACTGATAACAATTAGTATACCAACCAAAGGCAATTACTCAAAGAGAAATGTGATCAAGTTAAAACAAGAACAAACCCGATAGTTTCGGCATGGTACTGTTTATGTATGGAACCATTGGCGACGGTGCAATGAAAGGAAGAAACGGTTGAGGAGAAGTATCTGGTGATATCTCAGGTAAGAACTCCTGTGATGAACCTAAACCAATAAGATACCAAAATCATCAAACTTATTCTATACAATTTGGTCTCTGAAGAAAGTAACCTAATTCGTTAACTACACAAAAACCCTAATCTAAGTAACCTAAACACCATGAAGCTTCTAAACCCCAGCTTAGTTCAACATTTCACCAGAAATTCGATTAATTTCTACATAAAAGAAGGTGAATTTACAATGACCCATCAAAATAAACAAGTAAATTGTTCCAAAACAAGCGAAATCTCAACGAAAAAAACGAACTTTCTGTCAAACGAAAACAGAATTAGAAACAGAGAATTCTAAACCCTTCTTCCTTAAAAACCCACAAATTAAAGAAACAAAACTCACATAGAGACATCAGAAACATGGATTGAAGAATCACGAACAAACCCATCTCAAATTCAGCTCTTCTCGTCATTTTCTTCTCCTTTCCTCAAACCCCCAAAAGAGAGAGAGACAGACAGAGACAGAGAGAGATTAAGCACTGTTTTTATGGTCTCTTTCAAAAGCTTTGGACTTTGGACAAGTTAGGACTTTTTTGAGATTCTCTGTCTTTTTCCCACTAGTGAAAAGAAAGTCCGAGAAATCTAAGGATGAAGAGAAAGGCGTTTCTTTGCGAGATTTTGGACACAAAAAAACTTGGTTGAGAAGAAGATAGACACAAAAACAAAAGGGAAACTCAGAAACAGCTGTCTTCGTCTTCACAGAGAAAGAGAGAGAGAGATAGAGAGATAGAGAGAGAGACCCCACGAGTAATGAACACAGTCTGTTGTGGAAGAAGAGAAGGGAAGAGAGAGCGCTTGAGAGCATTTATTACTCCTCCATTAAATTCCCCCCACCTTTTTCTCTCTCTCTCACTCTTTCCTCTATAGTGGAAATTAAACAAAACCAAATCCAGACCGGAACCGGAATCTTAACCGGGTTCTGATTTATCCAAATTAACCGAATGAGATATTTGGTTTGTTGGGTATCCTACAATTTAGTTAATTACAAAATTGGAATCGATTATGTTAGAATCTTCTGTTTATTATTTTTGTAATTTGCTTTTTTCTTTTTTTGAAACATTGTAATTTGCTTGTTTTGTTTATAGTCTCTTTCTGTTGTTATTTTAATCGGAGATGAAAAATAGAAATATCTCTAATCAATTTATCTAAAAAATGAGAATATCATAATTTTATCGGAATTTAAACTTTTGAGATGACACCAAATTATTTAGTTTTGTATCATAAGTTTGATTTTGTTCCTTTTACCATTGTAAGTATAATTGTATGTTATAAATTCGGTTTTTTTTCTCATTTGTTGTTTAGCTTATGATAAGTTGTACTACTGCTCAGTAAAATTCTCTAAAATAAGACAATTAATTGACCAACAAAAACAACACAAAAAAAATATTTAAACGGATCGAAAATTAATTTTATCGTAGCTAGAAGCTACTAGTTCAGCTGGATTGAATGCTCATCGTACCGAGAAATAAATAAACAGAACCAAACCGTTGGAGCTGTTATTATTAAGCCTGTTGGTTTAAACCGGTCCAAAATTGAGAATATTGGATAGCATTTATAACTTGGCGACTTGGGGACATGAAAGATATGTGATATAATAAGTAAGGCTATTATTGTGGTCGTATTTAATTCAACCAAATATGTTGTTACATTAGAAAAGTTTTTACTTTCTTTTCTTGCCCATAATTTTCAATTCTTTGTCCATAATTTTATACTTTTTGGTCCATAATCTTAAAGCATGTAACAAGTATAATAAATCAATCGATTCTACAAAGTACAAAAGTGAATTAGTGAATGAATTGTGTTCGTATTAATTTCAGACATTTTAGGATCTACTAGTTATGGGCAAAAGTCATACACGATTATTCTAAAGTTAATTTATTTCACAAGCTTAATTAAAGTCAACTTTTTTAACTGGGAAATTTTCTACAATAGTTCGTTTTACAGATAAAATAAGATGAATCCAAAATTATCGGTAAATTACAGTTGACCACAAAACAAAAAAAAACAAAAACTGTAAATTAAATAATTAAATTTCATATTTATTTATTGATTTTTTACGTTCTGATAGTTTCGTCGTGCTAAAGAAATGGAACACTAATGGCACGTGACTATGCTTAAGGCGTAGGGTATGGCCACGTGAGCTCAGCGGAACCGTGCTTGCTGCTTTTGGAGATAAGATTAAAGAGGGAATGATGGACTATTAATGGGCTTACAAGGCCCACGTTCGAATAACAAGACGGAGTACTATATGCTGAGATTCCAAATGTAAAACGTTGAGACATCAACGATTAAGACACTCGTAGACGTAGTGCTAGAATTCGTTCTTGTGATTTATTTTGTGGCTTACGCAATTCTGGTTTGGATTTTTGAAACATTTTATTTTATAGATCTTTTCTTGACAAAATAAAAAAGAAAAATTTAATTGATCAAACAAAAATATTTGGGGCTATGGTTAGCACCCCCAAACCTAAAGAATCTGATTAAAAAGTTCATATTTTTTTCAGAACCAATTAAAAACGACCAGTATACTAATGGACATGGCTAGTAAATGTGATGGATCATTGGGCCAGGTAGGTTTAAAGTATATTGTCAATCTGAGACATAGGAAATGGCAAATTACCGATCAGTCTCACGGGTTCCAACTTTGTTGGATGTCTTCTTTTCTTCCGTAAAGATATCTTTTTTATTAATTCGTGGAGTACACTTTATTCTTTATCATCTCTATTATTTATTTTGTATGTTTCTCATGCATACATGTAATATGTAATCCCTAAGTTTGTTTGTTTTATGGTTGGCGAATGATCAATGGAATCTACAGATCCAATCTTGGCCGGCCTTACGGCTTTGCACATGGCCAAGCATTCTCGTTTTATAGTTCTTGACAACCAATATTTTAGCTTACAAGATAGCAACAAAATTTCATGGTAATCCAATCATTAAACTTCATTATGTAAACTAAAAGACTAGTCGACTAGAGTTTGAATTATTATTTTTTGTGTTTTATGGGTTGCTATTAGAGATATTTTAAATAAAATTAGTTTGAGTTTCGGTTAAAGATCTTCGATTATCAAAGAGAAATAGCAATAAATGCTACGACTTTCAAATGTTTAGAAATGAACCATGTTAATGAAAATGGTAAAAGACGTAGCATATCACTAGTTTTTATCATGAGTCTTCTTTAAATTTTAGTTTTGGAAAATTCTTAAAATTAATTAAACTCGTCTTAAAATAATAAAAGGTGTAATCATTAAAGGAATCATTCATTCATTGAACTAAAATAGTGGGATTAGTGAGCTTTATTTGGCCATCTAAACTAAGCTAACATTGTAAATTAATAAAGGATTCGTGTCTGCCTAAAGTACTTTAATATCATACGGTGTTTCTCTGTTCTCACTTAATATAGTTAGACATTAAAGTTCATGAGAAAAGATAAATATATTCAGTTATGTTTGCAGGTCACTCGTGATGGTATACTAATAACATGAAAATAAAATTCATATAGAATCCCTTATCTTTTCTAGGTCACTTGAAATTATTTATAGAAGGTGGTGTCTTTTTATTAGTTGCACCCACTTTGTGCTTTAAAATGACGACTATTAATGAATAGAATAAAGCAATACAAAATAGAGAGACTAGGATATATCCCTATGTTTTTTTTTTTCTTTCAAAAGTAATATGTTAATTGATCAAATCATTACATAAGAGTTAATTTAACCATCTAGGTGGAGTTACATAATCAAAGTAAAAAACATATTGGTTACAAGTTACAACTATGCTTAGCAAGATGGTGAGATAGGTTATTACAAAAACGTTTTGTGACTTGAAAACGTGTAGATGTAAACTTCGACTTCCAACAAAGATATTTTCTAAATCCCTATGCGTTTCTAATTTCTACAAAATGTATGATAATAAGGATAAAAAAATGTTATGTTTTCTTCTTGATCATATAGTTCATAATTGTTTTTACGATAATTTTGATTTATTTTTTGAGGACGCTCATAAAATATTTTTATGTTACTATTTAGTATATAAAATATGAAATACTGTTGTTATAATAATAATTATAATAAATCAAAAAGTGAATTTTTGAAAAATTAATCATAGATAAAATAACATAGCAATTTTAAATTGAGTATAATTTATTACTGTTTAATTATCATTATAGAATTGCATATTCTAAAAATGAAAAATTATATGCCAATTTAAAATCTAATAAAATTTATTATAATATTTACATTATTTTGTAAAATATTTTTATCTAAAATTTTTGTTACATACTATTTTTTTGTATTTTTACTATTGAAACCGTTTTTAAAATTTATCCATTTAAACTTATATTTGAACCGTTTGATCCGTAACTTTTAGTCTGATCTAATTGATAAATTTGATTTTGATATTCACCGCTCGATATACACTTTCTCCTTTCTAAGCGTAAGAGTATATATTTACTATTGAATCATAACTACGAACTATGAGGAGAAGTTTATCAAGAAAAAAAAACTATGAGGAGGGAAAAATATACAATAATAAATTAATAATGCCATAATTTCCCTTGATGTGGTGGGGCATATTATTGTGGGACATTGAGTGATAACAACACACTGACCGTTTCATCTCACAAAAAGACAAGTATACACTGACACCAAAAAAATCACATTAAAAAGTAGTCCCTTATATAACAATAAAAGATAAAAATACATATATAAGAAAATTAAAAATTAAGATACATAGACAAATTGAATAATGTAAACTGAATCGTAACACACCTGTAAATAGATGATTGTTCTTCGGTTTGTGTAACTGAGTAAGATTTGTAGTTTAATCGTTTGTGTTAATATTATTGTGTTGCTATTTAAATTCGAACTTATTATAATGCATATGCATATTCTTAGATTAAAAAATAGATATATTGTGGGTGTAAGTTTGTAAGTTGTAACTGCTACATTTACTAAAACCTGTCTGATACTCTTGTCTCTCATTCTCAGCCGTTCAATGTGACCCATCTTTTTGTACAGAGTACGTCGCAGAATTTTACAAGTGGACACTCTTGCTTTTGTTATTCAATAATTCCATTAATACAAACTCAAATGGCTTATTCAATTTTAATTAACTACTAGTTCACTAAATACTGATTTATGATTGAGTGACAATAATGTAAATGTATGTTTGTGATATTGTAATCTCATATAATCTGCTAATGCCAAATCATTCAACATATAGTTTGTTTAGTTGGCTTTACTATTTTATTCTCTTTCGCCATAACGGACCAATGTATATGTTGAAATGAGTCATGTTTGAATCAATCTCGAAATCTCTAAAATCTCCTAACAGCTCACATTTTTTTTTGTAGATTATAAATGCAATCACATATGAGAAATAATGCGAATGTAAAACTAGTTTAGACAATTGATAAAAGAAACAAAAAACATTGTGTTTAGAATCTTTTGTACTTAAGAAAGTCTGGTTATACATATAATATTGATTTTTTTATAGTTAGCATACACAATTACTTGTTTTTTCTTACCAAAACTGTTCTATTTTTTTCCCCAATTTGGCAAGTTGATAAGTACACTATTTTCTAGAAACTTCCTAGTGACAGACACGGGCCGACGTGAGCCCGTTACGTGGTTCACCTTAATTTCTCAGATATTTTTTTGTTGTCAAAGTTAATTTCTTAGAATTCCCCAACAATTTTGTGTTATCTTTAAAACAGTTACGTGTGACTTATGTAGGGCTTATGAGTAATGACTGGATCATTCATAATATCCACAAAATTAAGACAAGAATAAGATGCCGAAAATTTCAAAATTTAATAGCTAATCCGTCTTGTGTTTGTGTTTTTTTGTTTTTTGACAAATTCCCGTTAACTCATCGGCGTTTTTTATTGCGTTATGAAAGGTCCTTCACCTTCTTATCAAAGTGACATAGTCACATAGATTCCTCTTTTGATTTGACCAAAATATAAAACAGATGGTCGATATTAAAATTCGTTTTCTTAGTATAAGATGACCGAATATTAAGGACATTTATTGAACAACATATTCCTCCCACGCGAAGTTTTTTTAATATCAGAAAATAACTATAAATTTAAAATGCTCAAATTCACATTTACATCAGTTTTATTACACTTGATTTCACATCAATACTATAATATTAATTCTTTAAGTTTGCAAATGCTACAATATGAATTTCCTCTAAAAAAGACGAAATTTTGGGTTTGAAAGCTCTAAAATAAATGTAGGGATCTATTTGTAAGAAATTGATATGTTAGTACCAATATAAGAATTTTTATTTTCTTTATTGTATCACATTCTTTTGTACTCTTCTCTTCAGAGATGCTATATATACTCCTCCATTTCCCTCGGTGTGAACCTTATAGCAAAATCTCTAATAATTAATGGTTAAATTTTTATGGTAATTAAATTGAATTAATCAGTGATTAGTTTAGAGATTAAAGAAGAGGGTGAAGTTGTTGCATGGCAAAAGGTCGAAACCGGACGACCATGAACCGGAGCGATCGATACCTTGGAAGTTACAGTTACGGTGACAGTCATGGTAACTCCGTCACCGACGAATTAGAGCTCGCTGAGGAAGACATCTGGTCACCGGCCGTCATTCACGACACCACCGAGACAGACGAATCATACGGTGCGTGGAACTTACGCGCTACCTTGGGAAAAAACGGGCGCGTGGGAGGATTGTCGCTGGCTTTCGAGGGCTCTTTGGCCGCGCCACCGTCGTCGTCACCGATGCTAGTGCATAAGTTCCACGGCGGAGGAGGTGAGGGAGAAGAGGTCCGGCGAAAATTGGCGTCGTCGGCGCCGGTAAACGTGCCGGACTGGAGTAAGATATACCGAGTCGACTCGGTTGAGTCAATACACGAGTTAGACGATGACGATGAAGAGGATGAGGAATCCGGGATGATGCCGCCGCACGAGTACCTTGCTAAGAGTCAAGCACGGCGGAGCAGGAAGATCGGAGGAGGAGGCGGCGGTGGCGCGTCGGTGTTTGAAGGCGTCGGAAGGACTCTCAAAGGCAGAGAACTAAGACGCGTTCGCGATGCGATTTGGAGCCAAACAGGCTTCTACGGCTAAGTATAATTAATAAATAAATATAAAAAAACATTTTAGATTTCAAATAAAATTACTTGTTTTTGCCAGTATAGAAGTAATTTTGTGATTATGAAATTTTTTTATTTTGCGTTTTTATTATGAACGAGGCCAAAATTTCAAGTTCCTCGTATGTTGTTGTTCTGTTCTCTCTATATGTATATTTTAACTCAGAAATAATTTTGTCTTATGTTAATTAGTTTAATTAGCTGTAGTTATAAATTATCAGTTCAACATGAGTTTTCATATTAAAAAAAAAAAAATCAAGGTAATGTCTAATGAACTAATACAACATCAATTTTCAATTTAAACTCAAGTAATTATCTTTCTAACTAATAAAGTATACTATTGCAGCGTTAAAGTTGAGTTTATCAAATCTCTTTTATTGAAATTGTAAATATATTAAAACAAAAAATAATTTGTAGAAAGCAACATAGTGTATAGTAATAAGACCATTTAAACTAAAGTAATAAGTACTTTTATTCCCACAATTTAATTTCTATCATTAATTTAAATTAATTAAAAATCAGATGCTGTCATCAAATATTTTAAAAATTTAGAAGTTAGAACGGTTCATACTTCATTGGTCAGGTTAATCTAATGTGTAAATGTTAAATTATTAATGTGCTTTTAGAATTAAATAATTTAGGTAATTGATATCATGTGAAAGGGAAGTTGTATAATAACAAAAACAGATGTGTCCTTGAAACATAAATTATGTAAACAGTCCAAAGAATCCACTTCAAAGTGGGCACTCACGAGCAAGAAGAAGACACTATTTTTAGTTTTATTTTGTCTTTTTATCAGCAAAACCCATGATTGTGAATCAATGGCGTAGTATCTACTAGTATGTTTTTCATGGATCTCTAGTTAACTAAATTATAAATCTTAGTATTTATCTAGACAAATCATTATCTAAATCGCGGTAAAAGATAACAATAAATAAAATAAAAAAACTGAAAAAACTGTTTTTCGATAACTCTTAAAGCCTTTATATACCACAAGAATATAGTTACCAAATGGAAGATTAACCAATTAAGGAATGAGTCATGGGTGGAACACAGTTTTGCATTGTAAAAATGATCCTCATGCAGACTAATTCAACTTCAAACAAAATATCACTCCGCCTCTCTTCCCATTCACAACCTTTAAAGTCACATGTCACCTCTATCCTGAAACTTATAGTTTCCACATAACAAAAGAAAAAATGCTGACAAAAATGTATTATGCTCTAAGAACACAAAAATAGGTAAAAACAATTCATGATCATATATTAATGGAAAAAAAAGATCTATAAATACAGAATTGGACAATTGTGTTTCATTCATTTGTGTATATTTGACTAATTTTCCTTAAACATTGTAGTGAGATGCATATATAATTTAATAGCAATATGTGGTTTGATTATGACAAGACAACCAACATATTAGGAATATTCCAATCACCCCTACAATAGAAAAATGACCTAAAACTCAATAGCCACTAAATTTAAATGACTCTTTTTCTGTTCCAATAAGAATATTAAAAACACAAATCCTTGAATCTTTGTTAGGTTTAATTGGAGAAGAAGAGAGTTATTTTGTCCAAATATTTGTAAATCCCTCATATACACAAATCGACCCAACATATATCACTTCTGACTAAATAAGTTACATATGCAAATATGCAATGTAAAGTGGATTCTAATGCTTATACACATTACGTGTACAAGTGTAGGTCGATGCTCCAAAACCACATTCTTACGGTCACAGCTTACTCTTATACAACACGTAGTTTTGTTTATCATAAGTTTCAAGTGATTTCTAAATCATTGTAGTTCGTTTCTTTAATCTATATTTGAACTTTAATAAAAACTCATTTCTTGTTCTAATTAAACAATATTTTTTCAAACAGAAATGAAGTATAAAAACTCATTTCTTTTTCTAAACAATATATGTTCAAATCGAAATGAACTACGCTTATCAAACGTATATCGATAATAATGTAGAAATGTGGAAGGCAATGGAGTAATGGGTATAATAGTGATCAAAGAGAGTGACAGAAGTTTGGAGAGTGTTGTGTCAAAGCATATAATAGAGGCAAATTTGTCAAAAATGTTTTTGGGTCTCTTTGGTCCCTTTGTGCCTTTGCCTTTTTCAAAAAAAGTATTTTTGAATATGAATTTAGAGAGTTCTCTTCATACTCTCATGTCTCTTCCTAACCTCTATTCACCGTTCATTTCTTTTTTTTTCTAATAATAATTTAGAATCTTTAATTTTTTTTGCCGACATGTTTCTATTAAAAATATAATGTTTAGAAAAGAAAACTTATTAGCTAGAGATCAATAACATCCCACATATGATAGAAAAACACCCGTTAAAAAAATTAGATGAACCTTTTTCTTGACAAGTGTTAGGACTAAAAAAGGTAACCATATTTCTAGCAGCAGCCATTAAGTAATAATTTCAATTTTAATTTCAGCATGCATCTGATAATCTAGTTTTATATTTTAAATTTCAATTCTTTAGCCAGAAAATAGAGATTTCCAAAAGTGAAACTACTTGATAAGAAAAAACAAATTTAAAACGCTCTAGAGGTACTCTTATAGAAATAATAATGGGATAACATTAGGTCCATGTCCATCAATTCACTATTAAATTGCTTGCATAGTAAAAAAAATGTTATTGTACATTTTCATAGTTAGATATTTTAGTGTTTGATATGATTCTTCATAATAAAAATTTACACGTTCATTGACTTGATGCTTTATAGTTATCGATTCTCGAAGAACTATAGTTACTTTTTAATTTTCAATGGCTTGAAAAATCAGAGAATATCTATTTGTTTATCTACTTAATCTGCATCTTGTAGGAAAAATTTATTCTAACTAAACATACATTAATTATACATCCATATTAAAAAAAATATGAAACATTATTCTCTAGAATATCTTTACAAAGAGCCAATGGTGTTCAATAATCATATATTGTCACCTAAAGTTTCAACAGAGCTGATGCTACATATTCTGTTTCATTTTTTTCAATATTATTTGTACAAAACGTTTTAATATTTTTTCTCAACAAAGTTAATTTATTAAATACTTGAAATGCTGCAGGTTTGGTTGTCATGACAAGGCAAATAGGATTTCAATATTGGTTCTAAGATGTGAAGAACAGAAATGAGTTTGTGCAAGAATGGATTTTACAAACACTTGCACCAACTTGGGCTCTTCACGACGTGTACCTTGGCAAGTGAACTCAAACTGCTTATTACGAAACTTTTAGACTGGTCATCTCTAAGACTCAAATAGCTAGCTGAGTACTCCAGGTGCATCAATCAAAACTTCCCAACCATCATCCTCAATATATATCCCGATACCGATCACCATCGAGAACAAGTATGAGACTCTTTAATGACAGAGAACGCACTCGTAAAACCTTAACGATGTGATCTCTACATCTCTAGCAACATTTAAATCTTCAAGAACTGGGCAAGATGAGATAAGATTCTCGAGAAGAGCATCATTAGGGTAAATGTTGTCTACTAAATGCATGATCTTGAGACGAGGTATAAAACATAATCAAAATCAAGCAATGGCACATTATGGAGTTTCAAGGATACAAGAGTCGACCACATGTGTAAAGGCTAAGGGTCATCAGCTCTGTACCTAAATAACTCCAACAACATGATAAAATATCCAAATGTTGAACTTTACGCATAACCGCATTGTGGATCCACTGCGTCAAGTAAGACTGATCACGCTGATTTCTCTTATGAGCAAGTTTAAGCTTGTGTATATGCATGTCTCCCTAGAGATATCAAGAAATCCAAGGACAACACTCGCAAATCCAACAGAGGAACCGAAAGCCAGACTCTTTTTCATCTCTTGGACAAAACACCAGTAGTAACAGCAATCTTTATAGGAAGATCAGAGAGTATCTGACACAGCAAATGATCAGGTAACAAACTTATCCTATCTTGACCTGGTACTCCTCTCTTCTTTCTCATTGTTTTCTTAACTTTTGAGACACAAGCAAGATCTGCATCAATTGAGGAAGGTTAGAATAAATAAGAGCTCACCATCGATTAAATTAGCACCGGAGCTCTTGCTGCCTATCAGATTAACCGGAGGCTTCAGGAGATTCGTCTTCTAAGAACTTCTATTTCCCTTAGAGGGTTTCAAACACTTAATAATTCTTTTGTGCTAAAAACCGGATCAAGACTTCAGCTATATAACCATAAAACCGGATCAAGACTTTATTTCGTTTCCAGCTTCTTTCCCAAGAAATGCTAATCTGAGGCAATATTATAATAAATATTGACAAGTGAACCCTTTTGCTCGATCAACATGTCTCTGTCTGATGATCATATGACAAAACAATGGTCTTGACCTTGAGCATCAAAAATTGTGGACAACATGGGTTCTAGCCAAATGCTTTATCTTACGCGTAAGTACGTTTTGGTTGAACAAGACGTTGTACTTGAGCAACCTTTTTAAGATATGAATCTTGATGTTACACTTTTTGTTTGTTTGTTAATTAAGGGACATTAATGGGTGCAAAAGGGTGCAAAGGAGTGTACTGTGCTCTTGAGAACAAGCACTCCCTCCTTTGACCAGAAGGGGACCAGAATGACACGAAATTATCGAGTTCTGTCTGAGTTGGAGCTGTTCCTCCAGGTTCTACTGCTGATGCAGGGATGGCATCCATGACACAATGCGTCCTCTTATGCTTCGTTATTCTGGTTTGACACAACAATGATCACAATTAGCGAAACTGGAACCCAAGACCAAGATCTTGACTTTAAGAATCTCACGTGAGATATGTGCTACAAGATAGTTTCCAGATTGACTTCATAGACAGTGAACTTGGTCCCTAGATAGTTAAGTCTGAAAGAAAATTCAGGTAAGAGAAGGCCAATCTATGAAGTAACTTCCCATCATCATTTGAAGCTGTTTCTGAACCAGAACAAAAAAAAAGTGACTGTTATTTATCACAAACACATTTAGGTATATACTTAGACAAAAGAAATTGCTTCACCTCCAAGGTATAGATAGAAAGTTTGATTGCTACGGTTTCTCATAACATAGCATTGAACAAGTGATCCTCTTGGACCCGGCTATAAGAGAAATCAGAGGAAAGATTAGTCTGAAAGCACATAAGTCAGTTATAAAGTAAAACATAGAATGTGACCTGTTTCAGGGAGATTGGAAAAGTGAATTTGCTAGAAACCTCGGAAAATTTAATATCTCCTTGACGATTTGTCGCCAGTTCCTACACACACCTGCACAAGAAACAACATTCTTCCTTGATGGCCAAGTGTCTTCGGATCGCTCTATCCTCATCAGAACATCTCTCAGAAGCTCAGGAGGCATATTAGCCCAACAGCTCTGTTCCACAGGAACACAAGTATCTTGAACCATACCGACTTCCTCCATTTCCCATAATACCCTAATCTCACATCGAATCTCTTTCTAGACGGCATGGCTCTGAATTCTACCTATTAACACACTTTAAGCAATGAATGGTAACACATCTAATTCAAAGTTGCTGACTTGTCAAGAACCTTAACAAGGAAACAGTAGTAACTATGAGATCTCAAGTTCGAGATATGTAAACGTGTTCATCAAGGAACAAGACCGATTCTTCCGCTTATTAATAGAAAATTGGATCAATTTTTTTTCTTTTTCCTATCAATGAAATCACTATTTATAACATGCCTGCCACTTAAAAAGCCTATCACATTGTTAGTTTTGTATAAACATTTGGTATTATTATCACCTGACCTCTTTCTTTTCTTGATGTCCATGGAAATTTTCAAAGATACCACACGAAAATTTCAATTTTTAATATAGAAATATACAAAACAAGAATAAAATGTTGCAAGTTGTTGAAAATTTATAATTCTTCTTGGTTTATCTCACATTTGACTTGGAACATATTTCACTAACGTGCTTAGGTGTCAGTTATGAAATCCAACAAATACATTAAACACATCAAATCTCTTAACTCTTCTAAGGCTATGTCCTAAAATTTTCCTTCTTCAGTACAAAAAAATGGGATGTCTCTGCATCAATCTGAAGAAGAAGCTCAAGAAACCAACACCAGACAACAATGGAGAACAAAACACAGAGGTACAGAGCAGAGAAATAACACCAACACAACAACCTCGTCAAAGACAATCAGCTCCAAGAGCCAAGTTCCAGATTGTGGTGCAACCTCATAAACTCCCACTTCCACTTCCAATTCATCAGCTTCAAGAAAAACAAAAGCTAATCAATCATCAAAAACAGATCAGTCTGCAACAACCAGAACCCATATTAGGGAAACCATTTGAAGACATTAAGGAGAAGTACAGTCTCGGTCGCGAATTAGGCCGTGGCCAATTCGGTATAACGTATATATGTACAGAGATCTCATCAGGCAAGAACTTTGCTTGTAAATCCATCTTGAAGAGAAAACTCATCAGAACTAAGGCAAAAACCTTACTTATAAACCCTCACATTTTTACATTACTTTGATTTGAGTTTTAGGTTTTGATTGTTAATCCGAATTAGACCATTAATCTTCAGAAATTTGATGCCATTTACTGTGACAGGACAGAGAGGATGTAAGAAGGGAGATACAGATAATGCATTACTTATCAGGACAACCAAACATTGTGGAAATCAAAGGAGCTTATGAAGACAGACAAAGTGTTCATCTTGTAATGGAGCTTTGCGAAGGCGGCGAGCTTTTTGATAAGATCACTAAAAGAGGACATTACTCAGAGAAAGCAGCCGCAGAGATCATTAGAAGTGTGGTTAAAGTTGTACAGATATGTCATTTCATGGGTGTGATTCATCGCGACCTTAAACCCGAAAACTTCTTGTTGTCCAGTAAAGATGAATCTTCCTCAATGCTCAAGGCTACTGATTTTGGTGTTTCAGTTTTCATCGAAGAAGGTATATAGCCAAAATGAGAAATTTGCTTATCATAAAGGGATAAACTTTCTTTCTTGCAACCTAAGAAACAATCTTTACGCTGTTTCTTGCTACTCAAGAAACTATTATTCTGTTTCTGTTTTTGCCTCTTTCTTCAACTGCTATCTGATTTTGGATTTTATTTAGAATGAATCTAAAAAGTAAAACCCGAGTAACTATCATCGAAAAATAAACTTGAATTCAATGACTAAACGAATCCATTTTTTTCAGGGAAAGTGTATGAAGACATTGTTGGAAGTGCATATTACGTTGCACCGGAGGTTCTGAAGAGAAACTACGGCAAAGCAATCGATATTTGGAGCGCCGGAGTCATTCTCTACATCCTTCTCTGCGGCAATCCTCCATTTTGGGCAGGTAACTTCAACTGAACCACTTGGTTTGGTTCTGTAGTTTCTCTTGTTTTCTAGTTCTTACATTTTTTGGTTGTTGTGTGCAGAGACTGATAAGGGAATATTTGAGGAGGTTTTGAGAGGAGAGATTGATTTTGAGTCGGAACCATGGCCGTCGATTTCAGAGAGTGCTAAGGATTTGGTGAGGAACATGTTAAAGTATGATCCCAAGAAACGGTTTACTGCAGCTCAAGTCCTAGGTGAACGTTACTAGTATACTTGGTTTGTTTGGTTTAATGTTGTGAACCAAAAGAAATTGAACCGGTTTTGGTTTCTCTTTAGAACATCCGTGGATACGAGAAGGTGGCGAAGCTTCTGATAAGCCAATCGATAGCGCGGTTTTGTCGCGGATGAAGCAACTCCGAGCTATGAATAAGCTTAAGAAGCTTGCATTGAAAGTAAGTAACTTTGAGGATTCGGTTTAGTGATGAAATTAGACCTGTTTTGATTCATTGATGTGGTTTGGTTTAAGTTTATCGCGCAAAATCTCAAAGAAGAGGAACTAAAGGGTCTCAAGACAATGTTCGCAAACATGGATACTGATAAGAGCGGTACAATCACCTACGAGGAATTGAAAACCGGACTGGAAAAACTCGGTTCGAGGTTAACCGAAACCGAAGTTAAGCAGCTCTTGGAAGATGTAAGGCGTTTTGTTCTCTTTACTAACTTTAAAAATAACCGGTTTTGATCAATTTGGTTATGTTTTTGTTTAGGCTGATGTCGATGGGAACGGTACGATTGATTACATTGAGTTCATTTCAGCTACTATGAACCGGTTCAGAGTAGAAAGAGAGGAGAATTTGTTCAAAGCATTTCAACATTTCGATAAAGATAATAGCGGGTAAGTGTCAAAAACCGATATGTACCAAACTGATAAACCAGACTTAAACCGGATCATAACCAATTATATGTATTGGTAGGTTTATTTCGAGACAAGAATTAGAAACAGCAATGAAAGAGTATAATATGGGAGATGATACCATGATCAAAGAGATTATCTCAGAAGTTGATGCTGATAATGTAAGTAAAATATTTCAATTTATAAAATTCCAAACATAATATCTTTAATTTCATGATATTTTAAAATCTCTAATTCATTTTTTGTTTTGTTTTAAAAAAGGATGGAAGTATTAATTATCAAGAGTTTTGCAATATGATGAGGAGCTGCTCAAAATCACATCAAACAAAATTGGTTCAACCCAATTGAGGACCATAGATTCCAATTTTATTATTTTCTTTTAATTTGTTTTTTTTTTTTTAAAGTTCAGTACATACATTTCGAATGTAATCTGGATTAAATAATTGTCCATAATTTGATTTTTTTTTTGTTTTGGTTCAAAAGTAACTAATACATGGATAATACCCATCATTGGTTTGGTACTCTCTATATACCAATGTCGGTTAAGTATTAACCGATTTTCTTGGCGATTTAGGGTTTTGCAAGTAAGTTCGTCTTCCTTATTAACGAGCGATCAATTTACTCGAATTGAGTCAGATAATTCTGTCGAATCGTTTCAACAGCAGTTTGGTAATCGCATAGCATTGTCTTTGTCATGTATTCTTTGATTCTCCATAGAAGAAAGTTGTTACTGTTGCAGAAATGACGCCATTTATGTTTACTCAATTAATGAACAAGTGTGAATTTAATGTCTTACACTGGCTAAAATGTTTAGATAATGATTTAGAGTCATATCATAAATAAGATCAAAGTGAATCCAAATCCGAATGAGCAAAAACTAACTTAACATGCTTACAAATTTAAAAGTTTGTATACGGTTTAATTCGGTTTTCTAGTTGAACAGTTTACCGGATATAGTAAATTTTAAACTTGAAAAAGTTCTAATACTATAATTGATATATTTAAACTTACTGAAAAGTTTTGGTGCACAAAAAAAAAAAAAACTTAATGAAAAGTTTAATATATTATAAATTAATATTTAAACATACAAAATTTTTAAAATAACATGAGACGGGTTATACTGCGGGATTTGAATCGATATTAATATAAATTTAAAATATAATTAACTCGAAAGTTAAATCCTCATTTTATTATTTTGTTGGTGTACCGCAGCTTAAATCCAAGTACATTGAGAAAAATGTCATTTAAATCATCAATTGTCTATTTTCGTTGATTTAAAGCATGAACTCTGCACCTGGTGATTAAAATGCTCAATTTTATATTGACTTTCAATTTAATCACGAATTTTCGTTGACAAAAGCCAATTGAGGCACAAAATCAAAATCGAAAGAATAAATCTTAGTAGAGCTAAACAACCAATGATTTAAATGACATTTTTCCATTTTCATTTGTAGAGCTTACATTTTTTGTTTTTCACTTCTTAAATACTCAGAAAGAAGAAACGTTTTTGTTCATTATCATTCTCTTTGACTCTTTGTATGTACAATGCATATAAGGAAACTATAATTGCTCATAAAACCCTAATTTGTTTTCTCCAGATCCAAAGTTTGGATCTTTTGCGATTTTGGGTTTTCGCGAGGAAACAGATGAAGAACTCATCGATCTTTTTTGTTCATAAACCCCTAACACTAGCAAGTTTGAGGTAGCTTTAAGATTGATCCTGTCGTTTTCTCGTATTGAGTCAGATAGATTGGTCGAATTGCTTCAAGCTTTGGCATTTCTTACTTCTCTTCTGCTCAATTCTGGTTTGGCATAGCTTTACCTTGTTGTAATGTATTCTGTGATTCTCCATGGAAGAAGGTTGGTCCAGTTGCAGAAATTGCCTTATCTGAGATTTGCAGTAGAAAATGCATCTGCTTTTCCCAATCCGTTCTCTTCTGCTGCAAGTGATGCTGATGTGAGCCTTGGAGATGGTCGAAAAGGCAAGACTTTCACAGTCTCTTACCTCGTTGATTCATTGGGTTTATCTAAAAAGCTCGCAGAATCGATTTCTAGGAAAGTCAGCTTCTGTTCTGACAAGGGCAATCCTGATTCTGTTCTGAGTCTTTTGAGAAGTCATGGGTTCACAGATTCTCAGATCTCCACCATCATTACGAATTACCCACGATTGCTTACATTAGATGCTGAGAAATCACTTGGTCCCAAGCTTCAGTTTCTGCAGTCAAGAGGAGCTTCAAGCTCTGAGCTCACTCAGATTGTTTCTACAGTTCCTAAAATCTTGGGAAAGAGAGGGCACAAAACTATCAGCAGATACTATGATTTCGTCAAAGTCATTATAGAAGCGGACAAGAGTTCCAAGTACGAGAAGTTATGTCATTCTTTGCCACAGGGTAGTAAGCAGGAGAACAAAATCCGAAATTTATTGGTTTTGAGAGAACTGGGGGTGCCTCAGAGGTTGTTATTCTCCTTGCTCATCTCCAATCAACATGTCTGCTGTGGAAAAGAAATTTTTGAAGTATCACTCAAAAAGGTCGTTGATATGGGTTTTGATCCCACCACCTCAACGTTTGTCGAAGCCCTGTGCACTGTTTACGGAATGAGCGACAAAACAATAGAAGAAAAAGTCGATGTCTATAAAAGGTTAGGCTTTGCTGTGGAAGATGTATGGGCAATGTTCAAGAAGTGGCCACTCTCTCTTGCAAACTCGGAGAAGAAGGTAGCCAACTCCATTGAAACATTTCTTGGTCTAGGATTCAGCAGAGATGACTTTGTAAGGATAGTCAAGCGGTTTCCTCAGTGCATTGGATTATCTGCAGAGTTGGTGAAGAAGAAGACTGAGTTTGTGGTGAAAAAGATGAATTGGCCACTAAAGGCTCTGGTTTCAAACCCTCAGGTGCTTGGATTAAGCATGGAGAAGAGGATTGTCCCAAGGTGTAACGTAATCAAAGCTCTCATCTTAAAAGATCTGCTTGGAGACACAAGAAGCAAACTCCCTCCACTCCGGTATGTTTTGATTACGGATGAAAAGTTTTTGGAAAGGTATGTCAGGAAGCACGATGACAAGCAGCTTGTGGCCGAGTTGATGGCTATCTTCACTGAAGAGCATGCTTCATAGATCAGAAGGTTTGCCACGGATTTTTTTTTTTATGTTTCTGTAAGTTTTAGATCTTTGTTGATTGATGCCAAGAATGGAAGCAATAGAAGAACTTTTTATCTATGAATCTCTTGAACCCAATTTTATGGTTTTGCAGTCTCAAGTTGACTCGGATCTGATCCGAATTAGGAAAAGAAAATATGAATTTTGAATGTCTATTAAGAGCCCTTGACCTCTTTAACGCTAGTAACCTAGAAACGTTGAGACATGTGATGATGCTCTGGTTATTCAGGTATGAATTTTAACATATAGAATATCATTCAGTAAGAATTGCATTTGTAGCTAAGAATCAAAATGGATCCTAATTGAGGATTTTCACTGTCGCAGTGTCTCGAATGAAAAACCTACTGCGAAAACCCTTCCTAGAGTTGATAGATATCATTCAGTAAGAATTGCATTTGTAGCTAAGAATCAAAATGGATCCTAATTGAGGATTTTCACTGTCGCCGTGTCTAGAATGAAAAACTTACTGCAAAAACCCTTCCTAGAGTTGATAGATTGTAAAAAATAAGTTGTTTGCAGGTGATAATTGTTCAGTTTTTATATTCCTACTGCTACAATCATCTTAAGATTGCGTACCACAAGTAGAAAAATCGATTTAGCTCATCAGCATCGAGAGGAAGGGATTCAAGTCTAAGAGAATTTTGAGTTCAGTTTATAAATGCCGAAACTTTAAGCTTGTTTTACCACTGGTGCAACTAATACAGATGATATTGGTTAGTGTTTTTGGCTACAGCTTGTAAGAACATGTTCTCAGTTGCATTTTCGATAGCATTGCATACTATAAAACCATATGACTTTATCAACCAGATCATACTAAATTTTCTAAACAGTTAACTCGCATGTTAAAGTTTTCATTTGATTGCTTTTTATGCAGTGGAAAAATTAGCAGCATTCAGCAGCCGGAAGAGCTAAGCTCCAAGAGGCTTTAGGCGAAGAGCAATGAAAGGAAGTGCCGAGAAAAGAAATCAGCAAAAGATCGAAAACAAGGATAGCAACAAAACAAAACTTGTATTCGGTATACCTAACGAATCTGAGGTGAGAAAGAAAGAAGTAGAAGAAGAAAAAGAATTTCCATCAGAAATTGAAGAGTTTGATCCAATTGGTTCTGAAATGGAAGTATTGGCATGAAAGGAGAGGAAAGTAAAAAATTCATTTCTGGTAGGAAAAGTAAAAAACTTTCTTGTGAGGACCATTCTTGTAATTGTAGTCCAGGGCTCACTTTGGAAATTCGAATACCTTCTTGTATCGGACACCACAACTCATAAACCCTAGCTTTTTTCAAAATTTGGATTTTTTGGTTTCGAACTCGAACACTCATCGATTGTAGCTAGATTAGTCAAATTGCTTCAAGCTGTGGCATTTCTTGTTCGGTAATAGCTTTCCTTTGTAATGTATTCTCTGATACACCATGGAAGAAGGTTGGTCTTGGTCCAGTTGCAGAAATGGCCTAATTTCAGAGTTTCAGTGCAAACCGCATCTGCTTTGTCAAATTCGTTCTCTTTTACTAGTGTTGCTGATGCGAGCCTTAGAGATGGTCTAAAAGGTTACAACTTTACTGTCTCTTACCTCGTCGATTCATTGGGTTTAACCACAAAACTCGCAGAATCGATCTCAAAGAAAGTCAGTTTCGAGGACAAGGAAAATCCGGATTCGGTTCTGAGTCTTCTTACAAGTTATGGCTTCACAAAGTCTCAGATTTCAAGTATCATTACGATTTACCCACGATTGCTTATATTAGATGCTGACAAATCCATTGCTCCTAAGCTTCAGTCTCTGCAGTCCAGAGGAGCTTCAAGCTCTGAGCTTACTGAGATTGTTTCTACAGTTCCTAAGATCTTGGGAAAGAGAGGGCACAAATCTATATCTGTATACTATGATTTCGTCAAAGACATCATAGAAGCTGATAAGAGTTCTAGTTATGAGAAGCTATGCCATTCTTTTCCACAGGGTAACAAGGAGAACAAGATCAGAAATATTTCGGTTTTGAGAGAATTGGGCGTGGCTCAGCGTTTGTTATTCCCCTTGCTCATCTCTGATAGCCAACCTGTCTGTGGTAAAGAAAGATTTGAAGAATCCCTCAAGAAGGTTGTTGAGATGGGTTTTGATCCGGAGACCTCAAAGTTTGTTGAAGCTCTGCGCGTTATGTACAGAATGAGCGACAAAACAATAGAAGAAAAAGTCAATGTTTACAAAAGGTTAGGCTTTGGTGTGGCTGATGTATGGGCAATCTTCAAGAAGTGGCCTTCTTTTTTGTCATACTCAGAGAAGAAGATAACTCATACGTGTGAAACCCTTATGAGGTGCGGTCTGCTCAAACACGAGGTCCTGTCATTGATAAAGAAGCATCCAAAGTGCATTTGTTCTTCAGAGCAGAAGATAGTGAACTCCATTGAAACATTTTTAGGCCTAGGATTCAGCAGAGACGAGTTTGCAGTGATGATCAAGCGCTATCCTCAGTGCATTGACTATACTGCCGAGACAGTGAAGAAGAAAAGTGATTTTATTGTGAAGAAGATGAATTGGCCACTAGAGGGTTTGGTTTTAATCCCTCAGATATTTGGATACAGCCTAGAGAAGAGGACTGTCCCAAGGTGTAATGTAATCAAAACTCTCATGTCAAAAGGATTGCTTGGAAGTGAAACCCCTCCAATGTCGTCTGTTTTGACAAGTACCGATCAGTCGTTTTTAAGGAGGTATGTGATGAAACACGACAAGCTGGTTCCTGAGTTGATGGCTATCTTCAGTGGAGAAAATGGGAAGTGAAAAGTGGAGCTTTTATATATAGTCAGAAGGCGTAGCCCACAACAATGAGCAGCATTAAGGTTTGTATTGTTGTGTTAGTTTTAGATTCATCCATGAATCTTTTGACATCATCAAACAATGAGAAGTGAACAGAGGAGCTTTATTTATAAACCTCTGATACCTGTTTAGATTTCTGTAATCTCAATTTGATGTGGATCTGACTCGTTTTAATATGCAATCCAACTTGGAAAATAACACTTAGTAATTATCAATCTTTTTTGAGGCCTAGAAACGTGGAGATATATGTGTCTTTGCATTCACATGCTTATCTGAAATACAGAAACAAGGCAACTAGGTTAGTCAGGTAACTTACAATATATTGTTGATCAATCATATGAGCAAGTTTTCGAAGAACTAGTGATAAAAGCAGAAAGGGAGGTTTGTAATAGGAAAGAAATTGAAGCACTCGTTGAGGAGAATTTGGCAAGAAGCCATAGGATGCTTGTTAACCCTTCTGTTGAGAAACCTGAAGAAGACATAGTTGTGTATCGATTATGTAAAGTGAACTAAACGTTTAGATAATGAGAGCATTCAATGATTGGCACGAGGAGATTGGAAACAACAAGGCTATATGGAGATTGGTGGCCGTGTCTCGTATCCACTGATCCACAAAGCAGCCTAACACATTGATTTTGTGTGTTCTTCGATGGGAAAAGTGTATATGATGACACGATAATATTACAAAGATATCCAAATAGCCTTTGAAGATGATATGACTGAAATTTTTCTTCTATAAGAGAAGTATAAAGCTGACAGATTTAAGGCTAATAATGCTGCTCTTTGAAAAGGACAGAATTTCGGTTTGGAGACAGACCAAATTTCGGTTTAGAGACAGAACCAGATCCACATTGTTGTTCCAGGATAACCAAAGCATGAAACCCATAAGCTTGTACCGGTTTTGAAAGAATAAAGACGGAATCGGTATCGAAATTCGCCGACGAAGTTCTAAGAATCCGACGACGCATAACGCAGTGATTTCGAAAGGGGTAAGTAATTAGGGTTTATGGGTGATGAACTGTTAGAACTTAAGATAATTAAAACTTATTTTCGTTTCTTCTTCCTCACCAAATTTCGATTCTTTATGCGATTTAGGGTTTCACGAGTGAATAAAAAAATGAAGAGCTCTCAATCAATCGAGACCTGAGTGAGTGAGTGAGTTGAGAGATCATCATGTGTTCTCTGATACTCCATGGAAGAAGGTTGGTCAAGTTACAGAAATGGTGTCATTTGAGTTTTTCAGTGCAAAAGGCTTCTTCTTTTTCCACTAGTGATGCGCTTGTGAGCACTAAAGATTGTCGAAAAGGGGAGATTTTTACGGTCTCTTACCTCGTTGATTCTCTTGGTTTAACTAGAAAGCTCGCAGAATCAATCTCCGAGGGCAAGGCAAATCCTGAGTCAGTTCTGAGTCTTTTGACTAGTCATGGGTTCACAGATTCTCAGATCTCCAGCATCATTACGATTTATCCACGATTGTTTTTATTAGATGCTAAGAAATCACTTGCTCCCAAGCTTAAGTTTTTGCAGTCCAGAGGAGCTTCAAGCTCTGAGCTCACCGAGATTGTTTCAAAGGTTCCGGAAATATTGGCAAAGAAAGGAGACAAAACGCTAAGCAGATACTATGATTTCGTCAAAGTCATTGTAGAAGCAGATAAGAGTTCCTCCAAGTATGAAAAGTTATGTCATTCTTTGCCTGTGGGTAATCTGGAGAATAAAATCCGGAATATATCGGTTTTAAGAGAACTCGGTGTGCCTCAGAGGTTGTTATTCCCCTTGCTCATCTCTAGTGGGGGACATGTCAATGGGAAAGAAAGGTTTGGAGAATCAATTAAGAAGCTTGTTGAGATGGGTTTTGATCCGACCACTACAAAGTTTGTCAAAGCTCTGCGCATTGTTCAAGGATTGAGCGAAAAAACAATGGAAGAAAAAGCCAATCTTTATAAAAGTTTAGGCTTTGATGATGTATGGGAAATTTTCAACAAGTATCCAATCTTTATGGCGCTCTCTGAGAAGAACATATTGAACTCTGTAGAAACATTTCGAGGTCTAGGATTCAGCAGAGATGAATTTGCAAATATGGTCAAG
Organism: Arabidopsis thaliana x Arabidopsis arenosa; assembly: GCA_019202795.1. Lineage (NCBI taxonomy): Eukaryota > Viridiplantae > Streptophyta > Magnoliopsida > Brassicales > Brassicaceae > Arabidopsis > Arabidopsis thaliana x Arabidopsis arenosa. Next base: position 1,656,013 of record CM032919.1, on the reverse strand, counting down.
AGCTTTCCTCAGGGCATTGGATTATCCGCAGAGACGGTTAAAAAGAAGACTGACTTTCTGGTGAAGAAGATGAATTGGCCACTAAAGGCCCTGGTTTCAAACCCTGAGGTACTTGGATACAACATGGAGAAGAGGATTGTACCAAGGTGTAACGTAATTAAAGCTCTCATGTCCAAAGGACTGCTCGGAGACACAGGAAGCAAACTCCCTCCAATCGGGTCTGTTTTGAAGTGTACCAGTCAGGTCTTCTTTAAGAGGTATGTGATCAAGCACAATGACAAGAAGCTTGTGGCTGAGTTGATGACAATCCTCACTGGAGATTGTGCTTCGTAGATCATAAGGCTTGTCATAGGATTTAATTGTTAATTTCTGGTTCGTTGGTGAATCTTTTGTCGTTGAAGAAGAGCTTTAATCTGTGTGTGTGTGAAACAAACTAATTTTGTGCTACACGTTTAGAATTAAGGCTTCAAGAATTAGAGAGAAAACACTGGCAATTATGGCCTTTGTAAACACAATCTTAGGTAATATTTTTCAGACAAAGGTAACGGTAGGGAGCAGCAAATTCCTAATCTCTCGTACAACATTGATCAAGCACAATGACAAGGAGCTTGTGGCTATGTTGATGACAATGCTCTCCGAAGATCGTGCTTCATAGACGGCTAGTCATAGGATTTAATTGATAACTTATGGTTGGTGAATCTTTTGTCGTTCAAGAGCTTTAATCTATGTGTGTGTGAAACAAACTAATTTTGTGCTACACGTTTTAGAATTAAGGCTTCAAGAATTGGAGAGAAAACACTGTCAATGAAGGCCTCTGTAAGCACAATCTACTTTAACCGTTATTTATTTTTATTTTTTTGTATGAATGTAAACTTAATATATACCAAAAGAACGGTTTTACATATAATCTCCCCTATTTCGAATTCTCACGGTAACCAAAACTCGGAACAAACTGTGAAACCATCGATAAACGTCCATAGTAGAACCAGAATGGAGAAACATGATAAATTAAGTGCGGACTGGTCCGATTTTAGTCCGGAACATACCACCCAACCATTCTTAGCCTAAAATATAGTCAATAACGGAATTAAGGAAATTGCAACAACTCAAACATTGTTAAAACTTAAAACTAACACTAAGTAATTAATTAAACTTAGTTAAAAACAAAATCCCACTTTCTTAGTGTTAACAATTTAAACAAATTTAAAAATTGTTTACTTGAGGTTTGCCAAACGATGAGATGGATAAATGCAACTGGAACCGTTGGATTGATATGCTTTAAACAGTTAGAACCGTTGGATTAATATTTTTTTTTGTTTCCTTAAAAAAATGCTGACATCATCAGACCCTAAAATCAATTTGCTATCATATCATTTAATCAATTTGAAATCAAAAACCCTAAAATAAAAATCGTTTCTTTCTTACTTCTCCCCAAGTTTGAATCCTTGAAAGATCCAACACTCATCAGATCTTTACCGGCACCAGTCACTGATCGAAGAATGAGTCTTCAATTCTTCTTTTGAGATTTATTTGCTCGAATTGATTCAGATTGATTGCTCGAATTGCTTCAAAAACTGTTGGTTTTGTATTGCCTCCTCTTTTGGGTCCTGTTCAGGGTTCGGCAATCGCTTTCAATTGTCATGTATTCTCTGATACTCCATGGAAGAAGCTTAGTCGAGTTGCAGAAATGTCGTAACTTGAGAGTTTCAGTGCCAAATGCATCTTCTTTCTTCAATTTGTTTTCCTCTGCTACTGCTGCACATTTGAGTCCTAGAGATGGTAGAAAAGGGAAGAGCTTTACAGTCTCTTACCTCGTTGATTCATTGGGTTTACATAAAAAGCTCGCAGAATCGATTTCAAGGAAAGTTAGCTTCGAGGACAAGGGCAATCCTGATTCTGTTCTGAGTCTTTTTAGAAGTCATGGTTTCACAGATTCTCAGATCTCTAGCATGATTGGGATTTACCCACGATTGCTTTCACTAGATCCTGAGAAATCCCTTGGTCCCAAGCTTCAGTTTTTGCAGTCCAGAGAAGCGTCAAGCTTTGAGCTCACTCAGATTGTATCAAAGGTTCCGGAAATATTGGGAAAGAAAGGGGACAAAACTATCAGCGTATACTATGATTTCATCAAAGACACTTTACATGATAAGAGTTCCAAGTACGAAAAGTTATGTCATTCTTTTCCACCGGGTAATCTAGAGAACAAGATCAGAAATGTATCGGTTTTAAGAGAATTGGGCATGCCTCACAAGTTGTTATTCTCCTTGCTCATCTCCGATAGCCAACCTGTATGTGGAAAAGAAAAATTTGAAGGAACCCTCAAGAAGGTTGTTGAGATGGGTTTTGATCCAACCACCGGAAAGTTTGTCGAAGCTCTAAACGTTATTTACAAAATGAACGAGAAAACAATTGAAGAAAGATTCAATCTCTATAAAAGCTTAGGCTTTGATGTGGGAGATGTATGGTCAAGTTTCAAAAAGTGGCCAATCTCTCTGAGAGTAACGGAGAAGAAGATGTTGGACTCCATTGAAACATTTCTTGGCCTAGGATTCAGCAGAGATGAGTTTGCGAAGATGGTCAAGCACTTTCCTCCGTGCATTGGATTATCTACAGAGATGGTCAAAAAGAAAACTGAGTTCCTGGTGAAGAAGATGAATTGGCCACTAAAGGCTCTGGTTTCAAACCCTGCGGTACTTGGATACAGCCTGGAGAAGAGGATCATCCCAAGGGGTAACGTAATCAAAGCTCTCATGTCCAAAGGATTGATCAGAAATGAACTCCCTTCGATATCGTGTGTCCTCATGTGTAGCAAGCAGGTGTTTTTAAACAGGTATGTGGAGAATCACGAGGACAAGCAGCTGGTGACTGAGTTGATGGCTATCTATCGTGCTTCATAGATCACAAGGATTTTTGTTTTATTTCTGTGAAACCTTGATTTTAGACTTTTTAGTCCCCAATTTGATCCGGATTAGAATTGTAATTTTCCCATATATTACTGAGTTTGTAGCCTAGAGAAAAGCAATGCAGCCAAAGAGCTGAAGGGGACATGTGAATCCATATTCTATATTTGTTGAAATATTCTGTTGTAATTTTCACTTTCACATCAAGGTTAGCTTTCTATTTCTCTTATCACTCTGTCTCCGCCTTACATCTCTCTAGTTCATTCTCATTTGTGTCTTGTTCTTTGCTTAACACAAACCGTAAAACATTAGAGAGATAGACACAAGAGACTACATTTTTCTTTAGGATCTTTTAGATAAATCTTACACAACATACAACCCACATACATATAGTGGTTTATCTCCACTTGCTACTCTAGACACAATCATGACTCTAACACTAGACCATACTTCTAGGTTCTAGGTACTCTTACACAAGTCTCCTACTTGTGTTTGGAACTCTAACAACTCTTACACAACAACTCTACTTAGCTACTTGGTCTACACTTAATACTAACAAAACACACAACCTTATTTGGGCCTTGTTACTCGCAGCCCATTGGTCTTTTAAAGACAAAACCCTTCAAGTCCAACTCCTCTCCTTTTTGTTGACTTTCCTCTTTGTGGTTGACTTCTTCTCTTCACGACATCTTCTTCTTCCTTCAATCACAAGCTTTGCTTCTTGTGCTCTGTTCTTTTTCTTCTTCTTCTTGTTCTCACTGAAGCTTCTATTTTTCAGATTTAATCAAAGGTTCAATTCCAACACTCCCTCTTGAACCCTTTGATTAAAACCCCAATTTATTTCAATTTACGGATTTCAATCCCATTCTTCGTCGCCTTTGTTCTTCATCATCTCCCTCTTGCTTCGATTCTTCTTAATCAAGCTTCTTTCTCCTTCGTGGTGCAAAGCTTCTCCGACAACAGCTAGAGGTCACAACTCTCACCGATCACCAGTCACCGTCACGGTGAAAGTCTCCGCCGCCGTCTTCAACCACCACTCTTCACTTCAGTAAGTTGGCTCTTCTCCCTTTTAAACTGAATCTCCATGGATGCAGCTTCTTTACATTGCGAATTTGTTTGTCATCTTTTTGACAGATTTTCTTCGCTCTCTTCCTCTGATTTCCTTTACAGTGAGCTCCGTCACGTCTCTTGCTCGGCTGACATTGCAACCGGCTGCTCCCTTTCTCTTTAGGTGAGCATCTTTTCTCTCTTGCTTGGTGTCACTGTGATCACCAGCCTCTTTCTTCTTCCTTTTTTTTTTTTCGATTCTCAGAACCATCACCTTTGGCTTTAGCTTTAGGACACTTTTTTTCTCTGACTTGAACCACCACCTCGGCTTTCACTACCGTAGTATGGTTGGCTTCTCCTCAAGTCATCACCCTTGCTTTCTTTGCCTCAGATTATTTGGCTCTTTGAATCTTCCACCTTGGTTTTTCTCTAACCTTAGCTTGTTAGGCTCTTGAATCATCAACCTCGGCACTCTCCGATTTGGTTTGTTTGATCCTTCACCTCCACTTCGGTCTTCTAACCTTAGCTTCTCTTTCTCTTGTTTCAGCTTAAGAACCACATGGATTCTGAAACTTCAACAAGCATCTTCAAGCTTCACCAATACAATGTCGAAGAAGGATTGAATTCATCACCTTTCACAACACCATCTCCACACCGTTGTCTTCATTGCTTCTTCCAGAAGATCTCCACGTCTACTTGGATGCACCTGAAGCCCTCCTTCTCTAAGGTACGGTGTGAAAGAGTTTGTGTAGGTTGGTGGTGCCCTTGTCACCACATCTCTTTCCTTCTCTTCTTCTCCGACATAGTCTCAAGTTTTGCTCTCTTTTTGTCCTTTTTTTTTTTCAGCCTTACACTTTTCTTTTGTGTAGGCTCTTCTCTTCTTTTGTCTTGAGCTCAGGTCCACTCAAGGTTGCTCCCTCTTGCCTTGAGCACAGGTCCACTCAAGGTTTACACCACCTCCATGGACTCCATTTCAGTGGCTGCGAGGTCTTCATCTTTGGGAGGTTATCCAACTCCTCCTCTTTTCTTCTTCTCACGGCTTCTTTGCCGTCTCTCCTACAGCAGCTTCACGGGCTACATCATCTCTTCATCTTTGCCGTCTTCTTCTTACGGCCAGCTTTCTTCTTTGTTGATGGCTGTCTCCATCTTCCTCACAGCTTCTTCTTCTTCCTTGGACAGGCTCCAAGATCAAGTAAGCTCTGATACCATGTTGTAATTTTCACTTTCACATCAAGGTTAGCTTTCTATTTCTCTTATCACTCTGTCTCCGCCTTACATCTCTCTAGTTCATTCTCATTTGTGTCTTGTTCTTTGCTTAACACAAACCGTAAAACATTAGAGAGATAGACACAAGAGACTACATTTTTCTTTAGGATCTTTTAGATAAATCTTACACAACATACAACCCACATACATATAGTGGTTTATCTCCACTTGCTACTCTAGACACAATCATGACTCTAACACTAGACCATACTTCTAGGTTCTAGGTACTCTTACACAAGTCTCCTACTTGTGTTTGGAACTCTAACAACTCTTACACAACAACTCTACTTAGCTACTTGGTCTACACTTAATACTAACAAAACACACAACCTTATTTGGGCCTTGTTACTCGCAGCCCATTGGTCTTTTAAAGACAAAACCCTTCAAGTCCAACTCCTCTCCTTTTTGTTGACTTTCCTCTTTGTGGTTGACTTCTTCTCTTCACGACATCTTCTTCTTCCTTCAATCACAAGCTTTGCTTCTTGTGCTCTGTTCTTTTTCTTCTTCTTCTTGTTCTCACTGAAGCTTCTATTTTTCAGATTTAATCAAAGGTTCAATTCCAACATATTCTAAAGCAGATAGTTTCTGAATTCTTTGTGACTTTGTTCGGATATGGAGTTGAATGATGCAATGTAGCTCTTGAGTTATACAATTGGTCACGTAAGTCTTTTCTGCTAGTCAAGTAGTGTTTGATCTTTATTTTCCTCATCGGCTATAATTTCACATTTTTCATGAAAGTTTTGGAATTGGAGTACTGAATCACAGCTGGTGATACCAAAATCCTGTTATTATACTTAAAAATCTTGCTTTGTCGTTGCTTTATATATTCGTTGATCATTTCATTCATCTGATTTGTGGGATGTTTTTATCCTCAGATTGGGGATCTTGGTCTTCACTTGCTATGGCGTTTCATACACATTTTCTTATGAGCTTGTGGTACATTGTTCCACATCATTAGGACTCATAAATCATTTAATCATCTAATCCAGGTTGGTAAAATCTGGAATTTAGCTATTATTACACTAGAAACTGAAGGTTGGTGAGCTTCAGTCTAATTTTTTTGAGAAATGAACTTGAGTGTGTTTACTCCAATGGTCGTTAGTCAATCCCTAAACCCACAATCTGACTGTATATAATTCCACACGTTTAGAGTTTTGCTCCCAAGCTTCAGTCTCTGTAGTCCAGTGGAGCTTCAAGCTCACTGAGATTGTTTCTACAGTTCCTAAAACCTTATGAACGATAGAGGAAAATGTCAATGTCTACAAAAGGTTAGGCTTTGCTGTGGAAGACGTATGAGCAATCTTCAAGAAGTATCCATTCTTTCTGGCAGTCTCCGTGAAGAATATGTTGATCTCCATTGAAGCATTTCTAGGTCCAGGATTCAGCAGAGATGAGTTTGCCATGACATGAAGCTACTACAACCATAATTGCTGAAAACATGCTCCAGTCACAAACTCTCAATGTAACTATACTTGTGATTTAGTAAATGAAAGCAGAGAATCTGTTTATTATGACAAAAGCTAACAAAAATAACTCTAGTTAAGTGGTAAGACCTGGGTTCGAATCCCAGCAGTAACATTAACCTCATTAATTTTGAAAATTATTAGGGTTTATTATGATCGACGGGGTTATGAAATTATGCTATAAAGATCATAAATCCCCAATTTTTGAGTGAGTTTCTTATTATTGTTCTTGTTCGTAGTTTCAGAGAAATTTGAAGATTTCAGCTCGATGACTGTGTGATTCTACTTCTCGAATTGAAATAGATAGTCTCTGTCATGTATTCTCTGATTCGCCATGGAAGAAGGTTGGTCGAGTTGCAGAAATGGTGTCATTTGAGAGTTTCAGCGCAAAAGGCATCTCCTTTATCCAATTCCTTCTCCTCTGCTACTGTTTCACGTTCGAGTCCTAGAGTTGGTCGAAAAGGTAACAACTTTACAGTCTCTTACCTCGTTGATTCTTTGAGTTTAACTAGGAAGCTCGCAGAATCGATTTCAAGGAAAGTCAGCTTCGAGGACAAGGCCAATCCTGATTCTGTTCTGAGTCTTTTGAGAAGTCATGGGTTCATAGATTCTCAGATATCAAGCATTGTTACGGATTATCCACAATTGCTTATAGCTGATGCTGAGAAATCACTTGGTCCTAAGCTTCAGTTTCTGCAGTCAAGAGGAGCTTCAAGCTCTGAGCTCACTGAGATTGTTTCTACAGTTCCTAAAATCTTGGGAAGGAAAAGGGACACATCTATAAGCAGATACTATGATTTCGTCAAAGTCATTATAGAAGCAGACAAGAGTTCCAAGTACGAGAAGTTATGTCATTCTTTGCCAGAGGGTAGTAAGCAGGAGAACAAAATCCGAAATTTATTGGTTTTGAGAGAATTGGGGGTGCCTCAGAGGTTTTTATTCTCCTTCCTCATCTCTTGTGACGTACCTGTCTTCGGTAAAGAAAAATTTGAAGAATCCCTCAAGAAAGTTGTTGGGATGGGTTTTGATCCGACCTCTGCAAAGTTTCTCGAAGCTCTACGAGTTGTTCAAAGATTGAGCGACAAAACAATAGAGGAAAAAGTCAATGCGTATGAAAGGTTAGGCTTTGATGTGGGAAATGTATGGGCAGTGTTCAAGAGGTGGCCAAACTTTCTGACACACTCGGAGAAGAAGATATTGAGTACCATTGAAACATTTCAAGGCCTAGGATTCAGCAGAGATGAGTTTTCCATGTTGGTTAAGCGCTTTCCTCAGGGCATTGGATTATCCGCAGAGACGGTTAAAAAGAAGACCGAGTTTCTGGTCAAGAAGATGAACTGGCCAATAAAGGCTTTGGTTTCAAACCCTGCGATACTTGGATACAGCATGGAGAAGAGGACTGTCCCGAGGGGTAACGTAATCAAAGCTCTCATCTCCAAAGGATTGATCGGAAGTGAACTCCCTTCGATATCACATGTGTTTATATGTACCAATGAGGTGTTCTTAAACAGGTATGTGAAGAAGCATGAGGACAAGCAGCTGGTGACTGAGTTGATGGCTATCTATCGTGCTTCATAGATCGCAAGGCTTGTCAAGGATTTTGGTTTTATCTTTGAATATCTGAAAACCTCAATTTTAGACTTTTTAGTTCTCAATCATATTGATCTGAACCGTTTCTCTCGCTATATGCTTAAAATTGTAATTTTGAATCCCTTTTCTGGTATATTACTGAAGTTTGTAGCGTACAAACAACAACGCAGCCAAATTTTTTGAATTTGTTTTCCTATAGCAGTTAGTTTCCGAATTCTTCGTGACCTTGTTCGGATATGGATTTGGATGATGCAATGCAGATCCTGAGTTTTTGGATTGGTCATGTAAGCCTTTGCCATTCCTCAATAAGTGTTTAGTTTTTGGTTTCCTGATGGGCTTTAATTTCTCACTTTATTCTTTAAACATTGCGACTGGAGTACTGCAATTACAGCTACTGATACCAAAATCATCTTATGATACATTATAATCTTTACATATGTATTCTTTGCTCTAGAGTTCGTGGAGTCGTCATGTAAGCTCTGTCATTGCTTTATATATTCTTTGATCATATGATTCATCTGATTTGTGGAATATTTGTATTCTCAGATTGGTGATCTTGGTCTTTACTTGCTATGTCGTTTCATACAAATTTTTTTGTGACCTTTATAGTACATTGTCTTGAATATCATCAGGGGCACTGGAAACCTATCCTACATCATTAGGACTCATAAATCAGATTATCATCCAGTCCAAGTTGGTAATATCTAACATCTAGCTTCTAACTGAAGAAGCTTGGGACGTTTTGAATGTTGTTTTGAGCTTTTGTTATGGCTCACGACCGCTGGAGTGAAAACACTCAAGTTTTCTCTCTTTGACTCACAAGGTAATATGCTGATTAGTATACACACTCAAGTTTATTAAAGAAATCCAAGCATATGATCCTAGAAACTTTTTCAGGTTCAGGCGTCATTATAGGTTTATTAATGTAATGCATTGGTTGTTTATTAATGCGCTCATTCAACGCATTTGCCTGATATCTATAGGCTAAATCTGTCAGAACTATCATTTCCTTTTCTTGGTCTTATTGCGTTTTTAGATATATGAAATATGGTTCCCTTGAAAAAATGCAATCTAAAAGTTTACAATGGTATGTCAACTCAAAACTATATTAAGTTCCTTTCATCTTCGAAGAATTCAGAATCTAGTCTCATATTACTTTTCACCTTTAACTTGGACTTAGCTAACAGTTTTGGTAGTTGACTCTCTTATATATTCAAGGAGACTTACATATTCAACTCTGTTTGTTCGTTCTTGATAGGAACTTGAAGGTGAATCTCTTGGCGCATAAAAAAATTTTCAGAGAACATTTCTTTGGTTTGTGATTCTCATATCTTTTTTTCAGTGATGAATCCAGAAAAGAAGAGAGCTATTCATAATGAGCAGTCACCATTGTTGCATGTTAATTATGTAGGATCACATTTGGTTGACAGTAACCAGATTACAGATGTACTCTGGTACGCATACATTGGTTGGTTATCAATTAGTAGTACTGAGTCTTTTGAGTTGATGTAGAATGTGAGATCCTCGTGAACCAAACTGGAACAAAAGTTATCGGAAGATGACTGGAGTCACAATGAGGCTAGAGTATGCAATCCGGTTTTAATAGTGTTTTTCAATGTACAAAGTGTATATGATTACAATGACTAAATTAAAAGATTTCTTCATAGCCTCCAAAGATGTGTTTGACTTTGGAAATTCTCTTCCAGAAGAGAAATGCTAAGAACTGGAGAAGCTTGCCAAGGAGAAATCTGATATGACAAAAAATGTTTCAAAACGGCTTTGATTTAATAATTAAAGCAGAGAGACACACAAAAATAGCTGTAACTTAGTGGGTAAGACATGGGTTCGAATCCCAGCAGCTACACGACTCTTTGAATTTATAAAAAAATTGTAAAAGAAAAAGAAACCTAATTGAATTTCATATGATATTTGCAGCATAAACCCCAATTTCGTTATTTCCTCCCCAAAGTTTGGATTTTTGCGATTTAGAAGCGGTGGATTTCTTGTTATTGTCCGTAATTTCAGAGAAATTTTGGTAGTTATGCTTTGATTCATCTCCTCGAATTGAAACAGAGGGTAGGGTCGGACTAGCTTTCAACACTGTAGCATTTGTTGAATTTTGTTTGGCTCCTTTTCGAGGTTTGGTAATTGCATTGATTTGTAATGTATTCTCTGATTCTTCATGGAAGAAAGTTGGTCGAATTGCATAAATGGCGACATTTGAGAGTTTCAGTGCAAAAGGCATATCCTTTATCCAGTTACTTCTCCTCTGCTGCTGATGTAAGCCTTAGAGATGGTCTAAAAGGGAACAACTTTACCGTCTCTTACCTCTTTGATTCATTGGGTTTACCTAGAAAACTCGCAGAATCGATCTCAAGGAAAGTTAGTTTCGAGGACAAGGCCAATCCTGAGTCTGTTCTGAATCTTTTGAGAAGTCATGGTTTCACTGATTCTCAAATCTCGAACATCGTTACGGATTATCCACAATTGCTTATAGCAGATGCTGAGAAATCACTTGGTCCCAAGCTTCAGTTTCTGCTGTCTAGAGGAGCTTCAAGCTCTGAGCTCACTCTGATTGTTTCTGAAGTTCCGAGAATCTTGGGAAAGAAAGGGCACAAAACTATCAGCGTGTACTATGATTTCATCAAAGAAACTTTACTTGAGAAGAGTTCCAAGAAGGAAAAGTCATGTCATTCTTTTCCACAGGGTCATCTGGAGAACAAGATCAGAAATGTATCCGTTTTGAGAGAATTGGGAATGCCTCACAAGTTGTTATTCCCCTTGCTCATCTCCAACCACCAACCGGTATGGGGAAAAGAAAAATTTGAAGAAACCCTCAAGAAGGTTGTTGAGATGGGTTTTGATCCAACCACAACAAAGTTTGTCAAAGCTCTAAACGTTGTTCAAGGATTGAGCCACAAAACTATAGAAGAAAAAGTTAATATCTGCAAAAGATTAGGCTTTTTTGATGTATGGACAATGTTCAAGAAGCATCCTTCCTTTTTATATTTCTCGGAGAAGAAGATATTTAACTCCGTTGAAACGTTTCTTGGCCTAGGATTCAGCAGAGATGAGTTCACGAAAATAGTCAAAAAGCAACCAATCTGTCTTAGTTATTCAGCAGAGTCGGTGAAGAAGAAGACTGAGTTTTTGGTGAAGAAGATGAATTGGCCACTAAAGGCAGTTGTTTTGAACCCTTCGATACTTGGATATAGCCTTGAGAAGAGGATTGTACCAAGGTGTAACATTATCAAAACTCTCATGTCCAAAGGATTGCTCGAAGACAGAGGAGGCCAACTCCCTCCAATGCGGCCTGTTTTGATGAGTACCGATCAGGATTTCTTAAACTTGTATGTGAGGAAGCACGTTGACAACGAGCTTGTGGCTGAGTTGATGTATATCTTCACTGGAGATCATGCTTCATAGATCTTAAGGCCACCCAAGACAACGATTAGGATTTTTTTTGTCGTTGAGGAGCTTTAATCGATGAGTTCTATATAGTCTTGATAGGGAATGAAGAACTTTTTGTTGTTGCTAGACTGACGCAGAAGGACGATTCAGTTTCGTTTATCACTCTTCTTGAACTTTTCTTCTCCTTATGTTCAATGTTCTTGTTCCCTTGGGTGTTCTAACTAAGTGCTCTAACCCGTGCTTGACATGTAATTCACTGTCACGACTAATACAGCCCTCCGGTTGCTTGGTTATTAAAAGATCACTACACGCACTCAGAAACTACAGCTATACTGTCAAAAAAAGAAAAAAAGAGCTGTAACTCTAGTGACAAGACCTAGGTTCGAATCCTAGGAGCTACACAACTCTTTTGTATTTTAAACAATTTATGAAAAATGAGGATTAAACGAGGAATCTTAATTGGAATCAATTAGGGTTTATGGGTTTGAGAAACTTATATCATAAACCCTCATTTCATTATTTCCTCCCCAAAGTTTCGATTTTTGCGATTTAGGTGCGAATTTTATTGTATTGAGATTTATACTACAAGATCTATCTTCTCGAATTGAAACAGGTACTTTGGTCGGAATTTTAGTATTTGTTGATTCCGTTTTTCCTTTTCTTCTGCTCTGTTTCGGGTTCGGTAATCGCATAGCCTTCTCTTCTACAGTTTGCTTTCAACACGGTAGCATTTGTAGCTTTGTCTTTGTCATGTATTCTCTGATTCTCCATGGAAGAAGGTTGGTCGAATTGCATAAATGGCGCCATTTGAGATTTTCTCTGCAAAATGCATCTCCTTTGTCCAATTCCTTCTCTTCTTCTGTTGCTGCTGATGTGAGCTCAAGAGATGGTCGAAAAGGAAAGAACTTTACGGTCTCTTACCTCGTTGATTCATTGGGTTTCACTACAAAACTCGCAGAATCGATCTCAAGGAAAGTTAATTTCACTGACAAGGCAAATCCGGATTCAGTTCTGACTCTTTTGAGAAGTCATGGCTTCATAGATTCTCAGATCTCCACCATCATTACGGATTATCCAGAATTGCTTATACTAGATGCTGAGAAATCACTTGGTCGCAAGCTTGAGATTCTGCAGTCTAGAGGAGCTTCAAGCTCTGAGCTCACTGAGATTGTTTCTACAGTTCCGAGAATCTTAGGAAGGAAATCTATCACTGTATACTATGATGCTGTCAAAGACATTATAGTAGCTGATAAGAGTTCGAGTTATGAACGCCCACAGGGTTCTCATGGGAATAAAATCCGAAATGTATCTGTTTTGAGAGAATTGGGTATGCCTCAGTGGTTGTTATTACCCTTGCTTGTCTCCAAATCGCAGCCTGTGTGTGGAAAAGAAAATTTTGATGCATCCCTCAAGAAGGTTGTTGAGATGGGTTTTGATCCCACCACCTCTAAGTTTGTTGTAGCTTTGCGCATGCTTTACCAAATGAGCGAGAAAACGATTGAAGAAAAAGTTGTAGTCTATACAAGTGTAGGTTTTACTCTGGATGATGTATGGGAAATTTTCAAGAAGACTCCTACTGTTTTGAAAGTTTCCAAGAAGAAGATATTGAAGTCTGCTGAAACATTTCTAGGCTTAGGATATAGCAGAGCTGAGTTTTTGATGATGGTCAAGCGTTATCCTCCTTGCATTGAATATTCTCTAGAGTCGGTTAAAAGGAAGAATGAGTTTCTGGTGAAGAAGATGAATTGGCCACTAAATGCCTTGGTTTTGCACCCTCAGGTGTTTGGATACAGCATGGAGAAGAGGATTATACCAAGGTGTAACGTACTCAAAGTTCTCTTGTCGGAAGGACTGCTCAGAAAGAAAAGCGAACTACCTGCCGTGTCTTCTGTTTTGTCGTGTACCGATGTAGGATTTTTAAATAGGTATGTGATGAAGCACAACGAGCTGGCGCCTACGTTGATGGCTATCTACACCAAAGGTAGTGTTTCATAGATCAAAAGGCACACCTACAACAATGAGCAATGCCAAGGTTTGTTCTTATTTTGTTGTTGTCAGTTTTAGATCTGTCGATGGATCTTTTGATATGACAATGGGAAGCAAAAGAAAAGCTTTGTTAATGTATCGATGAAACCCCAATTTTTATGCTTCTGTAATCTCAATTTGACCTGGATCCAATGGTTTCATGATATGTCTAAAATGTTGCATGGATACATTGGCTCTTTAGTTCTTGTTACGAGCTGCTAAGAGCCTAAGAGAGTCGTGTCAAGTTCAATACTTTTCTTCTTTTCATTTCCATACTTGCTTGTCAATTTTTTCGCTGCTCTTTTGGATTCTGTTGTGCGGAAGTTATGGTTTACATGGTCTCTACTCTGTATCAGATTTGTATTTTCAATTAAGAAGCTTTAGTTGGAATCAAAGTGGAGGACCCTAATTGAGGATTTTAATGGTCGTTGTTAGAACCTTTCTTGTAGTTGGTGGATTTAGAAAAATGATTTGTTTTTCAGGTAACAAAATGGACATTTCTTACCCTCTGGATTCAGAGTTCATTTGCATTAAGAAGCCTTAAGAGGTTTGCTTTCAAGTTCGAATAATAGATCACATTTGTAGTATAGTATTAATTGGATATCGCAATCTATCCATAATATTAGATAGTTAGATAAAATTGTGATAGATCTTTGGCAAGAAGTGTTAAAATAGTATCATGTTGACATGTTGGTATGACTATTAGTTGTAATATGAGCATGAATATTTCTTGTAAGAAATGTTCATGTATCATAATAAATACATGTGTATCGAGTTTGTGTATATATGGAGGGCTATCATTTGGGAAGAAGAACACAACACAACTCACCACACATACAAGAAAATCCAAAACAAAAAAAGATTCAAAAGATGAATGCCACAAAGTTTCTTGTGCTTCTCGTGATTGGCGTTTTGTGTGCCATTGTCACCGCAAGGCACGTCGAAGAAGTGTCCAAAGAGACCAAATTAGGCACTACTTCTCTTCCAAAAACTACTACCAAAGGCATTGGAGCTCAGCTTTTTGCTTATGGCACAACTTTCAGCAGCAGTAATGTCTATAGCTCTGCTAGAGCTTTTAAGAGTCCCAAAGGTCCAGATGCCGATGCATACGAAAATGGCTACACAAGTACCAGCGGACAAGTCTATGCCAAGGGTCCCAAAGCAAGAGTTTCTTCTAAAAGTGATTCTTCCGCTAAAGGGGAAGCTGCAGCTGCAGCGAGTCGCAAAGCTGCTGCTGCACGTGCAAAAGGTTATGTAAAATCCAACTCAAGGGTGAAGGGCAGTTCCTCTGGGAAGAAGAAGGGCCACAAAGGAAAAAAGGACGATTGAGCGTGAGGTGATCTCATGCATGCGTATTCCTCAAACCTATTAATAATATCCTACAAACTACAAACTCGAAATCTCTTTTCTGTTCATAAATAAAACCAGAGATTGTCACCTCTAAATATTGTTATGAAATGCTACTATTTCTCATGTAAAGGCTATTTTAAAATAAAATAAATGCAATAATACGATCTTATATTAATCTTCTTCAGTAATGGTAAAATAAAGACTTAATATTCTTGTGGAAAAGAAACTTCAAGAACATGTGAATATGATGACTCTCATAAACAACAGGGTTCATGTCAGAAAGTTCTTTTTTTTTTCTTGTTTAAACATTGTCAGACTTAGAACATATCATAAGATAAATCCTCTAGTCATTTCTTATAAGATCAACTGTTTCTAAAATCTACTTGATTCTTTTGTCTTTACCTTTTGGTTTAAATTTACACTTTTTTTCAAGTTTTTTTTCCTGATGAATATAATAGTAGTTCTCACGAAATGGTAATGTTTCTCTATCTCTGTTTCTTCTCTACACATCAAAAACAATTTTCACATTTTATATATCAAAATAGATCTGCATTTGATTCCTCTATTGGAAACCTTATGAAGCCTTATTACTCGATGAGAACGGGCGGTTCTGGTTGTGTGGAGATAAAAAAAAGAGGACACAGAAGAAAGAGTTTGTTTTTTGTTCAAAAAAGGTTTGGAAAGTAGTGCTAACGAGTAACGATCAATCTCTTGAATTTGGATACTTTCTCGTGTTTAGCTACTATACGGAGATTTGAGTTTTTACGTTACGATTTTTGTTCAAGACGGACTGAAGAAAAGATCTCGGTGTTGTTACACCGGTGCATGTTTTTACCAAACCGGAACGTAGGAAAGATTGTGGCTCGAGGAAGAGCCTAGTGCCTGGTTAATGATGAACCGAAGATTGTTTCAACTATCAAAATCGAACCGGAAAAATACTGAAAAGTTTACCAAGGTGGAGGTAACTAAAATTTATTGATTCTCACAATTGTTATTTCAATATGATTTATTTAAGTGATTTTGAATCATATCGTTTGGTGTTATGTAGATATCCTTATGACATATTAAGGGTTATTGTGAAAGCGAAGACCAATAAGTGTGTATTTGAGTTTATTGTCAGAAGTAATGAGATTGAAGTTCGTATTATCCGTGGGAGCTTGCTTATTACTATTACGAAAAACATATATCATGTTCTCGCTATGTAACAACTTTATGTCATGTTCCTTGAAATCTTTTTTTTTTTTTTAGGACAGTTGAAAAAACGGTGGTTATAAGTGAAAATGGAGAGGAATAATGTGTTTTTTTTCAGCCCTCAATCCCCCTCCTCCACCATTTTCAAGTTCATAAACAGAGAGATTCGCAACATAATCACCGCAAGAAGGCACAACAAATCTTTCCGCAACCTGATGCAACTTTCGACGTCATGAACTCACATCACGTGACTTATTAGTTTTATACTTTTATTGCCTCCTTGTTTTTATCTTTTTTGCCAAGGGTCCAACAAAGCTATAGGCTTTTATATTGTAAAACCAAACCTCTTTATTTTTTAAATGATATACATATTAACATCCATAGAAAAAAAAAATAATGTGAAAATGGAATTATGAAGAAAAAAGAAGCTGGCATTTCGTTACATTTTTAAAATTTATTAAAACTGGTTATAAGTAAATGGGATTAAAAAATGAAGTAAATATAAAGAAACGCAATCCTCCAAAACACATTATTTTCTAAAATGTTACGGTTGAATTGTATATTATTGATACTGAATTGAATCCCAGCAGATGGCTTTCAAAGTATAGTAATCGGATATCGCAATCTATCAATAATATTAGCTGGTTAGATAAAATTGCAATTGATCATGGCAAGATGTGTTAAAATAGTATCATGTTGACATCTTGGTACGACTGACTATTAGTTGTAATTTGACTAATGCATTTAAACATGTATATTTCTTGTAAGAAATGTTCATGTATCATAATAAATACAAGTGTATCTTGTTTGTGTATAAATAGAGGGGTATGATTTGAGAAGAAGAACACAACACAACTCACCACAAACACACCATTTAATCCAAAAAAGTAAAAATCAAAAGATGAATGCTACAAAGTTTGTTGTGCTTCTCGTGATTGGCGTTTTGTGTGCCATTGTCACCGCAAGGCACGTCGAAGAAGTGTCCGAAGAGACCAAATTAGGCACCTCTCTTCCAAAAACTACTACCAAAGGCATTGGAGCTCAGCTTTTTGCTTATGGCAGAACTGACAGCTACTCTTCGGTCTCTAGCTATGCTAGAGCTACGAATGGTCGCAAAGGTCCAGAGGCCAATGCATACGAAAATGGCTTCACATATACCAATGGACAAGTCTATGCCAAGGGTCGCAAGGCAAAAATTTCTTCTAAAAGTAGTTCTAAAGCTACAGGAGAAGCTGCAGCTGCAGCGAGTCGCAAAGCTGCTGCTGCACGTGCAAAAGGTTATGTAAAATCCAACTCAAGGGTGAAGGGCAGTTCCTCTGGGAAGAAGAAGGGCCACAAAGGAAAAAAGGACGATTGAGCGTGAGGTGATCTCATGCATGCGTATTCCTCAAACCTATTAATAATATCCTACAAACTATAAACTCGAAATCTCTTTTCTGTTCATAAATAAAACCAGAGATTGTCACCTTTACTTATTATATATGAAATGCTACGTACTCTTCCTCTGTAATGGCTATTGATGATAAATAAATAATCGCAAAATTTATAGTATTCTCAATGATACATTATCTCTTCTCTTAATTATTGATTTTCTCGGTTTAAGTTAAATCTATGTCTTCTATGTCAATCTTCGTAGACCCTTATGACATATTAAGGGTTACTATGAAAGCCATAAGTTGACGAAGACCAATAAATGTGTAATGAGTTTATTGTAGAAGTAATGTGAGACGTAATGAGATTCAAGTTGGTATTATCCGTGGGAGATTATTACTACTACGTTGACGAAGACCAATGTGTGATGATAGTTCCAAGGTGTAATGTAATCAAAGCCCTCATGTCCAAAGGATTGTTCGTTAGTGAAATCCCTCAGATGTCGACTGTTTTGGCACGTACCGATCAAGCGTTTTTAAACTGGTATGTGATGAAGAACGACAAGCAGCTTGTGCCTGAGTTGTTGGCTATCTTCACTAGAAATAGTGTTTTATAGATCATACGGCACATGTAGAACATTGAACAACTTCAAGTATTGTCTTTTCTTCTGCTAGTTTTGGATTCATTGGTGAAACTTTTTGATGGCTGACATTTTACGAGTGTCTGGAACACATTTAGACTTTTGTAATCTCAATTTGACCTGGAAGATCCAACCCATTTTCGTCTAATATGAAAATCAGATTGTGACAATACAAATTGTAATATTGAACCTCTTTTCTGAGTCCTTTAAGTTACTATATACCTCATGTTTTATTGGTTATTTTTTGAATAAAGAGGCTTTTTGGAATGTGGTAATGTGAATAGCTTTAAGCTTCCAAAGAAACAAGCCAATGGCATATTTGCAGATGATTAATCAGTTTTGGAAAATTTTCAATTTTAAAGGGACGAATGTGTAATGATAGTCAAGCGCTTTCCTTTGTGCATGGTTTTTTCCAACCTCCGACGTAGCCATTTCCATACATTCCTTATGTTTAAGATTATTCATGTAATTTTTCTTGATCACCTTCCATTCTTTTTCGAGAGAGTGCAAGGCATACTTGTATATCGTCAAAACTGGGAAGAGTTTTGTGTTACCATTTGATAAGAGAAAAGTTGGGAGGCAAGTTGGGACTGATGTATAAGCTAGATTAGTCAAAGAAAGCATTTCGGGTTTTAGTTTGAACCTACTTTTTACAAAACCTAAAGACTCGTGAAGGTGGCCTTGTTATCCACACCTCTGGTCGGAAATACCTGAACCAAATCGAAGCAGATATGTGGAAGTAGTAAACGAAACAAAAATGGAAGCCAATAAAAGAGTTTTATTATGAAATAAAATTGGTTTCCCTTTCGCGTACAGCATTGGAGATGTTCTTTAAAGGAAACGTTGCAATCAATTACAAACATGCACACATTTAGATAGGAATTCAAAGAAAGCGCAACACACAGACAAAGACTTTAACGAAACAGAAACAAAACACACAGAGAGAGAGAGAGAGATGGAGAATTCACATAACAGAGATTCCCTTTGGAATAAACCTATATGATATCATCAACTTCCAACTTGCTGCCTCAGAAGACGGCTATACCTTGGGGTTCTGATCATATCTGACAAACACAAAAGGAGACGAAGTCATTAAAGATGGAAGCAATTCTAAATCCCAAAAAAATAAAGAGAGAGAGAGAGAGAGAGAGTCCTTCTATTCCACACCTTCAATCCATTTGTTATTTCTTATATGCTGAGTCCATTATCACCCTCCTTGCCACTTTTGGAATTGTTTTCAGGTTTGGACATAGGGTTACATAGATTGTCTCTAGACATGGAAAGGGTAAAGGACTCCAGTAGATATTCTGCAGCTTCGGTAGACCCATTAAACTAAGTTCATTCAGCTTTTGAAAAGGAACAATCCCTGATTCTTCAACTTCACAAGCTTTCTCTTTGTTTATTATATCTTCTAGGTCTTCTGCAAACCTAACACGAAGATTTTTAAGATTTGGAGCGAACATCAGAAACGTCAATTCCCTCAGGCCTTTACAAGTATATATATCCACTTTGACGAGGCTCAAGAAGCTGCATATCCTTTCCATCTTTATCTCAGGGATAATGCAATGACGAATGCTGAATTCACGAAGCTTGTCCATAGTTACTGGAAGTGATATTCCAGATGATTTCAGCTTGGTGGTACACGAGATTTTTAGAAATCGTGTACAACTCATCAACCTATGTGAGGTCAAAAATTGCTCCGGACGTTCACAAGGGAGTACCATATAGGTGAAACGATCATAATCTTCGAAGCTTTCAAGCTGGTCCCGTTCCCAGGAGTCAAAATGAATTTGAGCCGTAGAAATATAATCGATTGTTATGGTACAAATTTCTAAATGTATCAAGGCTTCCAATTCCTTCAGTGATGTGGCGTTCCAATGAAAATTAGAACCAGACAACTTCAAAACTTTCAAAGTATGCAGACTAGATATCCCATCAATATCTAGAAGGCTCCTTGTTTCCTCCAAATTCAAGTGAATTAGTTTCTTCAACTTTTGTAGACCTTTAGGCAAACTACGTATACCAGTACCTGACAAGTTGAGATACTGCAAGGAAACTAGTTTTGACATTTCTTCCGGTAATTCAGAGAGTGAAGAGTTACCCGATAGATCTAGAACAGCTAGCTTTGACATGGACTCGACAAATTCACTCGAGATCTTTGCCAGATATCCTTTTTGCAAAAGCAAAGTTGTGAGTTCCGTACATTTAGGACTGCCATCAAGATGGAGAATCTTGTTATTCATCAATGACATCCTTCTCACTACGTTCCATTGCTTAACCTTTGGAATTTCACGTAACCCAATACCTGCACGCACAATAAAAGCCTCTTTTCCCAAATCAGATGCGATCCACAAGGCCATTTCACGAACAACATCATGCATACGCACAAAAGATTTTCCATCTCGATCAACCCCCTTCATCAACAATGATGCACAAACAAGAATACCAATAATCTCATAACCTTTGTCCTCAGCCCTTTCTATACCTTCACTTCCATCTATAATTTCCTCACATATCCAGTACTCTATCAATTCTTCTTTCCGAATTACAGCATCTTCAGGATATAAAGCGCAATATAGCAAACACAATTTGACATGTTCCCCCTTAAGATTATCGTAGCTATACTTCAAAAGAGGAAGAATCTTATCCTCCATGCCAGAAAACTCTGCGGCATATGAATTCAAAACATATATCGCACGTCGCCATTCTTGTATCGTCCTCTGGGATGACATGGTATTGCCTATTACGTTGAGAGCCAATGGTAGCCCACAACATTTTTTAGCAACAATTTTTGCAAGGTCTGGGATCTCTGGATCGCTTTCGAGTGTTAATTCTCCAACCTTTTTTTTGAACAAATCAAATGCGTCATCGTCTGCCAAACATTGGACTTCCATTGGTTTTCCAACCCCCATGCTCGTGCATACATTTAAAGACCGAGTGGTGAATGCCAATCTGCATCCTTTGTGTGATGTTGGATCCGGGATTCCAATCTTATCTAATTCCACCGTCTCCCATATATCATCTAAAAACAACACGAATCTCTTTGTCTTTAAGAAATTGTATAAATGAAGGCGCTTTTGAGTTTCATCTTTTTGGTTCCACTCTTCTCCACCAAGAGTAACTTTCTCAGCGATTTCATCTTGAATCTTCTCTATATGCAGCTCTTTAGACACCACAACCCAAATCACATAGTCAAATCCACACCTATCATTACTGAACTTATTGTTGATCTGCGTGAGAATAGTTGTCTTCCCTACTCCACCCATACCGTACATACCCATAATACCAGCTCCATCTTTAGTGAGACGTTTCCATGCGTCATCCACCATTGCCTCTTGACCAACAATTATCCGTGGAAGAGGCCTTTCTTGCACCTTGGATGTCTGAGCTTCATCAGCAATCACATCGAAATCTCTAGTTTTGAGCCCCTCAACCTCCCCTACCATCAAGAAAACCTTTTTCCCATAATGATAGCCGGATTTTTGTTTCTTAGAGCAAAACCCACAAAGACACCGCCTTTGAAGTTGAACATCTCTATCACTAAGAAGATCGTTGACTTTTTGTTCGACAGTTTCAACTTCATTAAGCCATACCTGGATTTCGGCAAGCCTTTCCAGACCTCTATCTTCATCTCTTCTGATCCTTCTTCTCAAATCATCTCGCTTAGCCTTGAGCTTTTCCATGTTTGTCTCCAGAGCCACGAGATTCTTCTGGAGGTTGCGAGTATAACCTTCTTTATTTTCTTGCCAGTAAAAGACTTTATTTATACACGGATCAAGGGGTATCGCGAATTGGATGCCCATTTCAAAAGGAAGATATCTGAAATTTGAAATTTTCTGATCTGAGCAAACAAGAGAAGATAGAGACTTTCTTTTCAATCAAGAAAACAGAAAAATACTTTAATATTTTCTATCAAGCGAGACAAAAGAGGTGACATATACTTTGCATACTTAAAAATCACTAACGTGTGCGAATAATATTTGATTTTTTCTCCCCGTTTGATTTCAATAATTAAAGTTCAAGTGTATACACTTTTATTTGTTAATCATCCACCGAATAGTAATCGAATCTGTTGACTGCCTTTATATAATCACGATTATTACGACTCATAATTTTTTTTTTGTGAATAAAATATAAAATTTATTCTAAAAAAAACTGTTTTTTAATCTAGTGCAGCGTTTTGTGTTGAATTGGTTATACTGTTATAGTACAATGCTCATAAAAACAAAACCCAAAGAGACGAGCTCATTCTTATCGTGATGCAAACCAAAGCACCATATCGTGGCTCGTAATTTACATGCATTCTAGGCGCTAGTGCATTTTAATTGAGTTTTGAGAGAATTGGGCATGCCTCCAAAGTTGTTATTCCCCTTGCTCATCTCTCATAGAGGACCTGTCAATGGAAAATAAAAATTTGATCTCAACAAGGTTGTTGAGAATTGAGATGGGTTTTGATCCGACCTCCTCAAAGTTTGTCAAAGCTCTCCACGTCTTTTACCATATGCAAAACAATCGAAGAAAAAGTCAATGTCTACAAAAGGTTAGGCTTTGCTGTGGAAGATGTATGGGTAATCTTCAAGAAGTGGCCTTGCTCTTTGAAATTCTCAGAGAAAAATAAGTATCCGCAATTCATACGTATTTCAGAGTAGAAGATTTTTTTTTAAGAAGTTCTGGACCTAGGTCCATACATCCTCTCAGGTCAGGACCAGAACATTTTATATAGTTCCTTCCAAGTGTCAGCCGAACCGGCGACCTCTAGGCTTTGCCTCAGATTCTTTACTAGAATAGAAAATTTTGAGTTTATTTGAAATTTTTTTAGGTGTATGATTCAATAGAGATGAATGCGTGATGATAGTCAAGGGCTTTCCTATGTGCTTTGGATTGTGTGCAGAGACGGTGAAAAAGATTATTGATTTTTTTGTGAATAAGATGAATTGGCCACTAAAGTCCATGGTTTCGAACCATGCGGGACTTAGATACAGCCTGCAGAGAAGAGGATTGTTCCAAGGTGTAATGTAATCAAAGCTCTCATGTCCAAAAGATTGATCGAAGTGATGAAATCCCTCAAATGTCTACTGTTTGGAACGTACTGATGAAGCGTTTATAAACTGGTATGTGATGAAGAACGACAAGCAGCTTGTGCCTGAGTTGTTGGCTATCTTCACTAGAAATAGTGTTTATAGATCACACGGCACATGTAGAACATTGAACAACTTCAAGGATTGTCTTTTCTTCTGCTAGTTTTAGATTCATTGGTAGTGTTTATGAGTGTCTTTTCGTCTTATATGTAAATCAGATTGTGACAATAACAAGTTGTAATATTGAATCTCTTTTCTGAGTCCTTAAAGTTACTATATACCTCATGTTTTATTGGTTATTTGTTGAATAAAGATTTTTTTTGGAATGTCATAATGTGAATAGCTTTAAGCGTCCAAAGAAGCCAGTGGCATATTAGCAGATGATAAATCCATAACAGAAAACTGAAAAAAAAATGATGAAAGTAAAGAGTAACGGCCAAACTAGCTCTGTTACAAAAATCTCAAAGTTATAAAAGTCATGATTAAAGCCCATCCATAAGCTTCATATTCACATTCTCTACATGGTCTAGAAAGATGTAAACAGAATGACCCTCCAATCCTTGAATTTCGACTCTTCTGATTGCGTTTCTCTCTGTATTGTAGTAGAAAACGTAGAAAGGCGTGGATGGAAAGGCAAACGACAACACAATTTCATTTGTCCGAGTCACTCCAACAACGCGTAAATATGTGTATCCCCCTCCAAAAATATTCTTCCACCAAGCGGGTAATACATATATATGCTCCGACCATTCATGCTTTTCGGCATCTTCTAGAACCCGCAATGTAATACTTGTACAGCTTGCACCGATATCTCCAAATCCTGCAGACCCAAGTGAACCTAATTTACCACTATAGTTTATCAGAGGTGGACGATAACATGATGAAATGGAAGTGTCTGTGTCTTCAACAAATCTGAACGTCTCCGACCTAAAGTCAAAGGAAACGATTATGAAACCCTTTGAAGACGTATTGACCGCTGGATAATACAGAACACCATTGATGCATACATTGTTGTATGTATAATAAACAGAATGGGGTATCCAACATTCGATCATTCTCCACGGTTCTCGAGTTCCTAATGTCAAAACTTGATGCTCCTCAGAGTCCATGCCTCGTGTTCCATATATGCCCCAGGTCATGGACAATATCTTGTATTGTTTCTCGATGGGCTCATACCCAAAATAGCTCCTCACTCCAATCCTCTTCCTTGTCTTTAGTTTCGGTAAGGTCAAAGATTTTCCGGTGCTGGGGTTACATATAACCGAGACCTTATGCTCCACTCCATTTAAACTCCGCTCATCTCCAAGAAAGATCAAGCCTCTGACAGACCTACATCTTTCAAATGAATAGGCAGAATACGGAATTTTCATATGATAATTGGCCGCTAAAAGAGAGGAGGCGTTTTTATCCTCAAGATTTTGAGGCTGAAGTGAGGAGAAGACAAACACATGATTGTCTTTTCTGCAGGCGAACAATAGTTGTGGGCGAGCCAATGATCTGGTCAAGAACAACTCCGTGAAGTAGGGGAGGCCAAGAATGGAACCCCATAGCTTCGATACGCAGCGAAATCTTGATATAGATTTCGCTGGCAGTCTCGAACAAATCTCGGCAGTTAAATCAAATGGGATCGGTTCTCCACCCTTGTTTGAGGTCTTCGCTCGCTTATTGCGTTCGGTGACGACAACAAGATCCTCCGAGACGTTTTGCCGCTCTGTTTTCATGGCGGAGACACTC
This sequence comes from Arabidopsis thaliana x Arabidopsis arenosa, assembly GCA_019202795.1. Classification (NCBI taxonomy): domain Eukaryota; kingdom Viridiplantae; phylum Streptophyta; class Magnoliopsida; order Brassicales; family Brassicaceae; genus Arabidopsis; species Arabidopsis thaliana x Arabidopsis arenosa. The sequence goes on along the minus strand of CM032919.1, from coordinate 1,630,947 downwards.
TAGTTGAAACCCTGGATTGCTAATCACGAGAACTTCACAATTACAAGGATACTACAGTGAAAACCCTAGAGTGCGTTGCACTGGCTCCTTTAAATGTACATTTTTTTTTGTTTGCAATTTTGTATTTTATAAAAATAAATATATCAAAAATAATCATAGTAATGTGTAATATTAATATCACATCTATACATAGATTGACTGAAGATATGATTAGATGAAATGAATCTGAGAAATTATAGTAGAAGATATTATATAAATATACATATAAGATGATGAAAAGTTGTTTAAATTTTAGCACAAGTAGAGAACAATGAGCAACTTCAAAGCAAGAAGAGTTTTTGTTTATGAGTGTCTGAAACCCATTTAGACTTTTGTAATCCAACATGTTTTCTTCTGTTGTGCAAATCACAAGAAAATAAAATGTTGGATCTCTCTTTTGAGTTCTTTAAGTTATTATTTTATATCATGATGTATGCGTTATTTGTTGAATAAAGAGGTTTTGGAATGTCAAAATGAGTTATCTATTGTCACGTCATCGATACAAGGAAGGGCTATACTGCAGGTGACTTTTGAGATTGTGGTTTGACCTGCATTTTTTGACATGGAGGTTTGTCTTGCAAAAAAAAAAATTGCATGGAGGGTTTTTCTGCAAAAACCCCTTATGTTTTCAAACGGAGTTATCGGGTGCCACGTCATCGCTACACGAGAGGGTTGTATTGCGGGTGACTTTTGAGATTGTGGGGTTGACTTGCATAATTCAGACTTGGAGGGTAAACTTGCAAACGAAATTGACTTAGAGGATTGTTTTGCAGAAAACCCAAGGTAAAATATTACAAGGAATGCCATTAGGATAACTACATCTAAAGAGTAAAAAACAAAAACGTGAAAAGGCATTGCAATAATTTGAAAAGAAAAAACCAACGGATCTTGGGCTATTGGATTGGATAAACACGCGGATCTTGGGCTTATTTGGCGGATCGACACGCAGATCCTGGGCTCGACCCAGACTGTTGGAATATCAAGCGGATCCTGTAACAATCAATAGAGGTTAACATTTGGCAATGTTGATATTAGATATTTCCTGCAATACACTCAAAATTAATTCGAAACCAAAAATGACATATATCATTTAAGATACACCCAAAACAAACGTATCCCTTTAATTTCGAATAGATAGATAGTAAAGGTAACAAGATTTAGTTTCAAAAATATCCAAATTTTATGGTTGTTTTCGATATGATACGAATTCAGCTAATATATTTACCAAAAATAACAAAAACTAAATATTCATAACCTAACTAATCAAGTATATACCTTAATCTTTCTTCAAAAAATGGATTCGCAAATAAATTATTCCAATATATGATCCTTTAAACCCTAAAATTAGCTAGCCGGCCTTTCTTCCTATAAACATAGAATGTCTAATACCATTGTATTTATTCACTAGCATTTTAAACGAAAATTTTTCTGTTGCTGTTGCCACTCACAAAAAAATTAGCTACCCGATCCTTCTAAAATTTCTTAAAGTTGGAGAAAATAGAGTTATTTTTTTTTTTGTTAGGATTGAGAAAATAGAGTTATTGAGATGGCACATGATTCCATTGTAGTAAGTAGTCTTAATTATTATTTGTTCTTCGTTTATAAATTATCCATCCTAAGCAATTTTCTTTTGGGAATTTTGTAGATATCACTGAAAGAACCAAAATGTAAACTATGTTGAAGACTTCTTAATTGTAAACTATGTTGAAGACTTCTTAATTTTCATTAGATCATGAGCTGAAAGAGAAATGACACTAAAAATTATGAGCCTAACTTCTTGCTTGAAACCAGATTTGGAGACTTTTATCGTAACCATTTTTCGAATTGAGGAGAGTCTGTTCCTCACTTGCCTATCAATCCATATGATTAAGAGATGAGCTGGGTTTGGTTGATCACCATTCCTTTATATATTCACGATTATTACACTCGTAATTTACATGCATTCTAGGCATCAGAAGTTGTTATTCCCCTTGCTCATCTCACATAGTGGACCGGTCAATGGAAAAGAAAATATCTCTCAACAAGTTGAGATGGGTTTTGATCCGACCACTTCAAAGTTTGTCAAATCTCTCAACGCCTTTTACCAAATGAGCGACAAACCAATAGAAGAAAAAGTCAATGTCTACAAAAGGTTAATTAGGCTTTACTGTGGAAGATGTATAGGTATTAATCTTCAGGAAGTGGCTTGCTCTTTGAAATTCTCAGAGGAAAGGATTACTTAGACGTTTGAAACCTTGAACATGTGTGGTCTGAACCAAAACGAAATCCTTTTAAGTGCTGAAGAAGTATCCGCAATTCATACGTATTACCAGAACATTGGTGAAACTTTTAATTTGATGGCTGACTAGTGTCTGAAACCCATTTAGACTTTGTAATCTCAATCTGACCTGGAGGATCCACGCTGTTTTCGTCTTATATGCAAATCAGATTGTGACAATAACAAGTTGTAATATTGAATCTCTTTTCTGAGTTTAAGTTACTATGTACGTCATGTTTCATTGGTTATATTTGTTGAATAAAGAGTTTTTTGGAATGTGGTAATATGAATAGCTTTAAGCCTCCAAAGAAAGCCAATGGCATATTAGCAGATGATTTATCCATAACAGAAAACTGAAAAAAATGATGGAAGTAAAGAGTAACGGCCAAACTAGCTCTGTTACAAAATCTCAAAGTTATAAAAGTCATGATTATAACCCATCCATAAGCTTCATATTCACATTCTCTACATGGTCTAGAAAGGTGTAAACAGAACGACCCTTAAACGCTTCCAATCCTTGGATTTCGACTCTTCTGATTGCGTTTCTCTCTGTATTGTAGTAGAAAACGTAGAAAGGCGTGGATGGAAAGGGACACGACAACACAATTTCATTTGTCCGAGTCACTCCAACAACGCATAAATCTGTGTATCCCCCTCCAAAAATATACTTCCACCAAGTGGGTAATACATATATATGCTCCGACCATTCATGCTTTTCGGCATCTTCTAGAACCCGCAACGTAATACTTGTACAGCTTCCACCGATACCGCCAAATCCTCCAGACGACCCAAGTGAACCTAATTTACCATTATAGTTTATCAGAGGTGGACGATAATATGATGAAATGGAAGTGTCTGTGTCTTCAACAAATCTGAACTCCTCCGACCTAAAGTCAAAGGAAACGATTATGAAACCCCTTGAAGACGTATTGACCGCTGGATAATACAAAACACCATTGATGCATACATTGTTGTATGTATGATAAAGAGAATGGGGTATCCAACATTCGATCATTCTCCATGACGGTTGTCGAGTTCCTAATGTCAAAACTTGATGCTCCTCAGAGTCTTGTGTTCCATATATCCCCCAGGTCATGGACAATACCTTGTATTGTTTCTCGATGGGCTCATACCCAAAATAGCTCCTCACTCCAATCCTCTTCCTTGTCTTTAGTTTCGGTAAGGTCAAAGATTCTCCGGTGCTGGGGTTACATATAACCGAGACCTTATGCTCCACTCCATTTAAACTCCGCTCATCTCCAAGAAAGATCAAGCCTCTTACAGAACTACATCTTTTAAATGAAGAGGCATAATACGGAATTTTCATATGATAATTGGCCGCTAAAAGAGAGGAGGTATAAGGATATGGAAATAACATTAGTGTAGGGATCTTAATGGAGGCGTTGTTATCATCAAGATTTTGAGGCTGAAGTGAGGAGAAGACAAACACATGATTGTCTTTTCGGCAGGCGAACAATAGTTGTGGGCGAGCCAATGATCTGGTCAAGAACAACTCCGTGAAGTAGGGGAGGCCAAGAATGGAACCCCATAGCTTCGATACGCAGCGAAATCTTGATATAGATTTTGCTGGCAGTCTCGAACAAATCTCTACAGTTAAATCAAATGGGATCGGTTCTCCACCATTGTTTGAGGTCTTCGCTCGCTTATTGCGTTCGGTGACGACAACAAGATCCTCCGAGACGTTTTGCCGCTCTGTTTTCATGGCGGAGACACTCTAGTTGAAACCCTAGATTGCTAATCACGGCTACTTCACAATCTTCACAATTACAAGGATACTAGTGAAAACCCTAGAGTGCATTGCACGGGCTCCTTTTAGTGTGCATTTTTCTTCTTTTTTTCGTTTGCAATTTTTTATTTTATAAAAAATAAATATATCAAAAATAATCATAGTACAATATGTAATATCACATCTATACAAAGATTGACTGAAAATATGATTAGATGAAATGAGAACAATGAGCAACTTCAAGGCTTGTTTTTTCTTTCTGCTAGTTTTAGATTCACTGGTAAAACTTTTGATGGTTGACAAAGGGAACCAAACGAAGAGTTTTTGTTTATGAGTGTGTGAAACCCATTTAGAGTTTTGTAATCCAACATGTTTTCTTCTAATGTGCAAATCACAAGAAAATGTAATGTTGGATATCTCTTTTGATTTACATTATTTTATATCGTGATGTATGCGTTATTTGTTGAATAAAGAGGTTTAGGAATGTCGGAATGTGAATAGCTTATGGGAATTTCACCAAAGAGAGGGAGCGAGAGAGAGATTGATAATTCTAGGGTTACAAAATGAAATCGATTTGGGGATTAGGTTTAAGTTTCCCCCAAATCGTCAAAACGGCGTCGTTTTGTCGCTTAGAGTAAACGATATCGTTTTGATATAACGGAGAAGATAAACGGGAGTTTAACACCGTAATCCTTGTCTGTTAGTCTACTTAACGCTATGTCTAAAATGGCGAGTCAACCAAACTTCACTAATTAATTAAAAAGTCAACCAAAATTTTACGATTTATATGTCTTCTTCATAGTCCAAGATTAAATCGTCTCAAATTTGAAAGTTCATGATTTTTTTTTGACATTTTTCCCTTTGTTTTATATAGATTATTGTTTTTGATATTTTCAAATTAAATCAAGCCCTTCTTCGTAAATTTTCAAATTTAATGAAACTGTGTTATTTTCGAAAAATATGAAATATTACTTTTATTTCCATTTCTTCCCATCAAAACCCCTAAAAATCGTTTCTTTTGATTTTCACTCCCCAAAATTTAGACCTTTGCGATTTTGGGTTCCGCAAGTGAATCAACGGAGAAGCTTTTCTCAAGAATTGAAGCACTCAAGACTATGGCAAAAGAGATGTATTCTTGTATTTTCCATGGAAGAAGGTCTCTGGACTTGCAGAAATGGCGTAGCTTTTTCCAAAAAAGATCTGCTTTTTCCAATTCCTTCTCCTCTGTTGCTAGTGCTGCACATTTGAGTCCTAGAGATGGTCGAAAAGGTAAGAACTTTACAGTCTCTTACCTCGTTGATTCATTGGGTTTAACCACAAAAGTCGCAGAATCAATCTCAAGGAAGGTTAGCTTTGAGGACAAGTGTAATCCTGATTCTGTTTTGAGTCTCCTTAGGAGCCATGAGTTCACAGATTCTCAGATTTCCAACATCATTAAGATGTATCCACTATTGCTTATATCAGATGCTGAGAAGTCACTTGGTCCCAAGCTTCAGTTTTTGCAGTCCAGAGGAGCTTCAAGCTCTGAGCTCACTCAGGTTGTTTCTAAAGTTCCGAAAATATTGGGGAAGAGAGAGGGCAAATCTATTAGCAGATACTATGATTTCATCAAAGTCATTATAGAAGCTGATAAGAGTTCCTCCAAGTATGAAAAGTTATGTCATTCTTTGCCAGAGGTTAGTAGGCAGGATAATAAAATCAGAAATGTTTTGGTTCTGAGAGAATTGGGTGTGCCTCAGAGGTTGTTATTCTCCTTGCTCATCTCTGATAGCGGACCTGTATGTGGGAAAGAGAAATTTGAAGAATCCCTCAAGAAGGTTGTTGAGATGGGTTTTGATCCCACCACTTCGAAGTTTGTCAAAGCTCTCCATGTCTTTTACCAAATGAGCGAAAAAACAATAGAAGAAAAACTCGATGTCTACAAAAGGTTAGGCTTTTCTGTGGAAGATGTATGGGTAATCTTCAAGAAGTGGCCTTGCTCTTTGAAATTCTCAGAGGAAAAGATAACTCAGACGATTGAAACCTTGAAGATGTGTGGTCTGAACGAAAACGAAGTCCTTCAAGTGCTGAAGAAGTATCCGCAATTCATACGTATTTCAGAGCAGAAGATATTGAGCTTAATTGAAACATTTTTAGGTGTAGGATTCAGTAGAGATGAATGTGTGATGATAGTCAAGGGCTTTCCTATGTGCTTTGGATTGTCTGCAGAGACGGTGAAAAAGAAGACTGAGTTTTTGGTGAAGAAGATGAATTGGCCACTAAAGTCTGTGGTTTCGAACCCTGCGGGACTTGGATACAGCTTGCAGAAGAGGATTGTTCCAAGGTGTAATGTAATCAAAGCTCTCATGTCCAAAGGATCGCTTGGTTGTGAACTCCCTTCAGTGGCTTCTGTCTTGGCATGTACCGATCAGACCTTCTTAAATAGGTACGTGGTGAAGCATGATGATAAGCTCCTTGTGCTTAAATTAATGACATGGCTATCTTCACCAAGTATCAGGCTTCATAGATCAGAAGGCTTGTGAAGAATATTGCTTTTATTTATGAATACCTAAATTTTAGGCTTTTTGTAATCTCATATGATCAGGATCTAAACCGTTTCTGTTTATATGGTATCCGACTTAACTTTAAAATGTTATTTTGAATCTCTTTTCACTAATCGCGTTTCATACACGTTCTTGTGAGCTTATGGTGCGTCACTACGTTGCCTTTAATATCATGGAGGCACTTGAAAGCTATCTTATATCATCCAACCGATGAAGCTTCAGACTCTTTAAAAACTTGTTCATGTTTTGTGATGGCTAACGACCATTAAAGTTTCTCTGTTTCACTCACAAGGTAATATGCTTCAAAACCGTTTCAGGTTCAACAATATTAGAGGTACACAGAGTTGGTGTAATGTTTGTTGTTGATATATATCCTTACGGTTTTGAAGAATCCCTTAAGAAGGTTGTTTCACATGGGTTGCTCTGCAAATTTTTCTATGGATGGAGTGACAAAAAGATAGAAGAAAAGGTCAATGTCTGTAAAAGTTTAGGCTTTGGTGTGGGGGAATGTTCAAGAAGTGGCCAAACTCTCTGAAACTATCGGAGAAGAAGATATTGAAGTCCATTGAAAATTCAACATATATGAGTTTGCGATGATGGTTAAACACTTTCCTCGGTATCTTGATTTATCTGCAGAGACGGTGAAGAGGATTATAGAGTTTCTAGTGAAAGCTCTCTCGTCCAAAGGATTGCTAGGAAACAGAGAAAACAAATCCATATTCTAATAGAAGTGGAGAATACGGAAGTCTGTGTGTGGAAAACAGAGGGGTTTGGGCTCTAAAGATTAAAATGGAAACTTCTGGAACAAGTAGAGTCACTCATAATAGATGGAATGGAATAAAAAGCTTTTTTTTAAGAGCGTCCAAACCTAATTGCTGAAGTTTGAAAGAATGATGACAATGGGCGATCTTCCAGGCGACTTGGTAGAGGAGATACTCTCTAGGGTTCCGATGACATCTCTGAGAGCAATACGATCTACTTGCAAAAATTGGAACACTTTATCCAAAAATCAGATTTTTGGCAAAAAAGCAACTGCAGCAAGCAAGCAGTTTATAGGGTTTATAATGATGGATTATAGGGTTTGTTCATTGGAATTCGATCTCCAAGGAATACGAAACAACAGAGACTACGTTGATCCATCTATAAAGCAAGTAAGTAAACTCGATCAAATCGATGTATCTCAAGTCTTTCACTGTGACGGTTTATTGCTATGCATCATTAAGGACAACACAAGGCTCTTGGTATGGAACCCTTATTTGGGGCAAACTAGGTGGATCCAACCTAGAGAAAATTTCAACAGACAAGACAGGTATGCTCTTGGATATGATAACAACCGTAACCACAAAATCTTGAGGATTTTCAATGTGTATCCAAGCAGAAACCGCGATTTTAGGTACGAAGTCTATGATTTTAGCTCTAATTCATGGAAGGGTCTTGATATCAAACCCGAGTGGGATATACAGTCTCATCAACGTGGCGTGTCTTTGAAGGGGAATACCTATTTTCCTGCGCATAAGAAAAGAACCGTGGGAGGAGTAGATATTGAAAATGTTCTAATTTGTTTTGATTTTACAAGGGAAAGATTTGGACCGCCTCTGCCACTGCCATTTAACTCTTACAATGCAGAAAATTTGGTGTCTCTATCTTGTATTAGGGAAGAACAGCTCGCTATGTTATATCAACGCTTTGGGGAATTTGAGACTTTCGAGTTTTTTGTTACAACTAAGATTGATCCCAATGCGGTTTCGTGGAGCAAGTTTTTGATAACGTTCACTGGTTTTCCGGTTAAATATTCTGCTGGGAGCTTTTTCATTGATGAGGAGAAGAAAGTTGCTGTGGTTTTCGATCTAGATAGATATAAATGGACCGAGTCCGTGACCTGTCGCTACCAAACAGCTCACATTATTGGACAAGATGCATACTTCAAATCTGTGAATATCGGAGTAGCCCCAAATATCGCGAAACCGTACAAAATTGGATGTACTCCGAGGGCATACTGTATTCCACTTGTGTGCTCTTCTTCCTATGTTCCAAGCTTAGTTCAATTACAAATCAACAAACCGGGCAAGAGGAAAGAAAGTAATTAGTTCCGTTTACAATACTTTTGATTTTTTTTTTCTTGCATCATCTTCTTTTGTTTCATTCCATTGACTTTCATGTTCTTTTGAACTTCTAAAGTTGTTTGTGAGAACAGGAGCTATAATCATTTTTATTTTCGATTTCGAATACTTTTTTCGAAAATAGATAGTGAAATTTATGATTTACCTTTGATTTTATGATTTAATAAATTCTCTCCAAAAAAATTCTCTCCAAAGTTTGATTTTTCTGAATGTCCAAATTTTGATTGTAGTGATTGTGTCATGTGACCATTTGAAAGCTTGAATTGATTTGAAACGATGCAGAAACTAATGGTTAGAACGAACCAAAAGTAAACCAATTAAATCAGTTATTGATTTGTCCTTAAACCGGTCCAGGACTTAAACCCTAAAAACTGTGTCTTTCTAGTTTCTTCCCCATTGAGTTCCACAAGTGAATGAAATCGAGCACTCTTACTAATCGATGAGTGCTATTCTTCTTCTTCGCTGCTCGATATTAAGAAAGGTGAAACTTTTGAGAATCTTGGGCACGAATTGAGAGGTTTAAAGGTAATCGCTTTCCATTGTCATGAATTCTCTTATACTCGGTGCAAGAAGGTTCGTGGGGTTGCAGAAATGGCGTAACTTGAGAGTTTCAGTGCAAAATGGATCTGCTTTTTCCAATTCCTTCTCCTCTGCTAGTGCTGCTGATGTAAAACCTAAAGATGGTGTAAAAGGAGAGACTTTTAAAGCTTCGTCATTCCTTGATTCACTGCTTTTAGCTGCAAAACTCACAAGTAAAGTCAATGCTGATTCGGTTCTGGATCTTCTTAGAAGTTATGGGTTCACAGATTCTCAGATCTCCAGCATCATTAGGAGTGATCCACAAGTGCTTATTGCCAATGCTGCGACATCCCTTGGTTCAAAGCTTGAGTTTTTGCAGTCTAGAGGAGCTTCAAGCTCTGAGCTCACTGAGATTGTTTCTACAGTTCCTAAAATCTTGGGGAAGAGAGTGGGCAAATCTATCAGCAGATACTATGATTTCATCAAAGTCATTATAGAGGCGGATAAGAGTTCCAAGTATGTAAAGTTATCTCATTCTTTGCCACAGGGTAACAAGATCAGAAATGTTTTGGTTTTGAGAGATTTGGGTGTGCCTCAAAAGCGGTTATTACCTTTGCTCATCTCCAAATCTCAGCCCGTGTGTGGAACAGAAAGATTTGATGCATCACTCAAGAAGGTCGTTGAGATGGGTTTTGATCCAACCACCTCAACGTTTGTGCACGCTTTGCGCATGCTTTACCAAATGAGCGACAAAACGATTGAAGAAAAAGTTGAAATCTATAGAAGTGTAGGTTTCACTGTGGACGATGTATGGGCAATGTTCAAGAAGTGGCCACGCTCTCTGACACACTCGGAGAAGAAGGTAGCCAACTCCATTGAAACATTTCTTGGTCTAGGATTCACTAGAGATGAGTTTTTGATGATGTTCAAGCGGTTTCCTCAGTGCATTGGATATTCGACAGAGTTGGTGAAGAAGAAGACTGAATTTCTGGTGAAGGAGATGAATTGGCCACTAAAGGCTGTGGCTTCAGTCCCTCAGGTATTTGGATACAGCCTAGAGAAGAGGACTGTCCCAAGGTGTAATGTAATCAAAATTCTCATGTCAAAAAGATTGCTCGAAAGTGAACTCCCTCCAATATCGTCTGTTTTGACAAGTACTAGTGAGACGTTTTTAAATTTGTATGTTAGGAAACATGATGATGACAAGCAGCTTGTGGCTGAATTGATGGCTATCTTCACCGGAAATCGTGTTTCACTCACCACGCCAAGAAGGCTAGAACCATGAGCAACGTTAAGGATTGTTTTTTGTTTTCTGTTAGGTTTAGATTCATTAGTGAATCTTGATGCTTGACTGTGGCAAGTAGAGAATAGCTTTTGTGTATGAGTGTCTGAACCTTTTACCCTGAAGGATCATGAATCAGTCTTGTATGAAATTTTTTTTACAATTAGGAGGATATTGCTCACTCAATTTTGTTCCTCTAACTTATATATCTTTGTTTCTCTTGTTGATATGAATTGTCGTAAAGATCTTTGTGATGTGCTTTGTTCTGTTTTGGAAATCCAACAGAGCATACGAAATATTTCATTTTACTAATTTCATAGCAAAAATCTTTCCTTTTACATCTTTCGCAGGATTTGGTAGACATCTCTGAGAGGAGTAAGATCCACTTGCAAACGATGGAACGGTTTATCCAAAGATCCGAACTTTACGAAGACGACGCGCTGTGGTAAAGCAGCCAATGATTTGCTGGTGCACTAGCACGTGAGTCTTCTCAAACCCCTAGGTCGAACCCTCCATGCCTACTACAGGTTGCTTTTTCTACTTGAGTTGAGTCCTTCTGTTTGTAACAGAGTCTTCACTATATTTCATACCTTCTTGTTCAACCCAATTCCAACTCTTCAGTCTCTGCTGCATCTTCAAGCTGCATCAAGCCTGAAACTAATAATCTTTCAAGTGAGATCATAAATCTCACACCTGTAAGAGGTGTGGTCTGCTCGAGAACGGGGTCCTGTCACTGTCATTTGTGGAAGAAGAGTCCTCAATTCTTACGCATTTCAGAGCAGAAAATAGTGTCTACTGAACTTCATTGAAACATTTATAGGCCTAGGTGCATTCAGCATAGATTAGTTCACAATGATGATCAAGCACTATCCTTGGTGCATTGTAGTTTCTGCAGAGATAGTTAAGAAGAAGACTAAGTTTTGCGTGAATGGCCACTAGAGTCTTTGTAGAGAGTATGTTGAGGAGAGAGGATCACACTTCCTAACCAATTCCAAAGCTTCAAGGTCCATCAAGCCTGCAACATAATGATGAGTTCACAGTGGTGTCTAGAGAACTCCATTGAAACATTTACAGGCCTAGGATTCACAGTGATGATCAAGCGCTATCTTGAGTGCACTGTATTTTCTGCAGAGACGGTCAAGAAGAAAACTAAGTTTTTGGTGAAGAAGTTGAATTGGCCAGTAGAGGCTGGAGAAGAGGATTGCCCCACGGTGTAACGTAATCAAAGCTAATAATCTGATATCAAGAATTTGGTAATATAGATTTATATGCATATACTCTAGGCTTAGTAATTTTGTTGTCCTTCTTGATTCATAATGTATTCATTTACCGGTTTTCGAAGCAGAGTCAAACACTTTAACTTTGTATAGAGTATCGAGGACAAAGGATCACAGTTAGATCCATAAATTTGGGGAATGTTGTTATGTTGATGCAAAATAAATTTGAGAAAAAAAAAAAAATGAGAACGTTTTGGTGGTTATACTTATATGTTTTGCTATTCACATTTCTGTTTTGGAAATAAAAACAGAGCATACGAAATTTTCCATTGTGTAGCTAAAGTTTTTCCTTTTTTTTTTTTCTTAAAATCTGTAAAATCGCAGGGAGAAATAGAAACCACATCTATTAACGTGAAGTTAAAAAATTAAACAAAAAACACGTAACCTAACTACCGTGCTTGACTATATAAATAGTGGGCAAGCGTGAAAGTTATAAAGCCCTAATTTTCTCTTATGTTGGAAACTTGAAGAAACAATGACGATGATGTCCGATCTTTCCAAGGGTTTGGTAGAGGAGATACTCTCTAGGGTTCCGATAACATCTCTGAGAGCTGTGAGATCTACTTGCAAACAATGGAACTGTTTATCCAAAGATCCAAACTTTACAAAGAAGCAATGTGGTAAAGCAGCCAAGGATTTGCTTGTGATCATGCTCAACGATTTTAAGGTCTGTTTGACGAGTGTTAATCTCCATGGAATCCAAAACCACCAAGACGTGGTTGACCTATCTATAAAGCGTATAGGTGAACTTAAACAAGTGAAGGTATCTAACGTCTTCTATTGTGATGGCTTATTGTTATGCCACACCAAGGAGAAGGAGGGCAACACTACTAGGATCGTCGTTTGGGACCCGTATATGGGTCAAACCAGTTGGATCAAACCTAGAATTACTTATCATAGGTCAGATATGTTTGGTATCGGATACGACAAGAACAACAACCACAAAATTTTGAGGGTTTTCTTTGAGTTTGGCTACAATGTAAAGTATGAAATCTATGATTTTAAGTCTAAGTCATGGAGGGTTCTTACAATCTCGTCTACTATAGTGTTATACAAACGAGGCGTGTCATTGAAAGGAAATACTTACTTTTTTGCTCAAGAAAGAATCAAAGTTGAAGAAGTAGATAAAGAATGTGTTTTACTCTGTTTCGATTTTACAAGAGAGAGATTTGGACCGGCTCTGCATCTTCCGTTTCACTGTGATGTTAGATATGATGATATAGTTCTATCTTCAGTTAGAGAAGAGAAGCTTGCAGTATTATTTCAACGTTTAGATACAGAAAAGATGGAGATATGGATTACAACTATGATTGAGCCCAATGCGGTGTCATGGAACAAGTTCTTAGCCGTGAATACGAAGACAATCACTGGTTTTGAGTTTGAGGTTGAACCTAGGAGTTTCTTTGTTGATGAGGAGAAGAAAGTGGCAGTGATTTGTGATATACATAGATTCAAACCGACTAAGACCGGCCTCTACAAAACAGCTTGCATCATTGGGGAGGATGGATACTTGAAAGAAGTGGATCTTGGAGAAGCTGTGAATGTTGAAGAATCTCCTTATAGTTGCCCACTTGTGTGCTCTTATTATGTTCCAAGGTTAGGGCAAAATCAACCAAGCTTTGGTGCTATAAGGCAAAAGGAAAAGAGGAGACTATTAATTAGTCTATATCACAATACATTATATGTTTCGTGGATATCTCTTTTTCTTTTCTTCACTGTTCTTTTCTTTTCTTTTGTAAAGATTGTTCTTTGAACAAGAGTAACTAGTAGTTACTCTATCATTTCTAATAATTTGATAATAAGGTTTTGGTAATATAGATTTGGACATATGCATCTACTCTATGCTTAGTATTTGGTCATTGTCCTCCTTGATTCATCCTCTATTCATTCTACCGGTGTTTTCGAAACCGAAGCAAAAAACTTCAACTTTGTAGACAGTATGTGATTCAAAATATATGTAAGGTACAAACTAAGACTGCCTTTTCGGATCCTATTAAGCATACACTTAGAATCTATTAAGATAGCAACGATGATGCAAAGAGCAAGTGTGATGGAATGAAATAGAGTGAATGAACATGTCATTAGATCTCTAATTGTTGTTGCCTCGACCTCCTCAGCCGCCTGAACGGCGTTTACCACAGCCATCTATCACACAATCTACATTTTTGGAACTTTTGTGTAGGTTTGATTGGTCTCTCCTTCAGAATCATATGATCAAATTATTTTCAGGTCTTGCTAAATGTTAGACATTTCATTTATGCTAATCGGAATTTAAAAATTGATTAATATGATTACAGATAGAGACATAATATTTTTAGATTTATTTCTCATTTTTTGTGATCTTTCATCTTATGCATAATTTATATTTTCACTTTTTTTTTTTTGAACAAAAATTTATAGTTTCACTTATGTTCAACAATATACAAAAATATAGAAATACTCACTAAATATAAAAAACACTTTAACGCTCCAAACTATTAAAAATAAATGATATAATATATTCGTTTTTTTTATCAAGTGAATGAATATTTAGAGTTTTTTTTATTTTTTACAGGATTCAATTTGGTTCAGATTAGGTTTAATTTTTAATTTGTTTTAGTAAAATTACAGCTTAGTTTTAATTAACTATTGAGTGAATTCTAATCAAAGGTTTCTAAATTAAACTTGACCAAAGAACTAAAAAATAATAAAAATTAGGGAAGAGGTTTTTTTTTGGGAAGAAAATAATTTAGAGTAATTTATTCCTTCGACGTTAAAAAAAAAAAAAGGAAAAAAAAATATCAAAATTGCATCATTAGACCAATAGTATTAGAACTCACTCTTTTTTTCAAGGATATATTAGAATTCATCACTGAATACATGTTTTTATCCAAATTAACGCAAAATAGAGAACTCGAGATCTGGGCGCTGCGACTCACTCAGATCTATATACCTTCTTCTTCTTCGCTTCGTTCGTGAACTCATCTGATCTGTGGTAATCACCATTGTTTCTCTCCTTCCGATTTCAAATTTCTGTTTTGATCTCACTCTCCATTGTTGCAATTTAGATCTATATCTAATTGTTCGTGATTCGTTTTTCTGTGATCTGGTTTTTGTACAGTGCCATTATCGGGGAGAGAGATTATGTTGACAAAGTTCGAAACCAAGAGTAACAGAGTTAAGGGTCTGAGTTTTCACCCTAAACGACCATGGATTCTCGCGAGTTTGCACAGTGGCGTGATCCAGCTTTGGGATTATCGTATGGGTACTTTGATCGATAGATTCGATGAGCACGAAGGTCCTGTTCGTGGTGTTCATTTCCACAATTCTCAGCCTCTCTTCGTCTCCGGAGGTATATATAATGCTTTGCTCTAGATTTAGCTTTGTTCTCTTTGTTAGTGAAATCATATAAGCTCAAAAGAATGGATCTATACATGATTTGTTGAATTACAATGATCTTGATCTTAATCTTGCAGGGGATGATTACAAGATTAAAGTGTGGAACTACAAAAACCACAGGTGCCTTTTCACTCTTCTTGGGCATCTGGATTATATCCGCACGGTTCAGTTCCATCATGAGTATCCATGGATTGTGAGTGCTAGTGATGATCAGACTATTCGTATATGGAACTGGCAATCAAGGACTTGTGTTTCTGTATTGACTGGTCACAATCATTATGTTATGTGTGCTTCTTTCCATCCGAAAGAAGACCTCGTCGTATCAGCTTCTTTAGATCAGACTGTCCGTGTTTGGGATATCGGTGCTCTTAGGAAGAAGACAGTATCTCCTGCTGATGACATCATGAGGTTGACTCAGATGAATAGTGATCTTTTTGGTGGAGTTGATGCTATAGTTAAGTACGTTCTTGAAGGTCATGACAGAGGTGTAAACTGGGCTGCTTTTCATCCCACCTTGCCTCTTATTGTCTCCGGTGCAGATGACCGCCAAGTAAAGCTGTGGCGTATGAATGGTAATTATCTGATGCTATCCTTTTGTTCTTGCAAAATTTATATGCTATCAATCATCAGTGATATTACTGATATGCAAACATTCTGTACGCCTTAATCCTTAGATGAATCTTGAAACTGTGAAGCTGAGTTGGTAATGTGTTTTTATCATTATCATTGCAGAAACTAAAGCTTGGGAGGTGGATACATTGCGAGGCCATATGAATAACGTTTCATCTGTTATGTTCCATGCAAAACAGGACATAATTGTATCAAACTCTGAAGATAAGAGCATCCGTGTCTGGGATGCTACCAAGCGAACTGGACTGCAGACTTTCCGTCGTGAACATGATAGATTCTGGATTCTTGCAGTTCACCCTGAGATGAATTTACTAGCAGCTGGGCATGACAGCGGCATGATCGTGTTCAAACTTGAGAGAGAACGTCCTGCATTTGCTTTGAGTAGTGATTCTTTGTTCTATGCGAAGGATAGATTCTTGCGGTACTACGAATATTCAACTCAAAGAGATTCCCAAGTTATCCCTATACGGCGTCCTGGTACCCCAAGCTTGAATCAAAGTCCTAGGACTCTATCATACAGTCCGACTGAAAATGCAGTTTTGATCTGCTCGGATTCGGATGGTGGTTCTTACGAGTTGTACATCATACCGAAAGATAGTGTTGGCAGGAGTGACGTTGTGCAAGATGCAAAGAGAGGGACAGGTGGCTCTGCAGTATTCATTGCCCGTAACCGGTTTGCTGTTCTCGAGAAAAGCACCAGCCAAGTGCTAGTCAAGAATCTTAAGAATGAGGTGGTTAAAAAGAGTTCTCTGCCTATTCCCACAGATGCTATCTTTTATGCCGGGACTGGAAATTTGCTTTGTAGATCTGAGGATAAAGTAGTTATATTTGACCTCCAGCAAAGGCTTGTTCTTGGTGAACTTCAGACACCATTTGTAAGGTACGTTGTTTGGTCCAGTGATATGGAGAGTGTTGCTTTGCTCAGCAAACATACTATCATTATCGCGAGCAAAAAACTTGTTCTCCAGTGCACGCTTCATGAGACGATACGTGTGAAAAGTGGAGCTTGGGACGATAATGGTGTCTTCATTTACACAACATTGAATCATATCAAGTACTGTCTTCCTAATGGAGATAGTGGAATCATCCGAACCCTGGATGTCCCAATCTATATCACCAAGGTGTCTGGTAATACAATCTTTTGCTTGGATCGGGATGGGAAAAACAAGGCTATCACCATTAATGCAACCGAGTACATTTTCAAGCTTTCACTGCTGAGAAAGAGATATGATCATGTCATGAGCATGATAAAGAACTCCCAGCTATGTGGACAGGCTATGATTGCTTACCTGCAGCAGAAGGGATTCCCTGAAGTTGCCCTCCATTTTGTTGAAGATGAGAGGATCCGATTCAACCTGGCTCTTGAAAGTGGCAACATCAGTGTGGCTGTTGCATCCGCTACACAGATTAACGAGAAAGACCACTGGTATAGACTTGGGGTGGAGGCTCTTCGCCAAGGTAATTCTGGAATTGTTGAGTTTGCATACCAGCAGACAAAGAACTTCGAGAGGTTATCTTTTCTTTATCTCATTACTGGTAATTTGGACAAGCTTTCAAAGTTGATGAAGATTGCGGAAGTAAAGAACAACGTAATGGGTCAGTTTCACAATGCTCTCTACCTAGGAGATGTTAAAGAGCGTGTTAAGATACTGGAGAATGCTGGTCATTTGCCTCTAGCTTATATTACGGCCTCGGTTCATGGTTTAAATGACATTGCTGAGCGACTGGCAACTGAGCTAGGAGACAATGTGCCCTCTTTGCCTGAAGGAAAAACTCCATCGCTTCTCATGCCACCGACACCCATCATGTGCGGTGGTGATTGGCCTCTTCTGAGAGTGATGAAAGGAATATTTGAAGGAGGACTTGAGAGTGCAGACAGAGGAGGTACTGTTGATGAAGAAGATGCTGAAGGTGATTGGGGTGAGGAACTTGACATAAATGTTGATGGAATGGAGAACAGAGACATCGAAGACATCTTGGCGGCTGCAGAAGCAGGTGAAGAAGAAAACGATGAGGAAGGTGGATGGGGAGGACTTGAAGACTTGGAGCTCCCACCAGAGCTTGACACTCCTAAAGCCTCTGCTAATGCACGTTCATCGATTTTTGTGACACCTCCCCAAGGTATGCCCGTAAGTCAGATCTGGAGCCAGAAATCTTCTCTTGCTGCTGAGCAAGCTGCAGCGGGAAGCTTTGACACTGCAATGCGTCTGCTCCACAGACAGCTTGGTATAAAGAACTTTACACCTTTGAAATCGATGTTTCTTGATCTGTTCAATGGCAGCCATAGTTATCTGCGTGCTTTTTCTTCATCTCCTGTTGTTCCACTTGCCATTGAACGTGGATGGAGCGAGTCTTCCAGTCCCAACGTCCGTGGCCCACCAGCTCTTGTTTATGATTTCTCTCAGCTAGACGAGAAGCTCAAGTCCGGCTACAAAGCCACAACAACTGGGAAATTCACTGAGGCTCTCCGTCTATTCCTTTCTATCCTCCACACCATCCCTCTAGTGGTAGTCGAGTCAAGAAGAGAAGTCGATGAGGTTAAGGAACTAATCGTTATCGTTAAAGAATATGTCCTTGGTCTTCAAATGGAGCTCAAGAGGAGAGAGATGAAAGATGATCCAGTGAGGCAGCAAGAGCTCGCTGCTTACTTCACTCACTGCAACCTCCAAACACCTCACTTACGGCTTGCGCTGCTTAGTGCAATGGGCGTCTGCTACAAGGCAAAGAACCTCGCCACTGCTTCTAATTTCGCCAGAAGACTGTTGGAAACAAGCCCAGTGGATAACCAGGCCAAGATGGCTAGACAAGTTGTGCAAGCCGCCGAACGTAACATGACTGATGAAACCAAGCTTAACTACGACTTCAGGAATCCGTTTGTGATATGTGGTTCCACATATGTCCCGATTTACAGAGGACAGAAAGACGTCTCATGTCCTTACTGCACCGCCCGGTTTGTACCAAACCAGGAAGGAAACATCTGCACGGTCTGTGATCTAGCAGTGATTGGCGCAGACGCATCTGGTTTGCTATGCTCTCCATCTCAAGTCCGGTGATCAATTTTCAGATTCATAATCAATACAGAGATGCTCTATTAACAGAATAAGAATTTTGAGCTTTTGGTGTTTTTGTGATTGTGTACTTACCAATCAGGTTTGTGGATTTTTCTCGTTGCAGGTTTCTCTATTACTCTTTTTAAGTTGTTTCTTATCTTTTAGTAACAACAACACATGAGAACTTTAGCTTCTTGCTTTATAATTGTTTTTTGATGCATAGTAGCGCTGGATGATTTTTAATTTCATTTTTCGAAAATTATGGTTTATTTGTGAAATCATGATTTTATAAATTCTCCAGAGTTTTGAGTTTTGTGAATGTCGTTCCTAATTACAAAATTTTTATTTACTTCTTGAACCGATAGTAAACCAAATTGTTTAGTCAATTAAATCGTTTTTTTTTTTGTCTTTAACCGGGGCCAGAACTAAACCCTAGAAATCGTTCGTTTTCTTCTTCCTTCCGAAAATTTGGCAAGTGAATGAAGTCGTCAACGGAGATTGCAGCAGATTCTTGAACAGTAAAGATCAACCAAATTGCTTTGATAATTGCATTTACCTGGTGTCATGTATTCTCTGATACTCTATGGGAGAAGATCTATTGAACTGCAGAAATGGCGTAATTTGAGATTTGCAGTGAAGCTTTTAGAAAATGCATCTTCTTTTTCCAATTCCTTTTCTTTTACTAGTGTTGCTGATGTGAGTCTTAGAGATGGTCAAAAAGGTAAGAACTTTACAGTCTCCTACCTCGTTGATTCACTTGGTTTAGCTAAAAAGGTCGCAGAATCGATTTCAAGAAAAGTCAGTTTCGAGAACAAGGGTAATCCTGATTCTGTTTTAAGTCTTTTGAGAAGTCATGGTTTCACTGATTCTCAAATCTCCAACGTCGTTACAGATTATCCACAATTGCTTATAGCAGATGCTGAGAAATCACTTGGTCCCAAGCTTCAGTTTCTGCTGTCTAGAGGAGCTTCAAGCTCTGAGCTCACTCTGATTGTTTCTTCAGTTCCGAGAATATTGGGAAAGAAAGGGGACAAAACTATCAGCGTATACTATAATTTCATCAAAGAAACTTTACTTGATAAGAGTTCCAAGAAGGGAAATTCATGTCATTCTTTTCCACAGGGTCATCTGGAGAACAAGATCAGAAATGTTTCGGTTTTGAGAGAATTGGGAATGCCTCACAAGTTGTTATTCCCCTTGCTCATATCCAATCGCCAACCTGTATGTGGAAAAGAAAAATTTGAAGAAACCCTCAAGAAGGTTGTTGAGATGGGTTTTGATCCAACCACAACAAAGTTTGTCAAAGCTCTAAACGTTGTTCAAGGATTGAGCGACAAAACTATAGAAGAAAAGGTCAATCTCTATAAAAGGTTAGGCTTTGATGTGGGAGATGTATGGGAAATGTTCAAGAAGTTTCCAACGTTTCTAGGACTCTCGGAGAAGAAAATAGCCAACTCCATTGAAACATTTGTAAGCCTAGGATTCACCAGAGATGAGATTGTGGTCATGGTCAAGCGCTTTCCTCCGTGCATTGGTTGTTCTGCAGAGTCGGTCAAGAAGAAGACTGAGTTTCTGGTAAAGAAGATGAATTGGCCACTAAAGGCTGTGGCTTCATTCCCTCAGGTAATTGGATACAGCCTAAAGAAGAGGACTATCCCAAGGTGTAATGTAATCAAAGTTCTCATCTCAAAAGGATTGCTCGGAAATGAACTCCCTTCATTGTCGTCTGCGTTGTCAATTACCGATCCAGCTTTCTTAAACAAGTATGTGGTGAAGCATGATGACACGCAGCTCGTGCGCGAGTTAATCGCTATCTTCACCAAAAATCGTGTTTCACTCACTGAACAATGAGCAACGTTAGGTATTGACTTTCTTTATGTTAGTTTTTAGATTCATCGGTGAATCTTTTGATCCCTGACTGTGGGAAGCAGAATGAAATTAGTACTAACTGCAGTTCTAAGGAAACAAAACAGTACTGTATTATATAGAACATGTTGATTGCTAAATATTTTCTTCTCCTTACATGTTTCTTATTATCAATTGAGCTTTCTAAAAAAGATTTATTCGACACAACCCGATGCAACCGGACCGATAGTAACACAAAAACGGAGACACATCTGAGAACGACCTAGACTGTCGGAATTCGAACAAGATTCCACAAATCTCTATGTTAATGCTGAGAACTCATAATTCCCGTAGCCTCTCCGTTGTAGATATTCACGATTACCAGCTGTGTTCACCTTTGTAGACAAAAATTCACCAACACAAGATGTGGAACAAAATTTTGAACCAGATGACTCCAAAACGATTTTGTGTGGACAACGCTTCTTGCAATGAGAGCAAAAAGGTCGAGTCATATGATGATTGTTGGGCCGAACATTTATCTTCGCTCCATTGAAGGAGAAGCTTATCCAAGAAGAACCAGGCTTCACGTATAAGTCCTTCCCAAGCAGACATTCAATGTGTAGGGTGACGCAACAGTACTCACCACATGTGTAAAACCGCTTCTTTGGATCTATTTTCTGCTCGCAAATTTCACACCAATAAGTCACGGTGCTCGTCTCCTCCCCATAAGAAAGAGTGAGCATATGTTTATCATGCTCATACCTCACCTCTTGAGGTAAAGTAGCACATCCAAAACACAAAGCAAAGTAGTCACACTCAATGCAATTGAATGTTTCTTTTGTTGAGAATTGTTCTAACGTTTTGCAAACCGAACATCTTCTTTGCTCTCCTGGTTTGGATGTTAGGAATAAAGAATGTTCATGACTTTTATGGACTAATGGCTCAGACATTGTGGCGCACTGCACATGTAGCCTAAAAAGATATTCATCTTTATCCTTTTCTTGACACTCATAGAAGAAACCAGCTTTGCACTTCCAAGGACAAGCTGAACATGGATCCACACTATGTTCCACAAGACCCAGACATCCTACTTTTAACATGAGCATATGTGGATGTATCGGGTGATGCATTTTGCGAGAAAGATTTGCACATGTTTCGTGGAGAATATAATCACATTGCATACATGAGTAGAAGTTACCGGAATAGATTGGCATGATGCATGCTTGACACCGCTTATTCACGTCGTAATCTCTACCCGTATTCTCATCAAGTCTCAAATGATGGTGCTGATGACTAAAATGCTCTATGATTCCATCACTTATCTCCACAAACGGCGGTTTAACTTCTTCATCTTCTTCTGGTATTCCTTCAAGTTCTTTACCATCCCATACATTCTTCTGTGTTGCACATTTCGAATGAGCCACATATGAACAACCGTCCTTGATGCAAGAATAACCCCCGTAATCATTGTCGATCTTTCTGCGACAAACACAACAAGACCAATCTCCTTGACCAAAAGAATGGATAAAAGAGATACGATGGGGATGTCGAGATATCCTTATGACACGTGGTAAGCCGATACACCGTTGATGGGCCACAAAGTCACAAGGGGGACATATATAGAATGGACAGCTTGTATGTGTCAAGGAACAGAGGCTGCAAGCAAAGGGAGTCTGTCTTGGAAACAGAGCAAGGGTATGCTCATGCCACTTCGAATGGTCTACAGAAAAGACCGGTGGTTTCTCCACACAAGCTATATTCATAGCATAGTCGCAAGCTGAGCAATAATAAAATAGCTCTTGGAGACTTTCATCACAACAATAGCATTGCCTTGTTTCATGAGACTTTCGCAACAAAGCAAGCCGAAGAGAATGTCTTGGATGAAGAGGGTGCTTGATCTCAACTTGAGCCTTGTTGTTTTCATTATGGTTCTTACCATTGCAACCTCGGCAGAAAAAATGTGTAGCGTCTTCTCCTGTTGACCTGAACTTCAGCCAGAATAAAGGGAAACAACACCATTTGTCATTGGTTCCCCACAAGAATTCTTCATCCACAAGTAATTTTCCTTTTTCCAATCTTACTGCTACTTGAGGGCATAAGGAAATAAGTTTCTTCCACTTTGGATCCATAGAGACGACGAGGGAGACTATTTGACGGATGAGTGATATAAGCTCTGGCTCTGGCTCAAGACTTAATGTTTTACCAAAGAGTGGCAAGACCTCCAAATCCTGCTCCAACAAGGGATCAACATAGTAGTCGAGATCTGCCTTTTTAGCGATGAATGATATGAGTTTTCTTAGCGGTTCCGGCTGGGAATCCAAATCCATAGAGTTGTAGATAGAGATGGTTTGAGTAATGAGTAACATGAGCTCCGACTCCGGCTTCTGCTGCATTAGTAACATAGCATATTCGCTAAATGCGCTACTAACGTAGCTTATTTCAATAATGCGTGCAATGATCTCCGTATTCGCATCCCCATTATCCACTTCCCAAGGGTCGTCGATAGAGATTAGTTGAGAAATGGCTGATATGACCTCTCCTTCCAAAGCCATAGTGTTGCACAGAGAGTATTTTGAGTAATGAAAGATATGAGAGATATTGAGTATGATCAAAAAAGAATTGAGAAGATGGAAAAAGTTTGGAGTTCGTAGATGAGTGGTGAAAATTCAGGACACGAGTGCTAGTGTTCGTTGTGAATGAATTTAATGTTGTCACCAGCCAATTCAGACCCAACCCTCCAAATTCAATGCATTGTATCTAACATTAATGTTTTTCTTTTTCCCAACTAATTGTTCCTTTGTTAAACTTCACAGGTAACAAAATAGGATTTAGTTTGTAAGTAAAATTTAGTTTGTATAATTAAAAACTACAAACCTGAAAATAATGGTGAAAACATTTAACTACCGAACTAATGAAAAATTTAGTGTTAAATATGAAGACATATAGTACTTAATGTGAAAAACATTTTACTGCCAAATTAATCAAAAATTAAGTGTAACATTCACACCTTACGTGAAAACATATTGTACTTATGATACCTCTAATGATCCAGAAGATTGGACGGGATACCATATGTTCGGTTTGTTTTCACTTTTCACAGTTATGCAAATTAACACTCAAATTTCTTAAAATTTAGCTAAAAACATTTCAGATAAATTAATAGTTGTAAAATCTAGTTTTGTATATGGCAATAGAGCCGATACCAAAATTCCCAATGCAAACAATATACAAAACCAACTATGAAACACAAAATGTAAGAAATATCTAAAAAAATGCAAGAGCTTTGTCAAGATCCTCAAGATTGATAGTGACTTTAAAGAACTAAATGAATGAAACACGTACCTTCCGAAAACGAGATGAGTGGCAAGAAGCAGTAGTGGTACCAAAAGAAGAAGCTAATGCTGCGATCCTCTGCCAAAGCTAGATGAAGAAACACATTATTTCACTTCTTCAACATAAACACTATTAGGACATAATGTCCCACATCGGAAGTTGGAAGGGATCCTAAGTAATATATAAAGGGATATGGGCCACTCCACTCATAGCCAATTGGTTTTGAGTTGGAAGCCCATAGAACTTAACATGGTATCAGAGCCCGATCCACACATGTCCAACCCGATCCGACCCAAAGATGGTCCAATCATCGACAAGGCCCAAAATTGATGCCGTCGATCTAAGCCCGAATATTCCGAGATTAATGGCCAAAGAGCCATCATCTCGAGGGGGCGTATTAGGACATAATGTCCCACATCGGAAGTTGGAAGGGATCCTAAGTAATATATAAAGGGATATGGGCCACTCCACTCATAGCCAATTGGTTTTGAGTTGGAAGCCCATAGAACTTAACAAACACTACTCACTGATGGAGTGATGCTCCATGGCCATCAAAAAGCTAAACAGGATATCAAGTCAGGTTACATATTTAAAAGAGCATTCGACTGCAATGAAGCAACTATCGATAGATCGTCTATGCGAATTTGTTCATCTTCCATGTATCTCTCAGGCCCTCCAGTCACCTTTTTAGACCCTAAAATCGAATACACATCATTGAAAACATAAATCAAATTTCAGTGATTGGACAATCAAAACATATGCTGTCAGAAAAATCAAATCTTTAAACAACAAAACTAAAAGGCTTAATAAACTCAAGCTCAATTGAGACTAGCAACAAATGAAAACACAAGCAGTGAAGACAAAGACATGGTTACAAACATAATAACTAGAGACAAGGCTTCTCCAAGTCAAGATCAGCAGCTTTTAAGTCTCAGACAACACGCAAACATAAATGAACCAAGGCTCGTCTAAGCTTTAAGAGATCGAAGAATCATGTTCAGATTTTATAAAGTTATGCCTTGAAGATCTTATGAAGATGTTAGGGTTTCATAATAGAAACTATGGAGTAAGAAGAAAGTCATGTGGGAGTTAGCAAGAGGGATAATAGATCAAAGTACAAAAGGGTTTATAGTAGCTACACTCACCAAGAAACCCAACAAACCATCTTCCTCTGCTCTAACTTGTCTAACCAAAGAAACATTAGTTTTTATTTTCTAACTTTTAAACCTTTTTACGATTTTCCAAAATCGGTTTCAGTAACATACTAAAAAAAACATCTCCACCTTAATCTAAGTCTGTAAGAGAGATTATAATGTCTTAATTGTGTAGAATAGACTTGTGTATACCCTTTTTTTGGACTTTGGGTGGTTTGGTTCCGAACAGATAACCTGAGAAACTTCTTTTATAATGGGCCTATGTTTGAAGTGATGATCATGACATTAAAGTTGATTGATTATGCAAAAAGATTCAATCTTTAGTATAGAATGTTTGAAATAATACCTGACAATTTGAGTAGAATTTGGTGTAGTATTCGTATAAGTTATAGAGGCACTTTCTCGATTACTTCCTCAACAATCTACCAAATTGTTCACATCATCAATCTAATCGTATATGATCTTTTTCTGTTTTTAGGCAACGATGTTTTTTCTAACCGTTGTAATAACGGCTCTATCACGCAAACCAATTTTTAATTAATTTTACTCGTTTGATATTTATTAACTAACTAGTCGTTTTATTTTTTTCTCTTTAAAATCAATAAAAAAAATACATCGTTTGATTTCTTGAAGCCACTCATAAGTTTATATTTCAACTAATCAACTATAAATTTCCATTATCCAAACCAGGAGAATTTTAAAAAAATTTCCATTATAGATTTATAGTTGATTAGTTGAAATAAAAATAAAGTTTATAGTGGATATTAGATATTTTAAGTATTATTCCTAAAACAAATACTGTAATTTACAACAAAAAAAAGGAACTGTACGTTTGTAAATATCTTATTTGCTGAAATAAGTTATCATGATCAAAACGGGTAGTTTCTGTTATATTTATGGATTAATTTGGATCGAGTAATAGATAGATAAGATTACTATCTAAAGTAATAAGTTATGTATTTATGTTGGCTCTGCTGGTTCTAAATTTGAGTATATAGGCTATAAGTTCCGAGTTCACATCCCCAGTCCGTTATATTTTGTCTCAGATTATTAATTTTACAAAATCAAACAAAACGACGTCGTTTTGTAGCACGACGTGACATCCTCAATTGTAAACATGACATCCTAGTCAGCATTTGTTAACGGAATATAAACACGGTTTGTCGATTTGATGGTTTTGACCAGATTTACATTATGAATATAAGAAATTTAAATTTTACTTTAGTTCATGTAATTATAGACACGACTCAAAGTTCTGTGTATAAATATGATAAAGCAACTAAGTTAGTGGGAGAATCGGCCGGTTACCCTTCTAATATATTTCGAAATACATGTGCGTGTATAATAACATTACCTAATGACCTAACCCACATCATTTAATACTATGATGGTTTTTATTTTATTTGCAAATACACTTCAAAAACACAGAAATCTTTAAGTTTTGCCTATTTATTAATGATTTATTTTGTAAATTTTTCTTCTCCCGATTGAACAACCAGTCAAAGAGCTTCATTCTAATTTGAATGCTTGGTTGGGAAAAAAATGGAGGTAAAAATATATACAGAGAAAGTGAAGTGGTATTAGTGAAATGAATGGGAAAGAAATTAAAGAAGAGAAAGAGATAGAGAGACACCATTTTTTTTTTTGTTACATTTGGTTTGTCCTATAAGAGACAGAGCTCTTATTGTTGTGCCCATTCATTTATTTCCACATGCTTTCTTTTTCCTTCTCATTAAATTCTTCTTTCTGTTTTTTTTTTTTTACTTTCATATCTTCATATTATTCGATATGGTAATTTCTTAGAACTAAATAATCAATTTGGAAATTTTTACTGTTGTTGGAACATCAATGATCGATAAACAAGGTAACACTGTATGTGCCAAACAATTTCAAATACTATTTCAAGATGAAGAAAGCTGTGGGTATTAGATTCGTTACTCATTATTAGGATGATAAATTTACAAAGTGAAAATGTCTTTATATCCATATTGTTGGACTGTGGATATATAGATTTGTCAATATATAAGAATAGAGCTATCTCATTTAATACGTCCTCGCCAAAAAAATTTAAGGTTTTGGTCCTAAACTCGTGGGTATTCTGTGAGATGTAATTAAGATATGCGACCACTTCGCAGGTTTTTGGTTGTTTATGCATATCTGTTCACATATTTGAAACTATATATATCTTATATGTTTTGTCATTTATTTATATTTTAATATTTTATAAAGAAAAATAAACTTCTGATTCACATATATATGATATGTTAAATGTAAGTACTTTCTTATTTTAATTTTAATTCGATCTTAAATTAGAAATTTTACATGTGGAAATTCTTTGATTGTGTGTTTAGTTCAGGGTTTAATCTTTTAACACCAAATTTGGATTTGATTTTCATAAAATGCAAAAATTTAGATGTAGAATTTACTAGAGGTATTCTGTGAGATGTAATTAAGATATGCGACCACTTCGCAGGTTTTTGGTTGGTTATGCATATCTCTTCACATATTTGAAACTATATATAGATATATATATATATATATATATATATTAGTATATGTTTTGTCATTCATTTATATTTTTTTATTTTATAAAGAAAAATAAACTTCTGATTCACAAATATGTGATATGTTAAATGTAAGTACTTTTCTTTTTTTTTTTTAATTTTAATTCATTCTTTTAATTCGATCTTATATTAGAAATTTTACATGTGGAAGTTCTTTGATTATGTGTTTAGTTCAGGGTTTAATCTTTTAACACCAAATTTGGATTTGATTTTCATAAAATGCAAATTTTTAGATGTAGAATTTACTAGAGGTTCCAACATGTTGCATGTAGAATTATCCATTATAATATTGTGTATCATGGGTAAAATGTAAGTAGAATTGTCTACCATAAAATCGTTTGTTAGAATGTTCATCGTAATTTTATATGACACATTTAGTTAAATTTGGTCGATAGGCTATTGTTCTATGTAATACAACAAGATCAAATATATTTGAGATAATGATGGAATTGACAAGTTATGTATAATCCGCGAGTTAACGAACATCATCGATACCCTCAATTTTGTGATAGAATAAAAATATAAACAAATTAAAGTTCAGAAAAATACACAATATTTTGAATTCATTAGTCAGACATCTTTACATTAATGGGTGACACAAATCATCTGTACAAAAAAAAAGGAAAAAAAAAAGTATCATTGTCGCTAATAGTATCTTCTCACAAATGTATATGAATTTCTTTTCATTTGTCCTTTTTTCTTGTTACTATCCGAAATTCAGAGCCTGCAGAAGATAAACATGAAAACAAAACTACTTAAAAAAAAACTCTTTAAGTAATTTTTAATTGTCCTTGTCTTTTAGAAACCAATTAATAAAATTATATAGAAACATAACATAAGTATGAGCGTGATCCTCGACGATAGACATTGATATACCTTATCTCTGTAAATTTAAAACTATGCATAAAAAAAAATGAAAACAAATCAAGAGAATCGATATAGATATATACCTTGATTGATCACATCAAGTAACATAGACTCTTTAAACTATTTAAACACGTGATATTGGCACGGCTCAATCAAACAAACCGATCTTTAAAACAAAAGAGTACGGTTTTCTGATTGAACCGCACCAATATCTCGTATTCCATCTTGGATAGTGAGCTAGCTCATCGACTCTTTGGTTGCTTATTATCCCAAACTCATCCACATAAAAAGAAACAAAACAAGAAGGAAACCAAAAAAAAGAAAAGAGAAAAAGAAATCAAAGCAAGTAAATGATTGGAACAAATTGATAGGTATGTTACGAGAGATAGGTACTTACCGTTAAACCAGTTTAGAAATCACAGTTTTTTTTTTTGTTTTTTTGCAGATATGAAAATGAGAAAGAGACAACATGAGCTAAATCAATGTTTTTTCTTGGGTTTGCAGAGTGAAGGAGATATAAATACGAAGAGGGTGAAGAAGAAATAACAGAGAAAAACAAGCATTGAATTAGGCCAACAACCCCCACAACCAAAAGGAAGTTGGTTGTATTAAATTTGAAAAAATATGTTTTTTAAGAAACAGTGAAATACTTTTCGTTAAATTTAATAAATATATAGTTATGTTATACTAATAAATAATTAAATATCAAACCAAATAGCTAGGTCTGCCGTTACAAAAAAAATAAAAATAAAAATATTGAACCACTTCTAAGAATTTCATGATGATTGCTTGCTAGTTCTGATTTATTAAAGTCCATAAGAAACAGCTAAACCATTATAGACGTACGTTTCTCTTTAAAGAATTAAAAAAAAAAAGACAAATTATAGGACAAAAAATATCATAGTGATTTTGTTATAAGCCATGAAAAAATTAGTATTTGGTGATGGACATTCTCTTTGAGTCTATGATCATTGATCACATATTTACTGCAAATTCGTAGTAGAAATGGCGATGTAGAATTGCATACTTCTAACAAAAAAATTACGTACGTCCAAATTTTGTTAGGTGATAACATGAGGACGTGTTAAGAAATAGTACTTCTGCGATTTTAATTTTCAATATTTGTTTAATTTTATTTATAATTGGATTTCATCCTCATGAAACCTGTGAGGCAATATTTATAAATAATATTATTACATGTTGCATCTTGCATGTATGCTCTTGATCTCTCTCCTTGCCTAAAACATGTGTAACGCCTCCACGGGGAAAATCGGAACAATTACATGAAGTTTTTGTGCATAAGCTTGGTTTAAGCATTGTTCTTTAACCTGTTTGATGCATGATGCATCCATATTTGATTTACTTTTTTAACTCTAAAACTTTTAACAGAGAAGTTGAAAATGTAGATAGTTGATTTTTAGTAAGAAAAAAACAGCTTTTCTATCGTATATTGCATCACGATATCCAAGAAGAATTTTTTTCTTGGAATAAGAATGTAAATATCATTTAGAATGAATGTGTAATTAATGAACCAAATCCTAAAAATATGGTCCTATTCCTATAACAAAAAAAAAACATGAAAGCATAAACCATTCGAGTTTCATCGCATTAGTTAAACCTTAAGCGATGAAGCTTATGGAAGAAGATGTATCGAAACTCGTTCAAAAAACTTCTCTAAGCGAAACCGTAACAAGGAACAAAATCAATAAAGAAAAATGGTTAAACTTTAAATCGACGATAAAGCAAGGAGGAAATCCTTTCAACCATAGTCCGAGACAAGCTAAGACGAAGCTACACGAGCGAAAAGGGACATGCAATGATTTCTCCTAAGAACGTAAAATTTACTGTATTTTTTTTTTTTGAATTTAATGTTAAATTATATTCAAAAGAAAAATAAACGTTTTTACAACGAAGTGCTGCTTGAGTTTGAAATAGAGTTGAAAAAATTAGCTGAAAAGAATTCTAAGAGAATTTGAAAGTATTCGCTCCGAGTAGCTAGCCACATTTGGTACGCCTCGTCGTATCTTCTATCTCCCATACGTCGAAGAGTTGTGATCCGGTTTCTGACTTGTTTATCTATCCACTTTGTGATGAGTGGTTCCGAGTGTTGATCCTCGCCGTGCCTACGACCATTGTAGAATAAAATTAAATAAAAGAACAAAGGAATGTCATGAGCTTTCAAAATCAGTATTTATGAGGGTTTGTAAGAGAGACAATGGCATGTTGGTGGGCTCTGCTACTCCCAACATCTATTTGAATTTCGAAACTACATTGGTCGTTCCATTTCTTGAATTAGATACTATCCTTCTTAAATTTCTACTACTAAATTAAAAAAAAAAAAGACAAATGTTAACCCATAAATTAATAAATTGCATCAACCCTAAATGGCTGCAAAGAAATTTGGTTTTATCCACCATTCATAAGTTTTAGTTTTCATTGGTGTAAAAAAAATTGAAGATTGACAGATGATTAAACTAACCTGTCTTCATTTTTTTTTTTTTTTTGGTAAGCAGAGGGGAGACAATGTCTCCCTCATATTATTAAAATAAAAAGTAATTACGACCGAACATTACGTGGAAACGCAGTTCCATTAACATCCTCAAACAAAATCGGATCTACTACCTCCGGACAATCCTCTAACAAAAGAAAACCCAACTCCAACGAAAACGCATAGGCTGCTAATCCATCTGCTAGACGATTAGATTCCCTATACACATGCGTAACCCGGACTAACCAGTCCCTCGAAATAAAGCCATGGCACAGACGTACCAGGAAGGACAGAGGATGAGCATCGCTTACCCCTGACCGAATAAAACCTACCACCAACTCCGAGTCCACTCTCAACTCCACCCGCCTATATCCCCGGTCCCATGCAATCACGAGTCCATAGTAGACGTCCCATAACTCCGCCATCGGGGCTGAACATATCCCAATATTAAGCGCGAAACCTCCCAACCAAAGCCCGTCACTGTCTCGTATCACACCAGCCGCCGTCGCCAGCCCTGGATTTCCACGCGACGCTCCATCCGTGTTCAATGCAACCCAGCCCTCTCCTGGCCGTATCCATGACACCATAATCTCCGTACGTTGACCTGAACCCGACCCTTGACCAGCCCGAGCTTCCTTCTTAACTTGTTCATTTTCTGATTTGTTTTATTTAATTTTCTGCGTTGTCTGAAGATAACAATAAATTGCGTCGTTTGACAAAACCCAAAATAAAATTAATGAGTGACGACAAAAAAAAAATCAATGAGAACCGAAATGTTACTCTAAACCATAATCCGGTACAAATATCTGGTTCTGCAGCAGAACAAATGGCAACAAAAGAAAGTAATGACGATAAGTTCCTAAATTGGACGCAAAGTTTGGGAAAAAAAAGAAAAGACGCAAGGTTTCAGACTTTAAGTTTTCAGTTTCGTGCAGAAAATCAGGAATCTACAAACCCTAATTTGAGCATTCGATTCTCTTCATCAGTCAAATTTGGGGAAAACGAGAAGCCCTAATCTTTGGTATGTTGCTCTCTCTCTCTGATTTCTCAGTTTCTGGGTTTTTGTTTTCCTCTCCGATGAGTCGCGAGATCGTTCATCGAATATCAGATTGTATATTGTTGTGTTGATTGATTCTAGTGTTTTGATTTCAGAAATTTTGATTCTTAATCGCCATGGCTAATAGCTCCTTTAAGTTGGAACACCCACTGGGTAAGTTTTTTCGTCTCCTTCTTGATTCTTCATCAAATCATGCATAAAAACTAAAACTTTCTGGGTTTTGTTAGTGGGTTACTAGAAATTATGGATCTTTGATTGTTACCCTTTTAAAAGTGGTCGATTTTGAGTAGATTGTAAGATCATTGTTAGAGACTTTGATTACGATCGATCAAATCTCTAATGTTTCCAATGATTGATCAATAACTGATGTTCTTTCACCATTCTTTGGGGTTTTGTAATGGCAGAGAGGAGACAAATTGAATCTTCTCGCATCAGGGACAAGTATCCAGACAGAATTCCAGTAATGTTTTCATTAACATGTGTTTGTATTTCTCGGTGTAAGTTCTCCTATGTGGCTTTAACAATAGCAAGTATATGTTGCAGGTGATTGTAGAGAGAGCTGAAAGAAGTGATGTTCCGAATATCGATAAGAAAAAGTTAGTTTTGGCACTCTTCTTATGCTGTTCTTTCTTATTGGCAACTTATGAGTTCTACTCTTCTGTTGTTTAAGAGAGTGCCTTTGATGGATGAATGTGTGCTAGTGATATTCCGAGTCCTTTTTATGTATGGAATGGAAGGATCTATTGTTTTGAGATATCTTTGTGTAGTATGAAACCGAAATGAGATTGATCTTAATGCAAGACTACAAGAGTCTTAATATCAGGGAAATGCGATAGACGACAAGGAACTTTTGTTAATATGTGAATTTTTGGTTGTTGGATTCAGGTACCTTGTTCCGGCTGATCTAACTGTGGGGCAATTTGTGTATGTTGTCCGTAAAAGAATCAAGCTGAGTGCCGAAAAGGCGATATTCGTCTTTGTGAAGAACACATTGCCTCCAACTGGTAAAACACAACTCTTAGCATAATAGCTGGTTTATGCTAGTTTCGTTCTCATGAAAATCCGCTGCTAACTTAGTAATTTGCGCATACATTTCTCTGCAAACTCGAAACAATGATGAATGCTTTCTTGTTGATGTTTTTTCGCAGCTGCAATGATGTCTGCAATTTATGATGAGAACAAAGACGAAGATGGGTTCCTCTACATGACTTACAGTGGAGAGAACACCTTTGGTTTGGTTTAAATGTGCCTAACAATGCTTTTGTGCTTATGTGTATATTATATGCTGCTTTATGTATGACTATGAATATGCAAATGTTATCTTTACTGCTTTGGACTAATTAATGTAAATGTTGCTTTCAATTTGTGTTCAATAGTTTGGGTTTTTACATTTGGACACACAACTTCTGTCATCTATTGATTCTCTTCTACCATTTTGATCATAATATTTAGTTTGGGTATTTGTGGAATAGATGAGATATATGTGGTAAAAAGGTTATTTTTTATTTTTCAACCAAAATTGGCAGAAAATGTGGCAAAAACTGTAAATAAGTAGTGTATCTTTGGTGATATTTAAAATGAATTAAATTATTTTACAATGTCATTCGTGTTTTTGCAAATACAAGGTTGATTTTGACTATCTGGATTCTGGTGCATACATTTTTTGTTTTTAAAGTTAGCAAATCGAGTGACTTGTGAATTGTGATAAACAATTTGTGAGAAAAGAAACAAAAAATTATAAGCAAGGCCTAGCCGCCTAGTAGCCTACATGTTACTAAAATACTAATAATTATTATTTGCAAGAGTAAGCGAAGATTTGAGGCATGTCATATTAAAACAAAAACTACCAATCGTGGGATGCACCAAAAAAACTCATTAACTCATTTGAAACTCAAACAAATACAGTATATATAAATAAATAAAATGATGAATTGAGATCTTAGGAAGAAACAATTTCTTTCAAAACATCGAAAAGAAATATGGATACAATGATATTTTTTTCTCTTCTTTTTCAAGAATCAGAGTCTTTTTTCTTCTTCTGCACAAGATTCTTCATCCACTTGAGGCTTATGAAATCAACAGTCTTGGCTGATTTGTTTTGGCCAGAGTTCTTACCGTCGGCATCTTTCTTGCTTTTGGTGTTCTCTTCCTCCGGCATCTCCCCGATCCCTCCGGTTCCCCATTGATCTGCCCAACTCGGTGCTTCACTTGCCATTTCGCGATATCTTTTCGCAAACTAAATAGCCGAAAATCGAAGATATTAATCAATCAAGGAAACATAATAGAAACATCTAGAGATACAAATTACTCCTTTTTCAATTAGTTTTTTAAATGGGTATTGGATCAAAAAAATGAATAATGTTCATAACTAACAAACTAGAAGAGAGAAAAAAGATTACCTCTAATGTATTGAGAGGTCTTCTTTGGAGAAGAAAGACAGATTTTGATTTACCAAAATGAGTGCTAACCCGGAGAATGGAGACAAATAGTAGATGTGTTGTTCTTTTCTTTAATAGATAAAAGTGTAAAATATTATAGTTTATATTGTCCTTTTCTTTTCTATCAGGGTTCAAATCTTTAGATTTGTTAATGTGTAAGATATATATATTTTTTTCTTTTTGGGTTGTCTTTGAATGCACTTTATTAACTCAAGTTTGTTCGTTTCCGACTTGCAAAGCAAACATTGTTTTGGAATATTTAGGTATAAAGCATATGA
Source organism: Arabidopsis thaliana x Arabidopsis arenosa (assembly GCA_019202795.1). Lineage (NCBI taxonomy): Eukaryota > Viridiplantae > Streptophyta > Magnoliopsida > Brassicales > Brassicaceae > Arabidopsis > Arabidopsis thaliana x Arabidopsis arenosa. The sequence continues at coordinate 1,596,081 of CM032919.1, read as the reverse complement.
TATAGGTCGTGATTTAAGCCATCTAAATATGTCCCTTTCCATGTGACATATCTATCTTATGTTCTTTAGATATTTAGGTAAAAAAAAAACCTTTCTTTTCACATAAATCTCATGAAAATTCTAAGTGTTTCTAACTCTATTAGGTGTGTACTATATATTATTAACTTCAACTTCAAGTCTCTAAGGAGTCAAGGACTCAAGTCTCTTTATGTAATTCATAGGTTTTGTAGCCTTTACAATATATTTAAATCGGATATATAAAGCCAGCTTGGAATGGAATGTAATCCAAAACGTCTAAATTGTGTCTTATGTAACCTAAAGCAGAACACTCAGTGATTGCTTTATCAAAAGTCATTAGTTCAAAGTTTAGTACAGAATACTTAGGAATACTAAAACAACAAAAAAATGAATAATAATGAAAAATTGCTATAAGAAAAAGTATTTTTGTATCTGGAAAAGTTAATACAACCACCAATATTGGTCCATAAATAATGGAAAGCGTGAACAAATAGTTATTTTTCTTCTTTTTTTTTTTTGAAAAAGAGTTATTTTTCTTTTTGCTCAATTTTAGTTTTACTTTAGTTGGTGCGTCTATTTGAAAGCTTTTATTATTGAACTCTTTTAGACCATGACCGACGAAAAAAGAGTGAAAAAATGACAGCATTTAATCATATGAAAAAATAAGATTGTAAAAAATACAACAACCAGTTTCATCAATAGTTTCTCTGTATATTACTAATATCAGATTATCTACACTAAAAAAAAAACTAGGTTTATATCTTTAATTCCTCAAAGAGAATACTACTTAGATCTCTTAGTAGACTTTGATTTCTTCATTTTACTATTATTACCTGACTTATTATTATTACTACTACTCATGCTTGTCCATTTATACCCAATTGGTATAGCAAATGGGTCCGGCGTTTGTTGCTCCTCCTCCTCTATACGTCGATGTGAGCCTTTTCCGGTGGCTAGTCGCAGCCATGTCGATGGCCGTGAAATCGAATTACGAGCATCAGGTTTTTCGCCATCAGATTGGTCTTCTTCGGCGGCGGCTGAGTAGAGGAATCTTGGGCTTGAGAGCGGCGTGTAGAATGTCTCCGCCGGGGGAAGCTCGACGAACTTGGTGAATGTGATGACTACTTTGACCGTAGGGACCACCGGAATAGACAGCTGGATCCCACACAAAGATTTTGTTTAGCATAAAGAAAGCAAGAAATTTCATAATCATCTAAAGATTTTGACTTGGGTTTTTAAAAAGCACAATTTCCCAAAATTAGAGATCTATAGAAGCAAAAAAATCATGGGTCCCCAAAAAGCTAAAGCTTTGGTTCCTCCGTGACCCATCCGTGATCTTGTCACGTCAGCGTTTCCATTGACGAGACTAACCAATGAGAACTTGACGCGTAAGTTGGTTTGACCCATTAGGTATAACGGTCGTAATGTTTTAAGCTTAGGAAGAGCCCAAAAAGAGTAACAAACGTAAAAAGCAATTTAATGGTTTTAATAACAATTAAAAATAAAATGCTAACAAAATCTAAATTAAAATAGGCTAACACTTTTAAAGTGAAGAAAATACACTATTTTTGAGTCAAGATTTTAACTTTTAAGATTTAGAATTTTTTTATTTTGGTTGTTTAGAGTTACTGGATTAAGGTTTAATTTTGTGGGTTTAAGATTTAGGATTAAGGTTTAATTTTTTCTTTTGTTCTATAGATTAATTTGCTAATTTTAGTATAAGATATGATAGTTTTCAAAAAGTCCTTTTAAAAATATGTAAATAGAGAAATTAAAGATATTTACGAGATTGCCACTTTTGTTACCTTGACTGGAAAAGTTCCCGGCGGGAACTTGGTGGTGAGAAGATCACGCATTCTGGCGACGGCTTTGACTTTATTAGCTAAAATGTCGAGTAACGGAAGCAGCTCCTCCGTTTTTAACGGGAACTGTTCCGTTAACCACACTGACGGATGCAAACTCTTAACGAATTCCTTCTCTTTAATCTGAGGAGACGGCGGAGGATTCACCGGAGACACCGTTGAAGGTACAGCCACTGATCTTCTCGGTGGCTGGTATTGAGCTACTGATCTTCTCGGTGGCTGGACTTGAGCCATTGATCTTCTCGGTGGTTGAAATTGAGACACTGATCTTCGCGGTGATTGAGATTGCTGCGGCGGTTGTGGTGCGGCGGATGGATAAACGTCGACGCTTTTTCTCCCAACGGAGATCCAATCTCTATCTTCTTTAACGAAGCTACTGTGTCGTCTCTGTGACCGTGGCGGAGGAGCTAAGAAACTCGGATTCTCAGCTACTAAGAATCCTTCATCGTCTTCGTCTAACTCCAACGGTAAAACTTGCTCGCTTCCATCTCCGGTAACAATTTTCCGAGATCTGAAGCTAAATGTCACTTTCTGGATTTCATAAACCCTAGCTTTCCATTCTCCGACGTTCTCCATCTTCTCTTGCCGTCGCCAATTTGTTCGTCCAACGAGCTCTGCTTTAGTAACATCCATTCCCGGACGGTATAAGCTTGATTGAGAACAGAATCCGGCGATATCGGAGTCACTAATCGGAGCTCCGGCACTTTCAAAAGCGTCGAGAATTTTCCGATCGTCTCGATTCAGTACAAGCAAAGATCCAGGAGCAATATCTAGAGATTCGTCACCATCACCAAGGAACAAAAAGCTTTGATCTGCTCTTTGAATTTTTAAACCATCAAATCCAGCTAAAGTAGTATCAGCACGGAGGTTACCGTCGCGTTTCCAGATCTTGTAAGTATCAGAGGGAGCGATTTTTCCGACGAACGGAATCACAGAGCTCTCGAAGTGGAAAGAGATCTCCATGTAAAAATCTCTCATACGACGAAGAACAGCGATTAAACGAGGTAATCTCCGCCGCCATTTACACCAAGCTAAACGGTGGTGATGCCGTAAAAGCACTTTCATAACCTCAGAATTCCGGCGACAAAACGCTTCCTGTAACGGATTCCATCCAGAAGCGTTCTGAAGCGAAATATCACCTCCGGCTGACGAAATCGCTCTCGCCGCGAACAAATCATCAAGTCTAACCGCCAAATGGAGAGGCGTTTCGCGCGAAGGAACGTCGCGACGGTCAAGCACGGCGGAGATCTGATCCGCAACTCGTTCTTGACTCAGTGAGTCGGATTCTGTTCGGATCTGTTCTGGATCTCCTAACTTCGGCAAGGAAGAGAGAAGACGAGTCAGTGCACCGTGATCTCCCAAAACGACGGCGTAATGAACTGGACTGTGAGAGTAATCTTCCGGTTTGATTGCCGTTGTTGCAGACGCCGACGAAGGCCGAGCCATAATTTTCCGGCGAGATTAAACAATGAGATTGAGAGAATCTAACTTCCTCAAAAAGAGTGAATGTGATTCTTCTTCTTCTACTACTTCGTCTTCTTCGTTGAAGCTGAAACGGAATGTTTTTGGAAATGGGATGTTACAGAAATCGAAGATGTGGTGAGGAATTTAATTCCTTTTTATTTTATTCATTTATTATTATTTGTTTTATTTATTTATTTTTTTGTTTAATTATTTTAAAATAGAGAACTCTCTTTATTTGGGGAGGCGTGAGAGAAAAGAGTCGTAATAAGGATATTTCTGGGCTTTTTGTCAGTACTCTTTTCTTTTAATTTCTTCTTTTTTCTTTGTTTTATTATTTGGCCTTTTTGTCTTTTGCACTATAGTTTTTGAATTTCTTTTTATTTTTATTTTGTTGGATTTTAGGTGTTTTTTTTTGTAATTTAGTAAAAAGAAAAACATTATTGTATATGATGATAGGTTGGAAAAAATATTTGATGGATGAGAAGGAATTTTAATAATTACTCTCTTAACAAAATTATTTGAGATGTTACAGTTTTTAGTCACTCATGGACTCATGGTTGACTAGTAATGATGAAATAAAATAAATAATTATCAGTTTCTATCATGTTTGTCGAAACTTATATCATTATTTATTTGATTGATATGTTTATACATTACATATGTTTAATACGACTATTTCGACAGTTGAAAGATTTGATAGTTCTTTAATATTCGTTATGAGATTAGAGTACTTTACGCAATTAATTTTTCGCCGGTTTTAAATTTTGTTGCAACCAATTTTGTGTATACATTACTATTAACGGACTGGATTTAACGTCAAATTCATTGCATAACTATAAGTATTTAAAGTTTATAGATTACAAAATCGACGCATACTACTTCTACTGACCAATCATAAATTTAATTTTAAATAGGACACAAGGTACGATACGAAGTAAAACAAAGATAAAGAAAAGTGAGAAAAGAATCGCTTTGTCGTGACCAAATGCAAATTATGCAACAGAATAAAATTTTCTGCTTCTTTATTAATCTTCATTATTAAATTATTATCATTATCTTTAATCACTACTAAAAATGACAAAAATCAAGTCTTAAACCTTAAAATTGAGTCTTCTTGATCTGATATATTAAAGTATGGTTCTCTAATCTTGGTGGAGAAAAATTGAAACGGTACAACAAAACGACAGCATTTCTTATATACATCTGATATATAAGTTTGCTACTAGTGTCTCCAAGCAGCCCTTTGGAGATGAGAGCTTTGATTACGTTACACCTTGGGACAATCCTCTTCTCCATGCTTAATCCAAGTACCTGAGGGTTTGAAACCAGAGCATTTAGTGGCCAATTCATCTTCTTCACTAGAAAGTCAGCCTTCTTCCTCACCATTTCCAAAGATAATCCAATGCATGGAGGAAAGTGCTTTACCATCGTTGTGAACTCAGCTCTGCTGAACCACCCTAGACTTAGAAATGTTTCCATACAGTTCAATATCTTCTGTTCTGAAGTACAAATGCATTTGGGAAACTTCTTCAACAATGAGAGGACCATCTTCGACTAGTCCACATTTCTTCAGAGTTTCAAATGTTTGACATATCTTCTTCTCCGAGTTATTCATAAAGCAAGGCCACTTCTTGAACATTTCCCATATATCTTCCACAGTAAAGCCTAACCTTTTACAGACGTTAACTCTTTCTTCTACCGTTTCGTTTCTCATTCTGTAAAAAACTTTTAGAGCTTCGATAAACTTTGTGGCAGTCGGATCAAAACCCATCGCAACAACTTTCTTGAGTGAATCTTCAAATTTTTCTTTTCCACAGCAGACATGGTGATCAGTGACGAACAAAGTAAATAACAACCTCTGAGGCACACCCAATTTTCTAAGAGCCAAAACATTTCTGATTTTATTATCCTGCCTACTACCCTGTGGCAAAGAATGACACAACTTTTCCAACTTGGAACTCTTATCCGCTTCGATAACCTCTTTGACGAAATCATAGTATACGCTAATAGTTTTTCCCCCTCTCTTTCCCAATATTTTAGGAACTAAAGAAACAATCACACCGAGCTCAGAGCTTGAAGCTCCTCTGGACTGCAGAAACTGAAGCTTAGGACCAAGTGATTTCTCAACATCTGCTATAAGCAATCGTGGATAATCCTTAATGATATTGGAGATTTGAGAATCTGTGAACCCATAACTTCTAAACAGACTCAGAACAGAATCAGGATTGACCTTGTCCTCAAAGTTAACTTTCCTTGAGATCGATTCTGCCAGTTTTGTAGTGAAACCCAATGAATCAACGAGGTAAGAGACTGTAAAAATCTTTGGAACTAGTGAGTACTTTCTGAGTGATTGAATTGTCAAGATCCATGTGAAGATTTGTTGGTGCAGGGGAATGGAAAGAGGCTGTCAAAATATTCTATGGGGAATGAAATCATAAGCGCACAAGAACGACATAGAAGTGTGACAAATACTAAGCCAATCACTTGGAAACGCAATCTTTTTGTACCAAGACTTTAGAGATTTTTGGCTCTAATCAAACAAAGACTCTCAAGAAAGCAAAGATCAAACACTAATTAAGGAATGATAAAAAGCTTACATGACTAATCCACCAAAACATGAGTATATCATCATTCAAATCCATTAGATTAGCAAATATATAAACACATGAGTTCTTTGGCTGCATTGCTGTTTATAGGCTTCAAACCTCAAGAGTAGTATATCGGAAAAGAGATTCATAAATAAAAGCAAAATACTTGAGAAGCCTTCTGATCTATAAAACTCGATCTCCGTTGAAGATAGCCATTAGTTCAGCCACAAGCTCCTTGTCGTCATGGTTCCTCACATACATTCTTAAGAACTCTTCATCGGTACATAACAAGACAGCTTCCTTTAAAGGTAATTTGCTTTCTCTGTTTCCAAGCAATCCTATGGACATGAGTGCTTTCATAACGTTACATCTTGGTACAATCCTCTTCTCCATGCTTAGTCCAAGTACTTGCGGGTACAAAGCCACAGCCTTTAGTGGCCATTTCATCTTCTTCACCATAAACTTATTCTTCTTCTTCACCAGAAACTTAGTCTTCTTCTTCACCGTCTCTGCGGATATGTTAAGACACATAGGAAAGTGCTTGACCATAAACGCAAACTCATCTTTGCTGAATCCGAGGTCTTTGAATGTTTCAATGGATTTAACTATCTTCTGCTCTGAAGCACCAATGCATTGCGGAAACACTGAGAGGATCTCGTCTTCGAGTAGTCCACACTTCTTCAAGGTTTCAAACTTCTGAGCTATCTTCTTTTCGGATAATCTCATAGAGACTGGATACTTCTTGAACATTTCACATACATCTCCCACATCAAAGCCTAACCTTTTATAGAAACTGACCTTTTCTTCTATTGATTTCTCGCTGATTCCTTGAACAGCACGTAGAGCGTCGACAAACTTTGAGGTTGTCGGATCAAAACCCATCTCAACAACCTTCTTAAGAGATTCGTCAAATTTTCCTTTTCCACATACAAGTTTGCGATCAGAGATGAGCAAAGGGAATAATAACCTCTGAGGCACGCCAAACTCGCTCAAAACCGATAAATTTCGGATTTTATTCTCTTGCATACCCTGTGGCATAGAATGACATAACTTTTCGAACATAGAACTCTTACCCGCTTCTATAATCTCTTTGACGAAATCATAGTATCTGCTTATAGTTTTGTCCCCTTTCATTGCCAAGATTTTAGGAACTTTTGAAACAGTCTCAGTGAGCTCAGAGCTTGAAGCTCCTCTAGACTGCAAAACCTGAAGCTTGTGAGCAAAAGATTTCTTAGCATCTATTATAAGCAATCGAGGATAATCAGTAATGATGCTTGAGATCTGAGAATCTGTGAAACCATAACTTCTAAAAAGATTCAGAATAGAATCAGGATTTCTCCTCTCCTCGAAGCTTACTTTCCTCGAGATCGATTCAGCGAGGTTTGCGGTCAAACCCAATGAATCAATGAGGTAAGAGATAGTGAAAATCTGACCTTTTCGACCATCTTTTGCACTAGTAGAAGAGAAGGAATTGGAAAAAGAAAATGGATTTTGTACTGAGACTCTCAAATTAGGCCATTTGTGTAACTTAAGAGACCTTCTTCCATGGTGGAGTATCAGAGAAGACATAACAATGCAGTGGTCGTCGGCTCAAAATGAGGGTTTAGGGTTTATGATTGTTCATTAAAATAAAATAATCAAGATTTGGCAAATGGGAATCACGTCTATTATATTCAGTAAGTAAACTTTATGCTACATTTCCTTTAACGGACTACACAAATCAAAATCAAATAATAAAAATGAATACAGTTTCTTTCTGTTACTTAACACAATTTCTATATTTTTGGATGAACTTATTTTGCTGTAAAAAAAAAAACGTTGGCTATTCGCATTTTGAAGTTTATCCAAGTTGAATTACATAAAGGAATGGGTACGTAGGAGAGAATCCAAGTCTAATTGAGATTACCAAAACCTACAAATTAAAGTTTATACACAAAAGCTCTCTAGGCGTCGGCGATAAATCTAAAACCAACAGAATAGTACAATCCTTGACGTTTTTCTGAGTGGTGCCGTGTGTGCCTTCATCGAAGATAGCCATCAGCTCAACCATAAGCTCCTTGTCATCGTGCTTTACATGCCTTTTTAAAAACATTTGATCGGTAGTGTTAAAAACAGAGGATATTGGAGATAGCCATCAGCTCAACCATAAGCTCCTACACTTCCGAGCAATCCTATGGACATGAGAGTTTTGATAACGTTACCTCTTGGTACAATCCTCTTCTCCATGCTTAATCCAAGTACCTGTGGGTTCGAAACCAGAGCCTTTAGTGGCCAATTCATCTTCTTCACCACAAATTCATTCTTCTTTTTAACAAGGGAACCATATCAACAATTCATGTCTGCCTTCACCTATTTGAATAATCCCATTTAAGAATTGATTGCAAACCAACAGCTGTTAATGCTTCAGTCAAGTGAGCCTCTGTAAAAATGTTATTTTCACCAACTTCCTATCGAAAAGAGAGAGAGAGGAACACACATGTTAAGGCTAGTTACAATCTAAAGCTCATGACATATCGGGAGACGTTCCTTCGCAGATACTTCTATGCAATTGGAACATGATAAAATCGGCAGTTCATCCTGAAGATTGCATCTAAAATACCCCAAGAAACTACCAAGAAAGAGCGGTTTGTGCATCTGTCTTTCCTACCAAAGCAACATAAAACTCTTCCAAGCCAAATAAATATACAAAGAAACTGAAGAAAGATACTACAACTTCATACTCCTAATAACATTGCACCTACACGATTTATAGGATCATATCATTGGGTTTCTTTAATAATCCTAGGGAAATGTCAGTCTGCAGACTAACTTAGTGAAGCTCAACAACATTTAAAAATTAAAAGGTCTCAGGCTTCTTCGGTTTCCACTATGATAGCTAAATTCCGGATTTAACGACCATCGATTGGATGACAATGATTTATAAGTCCTAATGACAAAAGATAGCTTTCAAAGTGATATCCAATGAGTAAAGACCAATATTACCAATCTGACAAAAACGAACATTCCACAAAATCAGATAAATCATATGATCCAAGAACTTGTGACAGAGACGAAGCAAATTACTTGGAAAAGAATCTCTACGTAGCAAGGATTTTGGCTCGAATCCAAAAACGTTAAGGAATTTAGTGAAATTAAAGACTCTCAGGGAAGACCAAAGATCAAACACTAATAAAGAAACGAAAAGGCTTACATGAGCTGCATTGCATCATTTCAATCCATATCTGCAGTTCCAAAAACCATGATCCGATACATGATACTGAAATCAGACAGTACATGATCCAAATTACAATACAAATCACAGGGTTTTAAAAAAAAGAAGATCTTGGTAAAAAGAGAAGAGATTCAAAAACAGAACTTTGACTGTCTCTTATACGTCTTGAGTTTAAACTTCAAGAGTTTAGACGGACAAGGTCACCAAAGATTCCGAAGATAAGTGATTTGGAACATCAAAACAGCAAATACATAGTTTGGATTCACAAGTCTGTGATTTCGCTGCATTGCTCTTTCCAGGATGCAAACCTTAGTAATATATCAGAAAATAGATTCAAAATTACATCTAAAGTTACTGTTCCAAGTCGGATTGCTTTAAAAGTCTAAATTCAAGGTTTCAGATATTCAAAAATAAAAGAAAAATCCTTGACAAGCCTTCTGATCTATGACACACGACCTCCGGTGAAAATAGCCATCAACTCAGGCACCAACTCCTTGTCTTCATGGTTCCTCACATACCTGTTTAAGAATTCTTCATTGGTACATACCAAAACAGACGACATTGGAGGCAGTTCACTTCCGGGTAATCCTTTTGACATGAGAGCTTTAATTACATTACACCTTGGTACAGTCCTCTTCTCGAGGCTGTATCCAAGTACCGCAGGGGTTGAAACCACAGCCTTTAGTGGCCAATTCATCATCTTTACCACAAACTCAGTCTTCTTCTTCACCGTCTCTGCAGATAAAATAAGGCATGGAGGAAAGCGCTTGGCTATCATTGCAAACTCATCTCTGCTAAATCCTAGGCCTAAAAATGTATCAATGGTGTTCAATATCTTCTGCTCTGAAGCGTTAATGCATTGTGGAAACTTCTTCAACAGTGAGAGGACCTCATCTTCGGGTAGTCCACACCTCCTGAGGGTTTCAAATGTTTGACGTATCTTCTTCTCCGAGTTATTCAGAAAGCAAGGCCACTTCTTGAACATTTCCCATACATCTGCCACAGAAAAGCCTAACCCTTTACAGACATTAACTTTTTCTTCTATTGTTTCGTCGCTCAACCTATAAACAACGTTTAGAGCTTCGACAAACTTTGAGGAGGTCGGATCAAAACCCATCTCAACAACTTTCTTGAGTGATTCTTCAAAATTTTCTTTTCCACAGACAGGTTGGTGATCAGATATGAGCAAGGAGAATAAAACCCTCTGAGGCACACCTAACTCTCTCAGAACCGAAACATTTCTGATTTTGTTCTCCAGATTACTACCCTGTGGAAAAGAATGACATAACTTTTCGAACTTGGAACTCTTATCGGCTTCTATAATCTCTTTGACGATATCATAGTATATGCTGATAGTTTTGTCTCCTTTCTTTCCCAAGATTTTAGGAACTGAAGAAACAATCTGAGTGAGCTCAGAGCTTGAAGCTCCTCTGGACTGCAGAAACTGAAGCTTGGGAGCAAGTGATTTCTCAGCATCTGCTACAAGCAATTGTGGATAATCCGTTACTATGCTTGATATCTGAGAATCTATGAACCCATGACTTCTCAAAAGACTCAGAACAGAGTCAGGATTGCCCTTGTCAACCAAACAGACTTTCCTTGAGATCGATTCTGCGACTTCCCTAGTTAAACCCAATGAAGCAACGAGGTAAGAGACAGAAAAATTCAACCTTTTTCGACCAGCTCTAAGGCTCGCATCTGTAGCACTAGCATAGGAGAAGTAATTGGAAAAAGAAGATTCATTTTCGAGAAAGTTCACTGAAACGCTCAAATGACGCCATTTCTGCAACTGGACCAACCTTTTTCCATGGAGTATCAGAGAATACATGACGGGACTAGGATCGACAAGTGATTATCAAACTATGTTGAAGCGATCAGATTGATCGCCCAGTGACCCATATATCGAGTGCCGCCAAAGATCGATGGGTGGTTGACTATTCAAGAATTCGCTTCTCTCTTCACTCACAAAATCCAAAATCAAAAAGAAGCTAAATTTGGAATTGGGTTTTAGGGTTTAGGCTCAAAACCCTGATTTTGTTTATGATTCTTCGTTGTAGAATGCGCATAGAATTTTCTTCACCAATAGCCCTATAGGTATTCTTAAATGCAATGTTAATTCGTTGACCAAAAAAAAAAAATGTTAATTCTTCTTGGATTGATGGCACATGTATGTGTGATCATGGATTGTATGGAATCACATTGGAGATGCAGTTTTTCACAGTGAGAGAAGTTTTTTTACCAGCAACTAATCGGATAGCAGCAGAGTTAAGATGCATCCTATAGGCATTCCAAAGTTTACGAGACCTAGAGGTTTTTGAGATTTGGTCAGATTGTGTGGCTGCAGTAACTGTCACTGATCCTCTGAATTGGCATCGACATCTTGCATATTTTGATAGGATACACTGACTTCTTTGGGGTTTCTGTAAAGTTTTTTTTAAGCTAGTTTCGACAAAGATGAACTCGATAGCAAGGAACATCGCTAAAAGTGTAATAAGAGATGGGCATTTTAGGTCTTATCTCGCCAATGGAGACACGATAAAATCGGCAATTTATCCTTAAGATTGCGTCTAAAATACCCCAAGAAAATACCAAGATAAAGTGGTTTGTGCATTTGTCTTTCCTACCAAAGCAAGTTCTTTCATAAAGTCTCCAAGCCAAATGAGTATGCAAAGAAACCGAAAGTCGAATAGAAGAAAGATACCATAACTTCATACCTCAAATAATATACACCTGCCACGGGTTTCTAGGATCATATTACATGTAATGGATTTCTCCAGTATAGTAGAGAAATAAACTTCAGTGTGTATACTAACTTAGTGAAGCTCAACAACCTTTAAAAGGTTTCAAGCATCTTCGGTTTCCATAACAATAGCTAGATTCCGAACATTACAACCATCAATTGGATGACAATGATTTATGAGTCCTAATGACATGAGATAGCTTTCAAGTGTCTCAGGGATATTCAATCAAGTAAAGACAAAGATTACTAATCTTATTAAAAAAAAAAACATTCCACAGATCAGATGAATCATATGATCCAAGAACTTGTGACAGAGACGAAGCAAATCACTTGGAAAAGAATCTCTACGTAGCAAGGATTTTGGCTCGAATCCAAAAACGTTAAGGAATTTAGTGAAATCAAAGCTCTCAGGGAAGACCAAAGAACAAACACTAATAAAGAAACGAAAAAGGCTTACATGACCAATCCAAGAGCTCAGGAGCTGCATTGCATCATTCCAATCCATATCTGCAGTTCCAAAAACCATGATCCAATACTTGATACTGAAATCAGATAATACATGACCCTCATAACAGTACAATTCACAGGGTTTTTAAAAAATGAAGATTTTGGTAAAAAGAGAAGAGATTCAGAAACATAATCTTGACTGTCTCTTATACGCCTTGAGCTTAAACTTCAAGAGTCACCAAAATTCAGAAGATAGATGATTTAGAACATTAACATCAGCAAATACATAGTTTGGATTCACAAGTCTAATTTCGCTCCATTGCTGTTTCTAGGATACAAAACTTAGTAATATATCAGAAAACAGTTTCAAAATTACATCTAAAGTTACTGTTCCAAGTCGGATTGCTTTTGAAGTCTAAATTCAAGGTGTCAGATATTCAAAAATAAAAGCAAAATCCTTGACAAGCCTTCTGATCTATGATGATACATGACCTCTGGTGAAAATAGCCATCAACTCAGGCACCAGCTCCTTGTCATCATGGTTCCTCACATACCTGTTTAAGAACAACTCATCGGTACATACCAAAACAGACGACATTGGAGGGAGTTCACTTCCGGGCAATCCTTTTGACATGAGAGCTTCAATAACATTACACCTTGGGACAGTTCTCTTCTCGAGGCTGTATCCAAGTACCGTAGGGTTTGAAACCACATCCTTCAGTGGCCAATTCATCTTCTTCACCACAAACTCAGTCTTCTTATTCACCGTCTCTGCAGATAAAATAAGACACTGAGGAAAGCGCTTGACCATTATCATGAACTCATCTCTGCTGAAGCCTAAGCCTAGAAATGTTTCAATGGAGCTCAATATCTTCTGCTCTGAAGTACCAATGCATTGCGGATACTTTTTCAACACTGAGAGGACCTCGTCTTCGAGTAGTCCACACTTCTTCAGGGTTTCAATTGTCTGACCTAGCTTCTTCTCCGAACTATTCAAAAAGTAAGGACACTTCTTGAACATTGCCCATACATCTCCCACAGCAAAGCCTAACCTTTTGTAGACATTGACTTTTTCTTCTATTGTTTTGTCGGTGAATCTGTAAACAACCCTAAGAGCTTGGACAAACTTTGAGGTGGTTGGATCAAAACCCATCTCAACAACCTTCTTGAGTGATTCTTCAAAATTTTCTTTTCCACAAACAGGTTGGGCATCAGAGATGAGCAAGGAGAATAACAACCTCTGAGGCACACCCAAGTCTCTCAGAACCGAAACATTTCTGATTTTATTCCCCTGCCTATTAGCCTCTGGCAAAGGTTGACATAACTTTTCGAACTTGGAACTCTTATCCGCTTCTATAATCTCTTTGACGCAATCATAGTATCTGCTGAGAGATTTTCCCTCTTTCATTCCCAATATTTTAGGAACTGTAGAAACAATCTGAGTGAGCTCAGGGCTTGAAGCTCCTCTGGACTGCAGAAACTGAAGCTTGAGAGCAAGGGATTTCTCAACATCTAATATAAGCAATCTAGGATAATCCGTAATGATGTAGGATATTTGAGAATCAGTGAAACCATGACTTCTCAAAAGACTCAGAACAGAATCAGGATTGCCCTTGTTCTCGAAACTGACTTTCATTGAGATCGATTCAGCGAGCTTTTTAGGTAAACCCAATGAATCAACGAGGTAAGAGATTGTAAAGTTGTTACCTTTTCGACCATTTCTTGAGCTCACATCAGAAGCACTAGCAGAGGAGTATGAATTCGAAAAAGCTGATCCATTTTGCACAACAAATCTCAAGTTACGCCATTTCTGCAACTGGACCAACCTTCTTCCATGGAGTATCACAGAATACATGACACAGAAAATGCGATTCTACCTAACTATCAGTTTCGATTCAAGAAGAAGAAGAATCGTGCGAGGAAGAAGAGCAAATTCATTCATCGATCAGTGACACTTCTCATAGATAGTTAAAAGTGTGAGGAAAAAAAAAAAAAAAGAGCTCTTTAGGGTTTAGGCAAAGCCCTCGTTTTTTTTAGTTCGAAACTAAAATATAACACTATTATTTGGCTTTACTTGTTTTAGAAGATGTAACAACAACATAGAAACTTTAAACCTATAGAGATACAAGAGCATGTTTCAGCATTTACCCGTTGTAGCTCTTACTATGCAAATGTCATCGCTTTATGAATAGAATGATCCTCAAAATTGCAAATTATGAATTGCCAAGACAACACACAGGACCGTAGTGCGTGTAGTGATCCTTGAATAGCAAAGAAACCGGTCCCGGCTGCTAGTTAGGACACCAAGGGAACAAAAAACATACAACTTATCACCAAACCCCTCTTGGAGAATAAATCCATACACACATTCACTCTCTCAGAAAACACTGATTCCATCATGTTAGCTTCCAATGGAAACATGACTAGAAAAAGAAACAGAGAAACATATTCACATATTCAGGTTCTTTACATGAGCAGTCTCAAGAATGCAACTTGATATAAGTTTATTGCAGACTCAAAACTCATCTCAAGTGTTCACATACGAGCTGCCTTCTGTTGCTTCCATCTTCTGATGATCCAAGCAATGACTCGAACGATTGAAAGAGGCATATGACTCTTACTCAAGTTGTGTTGCAGGAGGACTGAGAAATAAACTCCCAATGTATGCACACAAGAGTGTCTTCCTCTAACCTGCAAAACTCCTCTAAAGGTCATACTAATATCAGTCATAGAGAGCCGTTAGGTCCATCAGCAAAAACCCAGTCAATAACTGCATATCCAAAAGCATAGTTAACAAAAAGAAACACACATTGTCAAAACAGGATATGTGATTACAGAAATTAAACTCAAGATATATCAAGAAAGGACGATAAGTTCATCAAACACAAAATAAGAAACTGTAGAAATGTTCACGCATACCTCCCAGACGAACAAGGTCGCTAAAAATTCAGAGAATTAATGATTTTAGAAAGAAAAAATTTTAGCAAATACTGTATATCATTTGGATTCACATGTCCACTTCAGCTATTTGGCTGCATTGTTGTTTCTAGACTACAAACCTGAAAGTAATATATTAGAGAAGGGATTCAAAGATGTATTCCTAATTGTGAAGATTGTTTCGTACAAAACTGATTCATCATCCTTCAGAGTTAAAAGTATTCGGGTTCATACAATCCAAAACCTCTGGATCTTTATTCTAGTTCTACCAATAAGCCACAAATGTCATGTAGTAAATAGTTGTGTTGCTGTTTCTAGACTAGCGATGCTGAAGAGTTAAAAGGGCTCCCAAAACAAAGAGATTCAAATTTACAATTCGTTATTGTCCCAAACGGATTTCATATTAGAAGGAAACCGGTTGGATCCGGGTCAACTTAGGATTACAAAAGTCTAAATGGGTTTCAGACACTCATACACAAAAGCTATTCTCTACTTCCCACAGTCAAGCATCAAGATTCACTAATGAATCTAAACCTAAAAGAAAACAAAAAACAATCCTTAACGTTGCTCATTGTTCTAGGCGTGTCTTCTGATCGGTGAGTGAAACACGATCTCCAGTGAAGATAACCATCAACTCAGCCACAAGCTGCTTGTCATCATGTTTCCTAACATAACAATTTAAAAACTTCTCCCTAGGACTTGTCAAAACAGATGATATTGGAGGGAGTTCACTTCCAAGCAATCCTTTTGAGATGAGAACTTTGATTACATTACACCTTGGGACAGTCCTCTTCTCTAGGCTGTATCCAATTACCTGAGGGATTGAAGCCACAGCCTTAAGTGGCCAATTCATCTCCTTCACCAGATACTCAGTCTTCTTCTTCACCAACTCTGTCGAAAATCCAATGCACTGAGGAAAACGCTTGAACATCATCAAAAACTCATCTCTGCTGAATCCTAGACCTAGAAATGTTTCAATGGAGTTCTCTATCTTCTTCTCAGACTGTGTCAGAATGTTTGGCCAATTCTTGAACATTGCCCATACATCGCTCACAGCCAAGCCTAACCTTTTACAGGCATTGAATTTACTTTCAATTCCTTTGTCGCTCAATGTGTAAAGAACCTTGAGAGCTTCGACAAACGTTGAGGTGGTTGGATCAAAACCAATCTTAACTACCTTCTTGAGTGATTCTTTAAATTTTTCTTTTCCACAAACATGTCTGCCATCGGATAGAAGCAATGAGAATAAAACCCTCTGAGGCACCCCCAATTCTCTCAAAACCAAAACATTTCTAATTTTATTCTCCTGCTTACTACCCTCTGGCAAAGAATGACATATCCTTCCCAAATTGGAACTCTTATCTGCTTCTATTATGACTTTGATGAAATCATAGTATGCGCTGATAGATTTTCCCTCTTTCTTTCCCAAGATTTTCGGAACTGCAGAAACAATCTCAGTGAGCTCGGGGTTTGAAGCTCCTCTGGACTGCAAAAACTGAAGCTTGGGACCAAGTGATTTCTCAGCATCAGCTATAAGCAATTGTGGATAATCCGTAATGATGCTTGAGATCTGAGAATCAGTGAACCCATGACTTCTCAAAAGACTCAGAACAGAATCAGGATTGGCCTTGTCCTCGAAGCCGACTTTCCTTGAAATAGATTCTGCGAGCTTGTTAGGTAAACCCAATGAATCAACGAGGTACGAGACTGTAAAGTTGTTTCCTTTTCGACCAACTGTAGAACTCACATCAGAAGCACTAGCAGCGGAGGAGAAGGAATTGGAAAAAGTAGATCCATCTTGGAAAAGATTCACCGAAACACTCAAATGACACCATTTATGCAACTGGACCAACTTTCTTCCATGGAGAATCAGAGAATACATTACAAAGACAACGCAAATAACTCACAGTGTGCTAAAGCTGATTCAATTCCAGAAATTGAATAAAGCTCTAACCTTTGTGAGCCTCCAAGCTTTTCGCTTCGCTGTTTACTCTGTGTGGGGAAGAAGCGTCGCCACAGTTATATATACATCTGTGTGAACTGCTTGCCGAATCCAAGTTATGGAGCTGAACTGCGTGTCGCTCAAATTCAATCAAACCAAACCGGATGATCAATATAGTTCGGTTTAGTCGACTCGTTCGATTTCTTGCTAACTTGCTCGACCTTGTCTAATCAAATCTTTATAGACCAGAGAAGATCAAATTAAACTCTATTTACAAAACATATTTTGCTATTGTAGGGAATCTTGCATATATTCCAGCTAATACGTTTTTAAGTAGCAGAAAACTCACTAATCGTAATCAAAATCAAGGTGACCGAACCTGACCGGTTTGTATCAAAACTCCGACTAAAAACCGGTTATTCTATATCAGAACTCACTATATATTATACTGTTTTATGACTATCTATCTATTCACGTGAACAAAATATACAACACATTCTGCTTCTAAAGTAGATGTTATCCTATTCCTATGTGTAGGGGTTGAATGATTCCTGCTTTCTGGATCCACCTTCCCCGTAATGTTCGTTCCATTTTCGAAGCTTTATCATGTTCACACACTCTGATGAGACGCTCATACTCACCTGATTCAACAACATTGACAACAGTTATATAGTTCTCTGAGCCAGAGACAGATGAGAAAAGAAAGCTCACAAGTAAAAATCATACCAGCTCAAGTGCGTTTCTGAAATCCTCTATGTTTAAAGCTCGGATATCAGAACTTCCACTTCGTGCTGGAGGAACTCTTCCTTCAGCCAGAGCAGCATCTCGCTCCTACCATAATATAATATCCCATCATAAGCATATTTTTCTTCTATAGAGAAGTCTTAGGCAGCATAAGGTAAGTTTTCTTGGTTTAACACAAAGACGACTTACACTTTTTTCCTTCTCCACTATCTCCTTGATTCGACGGCGGGCAGCAGTAACACATAGATTCTGCACGCACCAAAAAAGCATGTAACATGGAAATATATGAGCATTACTTCGCATTTCTTATCATTTCGACAGACCATAACAAAAGGTTAAAGGAATTACTAGGAATTTTACCTTAAGATCGTTTCCAGAATATCCATTAGTCATACTAGCAACTGCATCGATATCAAAATCAGGGGACAAGTCTTCTTTTGCAAGTATAACCTTCAATATCTTTGCTCTACTCAGAGCATCTGGTAGTCCCACCATCAACCTGCACAAGTCAATACCACAAACTTTTTACCACATGTCAATTTGACAGAAAGCTTAGTCCAACAAGGAAGCTATTTATAAATTACCTATGAGGCAACCTTCTAATGACAGCCTCATCAAGGTCAAAAGGTCTATTTGTGGCTGCAAGAACCAGAACATGTCCCTTTTCCTTTGTCCTCAGACCGTCCCAATTTATTATGAACTCATTTGTCGTCTTCTTGCATCGGAATAGCCTGTCCACCTATAAGACATTAGAATCTTGTAAGATTCTCAGTGCTCTGACTACAGGCAAGATTCGCCCAGGAATTGACCATGAGAAATTACCTTGTCCACAAAGATAATCCTAGGGGAAATTTTACTGGCCAACGAAAAGACAGCTTTGACATATGTCTCACCCTCACTAAACCACTGCAATATTGAAAAGAACACAAGTTTGAACAAGAGATTCCGTGTATAAATTGGTAGAGTCCAACTTTTCAAGGATATTCTGTTACCCTTGACATTGAGATGTTGATCAAATTAGCACCAGCTTCCGTTGCCACTGCCTTTGCAAGCATGGTCTTTCCAGTTCCAGCAGGTCCAAATAAGAGAATTCCTTTACAAGGCTGCATAGAGAAGTACAGGAGCAGACTGATTAGGAAGCCACCAATTGATAACGTTAACAACTAAATTATAGGAGAGAAATTTTTTGAGGAAAGCCAAACTCTATCAGCTAGTATTACTAATATCATCATTACTTCACAAAACTTATGAACATGTATACATAATGTGATCCATCTGTGATCAATTCGAGGCAGGAGATAGTAAAACATTATGGGATTTTTCTAAAACATAATGCGGATAAGATAAGATAACCACCTTTGTTAATTGCCCCTGGCAGAAAAGTTCAGGCCGTTGTAAAGGAAGCATAACCAATTCCTTTAAAGTGTCTTTGACAATCTCAAGTGCCCCAATGTCATCAAATGTAACACCAAAGTCACTGGGCGGAATAACATCACTTATCTCAAAATCATTTTCAGTCACAATGTCCTGGAAGGAGGAGAGAAAATTAACAATTGTTACAATATAGGAGGATTTGCCATAGTGAAAATAAGTAAACAACAATTCTATTTCCAAGACGGTTAGCTAACCTTGAGAGACTTCTTCGGGCTCTTAGTTTCATTTAGAAGAGCCTGTAAGAGTTCTATTCCATATTTTAAGCTGAAAGGATCCAAAGTTCATACTCAATAGTCAATACTGAAACAGATATGTAATGCACAGGGACAAGCTGCCAATTACCTATCAAGAGACAAAGTGACACTAACATCTGGATCAGCATCAGGATTACACTTTATATGGTGACTAAGAGCCCATCCAATGATCCTTTCTGCACCTGATGCAGATATCCAAAGTCAACTTTATCGAAAAGCATTCCATTGTCAACTCTGGTCATCATGCCGAACAAAAGGGAAAACATACTGTCTCTTTGAAGTGTGAGATCCTTCATGCACAGCGTCTCAATGCCTTCACAATCTATACCAAATCGTCCCAACACCTAAATTGAAGTATACTATCAAGAATTTATTTTCGTGTGACTTGAGAGACTAGCAATCAAGTTTTGAAAATAGAGGAAAGTTAGAGTTATAGACTTTAATGATGTGCTATCTCTGCAGTTGTGCCTCCACAATTACGTCTAACAGCCAAAATGCCACATATATAATTTAGCTTTAAATATTTGAAGCTAGATATGAAAATAAGGAATGTATCTAGACATAAAAGACATACCATGCACAAGTGATTGTGATTAGCCTTTGTTTTCAAAGTCTCAGCATCACGATCCAAATGATACTTCCAAGTTTTAAGAAGATCCTCACCCTGGTGATAATTAGCTCCATCAAGTCTTTAAGGTTTTTTTGATAGACAACAAACGAGAGTGCTTACGTCTACTAGAACAGAGTAACAGACCTGTGGCTTGTAAATAGTAACTTTATTCCCAAAGAGATTCGTTATAAGTCCAATATCCTGGGAATATTAAGCAAAAAGTCACATTAGTCCCACTCTAGAAGAAATGGGATACCCTCCGTATCAAATATGTAAAAGGAAACATGCAGAATTGAAAGCCGACTAGAAAACAGAACTGATAACAGTTACAAGAGGAGCATGACAAGTTTTCCCAGTGCACTAGACACCAGATTAATTTCGCAGTATGGTCAAAAGGTTAAAGCCTACATGTAATGAATTAGTGAACATACAACATTAAAAGTCTACTTCAACCACTGAAGCAAGGAAAATGCAGTAGCTAGAATGCTCTAAAAAAATGTAGCGATGATTTTAATGCCTGTGACATGCATAAAGGAAACACACTTATTTGCCCTCGGAAAAGTTTCTAATTGAGAGAATTAATAACTTTTGCGAAATGAGCTCAATGCATGCAACTGAAGCAAAAGCATCTCACAGTAACTACCTTCTCCTTGTGATTATCAGAGTGTGTCTGTGAACAGATCACAATTACGTTATCTGGGATTTCTTCAACT
The DNA here is from genome assembly GCA_019202795.1 of Arabidopsis thaliana x Arabidopsis arenosa. Classification (NCBI taxonomy): domain Eukaryota; kingdom Viridiplantae; phylum Streptophyta; class Magnoliopsida; order Brassicales; family Brassicaceae; genus Arabidopsis; species Arabidopsis thaliana x Arabidopsis arenosa. The sequence goes on along the minus strand of CM032919.1, from coordinate 1,575,117 downwards.
TTGCTTTTGAATGCAGAGCAGAAACCGGAATTTCCAACAAAAACTTTCTCATCATCTTTCAGGAATAGAATAACCGGACAAGTTCTGCTCTCATCATGGGCAACCTGGAAACAGACAAAGTATTAGACTAAGTATAAGACGGACTATTAGACGAAGAAACAATTCATTACTTTGCAACTGATAAGTACCTCAAACAATTTTCTAACAAGTAATTCATGAGCTTTCAAACTGAAGATCAGTAGCTATATAAAAAACAGACGAATATGTGTGAGACAAGAGCTGCTGAGGACCAGTAACCAATGCACTACTGAACATGACCTACCACTGCAGAAGAACCCATGTCCCATTTCACACAGTTCACCAAGATCAACGCCATCAACTACTGGATTCTCAAATCTAACACCCACTTTAGCTGAAGGATTCTCATCAAATACTAAAAGTACTTTCCCTCTAACCCCATAAGGTGGTCCCCTGAATAAGATTAAGTAAAAAGTGGATCACTAAGTCAAAGAGTGACTATAAAAAGGCAAGAGAAAAAAGTTCAGAAGATAAAATTATAAGATAGGAAATAGATTTTTTGAAAGAGATATAATTCTTGGATGTACATAAAAGTAATTCATCAATAAATTATTTGATTTTTTTCTTATAAAAGAAGACAACACTTTCTTCACCAAAACCAACAAATATTCATAGTCATACTATATAGAAGCCAATATCAGTCTCAGCAGCTGCCGCCATCAGAACTAACATAAGAAGCAAACCTTGAGGTAGGTAGCCCCGGACACAACTCATCACCTAAGAATCTTACCCTGTCACCTGCAAGTGTTTTTTCCCAATGAAGTATCAGTAAACCAGAAATCTAAGAAGATTGAAGAACATTCTTTTGTTGCAAACAATATAAAGGGGCATGCCTTTCTTCAAAGTATGATTCACTGGAGTTCCAAATGAACAAGGTAAAGTCTCCGGCTCAAACTTAGGCTGTGAGTCTGGACCGGGAGAAGTAGCAGGAGAAGGGCTAGATGAACCTCCTTCACCTGCTGACAAATCCAAGCTTTTCCCTCGGTCAATGAGCTCTTTAGAAGCAGGTCCATTCATCAGTGACTCAAATTCTTCAGCAGTCATAACCTGCAGGAAATTGCAGAGCGGTTGCACCAGGAATTACTCGCGGTAATATCATACCCGTTGTCAGGAAAACAGATAAATAAGTGTAGATGCCAAACCTTTCCTCTTGTAAATTAACAAGCATATCATCATACTTGTAACTAACCAACTTTAAGTTTTCATAAACAGCTTCCTCGGATGTGATATTTAAGAAACACATACAATATCTTACCCCCAAAATTGGATGGCCGTCAAAAATTAGCAATTTCGCCTTGAAGTATTTGGCAAGTGCTTTAGCTAATATCTCTTGGTATATTTCAGTTCCTGAGACAATTCCAACCAAAAAGAGTAAATGATATTGCCGCCTAAAAGAAGTACAGGAACCACACAAGCAAGATACCACAAACCTGCAGGACCAGAAAGCAATATCCTTGGATTCAAAGTGGTAAAGTCGGAGGCATATAGGGCATATCCTGTATTCTCTTTGTTCAGATGTATATGTGAAACAGCTAGTAAGACATTCTTTGTATTCTCACTGCAAAAATAAAACAGAAAGACCTTACTCAGCATAAACCAAACATAGAACAGTACCCATGCAATATGATTCGTGTGAAAGACTGCGACGGGAAGGATAAACACTCATATTTTCTTAGTTTAATACTTCAGGAAGGGAGTTAAAATTTCTGATAATTCAAAGTCAGAAGAAAAAAAATTTAGAGCAAAATTAGACCTAAATATTCTATGATGATAATAAACAGATTCGTAATGAATTATTTACATGCACATATCTTAACTCTGCATAAATACCTCAAATAATAAGGAAAATTTTCGAATGAAAATTTCAATCTTTCGCCGTCAACAATACCAGCTTGAATATATTTCCTGAATCTTGCAGCTTGTTCTGGCCTCCTTGTCACCTCGTTTTTCTCATCTAATATCTGATACCAGTTTTGTTAATATAGTGCTAAATATTGTTGATGACGCCAGGGTCCAAGGGAAAGATAGAGTAATTACCTCCATTTTGGAATCTTGGTTGTGGCTGCTGACTACTCCACTGTCTGCAGCTTTATTACTTTGATTGTCAAATTCAAGCTCTGCGCCTTCTTGGACGCCAGAAGTAGCAGGATTCTCACGCGAGATTTCAAGCGATGCCAAAATCGAAACACTTGATGGATCTCTTGCCTGTCTCTCTAATTTTAGAAATTTTGCTGCAGGAACCTGTTCCCCACCAGATTTGACTGCAACTTTAGACATCTGCTGATATATCTGGATAGAACTTGATGGGAAAACTTATGTGTAATTTAGTCATCTGATAACACATGTTAAAACTGAAGGACAAAAAAGGTGGGATCACATGAGGATACGAAAGCCAATTTGTCACCGAAAACCAATTCGTCACCAGAGTGTAGGACATGGCTGACATTCTTGTTAGCAAGTGCTCCATTTATCCGCACAGGTCCCCCGGTTCCTGTGATATCTAGAACCGCTACAACATTGCCTTTGCGCTGAACATGTGCACAAACAATGAGAATACATACTGCATATCTCCCACACTCCACAAACTCCAGCAGTGCACAATAAAATGTGACGATTATCAAAGGATCTTGATTACAAAATTAACCTGAATTCTTGTGATCTTGCACAATAATGCACCAAGATTCCGATCTTTTAATGTGAGGTTGGAGGTTAGACAAGAACCAATAGTGAAGGACGATGTAGAAATGTTAACGTTTGGATGCTGAAAAATCCATCAATTTGTCAGGATAAAAGCATTAAAACCTAAAAAAAATCATAGAGAGGTTTAGATCAAACCTGTGCAGACTCTGATAGCAATCGACACCATGGAGTCTTAAATGTACTGTGTTGATATTTCCATCCGGAAAAAGAACTATTTGGTGTTGAGCCTTGAAGATTATAAACAATCCAAAATCAATTTGAGAATCCAATTTCAAAACGCAGAAAGATCGAACAATAATCAAGAGTGACGACGAACCTTTCGCAACAGGAGGTGGTGGTGTTTCCGTCGCAATCTTGACTTCTCCGGAGGTTGGAGCTTCACTGTTCTCGATAGAAGCGCCGCCGCCATCTCCCAACTGAAACGAAAACGGAAATCCCCAAAATCGCCCTAAATATTTCAAACCAGAAGCTCCAGATGGCACGGAAAGATGGGGAAGAAGTAAGGTCTCCGATCAGAAACCTTTGGGCGTTTGGATGAAGGAGATTTATCTTCGGAAGAAGAAGAGGAAGGAGTTCTCTTGCCGCTGATTCCATCGGGAGTGGTTGTATTGTTGTTGCCAGAGGTAGATCCACTCCGTGGCGATGACACCATGACTATTTCTTGATCTCTCTTCTTTCGGCGATTCTTTGAGAGTTAGAAGAAAGAATCAATGCGAGAGAGATAATGAATTTTGAAACAACTAAACAAGAAATGTGATTAGAGTATTTGTGTATTATATAGTTTGTGTATATCGGTGGGAAAAATAAAACCTTTTAAATTCGGGTATCGGACTACAAAATTATATTCGATAAAATCCAGGTACCACCGGTTTAACTCGAGCAACACCGGTTCACGTAACCAAAATTCAAGATGTAAACCGGGAATAATAGCCGTTTTGAAGAAGAACGTTATAATAACAAATCTCTCTCGATTAAAGTTCTAACGGGTATCAGAGAACTACGAGGCGGTGTGTTTTCAAATTTCAGATGGTTGTTTTATTTATCTCTCTTACACATGAGAGAGCTCTCTTCTTCTTCTTCTTCATCGACTTGAACAAAACCTCTCGAAATTCTTCGCTGGGTACAAATCCTTCTTCTAATTTGTACCGATTTCTCATGAATTCCTTCGTTTCAACAACGAAATCTGGCCTGATCGGATTCGGAAATCAACAAACACCCTCTCAAATCTCTTCGTTAGATAAAACCAAAACCCTTCTTCTAAATTGTGTTGATTTCTCCTGAATTATCCAAATTCAAATACGTAATTTGATCTGATCCGCTTCAAATTCTGAATTCCAAAGATTGATCTGTTTATGAATTACTTGATTTCGATTACTGTTACACGAGAGATCAAACCTCCCGAATTTAGGGTTTCGTCGATTGATCTGTTTACGAATTGTGTTTCTCTGTAACTAGATTCGATTTCGTTTATTGTTACTTTATATATATATCCCAATCGGTATATAAATCTTCCTGCTTTTAGGTCGACAATTGTGTTATTTTATCTATATGATAGTTTTGTGATTTGGTTTTGACAGGCAGGTCAAGGGTATTCTGATTAGTGATCGGGAAAGAGCTTGATGGCCATAGCTTCACCATTCTCGAAGATAAACTCTGTTTTGGGTTCAGATGTGGTATGCATCACTTTGTCTCTTGCTCTTGTTCTTATGGTTTACTTTTTTGTTTTTATGTTACAAATCCTTTCAAGTCTTCGTTGCTTGATGAAAAGAGACATGTATCCATCCGCAATAAATTTGATTTTGAATGTTACTTTGCTCCACCAGTTCAATATGATTTTAAGATTATTTTTCTACATTCATATAGTATAAAGTCTTGTGTTTTCCCGAAGTTTTTGTAAGTATCCAAACTAACTTTCATCTGCCTGTTGATGTGCAAGCAGGGATTATCATCTAAAGGAAAGCTACATGGTGAATGAAGTTGACATATTATGATATTTAAACAACAAAACCTTCTAGACAAAGAGGTTTGTAATTTATTTATTTTCTCTTAACTTTTGTTTTATTGAGATAATAATACATTACATGCAAAACATCTTCTGTATATATGAAGAAAGAACACTTGTGTGTCGACTGGAGGAAATCATGTAAAAACACTTCTTCTCTTGACTGCAATTCTCTACGAACACATAACATGTCTTCCAAAGCTCTTTTGCTTTATCCATATCAACCACAGGAAAGTTACAGTTTTTAAGCTACCTTCAAAGTTGGATTGTATATAGTAAGTTGGGATCCAGATCAAATTGGGATTACAAAAGTCAAAAATTAATTAATAAAAGCAAAATCCTTGACACAAGCTCTCTATGCTATGAGATACGATCTTGGTTGAAGATAGCCATCAACTGAAGCACCAGCTTTTCATCATGCTCCATCACATACCTGTTTAAGAAGGTCTGATCGGTACATGCCAAAACAGACGCCATTGGAGGGAGTTCGCTTCCAAGCGATCCTTTGGACATGAGAGCTTTGATTACGTTACACCTTGGGACAATCCTCTTCTCCATGCTGTATCCAAGTACCTGAGGGAACAAAGTCATGACCTTTAGTGGCCAATTCATCTTCTTCACCACAAACTTAGTCTTCTTCTTTACCATCTCTGCAGAATACCCAATGCACTGAGGATAGCACTTGACCATCATCACAAACTCATCTCTGCTAAATCCTAAGCCTATAAATGTTTCCATTGAGTTCAATATCTGCTGCTCTGAAGCACGTAAGCATAATGGATACTTCTTGAACACTGACAAAACCTCATCTTTGCACAGACCACACCTCTTTAAGGCTTCAAATGTCTGAATTATCCTATTCTCTGAGTATCCAAGAAAGGCAGGGCACTTCTTGAAAAGTTCCCATACATCGTTTACAGTTAAGCCAAACCTTTTATAGACATTGAAGTTTTCTTCTAGCCTTTTGTCGCTCAATCCGTAAACAATGCATAAGGCTTCCACAAACTTTGGGGTGGTCGGATCAAAACCCATCCCAACAACTTTCTTGAGTGATTCTTCAAATTTTTCTTTTCCACAGCAGACATGGTGATTAGAGATGAGCAATGAGAATAACAACCTTTGAGGCACGCCCAATTCTCTCAAAACCAAAACATTTCTGATTTTATTCTCCTGCTTACTACCCTCTGGCAAAGAATGACACAACTTTTCGAACTTGGAACTCTTATCAGCTTCTACAATCTCTTTGACGATATCATAGTATCTGCTGATAGATTTGTCCCCTTTCACTCCTAAGATTTTAGGGACTTTAGAAACAATCTCTGTGAGCTCAGAGCTTGAAGCTCCTCTTGACTGCAGCAACTTAAGCTTGGGACTAAGGGAATTCTCAGCATCTGCTATGAGCAATAGTGGATAATCCGTAATGATGCTGGAGATCTGAGAATCTGTAAACCCATGACTTCTCAAAAGATTCAGAACAGAATCAGGATTGCCCTTGTTCTCGAAACTGACCTTACTTGAAATCGATTCTGCAAGTCTTTTAGGTAAACCCAATGAATCAACGAGGTAAGAGACTGTGAAGTTCTTACCTTTTCGACCATCTCTTGATCTCACATCAGCAGAACTAGCAACAGAAGAGAAGGAATTGGAAAAAGCAGATCCATTTTGAAAAAGGTTCACTGTAACACTCAAATTACACCATTTCTGAAACTGGACCAACCTTTTTCCATGAGGAATCAGAGAACACATGACAATACAATGCGATTGACAAATGCTTGGAACGTGTTCGAGCAAGCTATCTGATTAAATTCGAGAAACTTCAGAATGAAAAATCTCAAAATTTCTCCAAGCTTAAAAATATTCATCAGTGACTCATAGTTTACCGATGAGTGTTCGTGAAACCCAAAATGGTAAAAATCAAAATTTGAGGGGGAAGGAAGAAAGAAGAAAGAAGAAAGTAAGAAACTAGGGTTTAAAGGGTAACGATTCCAAAAAAAAAATCATGCTGGACTCAATTTTATTTTTATAACGATTGTTATTTTGCGTGGTTTTGGGCTTACTCATTTCCTTATTGGTCCTATTAGAATTCATAAAGTAACTTGGGCCAGTCTCTACACAAAAGCCCACTTCAGATTTGTTGCTTCACGAAAGGTTTGTGTTACAAGGAGAAAAGGAAACAACCGAGGTTGATGATGGGCCATTTAACTTTTTTTCTTTCTTTTGAATATCTCTATACTATTAAAAGAGAAGTACAAAAGTACTTGGGTCGGGTTAAAATTAAAAAAATTAAAAAAATAACTCGCAAATTCATCAATCGGATCTTTGAGTATTTATGGCAAAACAAATTCCGAAAATAAAGTGAGAAACGATTATAATACGGATGATGTGGGGTATTTATTCGGAATCGTTTATATTTGGAATATTGATACTTATAAGGTAACTTCTTTTTTATAATTAAAACGGTAATAAATATGAATATATTGAGATAATTACTGGTATTGCCATTATCGTATATATCGTTGAGATCTTATTTTCGTATTTTCTATATTTAACTTTCAGATTTTAATACTATCCATATTACTACGTGATTTAATTTTTCAATTATTGCCGTCGTAATCTTTGTTTAGTTTAGATTTTATTTTTCTAGAATATATTACCGAATATTCTTTGCGGCAACCCTACATTTGTGAAAATTTAACATATCAGTATAAATATAGGGCATATCGCCTGTATTTTCTCAAATCATTAGCATTATACTTGACTCCCATCAAACTAATTTTTTTTGTGAAATGGCTCTTAATTCCGTTTTCACAAGCCTGGATGCTATTAAACCTTCAAGTCAAAATCGTTCATTGTTGGACACAGTAAACATGTTACACATGTGAGACTGTGGAGATGATTTTGGCAGATCCGATCATTAAGTAAAACATTTATGATATTTTGTTCCGTATTTATTTGTATAATACCTTCGTCATCTATGTTATCATCCTTTTAACAGTATTTTATATTCAAATTTTATAGGGTACTTTGATTCATGCTAATCTTAAGAAACAACAATTAGCCTCGGGTCTCATGCGAGATGCTTAACATTTAATGAAATTCGTACTGTTGTCACTTGAAATAAAAAGAGAAAAAGTTTCAACGTAGTGAAATATCATTCTAAGATGGACGTACCAAGTATCTTTCTCATATATTGGATGCAAATGCAGATTTGAAACTATTTTCCCGTTTCATAATAGGTCCAAGATTTCAAATTCCACTTTGCGGATAAATCATAACTAATATGATATATTTTAATTGTAAACAATTTACCATTTTTCTCTCAATTATTTACTGTGAATATTTATAAATACACTACACAATTTGCTCTACTAAAAACATACAATATTAAAATTAACGTAAAAATATTTCATTTAAAAAATAATATTCTCCCGCGGTGTACTGCGGGTCCGATCCTAGTAATAACATGAGAAAGCAAGCAAACTTGCGTAACAAGCAACAAAGTTAATATAGGAAAATTTCTTCTTTTTTTTCTCAATGAGGCAATACACTAAACCCTAATTCCATCTTATATCTTCTCTCTATTTATACACGGACATGTTTATAAGCTCAGAAGAAATAAACTAAAAAACTTGAAAGATGGAGCCAAAAGAGAAGAAACAAAAGCTTGACACATCAGAAATCATCGCAAGTCCCTTCCTCTCAAAGACGCATCTAAAGAAGAAGAAGAAGCAAAAAATCAGAAAACCACAAGTAATCACAAGTTCCTCTCTGTCAAACAATAAAGATTTGGTAATCACATGTCCTTCTCTAGCAAATATTGATGTGGGAAAAGCCATGAAGAAGCAAAACGATCTCGCTATATTCCTTACGGGGCTAGTAATCTCTTCCGTAGCCAAAAATACTAATTTTGTCTTCTCTCCTGCATCAATCAACACCGTACTCACCATGGTTGCTGCTAGCTCCAGTGATGAAGAAAGTAGAGAACTAAGATCCTTCATCCTATCCTTCCTTAAGTCTTCCTCAACCGATGAACTTAACGCAGTTTTCCGCGAAATCGCTTCCACCGTCCTTGTTGATGGAAGCAAAAAAGGCGGCCCCAAAATCGCGGTGGTTAATGGTGTTTGGATGGAGAAATCTCTATCTATTAACCCCTCGTCGAAAGATCTCTTTAAGAAGTTCTTCAAGGCTGCTTTCGCTCAAGTTGATTTCAGATCCAAGGTTAGTTTCTGATTTCTCTAGTTTTACATATTTTTTTGAATGAAATATGTTTTACACATCTCTTGGTTAGGTTTATAATCCATATATGTGATCTTTGGTTCGGTTCGGTTGTGGTTTTGGTTGTTTTAAAGGCCGAAGAAGTGTGTATGGAGGTGAATGCGTGGGCATCAAGTCACACAAATGGTCTCATCAAAGATCTTCTTCCTCTAGGATCAGTTACAAACCTAACCGATAGGATTTATGGAAGCGCATTGTACTTCAAAGGAGCATGGCAAGACGAATTCCACAAGTCAATGACGAGACACAAACCTTTTTACCTTCTCAGTGGAACATCAGTGTCTGTGCCATTCATGAGTAGCTCTGAAGACCAATACATTGAGGCTTATGATGGTTTCAAGGTACTCAGGCTTCCTTATCGACAAGGCCGTGACGATACCAACCGCAACTTCTCAATGTATTTCTATCTCCCTGACAAGAAAGGTAAATTGGATAATCTTTTTAAGAGAATGACATCTACTCCTGGATTCTTGGATATTCACAGTCCAGGAAGAAGAGTTAAAGTTGGTAAATTCAGGATTCCAAAGTTTAAGATCGAATTCGGATTTGAAGCTTCAAGTGTTTTCAGTGACTTTGAGCTTGATGTGTCATTGTACCAAAAAGCTTTGATTGAGATAGATGAAGAAGGTACTGAAGCTTATACTGCAACTGTTTTTTGTTCTGGATACTCTGGCTGCGCTATTAAGAAGACGATAGATTTTGTAGCAGATCATCCATTTGTTTTCTTGATTAGAGAAGAACAAACCGGAACTGTTTTGTTCGCTGGTCAAATCTTTGATCCTTCTGTTTAGGACCGGCCTTAACCGGATCAGAGTTTTGTATTTTAAAATTTGGTTCTCTCATTATCTGTAGTTTTAGATTTTTAATTTTTCTTAACTTATGATTTGCTGAATAATATTTGATAAGTTAGAACCGAGATAGATTTGTGTCTGGTGGTGAATGTTCATTGGAATGAAACCGAACTATAGAAACGAACAACAGTCAGATGCATCATCTCAATGAATCATCTGCACATGCATCATCGAGATGAACAAATGAACAACACCATAGCGATGTTCAATACATTTTTTTTTGCTACAGTTAGCAGGATTCACGTAAGGACCTATCGGATTTAATCATGTCTTGGGATCATCTACTTCCATAGGTTCTAAAATTTATATTTTAGGAAAATAAAATTAGTTAAAGTATGCAAAAACACAAGTCCTTGGACATGGATGATCTGTTTTACTTATATATAATGGCATCTACTCCTAGATTCGTGGATAACCACATTCCAAGAGATCAATAGTTGATTAAGTTGGTGCTTTCATAATGCCAAAGTTTAACATCTTTGTCATGTTTGAGGTTTCAGGGCTTCCAAGGGACTGGTTCCGATCAATGTCATTAATGTACCATAAAGCTTGTGTAGAGATCGATGAAGAAGGTGCCATAGCCGCTGCTCATGCCTTTCTTTTTGTTTTGATGAGCTATATATAGTATTCATACTAGGATAGATTTCGTGGCTGATCATTCATTTCTGTTCTTGATTAGAGAAGTCAGAAACTCTGGAACCACTTTGTTTGCTGGTCAAACCTTTGATCCTTCAAAAAAAAACTTCTTTTAACGGTCTCCGATCATGTTTAGCGAGGTTTAGGTCTGGTTAATGTGGTAAAAAAGTTGATTCATTGCTTGGTACTTTTGGTAGTTTAGTTCATGTTCTTATTTGAGAAATTTCATTTAGAAACCAAACTTGGTTTGAGTCCAAAAAGATTTAGGGTGTTTTCTAGTATAGTTCGGTTTGGGTAATGTTCATTGATTTGGTTCAGACCGAATCGTTTTACTCGTGATCTGTTGGTTTTGATGTTTTTTCTATTATGACTTTATATGATCAATAAAGATTGGTACATATTAACATTTTTGTAAATGCTTCGTAAATTTTATATATTTTGGTTAATCTATATATACATTTTTGGTGAAGATTTGGCCTCAAAAATCCTTTTACAATTTCAATATTGTACATTTAGTCCCTACAAATAAAATCTGACAAAAATATTGTCTTAATCAAATTTTACAAAGATACCTTAACTACATTCTATTAATTGCTATTTAAACGTCCTAATAAATAGTGGTTACAATAACGAATATAATTAAAAGAATAATTGGATAAGTTGTTGCAATAACTACTAAAATCTTAATTAATTCAGTATCCCTAAAATAATGCTCTGTTTAAATTTGGAAATCGTTTAATCTTATACGTAACTATATTCCCTAAAATATTTTACGAGTATAACATTATAATTGAACAATGAATATATCTATTATATTAAAGAAATCAGAATCAAAAAAATCCGCACTTACTATAACTACTTGACAATTAATTCGAATTTGAGTTTGTTTTGGAATAATCGTGATTACAACGATTTCAAATATAAACTAACCAAAACAAAAAAATTAATTAAAACTTAATCAATTTATTAATTTTTATAAAATTTAGATCCCATAAATTTAGTACCTACTAAATCAAAATAGTAAACAAAATCTTACACATAACAAACAAATGGAATGTATCCTAAAATTTCTATATCATTAACTATAAAATTAACAAATCTTTGCAAATATTGTTACCCACGAAATTCAGAATTTCTCATTAATTTAATTAGGTAATGATATTTCCAAACTTATGATCCTATTAATTTCGCAATCTTAACAAAATAATTCTACATCCATATTTTTGGCAATTCATAAAAAAATCTTAATAACAAATAGCAATTCCAAAAAAAAAATCTTAACAATAAACGAAAAATCTCAAACAGTTCCAAACTTTCCGTTTATGTAATTATATTTTGAAAATCAAAAAATACGAATCTTTTATGCAATATTTTTTAGTTGAATAGAAAATTTGACTTTCCCCATAACATTTTCCTATATATAGAGCGAAATATTTGTGTTTAGGCTTAGGATATGTAGTTTTGGTTTTCAGTTTTGATATCCTTATTTTTATTTTTTATTTTTGCTAATTGTTGTAGAATCTAATATGAGTTTTTTGATACTTGATTTCAGTGTTCGAATGGAGCAATTACGTCTTTGGTCGAAGAAACGGGATAATCAAAATCGTAAAAGAAAACAAAACAAAAGATGGTCAAGGGATTATTACGACTATATGTGTCCTCTCTCACCATCGTCTGTGATGGTTGTTTCTCCACCTTGCGTCCAAACCTATGGTACTTTTATCTATATATTCTTTACATTTATTTCTCAACATTTACTTGGTTTGTTGAATTGGTGAACCAATAGTTTCAAAATAACCATACAAAGATTATTTTGGTATTGAATAATGATTGGATTTGTTATGTCTAATGCAGATTTTCATTGGTCTATGTCACTTACGGGTTGAATTTGTCATGTTTCGCCGTGTTGGCCCCTATGTCACTTCCGAGGTATACATCTCATCTCTAATCCATTAAATCTTAGACCATGATAACATATTTTAATCATAGAGTTATCTCTCTATCATTTCTTCATATTCTCTAACTTGAAGAATGTCAAGGAACGAATCCACCGCCGTCGTCTCTGTTGTCACGCCGGAGAAGACCATTGTTTCCAAATGCGGCGATTCACGTGATGTGCTTTGCCGTGACGGTGTAGCCAGTCCTCTCTCCGTGGATCACAAGGTTTTAAAAACAAAGCTATATATAATCAAGAATTGGTTAGTATCAATCAAGATCGTATGATTCTAAGAGTTTTTGTGGTTTTGTATAGTGATGAACAGCCGGATCGACCCGATGAATTGATTCGGATCCAGCAAGCAGGTGGGCGGGTTATTATTGGGATGTAGCTAAGGTTCTTGGAGTTCTTGCCATGTCTAGAGCAATTGGTGAGTGAATCTATCTTTGTGATTCGAATTCGTAAAGCTATTTTAATAACATGTTTGAATTAAAACTGTTGATTTTTGTTTTTGTTTACATAGGCCATATTTACTTGAAACCATATGACGACGACGACGGATCCGAAAGTAATAGTGACAGATGGAACCGACGACGACGAGTGTTTGATCTTGGTGAGTGATGGACTATGGGACGTTGTACCAAATGAGACGGCGTTATGGCATGGCTCGCGTGTGCCCTCAAGGTACTGGTAGAGCGGATGGTGATGATTCCGTTGCAGCAGCGACACACAATGCTTGCTCTGATGCTTCGTTGCTATTAACGAAGTTGGCTCTAGCAAGACCGACCTTCGATAACGTGAGTGTTGTGGTCCTGTGGTTGACAGGAGGAAGAGGAGGAATAATCAACCATCGTCATAATATTTAGTGTTTAATTAGTAGTAGTATTAGAGAAATTTTCACATAGCCTAATTGTAATTTTTATATCAAGTTATCCTTTTCCCCTTTTTCAATATTTGGTTTTCATATTGTTTTTTCAATTTGATCCTAATTTGGATTTGATAACACTTCTTAGGATTCATGTGATATATTATAAGAGATTGTGTTTGATAAAGAAGATGTGAGATGAAGAAGCTCTATACGGTTTGTCACTTTAGAATAATCAAATTTTTAGCTTTTGATTATTTTATGCTTTTTGTTTTATTGTGAATAATAGCTTTTATAACTTTTTGATTATAAATATTTTTAACTTGCTAAAAATCATTGGAGCGGGTTAGAATTTACATAAATACAATAATATAGTTTTGATATACACAAAATTAAAAAAAAGTTGATAATATTAATAATATTTGAATTCCATAAAAATTAAAAATATATTTATTATGAAACTATTTAAAAACAAACTATTGACTTAATTACTTATATATCTTTTAAATAAAAGTATTGTTAAAAAAAATAACAAAATGATGTTTAGTTTCACATGACGGAGTTATATGGGGAGACGGGACGGTATACCACGGGTAGGAGTTCTAGAACTAACAATCAAAATACAATTATACAATCTTAAATACTAAACAAAACAAACAATATTAACAAAACAAATGCAACTTAATATTTAAATATACAACAAACACAATAAGATGATACGTTATTTGCACATGTCGTGGTACATCGTCGCCTACTAAATAGTAATCTCATTTTTATTTATTATTATAAATATTCAAACATACAACATACTAATCGTACAATTAACACTATATAGATTTCTATATACATTCTAATCACACATGTAAATAGGTTATATAAAGACTTATTATATTTAAAACCTATATTGATTTTTCTCAAACAAACATATATTATTTTTTAAAAATAAAAATATAGTCCCGCGGTATACCGCGGGTCAATCCCTAGTGATATATATAAATTGAGTATAACATAAAATTTTATTTTATTGTATATTTGTATTTGCGGAAAACATAAAATATGAATTATGAATCTCAACTCCGACTTTTGAATATAACTTGACAGTCAAGGAAGCAAGCAAACTTGCATGACAAGCAACAAAATTAATATAGGAAATTTTCTTCCTTTTTTCACAATGGGACAATACACCAAACCCTAATTCTATCTCATCATCTTATATCTTCTCTATATATATATATGTTTATACACGGACATGAATGTATTTATATGCTCAGAAGAAATAAACAGAAAACTTAAAAGATGGAGCCCAAAGAGAAGAAACAAAAGCTTGACACATCAGAAATCGGAAGTCCCTCTCTGTCAAAGACGCATCAAAACAAGAAGAAGAAGCAAAAAATCACAAGTCCCTCTCTGTCAAAGAATAAAGATTTGGTAATCACAAGTCCTTCTCTAGCAAAGATTGATGTGGGAGAAGCAATGAAGAAGCAAAACGATGTCGCTATATTCCTTACGGGGATGGTAATTTCTTCCGTAGCCAAAAACTCTAATTTCGTCTTCTCTCCTGCATCAATCAACGCTGCACTCACCATGGTTGCTGCTAGCTCCGGTGATGAACAAGGTGAAGAACTAAGATCCTTCATCCTCTCCTTCCTTAAGTCATCCTCAACCGATGAACTCAACGCAGTTTTCCGCGAAATCGCTTCGGTCGTTCTCGTTGACGGAAGCAAAAAAGGCGGCCCCAAAATCGCGGTGGTTAATGGAATGTGGATGGAGCAATCGCTATTTGTCAATCCCTCGTCGAAAGATCTCTTTAAGAATTTCTTCAAGGTTGCTTTCGCTCAAGTTGATTTCAGATCCAAGGTTAGTTTCTGATTTTTCTAGTTTTACATATTTTTCGATGTCCAATTTTTTTGAATGATATGTTTTTTTTTTTGAATAAATAAGAGGTTCTAGGCTTAGGCCCATACATCTCTCAAGAATAATCCATATACAGTATGTGATCTTTGGTTCAGTTTCGGTTGTGGTTTTGTTGTTTTGAAGGCCGAAAAAGTGCGTATGGAGGTGAATTCTTGGGCATCAAGTCAAACAAATGGTCTCATCAAAGATCTTCTTCCTCGTGGATCAGTTACAAACCTAACGGACAGGATTTATGGAAGCGCATTGTACTTCAAAGGAGCCTGGGAAGACAAATTCCATAAGTCAATGACGATACACAAACCTTTTTACCGTCTCAATGGAACATCAGTGTCTGTTCCATTCATGAGTAGCTTTAAAGACCAATACATTGAGGCTTATCATAGTTTCAAGGTCCTCAGCCTTCCTTATCGACAAGGCCGTGACGATACCAACCGCAGCTTCTCAATGTATTTCTATCTCCCAAACAAGAAAGGAGAATTGGATAATCTTTTGGAGAGAATGACATCTACTCCTGGATTCTTGGATAGTCATATTCCGGAAAACAAAGTTAAAGTTGGTAAATTCAGAGTTCCAAAGTTTAAGATCGAATTCGGGTTTGAAGCTTCAAGTGTTTTCAGTGACTTTGAGCTTGATGTGTCATTGTACCAAAAAGCTTTGATTGAGATCGATGAAGAAGGTACTGAAGCTGCTGCTGTAGCAGCTCCTCATGTTCGATGCAAAGGCTGCCGTTTTGTGAAGACATTAGATTTTGTAGCAGATCATCCGTTTGTTTTCTTGATTAGAGAAGACCAAACCGGAACTGTTTTGTTCGCTGGTCAAATCTTTGATCCTTCTGTTTAGGACCGGCCTTAACCGGATTAGAGTTTAGTGTATTTTAAAATTTGTTTCTCTGTAGTTTTAGATTGTTTTTCTTAAGTTATGATTTGCTGAATTATAGATTTGATAAACCAATTTCTTGTCACAAGAAAAAAAACGTTATACAAAAAGAGTCTATAAAACCCTACAATACAAATATACAAAATCATATAGAAGAGAAACTCTTGTTTATTCTCTGAGGTCCACAATCTTATAACCAAGATGAAATCACTCCTTCATCTCAATTCTCTTTCATTCTTCACCACACTATTTAGATTTTCGATCTCATAACTCATCGAAGAAGATTCACAAACGTCATAAGCGAATCAACATCTCTATGCTCTGACGGGTACTTAATAGCTCGTGGAGCGCTTTTCGGAAAGAGAAGTATCGTCGGGAAGCTCCCTAACTGAAGTTCTTGCTTAGCAAACTCCTTCTGCTCACCGTCAGCCCGAAATTTCGCCACTTTAACTCCTTTTCCCGCAAGTTTCTCAGCCAATTCGATGTATGATGCTTCCATCGCCTGGCAGAAAGGGCACCAAGGAGCGTAAAGTACAACCAACCACGCCTCTTTGCGATTCTCTAGCTTCATAAGATTCTCAACCCCTCCTCTGCTCAATGCAACCACATTGTTGCTTTCGAATATCTCTTGCACAGCCGCAGGCTTTGAATCCGCAGCACCATCTTCCTCCTTGATGTTTCCTTTGTGCAGACCACATTCTTTAGCTTTAGCATCTTCCCACCACCACCTTCCTTCTCTCTCGTGCTGACCTGGAAGCACCGGCCTAGTACATGGCTCACAACCGATTGACACATACCCCTGCGCGTGCAATGCATTCACCGGGACATCCATTGTCCTCAAAAAGTTCCACACATCACTTCCTTCAACATTAGCCAAAGGATTCCACTTCACAAGACTTCCAACACCACCATCTAATCCTTCAAACACCGGATCAACCTGAACAATAGGAATCTCAGATCTCGTCCCTGGAGATTGATCTTTCCTCTGTCCTGTAATCCAAGCTTTAAGACCCTTAAGAGCACGACGCAAAGGTCTTACTTTCCTCACACGGCAACACTCTTGATGACCATCCTCATAGAAAGAAAACAACCCCTTGTTCCTCACCAAAGCTTGAACCTCAACTGCATCAGGAAACATGTACTCAATTCGAATCCCGTACTGCTTCTCAACAGCATCAAAGAGTCTGTACGTTTCCGGGTTTAACCTCCCTGTGTCTAAACTAAAAACCCTAAAAGGCTTTCCAGTTAAACGAGCGTACTCGATCAATGCAACATCTTCAGCACCACTACAAAAAATCATAACCAGATTCATAATAAGTCAACTAAAGTTTTCTTTTTTACCTAATAGAATCAATTTCTCAATGATTTATAATAAAATCTTACCTAAAAGCAATTGCGATTTCATCTCCGAATCTCTCAAGAGCTTTATCCATGATTTCAAGTGGAGAAGCATCTTCAAGCTTTTTAGCAAGTTGCTCAAAATCTTCAACTTCTCCTCCTTTCTCTTCAACTTCTGTGACAACTCATCAAAATCAGTAATCGAAAAACAAATCAGAAAAAATGAAAATCGAAATCTGAGAATAGACACAAGCACGAACCAGGAGCAATTAGAGTTGAAGCACGAGAAACCCAAGATTCGTTTCGTGAATGTGACTCAACGTTTAAAGGTTTCATAGAGTAACGTCTCTGAGACAAATGGGTTCGATCTGATAACCTAATCGAACAGATTTGAAGAGCTGCAAAAAAAACACCAAATTTGAAAATTTCCGATTAGATTCATCAGAGTCCAGCAAATGGGTATAACAATGAACAATCAAAGAATCGATTTTGATTACTTTCCCGAGAAAATGAAAGAGAAAGTTAGTACCTTTAGATTCAGATGAAGCTCCTGAACGAGAGAAACTCGATCCAGAGATCGCAGTTGAAGAAGAAGAAGTTACAGCTAAAGCCATTTCTAATCAAAAAAGTGATAAACTTTCTCTTTGGTTTAAAGAAGCTACGAAAATGGAGATCTTTGGATTTGGTATTGCTTCGTCTTCTTCTTTGGCTGGGCTAGATTAGGTTCAAAGCGTTAAATAATGGCCGACCAAAGTAGAGAACATTTAGGCTCTAAAGAATCTAGACGTTTATACGGAATGATTCGTATTGATGACGTGGCGAGTTTTGATTGGTGGAACTGAAATCTGGAAACTGCAGAAACTCAGCGCTTACGGTTACATCGCGTGGTGAGCATTAGTGTGTGAGATGTGGCGGCTAGGAAAGGAAGACACACGGCTGAGAAAAAAACTTTGACAATTTTTTGAATTTTCCAAATTTTAAAGTGGTTTTGTACAAAATCTATTCTTTCATTCATTTGCATATAATTTTTTGTATTTATTTTTCATTCATTTACAATTTTTTTGATTTTTTCGTAATTTTTTGAAAATTTCCAAACATTTAGAAAACCTAAAGACTCTTGTACAAAATTATGGTTACATTTGCATTGAGTAGTTTTATTATTTTTTTCTAATTGTTTATAAATAGTTGTTTTTTGGTTGTCATCAATTATATTATTATTAAAAATATTTGATCAATTCCATTATGGTGATAGACTATATGCAACATATGTAATTACGATGAACAGTTTTCAAAAACAACAATTTTACAATGTAGCTTTCATTCGCAACATTCGGATCTATAAAAAAACGGTTCTACATGTATGATATTCAAAATAGACATATTTTCCTTCGTAACACACGAAATCCAGACATGCGACTTTGCATACAGTACTTTGGAACCTCTGTCAAAATTTATATTAATAATTTATAAGAAGTTGTGTTATCTGATGATCGAACCTAAAATCAGGCTTCTACATTTGAAATAGTTTGAAGTTGAAATAAAGTGGTTCCATAATTTTCCGGATAACAAAATCAGAAAGAAAGAAATTAATAGGAGTGGTTCGGAAACAATTTGCAGCAATGGTCCCTCCCACCTGCGGTATAATTTTAAGTAACTTGTGTGGACAACACACAATTGCACCGCAGGTGGTGATGAGAGGTACTGAGGTAGATATCTAATCCTGATATCTATTATATTGGTCCGATTCCTAATGGTAATACATATAATTTATCTGTAGTTGGCACCTAAGAAGAAAATTCCAAAAGCATAGTAAAACTCTATTTTAAAACATTTAACAAACAAAAACACTCTCCATGTTAAAACTGTCATTGTATTTCAAGTATTTCGTATTTGTGTCTATATTTTCTTGGGATTTTGATTTTAAATTGAACATAAATCGACTCATTACTTTATTAGTCTAGTGTATACAGTATACAATACGTAACAACACTTCACATGAGTTTGCTCTGCTCTTTTTAATATTGTAACTGATCTTCTTCTCTTTCCATGTAAGACACATAACCTTCTGATATTATATAACAAAGCTTATATATATATATATATATATTGCCTAATGATGTATGATGATTAAGGCACACTTGCAAAATGTAAAAGGAAACAAGATTTGGATCTTTATGAGAACCACTTAATAAACCTTTAAAAACATGCATACTAGTGGTGAAACTGCTTTTCATTTTTAAAATCTTGTCCATATGCATGACCTGTGTTAATAATTCCTTTAAGGGTTTTATATGCATGATCTATGTAATTGCATGAGATAATTATTCATAATTCTCCCAAAAGTTTGATTATGATATTTGGTGTTAGTGGCTACTTTTGCATAAAATTATATTAAGATTCGTGTGAGGGGAAATGCTTTTCTTTGGAATATAATACTTCATACTTGTGGTGAAGCACCCTTGCTGACCTTTGGGTCCAACAAAGGATACTTAATACTTAATTTCATAAAAAATCAATCTATCTAACTCTTTTCTTGTCATATATATGTATGATCTTTATAATATTTTTTTTCTCCAACTCACACACATATATACTATTAAATTTAAACTCAAATTTGAAAAATATAAATTTAATGTACTTATTTGGTATGTTTTGTTTATCTTTGTTGTTTTATCGGTTTGTTATCTCCCTTTTAAATTTTTTTCCAATAATTTTTTTCTTCAGAATGATATTCAAGAGAACTTAATTTTTGTTTTGGGTTCTTCTTTGTCATCTAGGTTCATTTAGTTTAGAAAAATTTTTACTGAAAACCAAATTTGGTTTAACTTCGATTTGGCACGGTTTAATCAATTTCTCCGACCCTCTTGAGTTTTAATTTTGGAGTCCATGTGATAAATTAATCTCAAGAGAATTATATATCAAACAAACTTTTTTGACAGCATATCGAATAAACTACTTGGGTTATTTTACATAAATAATGATATTGGATTTGAAGTTGGGTTCTTTGTTCTTTTTTCTTTTTTTATTTTATTTTTCTTTTGATAAGTGTAGTGTTAAAAATAAAATGTTAGGACCACGGTCCAGGCCCGGCTTATAGGCCAAGCATGTGAAGCAAAGGATTAGGGCATCAAAATTTTGGGGGCATTTTTTAGGCCAATTTTCTTAAAGTTTTATATATATAAATTATATTATAAACCTCTTTTTTAAAAGATCAATATTTTGGTGGGTTTCTTTCAATCATATTTGTGGGGTTTAACTTAACAAAATATAATTTTGTGTATAATCTACTCTTTTTCTAAGATAATTTTTTGATAAATATGTGAATTTTATTAAAAATAAAGAGTTTTTATTTTATTTTTTTCCAGCAAATGAAGAGTTAATTTACAAAAGAGTTTTAATAGTTTAGGATCAATTAACCTTACTAAATAAATGTAAAAGATAAAGTAAATTTAACAAGTGAGCATAGGTTAAAAAAAATTTTGTATAAAAATGGAAAAAAAGGTATGCTTTTCTTAATTTGCGTAGGGCATCCGAAAACGTTGGACCGGCCCTGCCACGGTCTATATAATATATTATAAGAATAATATATATGTGGTTTGAGCTGGATTCTTTAGTAATAAGAGGAGCATATTCTCAATCTCAAGTTGCAAATTTAGGAACATCACATCATTTTGATAGAAGGTTTATACATTACCCACTAAGAATATTTAATAATATAAAAAGTGATTTCAATAATATTATGTAAAATAACATATATATATATATATATATATTTTTGTAAAATAACATATTATTGGGTTAAAAATATGATATTTGTAAACATATGTGCAGACACACACACAATGTCACAATATATGAACCAGTTTATGTCAGATCTCAGAATTTGACTATCTAATGCATATACAGATATACTATGTACTCTTGCTTGACACCGTTTAAAAATCTTAGTAAATTTCTAGGGTAATAAAACTTGAATAAATATAAATCACGTGTGAATAAAACAAGATCCATACATTTTATGGCCTTCAATTTTATGGCCCATAGCTTTCGGTCATTAAACAAGATCCATACATTTCAAATGGCCCCATAAAATAGTCTGGATCATGAACTAACAATCATCAGTTCATCACCCTTTAACTTTCGTTGCTCTACACTATGGGCTATGGCCCAACATTCGACCCCCACTACAAATAGTCTTACTTGAGTATAAAGCTTTGTTACCGGGCACTTGATCAAAAACAAGAGTTTTACCAAAAGAATTTCTAAAAGCTTTGTCGGAAGACCACCCTTCTCCGAAACCCCCTTACACTTTTACATAGCCATTTTTCTATCTCCACCGATTCTCTAAACCTCTATGGTGTGATCACTACTTATGATCTCCAGCCACTTCCTATAGAAGGATCTATCCTTATCCAAAGAGAGTCTTCCCCCATATGTAGCATCTATTGGTTTGAGATCATGGTATCTAAGTAACTAGGGTTAACTCTTCTTCTCCTCGTCCTTACTGATTTTCGGTTAAAACGGGTACGTAAAAGTTTCTTTTTCCCTTCACTATGTTCTATGTTTCTACTTTGTTTAGTAAGGGTTCTATTTCATTTGAGCTTGTTGTCTATTTCACTACCCATTGGTTGTTTGTAAATTTTAGAGAATGCACTTTCTTATTGATGTTAAACTTGTGTTCCACTTTGTATTTATACAAAGATATATGACAGCCAAACCTAAACCTAACCACACAACAAAAGCCCAATATAACGTAGCTCAATACTCCCCTTCAAGTTGGAACATGAAGATCTAAAATGTCCAACTTGAACACTAGATAATCAAATTTGGGATGACCAAGAGCCTTTTGTTAAAATATCAGCAAGTTGATCACTTGTTGGAAAGTGAACGGTGGAAATCATCCCATCAGTGATTGCATCGCGTACTACATGACAATCATTCAATCAACCTCAATATACTTGGTCTGTTTGTGAAAAATAAAATTAGCCCAAATGTGAATTGTCTGATTATCACAAAACAAACGGGTTGGCTCATGCAACCCAATCAGAGTCACAATAAGCGGTAAGCTTTAAATCCGAATCCGATTTTAGCAAATATCTTTGACCCGAAGATCCCTTGAGAAAACAAACAACACGAAGAGCAGCTTGTATCTGAGAATTTCATCTTGAGCTTTTGTAGAATTACTAATTGTTGAACCAAAGGCTATATCTATATGTCGATATGTTTCTGAGCTACTATTTCGCATGTTTTCTTTTGAAGAAGACTTGTATAAATTCCTTCATGAAGAAACACATTTTGGGTCAAATTTTCATTTTCTTTATCAATAGATTAGGAAATATTAAATATTGATTTCTAGGCAAAACAACATGCGTGAGTGATTGATTTTAACTATTTTAAGAAGTTAAGAATTATTGATGCTTTAAAATTGCAAAAATCATATATCAACCTTGACCACCAAAGACCCTCGTTTGTTCTTAGCATCAAACACACAAAATCATACATAGATTGATTATAATAACCAGACTCTAGAAGAAGTGTCAAGACATGTGGAGGTCGCGGAGATAAGGAAGGATTCAAAACCTTTATTTAAGTAAATTTGACTTTATCTTGAAAAATATCTCCGAGTATAAATAGAGAGGTTTATCCTCGATCTATTCAAGGGATCCACAACTTGATACTAAAAATTCCAGTTTTTCATTATTCTTGAGAGCAAAAACTTAACTTGTTCTTGAAGCAATTCAAAACGCTTTGTAATCGAGACTTTGATCTAGTTTCTAATAAAGAGAGCTTTCGAATTTGTTTTTCCTCCTTTAACAAATTCTTTGCGTGAATTCTCAATTCAACACACTTGCTGCTCTGTTACTACCACCAAGCCTCAGCCAAAAGTCTTACTTTCTTAAAGTATTTTATTACATCAATCGATACGATCTGATACGATACATAAATTATTGCCATTTGATATAACAGATCACAGTATCCCCAACGCATCTCTAAACGTGTCCACATGCATCTCTCACGTGTCCCACGCATAAATCTAGTTATATATATATATCGTACTCTATCGTTATCTCTTCCTCTATCTTTGCTAAACCTTGACATCTTTCACCTGTAATCTCTCTCAATGGCTATATCATTTCAAACCAAGTACCCTCTAAGACCCATCACCAACATCCCAAGAAGCTATGGTCCGTCAAGTGTACGTGTCACATGCTCAGTTACTACCACCAATCCTCATCCTAATCATGAGAAGCTTGTCCTTGAGCAACGCCTTGTGAATCATCCTTTGTCCAAGGAAAACGACCCGACTCTGCAATCGACATGGACCCATCGGTTATGGGTTGCAGCGGGAAGCACAACTGTCTTTGCGTCTTTTGCTAAATCTATCACTGGAGGGTTTGGTTCCCATCTCTGGCTCGAACCAGCTTTAGCCAGTTATGCAGGGTACGTCTTAGCTGATCTAGGCTCTGGTGTCTACCACTGGGCCATTGACAACTACGGTGATAAGTCAACGCCAATAGTAGGAGCACAACTCGAAGCGTCTCAGGGTCACCACAAGTGGCCTTGGACAATCACCAAACGTCAATTTGCCAACAACTCGCATACTATAGCTCGAGCCATAACTTTTACAGTTCTACCACTAAACCTTGTAATTAACAATCCTCTGTTTCATAGCTTTGTGAGTACATTTGCATTTTGCATATTGTTAAGCCAACAATTCCATGCTTGGGCTCATGGAACCACGAGCAAGCTTCCGCCTCTCGTGGTGGCGTTACAGGATATGGGACTGCTCGTTTCACGGAAAGATCACCCGGGACATCACCAAGCACCGTATAACAGCAACTACTGTGTAGTGAGTGGGGCATGGAACAAGGTTTTGGATGAAAGTAAGTTCTTTAGAGCATTGGAGATGGCGTTGTTTCTCCAGTTTGGTGTGAGACCAAGGTCATGGAACGAGCCAAACTCTGACTGGGCAGAAGAAACCGAAATCTCCAACAACCAAGCATAGTACTTGATCTATTACAAAGATTTAAAGAATTTGCTGGAAACGTTTGTTTAGTAAGTTTATGTAATGAAGTATGAGTGTATCGAATAAAGAGCATGTATTAGGTTAAGCATAAGCCATATCAACTATTACTTGGAATCTACATTATAAGAACTATAATTTGTTTCAATAATCGTTCATTGTACAAGGTCGAAGCATTATTCATAATTTTTAAAAATGTACAAGAATCCTGCATCCAGAACTGTACAGACTATAAAACGTAACACAGAGTAGG
The DNA here is from genome assembly GCA_019202795.1 of Arabidopsis thaliana x Arabidopsis arenosa. Classification (NCBI taxonomy): domain Eukaryota; kingdom Viridiplantae; phylum Streptophyta; class Magnoliopsida; order Brassicales; family Brassicaceae; genus Arabidopsis; species Arabidopsis thaliana x Arabidopsis arenosa. Next base: position 1,550,369 of record CM032919.1, on the reverse strand, counting down.
CACCATGAACATGATGAACCAAAACAACATAGCTTGTTACAAAAGTAGCTTATAAAGCCTTCTTCTTCGTGTGCTTAACAGAGAAGAAGGCATAAACAGGAATGTTGATAAGTCCAAGAGCGACCAAAAGCCAGAAGAAGTAGTCAAGATGTCCTTTATTAAGGTCGTCTGGAATCCAACCATCTTTACCTCCAATTGTCGTCAAATACGCCACAAGAGTGAGGATCAACGAGCTCAGGTAGCTTCCGACTGCGGTATTGAGTAGTGCCAAAGCGCTGCATACACTTCTCATTGCATCAGGAGATTGATCATAGAAAAACTCGACTCGACCAATGAAGAAGAAGACCTCTGCAATTCCCATTAGTATGTACTGAGGGACCTGCCAAAATATGCTCATTGAAACAGTGTCTTGAATGAGCTGCAACCGCACTGTCTCAACAATAGCTGCAGCTGCAATGCTTAGGACACAGATAAAAAGACCAATGCCCATTCGCTGCAGATCCGTTAACCCTTTTGGTATACCTGTGAACCGTCTCACAAAGGGTACGATGAAACGGTCATAGATTGGGATGGCTATGAGCACGATAAGTGTGTCGAAAACCCCGAATGAAGCGGGAGGGATCTCAAAAGAGAGGAGTACCCGGTTCATGGCCCGTCCTTGTTGCACAAATAGAGTGGAAATCTGTGAATATAGGACCGAGTAGATGATCCCCGAGGCCCAGATTGGAAACATACGGATCAGAATCTTAACTTCTTCAACTTGTGTTACGGTACATAGCTTCCATGGGTTGGAAAAGGCACCCGACTTCGATTCATCTTCTGAGATAACGGCAGCTTTGTCAAGACACCTGCACATATAAGAAAACGAAGGTTATGTTCCAATGCACATTTCCAAAAGCTCATAAATGAGAAACTGAAAGGGAACAGATATTTTCTTGTAACCGTCAGTGTGCTGAATCTTCCTGCTTCCAGCAATTATGGAGTTTTTCTCTGATGTTTCATACAGAAAGGAGATATCTTCAGGGAGATTGAGCTTCAATTTACGGTAGGCAGCTACAAGAACTTGGCAAACTCTAGTAATCGGGCTACCTCCTGGTTTCTGAAACCTATAAAGCGGAGTTCCAATGAAGAAACTCGCGATAGAGGCTCCCATAAACACCGTGGGAATCAAGAAACCGAGTCCCCACCCGACATTCTCTTGAACCCAAACTAGCAAAGTCGACGAGATAAATGAACCAATGTTGATAGAGAAGTAAAACCAGTTAAAGAAAGAAGCTTTTCTAACTCGTTCCCTCGGGTCAGTATCATCAAACTGATCAGCACCAAAAGATGAGACACATGGTTTGATACCTCCAGTACCAAGTGCAATAAGGTAAAGCCCTGAAAAGAAAACACCATACTGAACCGTTGTTGCTGGTGGGCATAGAGCCGCAACAAAGCCAACACATTCCGCTGGCTTTAAACCGGGAACTGAAGCCGAGAGTGTCAACAAAGCCATTCCCTAATTTAAAAACCAGATTAACTAACTATGCAAATCACCTAAACAACAAATGCAACTATTAAAAGTGATTTGATTAGTCTTACAATGAAATAAATAGCAGAGAAAGAAGCAATAGTCCAGTATCTTCCCCAGTAAGAATCAGCAATAACAGCTCCAATGAGAGGTGTGATATAGCAAGTTCCTTGCCAAATCATGACGTCGCTAGCTGCAGAAACATTGGACTCGTGTAATTCACTTGTGTAATAAGTGATTAGATTCTTGGCAATTCCATAGTAAGCTAATCTCTCACAACATTCGTTTCCTGCATTGAGAGACCAAATTTGGAAGATTAACTACTATTTACAAACACAAGAGAAAACAAAAAAAAGTGATCTTTTTTTTTTTGAGTTTGTTTACCAAGAATAAAGGGACAAGCTTTCCAGTTTCCTGTGTTCTTCTTCGATGGTGGGTTTCCATAAATGTCAACAGAACCATCTTCAGCTGAAGAAGACAATCCGGTCAAGACATTGTTCACTTCCTCCTGATATATTCAGACAAAAGACAAAAAGATTGGATCAGAAGTTGTGTTGTGGCTGAAAATCTTCAGCAGAAAAAAGTGACCCAGATAAACAATCTTGAACATAGCTGATTTCAAACATTGAAACTGAAGAAAATATAGCTAATTAAGAAGCCAATCAGAGTAATTCGCAAACGCAAATTGATAAAGTAAGTCAAAACCTGTATAAGAAGAGATTCTTCAACGTCAAGGATTATCCTTTCGTCTTCATTGGAATTCATCTTGTTTAACTGATTAAGCTATTGAGAGGAGCAATTAGATTTCTGGAACTCATCTAGCTATATAATCAGATTGCGTGGACGCAATTTTTTTTTTTTTTTTGCGTGGACGCAATTAGATTTAGAAATAAAGCATAGTTTTTTTACTTAAATGATCAAAATTGACTTGTTGCATTTTTGTTAGGAGCTAAACCCACTAACACACCAGCGAATAAGAATAATAAATAGTCTAATCATTAACTTAGACCAAAGATTCGTGAACTTTTGGAAGGAGTCTTAAAACAAATCTGAAAGAACATGTGACAGATATTGAGTTTTTTTTTATTAATATAAATCATTATTTGTAGCATAGTTTAGTGTTAGCTTTTTTTTAGAATTTATTTATGAATGAGAGAATCGCTAAGTTTTTCACTAATATAATAATTTTTAATATAGTTTAATATTCATAAAATAATTTAATTTGAATATTTATTTTAAATTAGAATATTTCTTATTAATATCTTTTAAATCATATCAAATTATATTTTAAATATAAATTAGTTCTATTTTTTATATAATATATGATTTTAATAATATCAGTTTATATATTAAAAATGCTTAAAATTCATATTTTTTACGTATTTCAAATTAGTTTATTACCTAAAATAATACCAATTTACTATTATTGTTATTTTAAATAATATTAGTTAAAAATAATATTAATTAAAGGGAGACTCACAAAAATGCCCCTTTTTTAATACCCCTTTTCAAAAATGCCCCCTTTGGCTGTCCATTTTTAAAAATACCCCTTTTTATGTACAAAATGACTAAATTACCCTTCTTTTAATAAAAGATATCACAAATATATAAGGAAATATAACAAAATTAGGTCCATTAAATACAAAATATTTTTTGGCGGGAAAAGTGATCCCGCAATTTTTCCCGCCAAAACACTTGTAAAAACTTGTAAAAAACCTTTAAAATACCTTGTAAAATTTTCCCGTAAAATTTTTTCCCGCCAAAAATTTTTTTTTGCGGGAAAAGTGATTCCGTAATTTTTTTGGCGGGAAAATTTTTCCCGCCAAAAATTTACAAGGTATTTTAAAGGTTTTTTACAAGGTATTTATAAGGTTTTACAATGTATTTTAAAAGGTTTTACAACGTATACCTTATAAAACCTTTTAAAATACATTGTAAAACCTTACAAAACACTTGTAAAACTCTGTAAAAAACCTTTAAAATACCTTGTAAATTTTTCCCGCCAAAAATTTTCCCGCCAAAAAAAAAAATTGCGGAATCACTTTTCCCGCAAAAAAAAATTTTTGGCGGGAAAATTTTTTGGCGGGAAAAATTTTTACGGAAAAATTTTACAAGGTATTTTAAAGGTTTTTTACAAGTGTTTTGGCGGGAAAATTGCGGGATCACTTTTCCCGCCAAAAAATATTTTGTATTTTGTGGACCTAATTTTGTTTCAAGTAAGGGTAAAATGGTCATTAAAAAATAAAAGAGGGCAAACTTAAAAATGGACTCTCAAAGGGGGCATTTTTGAAAAGGGGTATTGAAAAAGGGGCATTTTTAACAATTTCTCTTAATTAAAAGTAATATTAATATATAATTTAAGCTCATGTATAAAGTATAATGGAACTTGTAAGATAGAAATTTTTTATTTTATAATGAGAAAAAACAAAAATAAAACATAATAACATAGAAATTATTTAATAACTTTTTATACTATAGAGTCGCATACTTGGTCACCCGATGCTATGGAGGGCCCCACTCCAGTATCCGCTTCGATTCATGCAGCTACTATGGTAACAGCTGGCGTTTTCATGATAGCAAGGTGCTCCCCTTTATTTGAATACCCACCTACGGCTTTGATCCACTTTCGGTAAATGTTGCTATTTCGGTAAAACGACTTTGTAGAAGTTTACTCCATTCTTTTTTTTTTGCTAAGAATGTAAATATTTCATAAAAATGAAAACGGTTTAGGTTTACAATCGATGATTATAAACTTACATAAATGGTCTCATGGCAAAAACAATAAAAATATGGAAGCATAATCCATAACAAGAATTCGGTCCATCCACTCTTGGTAATTGGGTCCAATATGCCTCATTTGAGTTCTTATCCGGCTAAGTTTAGCAAGCACAAGCATTCAACTTCCCAAGATTACTTATTCCAAGAGAGAACAAATAGATTTGAAGATCCAGTTAGGCGTTGTTGGGTGTTTTTTCGGTCCTTCTGATCTCAAAGAAGTGTGAGTGGATTGAGGGTTGAAGAAATTGTGATATTTTGTTAGCTTTCGTTTAGGTTTGTAATCCATGTGTTTCTCCGTTATGGGGATGTTTGTCTCTACGAGTTTTCAGAATTCATTGGCTTTGTCTATAGAAGGATTTCAATAATCCTTGATGGATTTTGTGTTCTTCCATGTTTAATCAATTAAAAATTTAGAAGGAAAAAAAAAAGACTCAGCGAAATTTTTTCATGTTGAAGTAATATGTGACGACCCATTCATGATAATAACTACGATAGTTTGGATTAATTACAAAATTATTTTTTCACGAATATTTAGTGGTAAAGTCGTAAAAATCTACATAAATTGACACAAAATTATATACCACATCAATCAGTTGCAACCTAACCACGAAAATCGTAAAGGTGTGGCAATGAAAATTATGTAGTCACCATAAGCAAGTAGCTACACAGTTTTCTTGATACTCTGGTAGCCGTGGCATTACGTCCTACCAAATCCTGGCTACTAGTAGATTTAATGTTTGTCATGGAAACAAAGATTGTCATGTATACGACGTATTGTACAAAACATGACTACACATCCCAAGTTTAAAAATGTATAATGAACTACAATAACTAAATGTATCACATGCTCACATATATTTAAACTAACATATGACATGTCAACACCATGACCATCCTAGCAACATAAGTCACTGCCCTTGTTTGGCCCGTTTCATGTGATGCAAACTTGGGGTTAAAACAAGTGGTGTTTGAAGGACTCATTGAATTTGATTAAAGCAATTAGGTATCTTCTTAAATGGCCTAGCGTCCACAGCTATATCCAAGATCGTGAAGAGATTAAGCAATAATTTGATTATGTGGCTTTCATTTTCAGACGGAGAGTAGCGAATCAAGCCGTATATATTCATGACACAAGTTAATGCAATCCCTGTCTTTGTTTAAAAGAAAGTTATACTTTACACGATACGAAACATTTATGTTGGAAGAAAACGCATATGTACACAACACTAATTAACAAATTAGTTTAAATTTGACTGTTAGGTGATTTTGTGTTGTAGCTATACTTTGGCATAATCCATCAGAATCAACACAGGCTCAAATGTGCATGATCATTATGGACATTGAAATTGCATCTGTAAAATTTCAGTGGAGCGAAGAAGAGTTTACAATTTTCAAGGGAAAAATAAAAGTTGTCAATACTTAGCCAAAACTTGGGATGAACAACTTTTTTCTTCACTTAATATTTCCATATTATCTGCTTAATGCCTTGGTTTGACTGACTGATGAATCCGATATACGTAATACTACGTACCATTGTTATTTGTCACTATAAGATAATGAATGATTAATAAAACGTATGAAAACTCTCTTCACATTTATTTTATTTCTGTATATTAAGTAAGTACATAAGACTCATCATTTATATATATGTGGAATGATATTGGGAACACAATCTCACTTCTACACAAACAGAACATTATTTTAGATTCAAAAAAAAAGAAAGAAATTAGAGTCAAAAAGATGAATATCACCAAGTTACTTGTGGTGGTATTCATTGCAGCTTTGATTGGTAATGTTGGGGGACGTCATATCGGTGGAATGGTCAATCATACCAAACTCATGAATCAAAAACTGCCAATTGGAAATGTGTTTGAAGGCATTGGAAACTCTACTAACAATGCTACTGGCGGAGCCACTAATGGCACCAAAGCTCCTCTTAGTGGCGTCATTGTAGAAGTTGCTCCATTTCCTATCACCACTAATGGCACCAAAGCTCCTCTTAGTGGTGGCATCAGAGGAGTTTCTCCGTCTCCTGTAACGAAAGGAGCCACTAATGGCACCAAAACTCCTCTTATTGGTGTCATTGTAGGAGTTTCTCCCATCCCAGAAAGTGGAGCCACTATTGGCACCAAAGCTCCTCTTACTGGTGGCGTTTTAAAAGCAGTTCCTCTACGTGAAGGCGGAGCAACTCTCGCCACTAACAATAGTGGAACTCCTAGTGTTTCCCTTATGGGAGTCGGTACTACCGTACAAAGCGAAGTTCTTTTTACTACTAAAAACGTTGAAACGAGATTTGTCATTAATGCGAAGGTGAGTGAAGATGGTAGCAATGGTGGGAGGAAAGGTGCAAAGCCTTGAAACGTTAATGAAGCTATAAAGTATAAATGTTCATGCTTAGGCTTATATATACGTATATATGTTCTCTACAAAGTCACATTAATCTCTTTTGTATGACAAAACAAATAATTTAGAGATTGTGACTTTCTATTTCTTCATTTTAATTTCCAATATTATAAAAAGAATTCCGATACCTCATACCTCGTAAAGGTTTAAAGTTTTATGTGTAATTCAAATATTAATATAAATATTTTCATATTTTGTCTTTTGTAAGATTTATGATTAGAACTTGCAAATGTCAATAGCTTTGGTACAAGAAACTTGGACCGCGCGCCCTTTTGTTTTTGTAGATTTCTATCAGTTTATAAGATTTTGTCATTTGAATCTACCATATTCAGGAAAGTCTTGAGTGTATAAAATGATATCTCTAGGTTTAAGAACTTCATGAAGTTTCCAACTTAAATTGCTCGAAAAAATTGTGTGAAAAGTGAAAACAGTATGTGAATTTGGGGGATTTATAATTTATGAATTGTGTAGTAAAATATTTGGTACATGATGAATACGCTTATCATACGACATACATACTGAAGATATAAATTCAAGAGGTTGTACCATGTAGACAGTGTAAACTAAATCTCAATGTAAAAAATACAGGTGTAACATCGAGCTGCTTGATTTCACATTTCATAAATGTATCAACATGAAGAACCAATATCAGATTAGAAGTTTAACAACAAGACTATAAGTTTCCATGTTGTTTGCCAAAAAAGAGAAAGAAAAAAAAAAAGACTAAGTTTCAATGTAAACATATATATAGACGTACTATATATATATCCGAGACATGATCTCTCAAAGATCTATCATGGTAGCAAAGATTGGGACATTATTTAATCCAGCTGATATTGTTACTATCTCAAAACATTAACATGGACTACAATAGTTAAATCCTTAGAGACACCGTTTTGGTGAGTTAACTCGTATGTTATAAGCATAAGTCATTTCAGTAACTATATTGGTATCAAAATGTACATTCATATTAATTCAAATAATATGTTTTCGTCTACCAAAATCTATCCATATATATAAACATGCGATTGATCTTGGGCAAGAGACGTGTTAAAATATTATCATGTTGTCATCTTGGTATGACTATTAGTTGAAATTTGACTAATGCATTTAACAATGTAAGAAATGCTCACGTATCTTTCTTTTTTGATAAAGAATGCTCACGTACCTTAATAAATACATGTGTATCCAGTGTGAGTGTGTATATAAAGATGGCTATCATCTGGGAAGAAGAACACAACACAACTCACCACAAACACACAATTGAATTCAAAACAAAACAGCAAAAGATGAATGCCACAAAGTTTGTTGTGCTTCTCGTGATTGGCGTTTTGTGTGCCATTGTCACCGCAAGGCAGGTCGAAGTTGTGTCCAAGGAGACCAAATTAGCCACCTCTCTTTCAATAACTACTACCAAAGGCATTGGAGCTCAGCTTTCTGCTTATGGCAGAACTGACAGCAACTCTTACGTCTCTAGCTATGCTACAGCTACTAATGGTCGAAAAGGTCCAGACGCCGATGCATACGAAGGTGGCTACACAAGTACCAAGGGAGAAGTCTATGCCAAGGGTCACAAGGCAAGAGTTTCTTCTGCAAGTAATTCTACCGCTAAAGGCGAAGCTGCAGCTGCAGCGACTCGCAAAGCTGCTGCTGCACGTGCAAAAGGTTCGGTAAAATCCGACTCAAGGGTGAAGGGTTCCTCTCAGAAGAAGAAGGGCTACAAAGGAAAAAAGAAGAATTGAGCGTGAGGTGATCTCATGCATGCGTATTCCGCAAACCTATTAATATCCTACAAACTCACAATCTCTTTTGTGTTCATAAATAAAACCAGAGATTGTCACCTCTAATTATTATTATGAAATGCTACTCTTTCTCATGTAATGGCTTTTGAAAATCAAAATAAATGCAATAAATACGATCTTATATTAATCTTCTTCAGTAATGGTAAAACATATAAATATTTAACACTTAAATATATTTGTGAAAGAGAAACTTATGAACATGTGAATATGATGACTCTCCAAAACAACATGGTTTTGTTGTCTACTTAAACATATAGACGTACTATATCCGAGACATGATCTCTCAAGGATTTATCAAGGTAGCGAAGATTGGGACATTATTCAATCCATGTGACTAAATGTGCTCTCGTTGGAAAGCTAAAAGGAGTTTTATTTTTTTGGACTGTTTAGCTAAAAAAATCATAAGCATTTAAGGAAAAAAAATCTTTTATTTAAGATTTTTCTTTTTAAATTAGCTATAAAAAGAAAATATAACTTAATAAATTTCAAAAAAAAAAAAAAAAAAACTGGGCTCTTTTTATCATGGTTCCGGACCGTTACTTATTTAAGCCGGTTTTCAACATAACGCTTTAGGTGAATCACTGATGTTAGTAACCTGTACTCAGTTTTTTTCAAGTGAAAATTAAATATTATAAATTCTAAGCAAATAGACTTGCCGATAAAACAGTTAGTTTTCTTCTTTTATAATTTTCGTATAATTTGTTTTAATGGCTTGACGGACTGATTTATCCGATTTGAGAACATTTTCGTATAATATACTATTATATTCTGTCACTATAAGATGTTGAACTGAATTTACCAATATGTACGTCAGATTAAACACTCTCAAGTAAATTAATTATCTAATTTAAACCAAATCTCTTTCACATTTATTTATTTCACTGTAACAGTTAAGAAATTTCACATTCAATTCCTTTTGCTATTTGGTGAAATATGTTAAATAAAATATTAAAAAAAATAATATCATGTTGGCATTTTGTTTTTGTTTCGTCACATGTACATAAGGCAACACAAAAGGTTAAGCACTTGTAGCAGCCAAGTATGAAACTCCTAATTATTCCATGAAATTAACATCAGCGTTAACATCTATAAGGGCTAAATCGAATATATATATATATATATATATATATATATATATATATATGTTGAGTGATGCAACTAGAGAGAGGAGAGCTTAGGGAGAACGATCATGTTGGAAGAAGTCACTGAAAGTAGTAGGAGAAATAGACTGATAGAAAGTAAGAGAGCATATATTAGGTACAGAAAAAAAGGAGATGATTTACACAGAGCCGTGCCTAGCATTGTATAGACCAGAAGCGGTATTAAAAAAAGACCTTAATTCAAATAAAAAAAAAACACTGTAAAGTAGGAACCAACATAGTCCAAATAAACAAAACAAGAGTAAAAGCTAGAATATTGATTCTAAAACGCAACTTTTTTCCCTTTTGTGCTATAAAATCATTAACCAAACTTTCAAAATCAACGCTTTTAACCAATTTCCTTTCGATAGACAAAAAAAAAAGCCAAATCGTTCAATCTTTTTTGTGACATACTCGACCGAAGATAAAACTTTATTAACTTCAACTTTGAAAAATCTTTTTCAATATATGAAAAAATTCAACTCTAAAATTTATTAAAAAAGAAAACTGTAATACTAATTACTAAATAAACATACTTGTGAATTGTGATCAATCAATAAAGAAGAAAAAAAGCTTAAGATGTGACTCTTGAAAAGTGGCAGAGAAAAGAGTAAAAGACGTGATGTTTAAATCTGTTATTTTGATAAGCCATCGTGACTTTCTTCTTTCTTATGCAAGTACAACACAACAATGTTTTCTATTGGACCTAATATAATTAATAAACATATGAAAATGAAGGCCTTAAAAAATTTTCCAAAATAATGGCCGGAAGCGAATGTTTCTTTATTATGCACATAGCCACGGGCCTGGATTTACAAGAACTGTTTGATGCCAAAGCCAAAGTCGAGACGAAGACGTAATTAGCCAACTATTCTAGACCCATTTGGCCACTCAATGCGGGGCGAGGACGAGTGAAAGGGTTTTGATGGGAGGAACGTCAGGTGAAGATGTGTCTACCCCAATGCCCGTTGAGAGAGAAAAAAAAAATTGATAACGAGAAGGAGGAGCAATGCGGAAAACAATAAAACGATCTCTTTCATCATCAATGCGTCGAGGGCTTAGAGTTTTGTAGTTTAGAGTCCTTGAAACCGCAACCTTTGGAAGGTCTTAGGAAGTATTACTAAACTAAAAGCCGATGATTTTTAGAGTGTATAAAATAAAAATAAAACGTGAAATCATCTTTAACAATAAGCATCAAGAAAGTAAACATGGACGTATAGAGTTCTACGGGTAATCACCTACTAGGCTACTAATCAAATAAACTAGTTTAATATTTGATAATTTAAAATAGTATCATGTTGACATCTTGGTACGACTGACTATTAGTTAGTTGTAATTTGACTAATGCATTTAAGCATATATATTTCTTGTAAGAAATGCTCATGTATCATAATAACTACATGTGTATCGAGTTTGTGTATATATAGAGGGCTATGATTTGGGAAGAAGAACACAACACAATTCACCACAAACACACAACTTAATCCAAAAATCAAAAGATGAATGTCACAAAGTTTGTTGTGCTTATCGTGATTGGCGTTTTGTGTGCCATTGTCACCGCAAGGCAGAGTTGAAGAACCTTCACTAAAATAGCATGAAATGTTGAAACTCAATCCAAAATTTCAATCACAAAGTTTGGATCTAAATCAATTTTTGAAAAAAGATAAATTTAGTTTATAATGTGTTTAAAATTACTTAAATACATAATAGGTTCAAACAGAGACGACTCGAGACGAAACGAATCTAATCTTGGATAACTGGATCATGAGGAGGTCTACAATAGGGTGATTGGCCCGCTGCAGCATGCCACTGAAAATTTTGAGTTTTTAAAACAGGTTCAAGCGGGGTGATTTTCCCGCTTGAAAATGGCCGCTATATCTTCTCTAAAATTTCCGGTTGAGTTTCTTATGCGCTCTAGATTGAGATTTTCCCACTAAATCGTAACATATCAATAACTACATGTGTATTGAGGTTGTGTATATAGAGAGGGCTATGGTTTGGGAAGAAGAACACAACACAACTCACCACAAACACACAATTTAATCCAAAAATAAATAAAATCAAAAGATGAATGCCACAAAGTTTGTTGTGCTTCTCGTGATTGGCGTTTTGTGTGCCATATATTGTGACCGCAAGGCAGGGCGAAGAAGTGTCCAAAGTGACCAAATTAGGCACACCTCTTCCAAAATCTACTATCAAAGGCGTTGGAGCTCAGCTTTCTTCTGCTGCCGCAACTGACAGCATCACTTCGGGGTCTAGCTTTGCCAGTGCAACTAAGGGTCCCAAAGGTCCAAGGGGCGATGCATCCGAAGGTGCCTACACAAGTACCACCGGCCGTGTCGTTGCCAAGGGTCACAAGACAAGAGTTTCTTCTACAAGTGGTTCATCCTCTACAGGAGCGTCTAAAGCTGCAGCGAACCACAAAGCTGCTTCTTCAAGTGCAGGTGGTTCCATAGGTTCCGGCTCCCGTGTGAAGGGCTCCTCTGAGAAGAAGGGCAAAGGAAAAAAGAAGGATTTAGAGTGAGGTGATCTCATGCTTATCGCTCAAGCATATTAATATCCTACAGACTAAAAACTCACAATCTATTTTGTGTTCATAAATAAAACCAGAGATTGTCACCTTTACTTATTATATATGAAATGCTATACGTACTATTCTCTGTAATGGCTACTGATGATAAATAATTGCAATAATAATAATTATAATATTCTCAATGATACATTATCTCTTCTCTTGATTGATTTTCTAGGTCTAAGTCAAATCTTCGTCATCTCTATCAATCTTCGTATTGTTTCCTCTATTTTTATTATATATATCTTAAAATTAAACTAGGCGTGATTACGTGAGGAATTTTGAAATTTTTTTAAGTTTTTAAAGTTAATAAATTAAGCGAATTAATTAATATTTCATTTTCAACGCATAATATACATTCGTGCATGGTGTTATTTAACTAAATCAAATGTCATAGTCATTTATTTTTGTATCTTGCTTAGTTGCTTGATATTAAAAATGCATGGTGCACTTGAATTGGGCAGTATTTCCAAATTAAGCATGTAAAATATGGAATGACATGTCATTTATATATCTTAAAATGGGGTGATATAAACATGGCTTGTTATATTTAAGTAATTAAAAATTCTCTATAAAATTTAAGAAAGGAAGATTGACACAAATAGCCCCAAAAAAGTTGTTTTTTCCAAAAATAGCACCTCATTTGAAAAGTTCCACAAATAGCACCATAAACTTCAATTAAACTTAATGAAAATATAAGATAGAAAATAAAAAAGAGAGCAAACACTAATCTAATATTAAATTGAATCAAAATTATTTTAAATAGTGGAAATATATACCCTAATTTGGAAATAGGGAACCCAAATATAATACCACAAACTAATATTAAAATAAAAATCTCTTTTAAATGGTGAAAATATATACCCTATATTGGAAATAGGGAACCCAAATATAATACCATAAACTAATATTAAAATGAATCAAAATCTCTTTTAAATGGTAGAAATATATACCCTAAATTGGAAATAGAAAACCCAAATATAATATTTTAAATTTATTTCTAATTTATTTTATTGAATAGCTTTTATATAAAAGTTGTGGTATTATTGAAAAAAAAAAAGCTAGTGATAAAATTTTTAGAACAAAAACACTAATAGTAAGTTAACTAGTGCTATTTTTGGAAGTTTATGGAGTGTGTGCTATTATTGTCAATAAAACTTGTTTTAGGGCCATTTTTAGGAATTTCTCTTTAAGAAATGTTAAAAGTTTTTTTTTGATAAATAAAAACGTTAAAGTACTTACATAATCTTTTTGTCACCCAGATTTTCATCGTAACTCTTACATAATTACATTATTGTTAATTTGTTATAAACTTTTGAAAACCTCACCTCTACAAATTAGCCATAAACATATGCAAAAACTTTATCAGTGTTATGTTTCCGTAGACTAAACTGATTTTTGTGGCCTCTCCTAAACCACGATAGTCACTCATGTAGTCATGTCTTCTAGCGTACTGTGTATACAAACTGATTAGGCACATACCGATCATTAAACCGGTTTATCTTGGTTATTTGAATTCGCAATCAACACTTTTTCTTGTTCTTTTGCTAGATTGTTGGATCATCGAAACAAGGTCGCAGTATTTCATGATCACACCCTATCTATTATTTAGGAAGATCACTATTTCATAGATTTTTTTCCTTTATTTAAGAAGATTATTATTGCATTTATTTTATTTAACAATATACATCACACAAAGAGTAGCATCATAATAAATAAAGGTGACAATCTTTACTTTTATTTATGAATACAAATGAGATTGCTGGGTTTGTAGAATATTATTAATATATATATATATAGATATATATATAGATATATATACGCGGAGAAATGAGCACGATCACCTCACGGTTTAGGCCCGGTGCTGCCATATGTAACAGTGGTGCCACCTCCAGCACCGTTTCCTTTGGCGGTGGCACCTTTGCGACCGGCTGCAGCATTAGCACGGCCTCGACCAAAAGCAGTACTCATAGAAAAAGCTGTTGCGTTGGGACCCTTCGCAATGACAAATCCGCTGGTAGTTCCATAGCCGCTTCCATTTGCACTGCTGCTGGCACCTTTGCGACCCTTTATTTTAGCATCACCATAGCCATTGCCATCACCGATAGACTGAGTATAAATAGTAACAGTAAACTCAGCGCCTTTGGTAGCTTTGGGAATAGAGACGCCTAATTCGGTCTCTTTGGATCCTTCTTTGAGCTGCCTAATTGCACCAACAGTGGCACACACAACTCCAATCAAGAGAAGCACAAGAATATTTTTAGCATTCATCTTTATGTCTCTCCTTTTTGTTTTCTAATTAAGATGTTTTTTTTTTATTTCTTTTGAAGTGTTTTGTGCTGTGTTACTCCCACATCCCTAGCCTTTATGTATACACATGTAATTATTAGGATATGAGTTCATTTCTTACAAGAAAAAAAAATATCCTTTAATGCAATAGTTAATATTTTAACCTATAACTACTAGTCTTACCTATATGTCAAATTAATAGTACCATCTAAACACCTTGCCAAAATCAATCTCCATTACAACATTAACTATTTGTTTCTAAATTGTCTTCTGATTTAATTATGTGACTATCAAATATTTAATTAGTTATTTGTCTAAAGTAAGAGTATACCGGTGCCGTGAAGAAAAAAAATTGACTTAATTCCATTTTAGATTATTTTTACTAACACCAAAGGATTGCATTATAAATCTTAAGAATTGAGATCTAAAAACCGACACATATGGATTTAGATTAACTACATACTGTATGTGTGTAGAACATTGTTAGTTTAAAAGAACATTCTGAATACATAAATCAAATGTGTAAATTTTTTTGAGATACCTGATTTTTTTATTTTTTTTTGTTAAAGGATCTTAGATACCTTATTTATCTAAAAGATATGCTTACAACATCCAATATACGTTTGATGGCCCTCGAGCGTGACATCTTTTTTTTTTTTAATTTATATATAATTATACATGTTTTGCTAAGATATATATGATAAATCTATCAAAGATTATAATTCTATTGATATTGTTCTCCTAGCCCGAAAAAATGTGTGGACCAAAAGCTCATTTCGTAGATTAACAAATTAAACCCTAATCTATAATACTATTTTCGACATATAATTGCGATATTATACGGTTTACAAATGTATATCTTATTTGAGAACATTACGTAAATGGTATCTAGTATACTAGTATTATGTTTGATGGGCCCTAGGGCAAAAAAAATTTTGGGCACTTAGAATTTTTTTTTTTAGTGTTTTTGTGTTAGAAATATTTTTTAATGATATTTTTAATAAAAATTTAATTATTAAAACTAAAAACAGTAAATAAAAAAATTTATGGGCCCTTATAAATTTTATTTTTATATTGTAATCTAATTTTTTAATATTTTTAAAAATGGGCCCCTTAATTATTAGAACACGGGATTGGACCCCTGGCCGTCGCACCGCCCGCCCCTAAGCCGGCACTGGGTGGAGGTGGAGGTGGAGGTGGTGGCGGCGGAGGCGGTGGTGGTGTTGATGGTAGTGGAAGTGGCAGCGGTAGTGGGAGTGGTGCCGGAAGCGGCAATGTCTTTCATTGAAGCTTAAATGGTATCTAGTATACTAGTATTATGTTTGACCTTATTCTAAGCTTCTATATATAATAGCATGGTTATAGGTGATACTCATATAGTATCATTAAGAATTTTTTAGTATTATTTATAATGTTTGTTTATTGTTTGAGATTTTTATGATACCCCTACTAAATATGTTTGCATTGGTGATACCGGTTTAAATATCATAAAAAAAAAAAAATTTGCAAAATCAAAAAAAAATTTATAAAAACATAGGATTACAAATGCATTGGTGAATTTTTTTTTTTTTTCTGCTTTCACAAAAAAACGCGTTTCAGAGACAAATCAGGAGCCGCCACGTCATCCGATACTGGGTATCAAAAGTATCACTGCAGTGATACTGATCAGGGCCAAATTCATTGTCTGATCCATTAAAAAATTATATTTGGGCTCTTGATACTCTAATTGTATCACCTATGGACATGGTCTAACATTCTTATTCGATGCTCGTCTTATGTGTGATATGTCCATTGAATATACTTAACCACAATAAGCTCTTTTTATATCACAAATTCATAATATTTTGATCACGGTTTTATATGTTTGTGTATTTAAAACAGTTTCTAATTGAATTACAGTATTTGTTAAAGTGATTCCGCACAGTATAAGATCATGTAGAACATTATGTTTAGAGAGATAGATATATTTTTACAGTATCGTAAATCTGAGGATTAACTAATATGAACTACAAAACCTTCAACACTTTACAATATCGGATTAACGAAACGATAAAAACATCTTGAAGAACAGAAGATTCAAAGAACAAAACAAAGATACCTTATAGTTAAACCCGTGGCCATTGAGGACTCACTACCTACGAATAGGATAAACAAAGAATTAAGTTTTAAAAACCTAACATTCCGATGATTTTTGACTCTTGACGCAACATTTGGCGAATTAAAATCACAATCCGTTTTGAAACAGAGGACATAAAATAACAATTCACTTTTTCATAAGAGAGATATAATGAGACTAACCTCGAGAGTGCTAAAGACCAGTCGCATTCTGCTGGCCACAACCGACGGCTCCTCCGCTTGTCCTGTCACCGCCATCTGCTCCAACTGAAGAGTCTTCACCGGCAGCCTACAATCACACCATGGTCCAATGATGGCATTTCCGTAAATATGCATAGATTTCACACTCTTTACAAACATCCCATTTTCGTCTTAGAATGGATTAGAAAATGACAGAATCGAACCAAACTCGAATAAATTGATCTTACCATGCCATTCCTCTAATATAGTATGCATTGGCTATAACCGCGCAAAAGCCTCTCCATTTGCTTAGAATTTCATCGGAAACCGAAGGAGTCGATGACCATCTTATGACTGTTGGTTGCGGTGTACACAAGATCGTGATGAATACAATCCTAAGCCACAATATGCATTCATCTACCTGCGGAATTAAAACCGCCATTTCAAAATTGATAGGGCAGAGCTAAGATCTGATACGACTTAGCTTATATCATAACCAATGATATCACAATTTCGTTGTAACTAACAAACTAACTAACCTCGGACAGCAAAATTTTGGATTTAGTCTGTGTGCTTCCGCCATAACTCTCCATTCTTTCAATCTCTAAACCCGAATCTTTCATAGCCATTAGTTCTTTTCTCAAATCTTCATCTGTGCAACCGAGCGCATATGCATTAACACCAGCGGATATGAATTCCTTAAGATACACACACAAACAAATAAATGAAAGATGGATAATACAATCGAGAAGAAAGCAAGAATGACGCAAATAAAAAAGGGAAGTTACTTTTAAGGTTTCGCCTTCACCGCGTCCAATCACGGTCCTGTAACGTCTTAAAAGACTTATAGCTATGTTGCGTGATGAACGGTACTCATCATCCGATGAAATCGAGTTGTTGCGTGAGTTACAAAACTTGATGAAAGCAAAAGAACAAACACAAAAAGCTTAGGAGCTGTGTAGATATGGATGCACAAAAAACTTTTATCGAAGAGACTGAAACTTTAATTACTAACCATCCATCTCCTTCGAGGCTGAATTTGACCTTTTGGAGAAAAAGATGAAAGATAACAGTCCACATTCCTACAAGGAACTATGGATCTTGGAGAGACAGAACAACTAATCAGAGGACCAAAAGGCGCAGTCTTGAATCTGCGTAAAGCGACATTGCAGCTAATAGAGATTTGGACTTTGTCGATAGTTCCCGAAGGATACGCAACTAACATTTCTCAACCATATCAATGAAGCAGTGCCCTAATCTGCATAAGAGAGAAGTTTTTTTCTTTGAGTAACACAACTATATTAGGAATTAAGATGTATAAGAGTCTAAGATACTGAATGATGTTCTAGAAAACAAATTCAGCTTTCCTGTTCAAATTGAAACCCTAATTTCATCTCAATTCACTCTTAGTCCTTACAGATTTCTATGAGTGGAAAAAAAAAACCTCAAATGATTTGGATTTGGAGATTAGCTAAATTTGCGATCATAAGATTTGTATTAGCTAAAAAGGGAAATCAAAACCTCTGATCTTTGTAAAGTCTCTAGAATCTCCTAATCACTAACCAGAAGCACAGGACCAATTCACTGCATAGTTACAATCATTTAAAATTCATCTGAGATTAAAAGGAAAGATATGAACAAAAAGGCTTACCCTTTTGAGAAACCTAGATTCAGATTCAGCAATTCATATGCAAATTTTTGGTTTTTTAATCTCCAGGAAAGAATTGGATGAAGCAGAAGCTATAGATACATGTGTGTATGTATTGTAAGAGGTGAATTTGACGCCACCAATAATTTGAATGGCTGCAAAAAAGAAAAACATCAAATTTTAAATTAATCTAGACAAAGATTCTTTTTATTTTATTTTTGAGCACTGGAAAAAAAACAGAGAGAATCAAACAAGAATCGTGGGGATTCCTAAAACGGTGTCGTTGAAATATTAGTCCGATGAAGAGTATTGAGAAAAGAGAGAACTTTCAAGTTTACCTCTTATCAGTTTCTATCTTAATTCTGATCCTCTGAACAAAAACAAAGCTGCTTTTTACGTTGAAGAGTCAACCCAACTTGATCCTCTCTCCTTCTTGATTCTTTTACTCTCCATGTTCATTCTCACTTGAGAAGCTTCGTCCCATAGTCCCATATCCGCGTACATGTTGTACAACAGTACATAAGGTGTTGAGCTCTCTGGTTCGAGTCTCGACATTGCTTCAGCTGCGACATGTGCGAGCCCTACATTGTTATAAATCCTACAAGCATCTAATAGTGCACCCCACACCGTCTTGTCTGGCTCAAAAGGCATACTCTTTATGACATACATGGCCTCCTCAAACTGCCCTTGTCCACTGATTACATTCACCAGTGAGGAATAATGTTCCATCTGCGGCTCGATCTTGTACACAGTCATCATGGACACAAACTGTGCTTTAGCCTCATCAACAAGTCCCGCGTGAGCACAAGCGTTCAGAACTGAGACAAATGTTATGTGAGAAGGATGTATCCCGTTGCATTTCATTGACCAAAACAGATTCAAGGCCTCTGAGGCATTACCATGAAAGGCATATCCTCCTATCATTGCATTCCATGTGATTACTTCTCTTTTGACTTTCATATCATCGAAGATTCTCCTCGACTCCATTATTTCACCGCATCTTGAATACATAGTGATAAGGGCATTGTGGACTGGAACATCGGGGATCACAGTCTTGACAACGATTTGATGCATCTGCATTCCTAAACGCAGATTCACAAGCCCGGTAGATACACTGAGAAGAGAAGTTAAAGTATGCGGGTCAGGCTTCTCTCCATCAATGTTCATCCGGATAAACACATCAACAGCTTCTTTGTAGTCCTTGTTTTTGTCATAAGCTGCTATAATCGAGTTCCACGAGACTATATTTTTCTCAGGTGTTTTTTCAAAGTAGTGTCGAGCAAGCTCTAAATGGCCAACACTAGCATAACCCGAGACCATCATGTTCCATGAGTGTGCATCACGGTTTGGCATTTCCGTAAACAGAGCAAAAGCATCTTCCATCCTAGAAACATGTACATATCCATCAATCATAGTGTTCCAAGAAATCGTATCGCGGTCTTTCATCTGATCAAATAGCAACCGCGCAGAGACCACATCACCAACTTTCAAATAAGCTTTGATCATAGAATTCCACGACACGACATTTCTACGAAACCTCTCTCTAAACGCTCCCCCATGATCATCATCATCACAGAGATTAGGAATCTGATCAAACAGACATCGAGCTGCTTCTACCTGTCCTCTCTGTCCATATCCTACAATCAAAGTGTTATAAGCATAAACCAAATCTTCCCTTCCTGAATCTAAACTCCCATACTGACCCAAAACCCACGCAGCTTCTTCAAGTCTCTCGTTTTTAATAAGACCAGCCACAAGTGCACATAGAGAAGACGAATCCTTCACAGGCATTCTCCGAAACAAATCAAACGCGCGATTCACTTCACCGTTATGACAAAAACCAGTGATCATAGCACTCCATGACACGGCATTTCTCTCAGGCATTTTCTCAAATAACAACAACGCTTCACTTATCCTCCGATTCTTAGCATAACCACTAATCATCGTGTTCCAAGAAAAAGAATCTCTTGAAGGCATTTCATCAAAAAGCTTCCTTGCTTCCTCAAGAAACCTAATCCCACCACATGAAACATAACCCGAAATCATCGCGTTCCAAGTCACAACATCTCTCTCAGGCATTTCGTCGAACAGTTTCCGTGCTTGCGTCATTTCCCGCCTTTTCACATACCCGCTTATCATCGTATTCCATGTCACGGTGTTCCTCGCTTCCAATTTCTCGAATATCTCTCTAGCTTCGGCGATATAGCCCGATCTTATCATCTGGTTTAACTCTTTGTTCGTCGCTCGAAAACCCAAGCTTGACGAAACTGAAGCAGAGAAAGAGTTTGCATATAAACACTTTATACAAGACGATCGATACAACACCTTCCTCAAAATCAAAAAGACACCGCGTGATCGGATCATCGTCGTCTCCGGCGAAATTTGCAGCGATCAAAACTTAAAAAGCCTCTAGCTTTGAAATTAGAGTCGGGTTAATTTGGTTTAAGATCATGAAATGGAAATTCTTCGGTTTATTATGTTTGAACCGGAAATAATTCGGTTCAATTCAGATAGTCAAAATGTGTCTATGGTATTGGTAGATCAAACTAATAGCCTCCAACCTTTGGAATAGAGTCAGAGTCAGTCAGTTCACAGTCATGTAAATTTTGATTTTACTGTGTTTAAACCGGGAATAATTCGGTTCAATTCAACATTCCCGGTTTACGGTTAAGAGATAGTCAAATGTGTCTCTTAACTAGAGTAGAGACTAGAGAGTACTTGCACAAAAAAAAAAAAAAAAACTAGAGTAGAGAGTACAAAGAGAAATTTCTATAAATTGTATTACATAGTCTGTAGTTGGTTAATCTCCCAACTGAAATTTCTTGTGTAGCTAGTTGTGCAACCAATATAGACATTCTTTTGTGGGTAGATTATTAGCTTTTGTTTACAAATTTCGCATACGATGTTTATTTGTCTTTTGGACAAGTAGCAGACCAGAGGACATGATCACGTCTGAGTAATCTTTTGCTGTTTGCTGCTGTCAGTAACATCACACCAAGGAATATCAAAACTGAGATGGATGAGAAGATAAACATCAAGACCAAAGCAACATGGTCTTTCACCTCTTGCGCGTACTGAACCGAGTCTAAAGCGAGAAATGTGATAGGGAATGAGTAAGCCCACCACGCGACATTGAATCTTTTTATCGACTTCTTCAAAAGATTTGGCCTACAAACCTGAAAATGTTAAGAAAAAAGAAGGTAAAATGTCTATTCATACGGTTTTCTGTTTCTTGGTGTATCGTAAAGACGTTAACTTACTAGGGACATAAAGATGAAGAGTGAAAGGAAGAATAACATCTTGGCTATAGTATCAAAGGTTCCACAAATAGAGTTCCAAGCTAGACTTGCAGTCGCTGGTGCAGCGAAAAACAAGAAGAAAACCGGTCTTAGCGTGGTTGGGAAATTGTTTCCGCCTGGTAAGCGTTGATAAAGTGTGACAAAGATAACCAAGTAATGAACCATCCCAAGTGAGAACAAGCATAGAGCACACTCTTTCCAACCCATCTCTGCTGCTCCCCTTGCAGCCACTAGGTTTGCTATTACTGATACTTGGCTTGCCGGGTTTGCCATTATCGACAAAAACCGTTTCTCTGTTGTGAACCATTGGCCATAAAGCTTTGTGTCTAGGGTCAAAACTGGAACAGCAAAGATCCAGAATAGTGTCTGATACAAAATGCTATGTGGTTCAATCATCGGAGCTGATTGAAGCAATAGAAGGCATGAAATGGATGGAGCGTAAAGATAGTTCACTCCAATATAGTGCAAGAACTCTTCCTTCACCATGTCAAAGAGGAAAATACACTTGAAAGCATACAATAAACAGAGTGATACTTGTGTTGCAAGTGCTAGGTACCACAGGAGATAATATGCCATAGACGGGAGTTCGCTATGCAAATGGACCATT
This sequence comes from Arabidopsis thaliana x Arabidopsis arenosa, assembly GCA_019202795.1. NCBI lineage: Eukaryota > Viridiplantae > Streptophyta > Magnoliopsida > Brassicales > Brassicaceae > Arabidopsis > Arabidopsis thaliana x Arabidopsis arenosa. The sequence continues at coordinate 1,528,024 of CM032919.1, read as the reverse complement.
ATCTTCCACAACAATGCTTGGCTACATAGAGAAAGACTTATTCTGAAATATCCTGCATGGAGACTACTCAAAACAGACATCAGGACAATGGGTTCGGCATCAGCGAGGTTAGTCTTTCTCTTGTTGCTGCTTGATCTTGGGTTATCAATCTTGATATGAATTTCTTGACTAGAAATTTCCATCTTGGTTTATCAATGAAGTAGATCTTATTTTGTTCTTTGTAGTCCTAACCTAATGAAAGAGTTCATGTACATAGGCATTAGGCAGAGAAATCAAAGCCAATGGAAATTATTTAATTAGTACAAAAAACAAGTAATTTTGGGGAAGTTACTAGTTTGTGTTATGAGGCACCTTTAGAAACCTTTGGCAAGTTCAATAACTTGATATATCAACATTTTTTTTTGACATCAACATTTTTTGTTTTTTGTTTTTTTTGATGAAGCAACATTTCTTGTTCAAGCTTCGTGAATTAACATCAAACCATTTCAATTGATTAGAATATAAAATAAATTAAGGAAAGTGTGACCCAAAAAATAAGGAAAGAAGATTTTGATATCCAATATATTGCAATTTCATACTTTTTAGTGTTATATATTTCTTGCTTATAATTTCTTAAAACTGATTTCTAACAAATTTTAAGTATTAGTTCCCTATAATTCATACCATAAAAAGAAAAACTAAATGACAAGAAACTAAATTATATAATTTGAATAAACCTGGATATTCTGCAGCGAAACGATTTAAAATTGTTAAACACTTCAAGTGTCCACACGCAGATTGCGATATACTAATGTTGCTGAGATTTCTTCTTGACTCTCTCAAGCTGATTGTTTTAGGATTCTGGGTTGTCGCCTTAAGATCCCCGTTTCATCTAACCAACGTTGACCCTTTGCCCTTCTCAATAAGGGAGATAATAATGTTGCCTTACGTGAAGCTTCCTTATATAAAGAATTCATGCGAATCCTAATATCCTTTTTATTACGTCACGACGGCACACACATATATATATTATACACAGTACAGTTTATATTTAAAAAATCTGTATGACCTCACCAACAATTTAATGTTATACGTTGTGCTGCTTATATGTTGACAAAAAATGAAAAATAGTATTATAAAGCAAAGACATATGATTATTAAATCTATATATCAGTGTTTTAAGCCAGACTGATGAATCCGTGATCCAAAATCTGATTATATTTTTGATTTTAGTAAGAAGATTCCCAAAAGAAAGATATTTTCCTCAAAATATCCATTTGGTAAAATGGACGATGGTAAACTATCTATTTTTTCAAACAAGTTGTAAACGAATATTTCATTTATTTATTTATATTGTATGTTTCAACGTTTCTTTCTTATTGGTCTCAAACAAAACAATTTAGACTCAACCACTTGGAAGAGTACTACCAATAAAAAAAAAAAAAAAAAAAAAAGAGTGCTACGAATCAAATCCTACGTCGTTCTCACTTGATTGTGGGACCTGAAAGGCGGCAAAAAAGCCTTGTAATGGTTTTTAAGGCCCAATAATAGTGAGCTATTTAATATTTCGAAGAATTCTATAAAAAGCCTTTTAACGTAATAACCACTTTTACAATAGAATTTGATATTTTAAGTCGGGATTAGTTTGATATTTTCATTCATGATTAGTTTTGTTAACAATATCCAAACAACACAATATCTACAAACCGCTTCTTCTCCCTGAGAGTATATTTAGATTGATAGAATTCTCTTAGAAGTATATTTGGATATTTTGAAAGTTGTAATATATATCATTAAGGATTTGAATTATGTTTATCGCAATAGACTACACGGATTTGAATTATTCACTCTAAACACTAAAACTTATACATTCAGTTTACGTAGCATCATATATATTGATAGGAACTAAGAGAATATTTCGTAAGATAATTAAGTGTACTCTCCTAATGTTGTTATTAAAACGCTTCCAATATTGTTACACAAAACCTTTTCTATTATAGAAATCAACGGCTTCCTCTGTTCTGGCTGTGAGCAATTCAACAAAGTGGATGGATCGATTAGGGAGTCACTTCAAAAAGCTTTTTTGTAGTCAGATTAATCGAAAAATAGAACTATTGAAGAAGCTATGACCAAAGGGAATTCCACAAGTGATTGCTGAGTTGGAGATGTCAATGTTCATATATAATGAAATAAGTATCGTATATTCATGATGATTATGAAAATGAAAAAAATGTGAGACGTATGTTTCTATATTTCCCTCAATTTGGCGATGAAAACATGCAGACAAGACGGTGTGGATCAAGCGGTTATAGGAGAAGTACAAATGCGGACAGGGGCGGACCCACGTTATGGGAGAGGGGTGCAACTGCACCGGGTAAAATATAAATAGTTTTGATTTTACATAGAATTTATTGATTTAAAGTGGTCCAGTGGTTAAGACTACACCCATAAACTATGAGGTGGAGGGTTCGATTCCACCCCGTATCAGTCTAATATAAACACATTTAAAACATAGAATATGATTCTTTCCTTATTTAGAAAATAATGATATCAATCTCAATGATCTGATACAATCATATTTAAAACGTAAAAATATGCTTTCCTGTCTTTAGAAAAGAAATATCAATTTCAATCTAATACAATCATACGTAAAACGTAAAATATGATCCTTTCCTTTAAGAAATAAAATAATATCAATCTCAATCTGATACAATCATTTTTGAAACATCAAAATATGATTCTTTCCTGTTTTATCTTAAGAAAAAAATATCAATCTCAATTTAATAAAATCTGCAAACTATATATATTTGTCCCTCGAGTCTACTCAAGAACTACTTCACTGAGTAGCAACATGGAGATTTGTTCGTTGTCTTTTTTTTTTTTTGGTTCCTGAAGATTTGCCATCTTCATCATCAGAGCCGTTTCCTAACATAATGGGCTATTTTGCATTATACGCTCGGGGTTACGAATCTTTTTACACCCTTATCAGTACGTTGTTGGGCGGCCAAAGCAGCGAATTGTTTTTCAGAATCTTGGCATTTGCAGCCTCTGCATTCTATTAGAATGTAGTTGATGCGAATGCCGAGTTTCTGAAAAATGTGCAGCTTTGACAGCCGATTTGGCCCCAACTACGTACTAATTAATATGGGTGTAAAATTGAGTGAATTTGTTGAGAATGTTTGCAAACAATAACAGAATAGCCTACAATATTTTGGGGAAACAACTCTGGAGAAGAAGATTGTAAATCTAGGAAACAACTGTTCCATCATGAAGAATACTTGAAGTTAACCAGTGAGGTATACAGAACAAATAGAAGTGAGTTCTTATTTAATTTCTGCAAATTTGTACCAGAGTTCTTGTTTCTATCTCAAGGGTAGACTAGCTTTGGTTAGTCGCATTGAGCGACAATGTTTTTTGTTTGTGTTTTGGATCTGTAGCAGAACCAAGGACGTGATCACGTCTGAGTAGTCGATTGCTGTTTGCTGCTGTCAGTAACATCATACCGAGGAAGATCAAAACTGAGACGGATGAGAAGATAAGCATCAAGCCAGAACCGACCGGGTCTTTCACCTCTTGCGCATACTGAACTGAGTCTAACGCAAGAAAAGTGAGGGGGAACGAGTAAGCCCACCATGCAACATTGAATCTTTTCATTGATTTCTTAAAAAGATTTGGCCTACAGACCTGAAAATGTTAACATAAAGAAGGTCAATGTCTTGTCATACGATTTAATGTTTGAATCTTTTCATTGTTTTCTTAAAAAGATTTGGCCTACAAACCTGAAAATGTTAACGTAAAGAAGGTCAATGTCTTGTCAATTGTCATACAATTTAATGTTTGAATCTTGTTTCTTAGTGTGTTGATGTCGATGGCTTACCAGGGACATGAAGATGAAAAGTGAAAGGAAGAACAACATCTTCGCTACGGCATCAAAGGTTCCACAAATAGAGTTCCAGGCTAGGCTTGCCATGGCTGGTGCAGCAAAGAACAAGAAGAAAATTGGCCTTAACTTGGTTGGGAAGTTGTTTCCTCCTGGTAAGCGTTGATAGAGTGTGACAAATATAACCAAATAGTGAACCATTCCGAGAGAGAACATGCATAGAGCACACTCATTCCAACCCATCTCTGCTGCTCCTCGTGCAGCCACCAGGTTTGCGATTACGGATACTTGGCTTGCGGGATTTGCAAGCATCGACAAGAACCTTTTTTCTGTTGTGAACCACTGGCCATAAAGCTTTGTGTCTAGTGTCAAGACTGGAACAGCAAAGATCCAGAATAGTGTCTGGTACAAAACGCTATTTGGTTCCATCATCGGAGCTGATTGAAGCAAGAGAAGCCATGAAATGGATGGAGCGTAAAGATAGTTCACTCCAATATAGTGCAAGAACTCTTCCTTCACCATGTCAAATAAGAAAATACACTTTAAGGCATACAAAAAACAGAGTGACACTTGTGTTACAAGTGCTAAGTACCACAAGAGATGGAACGCCATAGATGGGAGTTTGCTATGCAAATGAGACATGCTGGGTGAATCAGGCGCGATCATTATCTTCCATAGCAGAGCTTGGCTGCACAGAGAGAGGCTAATTCTGAAATAGCCCGCGTGGAGACTACGCAAAACGGACATCAAGACAACGGGTTTAGCATCAGCGAGGTCAGTTTTTAACTCTTTGCTACTAGATATTGGGTTATCAATTTTGATATGAATTTCTTGCCTAGGAATTTCCATCTCGGTTTATCGATTAAAAAGAGGTATTGGCTTGTTTGGCTCTATGTTTTCCTAACCTTAGGATAGAGTAGTATATATAAGCAGAGAAATAAAAGCTAATGGAGATTAATTAGTACAAAACACGTGATTTAGGGGGAGTTAGTTAGTGTTGGACAAAGATGATACCTAAAACCAAAAGTGGTAATGGAATCTTATAAGGATAGCTTTTTTAGTAACTTTTGGTAAGTTCAATAACTTGTACAGTACGTCTCAACATATCTTGTATTTAAGCTAGATACACACACATAAAGTCATTCCAATTGATTACTTTACGAATTAATCTTATATCTATTGCCTGCTTTACCTAACTAGTACATTATAATTAAACAGGATTATTAGGTTTTCTTATCATAAGATGTTACCACTATATATCTCTGATGGCATCGACCCACTAAATTCTCAAATTCTTATTTCTATAAGAAAAATTCAACAATTAGATAAACAATCACATTGTCGAAATAAGATAATCCAGTGGGTCAGACGTATTCACCACCTATTCATCGAGGTCAAAAGCCAGTGCCTTAGCTCGAGGATTAAGCTCACATGTTTTGTGAGCCAATGTAGCATAAAAGTGGCCATAAAAAGTAGTATGGTTTTGGTTACTTTTGAATTTGGAAGTGCCTGATCACCTTTTTAGTTTCTGTTTATAAGAAATGTTTGATATCATCAAAAATGTGTGTTATAATTTGAATGAGATTTGAGTAGACGTACGCTTCTATTAGTTGTTTTGGTTTAGTACACCAATGTTACACAAAAGAAAAGATTATGTTATATATGTTTTTTTTTCTAGATCGGTGATTTGTACAATAATAAAGAATAAATGGTTCGATTAAGTGAGTCATGGTGCATATTTGCTAAAGATCCCACGTAATTGTTGATTATATTTATAGCAATGAATAAATGGTCGCAGAGGTTTGAATAAATGCAAAAGCTTTTAAAGCCAATATATCATAAGTAGGAATAATGGATATGAATTCTTAACCATTGAAACCTTTCGTTGGAATCACATCACACTATATAAAAAAAGGAATCACATCACACTATATAAAAAGTGTGTTTTTTTTATTGATCTAGAGTTAAAGAAAACATATCCAAAGCTTCAACGTATGTTTATGGCAAAACATTGTTAACAACAACAACGAGGCTTCACTCTTGAAACCTTTCCATATAAACACAACACAACAAAGCTCTCACACCAAAAACACATCAACAAAAGACCGAACCGATGTTACATTTTTCACACAGCTTCTGCGAACCCAACCCGCTCGTTTCCGAAGTCAAAGACAGTGTGGTATTTGCCCATAAACACATCTCCAAGTATCCTGCCCAAAGTAAAAAAAAAAAATCAATGATTAGACAAAATCTAACATTGGAAAAAAAAAGCAATAATCATTAATTCATTATGGATTTCGTGTCGATATATTTACCAGAGAGGTCCACGAGGTGGAGGGACGTCAAGTGCGGTAAAGCCGCTAATGCATTGTGCCACTGGTCCTTCCCCAATCTTCAGTACGTACTGTTAGTTCCCACAAACATTAGCAGTCACAAAAATATACGTGTTCAAAATGTTACAAAAGGTTCAAAATTAAATGTTGCCATTACCTCTTCTGGAGCAAGATCAAAGACTTTGCCTCCAATGGTGAATGAAACAGTAGGCATTTTAGAGAGTTGTGAGCAATCAACTGCAGACTCTCCATTTGGACTAGGCACGCGCTCGCATATCTAAGGATTTACGATTTTGGGGTCAGAATGAAAACAATATCATTGCTTAATTCCACAAGACATTAAAGTGTTGTTGTCTTGCTACCTCATTAATGTAGTTCACTATCCGCTCTTGAGTCATGTTCTGCCTCAATTGGCTCTGTATCCACACAACCGCCATTTCACATGCAGGACAACCCGCATCTCGAAGACCACTAGATGATCTCGTGTTTTCCTTGTCCACCACCGACTCAATCCCCATACTTAACATGATACAATAGCACTCAATGAGAGAATATCAGTGTGCCTAATTGTTATATATGTTCATAGAAAATCACTGGAAAGTTACCTGACCCCGTGGGTGCCATCGAAAGCGCAAAGACCAATTTGTGAGCAGATCTTCTTTGGTTGAGTCTGGAAGAAGCAAAAGAGTTGCATATACAGAAATTAAAGAAAAACAGATATGATTCATAGCGTTCTGAATCATATTAGCAAAATTCTTACCTCAGCCAAAAGTAAATCCAAAATGGTTTGTCCATACTGATCAACAACAGTCGTGCACTGCTGGCTAATAACTCCAGAGGCTCCAATAGCTTTGTTTATCATGGCAATCACAGCCTAAAAGAAATAACAAGGAAAATGTTAACTTCAAGATTAAACATATACTCAAACAAACTGAAATGCTATAAACTCGTGCAATTTGCTTACCGTCGGCCCTGCAAGTAAAGATGTTCCAGAATCTGCTATCGCGGAACAACCACTTCCACAGTATCCTGTACAAGCGTGAATCAAGTTTTGAGATGTGAGTTCTAAGAAAAATAAAAAAATACACATGATGAAAGAAAAGGATATGACAGTGAGTGCACGTACCAGTAGATTCACCGCCAATGAGAACCTCACCCATGTCGAACTACAACCAAAATAATAGCTTAAATGAGACGTAAATTACAAGACATTCATAGCAAACCAAGAAAAATAAATAAAGATCAAACCTGCCAGTAACCCCTTTGTGTCACAGGAACATATGTATGTTCTCCTATGAAATGCTTTGGATCAACACCTCCAAATACGATTTCACCGCCTTCTTCACTCTTTGGATCACGGTTAAGCCAAAATGAAAACACCGGCCTCTCGATAAGGCCTTGCTTGAGCATATTGTACCTGTCAAAACCAAACATTACAGGATTGTGTGTAAGTAAGCAACCTCAGTCCAAAAAGGAGACAAAATGCCCCATGGAAAAATATGTTTCGGATCCGCCACTGCACATACCAAACAGGAGTAGCGTTTCCAACAGCGATCTCTTGGAATCCAAGACCAAGAAGACCATCAAACTTAGCCACCAGGAATGTTAAACCAGGCTCACTGGTTGCTTCAATAAACTCCTGAAGAGATTGGGAATATACAGAGAGTAAAGTCAATGATATAAGCATCAAAAGTAGTGTAACATCAATAGATAAGGAAAATTTTACCTGATCTTTGACAACCAAATCACCAACCGTGACAGCATCATAACTAAAGAAACCAGAGATCGATCCTGAGCCGTAATGGATTGCGGCACGTTTTCCTACAATTTTATAGCTTCTATTAAAAGTGATATCTCATCTTCATACAAAGATCGCCTTAAACTACTTTTAATGTACAAGAATCAAAAGAGATAGCGTGCGTACCACTCTTCTTATATGTACTTGATCGCGAGGACTTGAACTTGGCATGAAAGAAACAAGACAGCTAGTATAACAACGGAAAGAAAACAATAAGTTTTCTCTCTTAAACTAAAATCTAACAATTATATAGCAAAAGGTGTAAACCTTACCGAGAAAAAACATTTTCCTGATGGCACCCAAAGGTTAGAGCTTCCGGTATCAAAAATGACAGTAAACTTCTGCGGTGGAGTACCGATAGCAATCTCACCATAATACTGAGCATCCAAGTAATTCTTGAGCGGGACAATGTCAGCATCTCCAGAATCACTACCAAGATTGTTGTTGTACGAACGCAAAGAGGATCTCAAGGCCTCTTCTTGCTTGGAACCAAAGCGTGTTGCAAGTCGGTTGTTAGGATCCAACTTTAGTTTCTTCAAGCCAACTCTGAATGTTCCATCATTTCTCTGAGAAGAGACAGTGAAAAACAGCAGATACGACACAAAGAGAGAAACCGCAACCGTTCTTGTGTATACTCCCATATTTTCACCTACAAAATCAAAGCATTCATCAACAAACTGAAACAAATAGGAGTTACAAGAACATGCAAGTCAACTAAGAACACTCTTCATACTAAATGTGGAGCGTTAAAAAGTTTCCAAAACAAAAGAGCTTTTGACAACGATAATTGTTAGATAAAAATTAATCTCTTGAAAATATTTCAGAAATAGTGAAATTACACATTCAATAAATTATTAAAGCAAATAATCTGACGACAACAAGATACAGGACCATGAATTTTCAGTTTATAACGATTAATAATACGAATGTGTGACAAATCGAAACAGAGTATTAAAACATGCTCACTTTCCTGAGAAAATTACACTATGATTACAAAATCAAACATGCTCATTTTCTAAACAAATCAGAACAAATATCTCATCATGAATCACAGTTGGAAAACATGAAAAAAACAGTAAGATTTGCTGAATCAAACCAACACTAAAACATCAGATTTGAACATTTTGAAGACAAAAACCAGACATGCAAAAACACATACAAATTCACGAACACATAATCTAATAGAATCCAAATACAGATCATGATGCAAAATACAATCTTAAAACATCAGAAAACGAAATTAACCAAACAAAATTGGATTTATCAAAAAGAAAAAAACCTGAAGTTATCAAGAATCAAAGAGCTCGGAATATTTAGGGGGAAGAAACGAAGAAATAGCAATGAGATCGATAATAGTAGAAGAAGTGTTACTTTTTTTTTTTTTTTTTTTTTTCTTCAAACACCATTATATTAAGATCTCGGAAAGAGACTCTCCGCTAGGGAGAGCCAATCAGGAACCGAAGTGCTTACATGGGAAAATAGACTCTTTCGAGCCCGAGCTTTTTTAGCTAAAACATCAGCCCGACAATTTAAAGTACGAGGAATAAATCTAATGCTAAAAGAGGAGAAAAAACAGCGGAGAGAACAGAAGGAGGCTATTTCCGAAGCAAAAGTAGGCCAATCCTTCTGATTATCGAGGAGGGAGATCAAATCTGCGCAATCTGAGGCAAAGGCACCACAAGACGCGCCAAGCGAGATCATACATTCCATGGCCCATAACAAGGAGTCAAACTCAGCGTGAAGGGGAGAGAGACAACGACGAGCACTTTTGAGTCCTAGATGGCGAACTCTACCTTGGTCTACCAAAACCCAACCATGCCCGCTTAGGGAGTCCTCTGCATGCCAGGAAGCGTCAAGTTGACATTCCACACTCAAAATGGGGGGGAGAGCAACAGGTATCCCGAGGGAAGAGGGGTCAACGGGCGATCTTTCGTGAAGGTTTGCTTTTTTCCAAGCAGTCGCCTCTTGAATCGCCAACTCTAAAGTCTCTTGAGGCGGTTCTTCCACATTTTCAAACATGAATCTATTTCGACTTTTCCATATATACCATAGTATCCATGGAAAGATTTCCATGATATCGTCTCCTATTCCGAATTCTTTTCCGCGCCAGAAAAGAAAATCGAAATTATAGAAGAGAGAGTTCCTAGGGAAAAGGTGCCCTGAAGTGGGAATAGGTGACAAGGCCCAGATTTGTCTCGAAGGTGGGCAGTCAAAGAGAAGGTGATTTATTGTCTCTTCTGGGCCCCCACAACGAGGACACTCCTTCTCATTTCCGATATGACGGTAAGAGAGCCTCTGACAAGTAGCCAAACAACCCGTGATACATTGCCACGCGAAATGCATAAGTTTTCGCGTAGTTTTAAGCTTCCATACTTGTGCCTGAAGTGCCGAAACACCTGGTCCCTGAAAAGGGGGGTCACAAGTAGGACGAGATAACTCTCGCGCGGCCCAATATCCTGATTTAACAGTATAATTGCCGGACTTAGTGTAAGACCAGCTGAAGCCATCACTCAGGTAGGTTCGGCTAGGGCGAATCCCTAGAATGAGTGGAATATCGGCTGGGTCCATCAGAGCTTGAAGACGGTCTAATTTCCAAAGCTTTGTTGTTTGGTCAATCAGATCATTGACATAGAGGAGAGGGTCTCTGGTGGCGAGAAGACTCCTGGCGGGTCTCGCAGGGATAGTGGGGATCCATGGGTCCTCCCAAACTTTAGTTAACATCCCGGAGCCAACCGTTCTCCGAAGACCCGAGACGAGGAGAGGTTTGGCCGCCATTATACTTCTCCAGCCGTAAGAAGGGCGATTTGAGGTTCCTATGTGTAAGGGATCACTAAAGCGAAAATAACGTCCTCTCAAAACCCGACTCAACAGGGAGTTTGGAAAGCGAATAAGGCGCCATAATTGCTTAGCTAATAAGGCTAGATTAAATTCTTCAAGTGTTCTAAACCCCAGACCTCCATCAGCGTATGGTGTGCAGAGTTTGTCCCATGCGATCCAGTGAATACCATTACTGTTTTCATTTGATCTCCACCAGAAATTCGCAATGGCACTACTTAGCTTAGAACGAATAGCTTTAGGGAGAAGGAAACACGACATAACATATGTCGGAAGAGCCTGTGCAACAGACTTGATAAGAACCTCTTTGCCACCTTTGGACAAGAATTTTGCGGACCAAGTGTTTAGCCTCTTTTGAAGACGGTCACGCACAAAAGAAAAAACTTGAATCTTCGAACCATGAATTTGTTCAGGGAGGCCAAGGTATGATCCCATGCCCCCATCTCGATGGATTCCTATTGTTGATTTAATGATGTTTCGAGTAATGTTATCCACCTCATGCCCAAACATAACCGAGGATTTAGCCGTATTCAGCTGCTGTCCCGAGGCCTCACCATATGACCGAAGGATGGAGATAATTTCCTGGCCTTGTTTCGGATCCGCTTTGCAGAAGAAAAGGCTATCATCAGCGAACAGAAGGTGAGAAGTAGATGGACTAGCTCGAGAGATTTGAAGACCTTGAATGCGACCATTCCATTCCGCATCCTTTAATTTTGCAACTAGAGCCTCTGTACACAAGATGAACAGGAAGGGAGAAATTGGATCACCTTGGCGGATTCCTCTAGTCGGTCTAATGAAGCCTCTCGGTGAGCCGTTTAAGAGAACTCTATAAGAGACCGAGGAGATACAGAAAAGGATCATCTCAACCCACCGAGGAGCGAAACCCATTTTCAGCATTAGAGCTTTCAGAAAAGGCCACTCAACACGGTCATAAGCTTTGCTCATATCTGTCTTTATAGCCATGAACTTTTTCTTGCAGGCCGGATTAGTACGGAGGGCATGAAAATTTTCTTGAGCTATAAGAATATTATCAGTAATAAGACGGCCAGCCACAAAGGCGGATTGAGTCTCGGATATTAAATCCGGAAGGAGTTTCTTAAGGCGAAGACTCAAAACTTTCGAGATAACTTTATATCCAACGTTACAAAGACTAATTGGTCGAAATTCCGCCATTTTCCTCGGTCTGTCGATCTTCGGAATCAGACAAATATTTGTCTCATTTAACCGTTCATCGAAAGAACCGGAGGAAAAGAAATTTTGAACTACTTTGATTAGATCTGGCCCAGTCAAATCCCAAAAGCGTTGGTAGAAAAAGGCAGTCATCCCATCCGGTCCTGGGGTTTTATCAGGATGAAGAGAAAAAAGGGCACGTTTAACCTCCTCCGGGGATATATCCTTAGTGAGCTTCTGATTCATATCTTCGGAAATCATTTCTGGCACATCCCGAAGAACGGAATGGAATTCATGAGGATCAGACGTGGTGAACAGATCTTTAAAGTAATCAACTGCAAGACCCTCAATGCCCACCTCCTTATCAACCCACAAACCATCATTGTTTAATAATCCCATAATCTTGTTTCGCGCGCGTCTTTGTTTGGTTATTGCATGAAAGTATTTAGTGTTTTTATCACCCGCTTGATACCACATCTCTCTACTCTTCGTTCTCCAAAAAATCTCTTCTTCCCGATAAGCTTCGCAGAGCTTCCATTTCAGGGCGAGGAGCTCATCAGCTGAGATGGAGTCGTCTTCCTGAGCACGATCAATTTGATTTTGAAGCTCAACAATCAGCTTTTCAGAGTTAGTGGAGTTCGATCTTTTCCAGACAGAAATGGTTCTCCTGCAGTTCTTTACTTTTTGAGTGAAAAAAGCGCCTTCTAACGAAGGGAAATTCCAGCCTTCATGGACCGATTCTTTAAACCCCGGTTTATCTATCCATCTTTTATCAAAGATGAATTGTTTAAAAGCACGGGGCGGACAGTTCTGAATTGAGGCTAGTAATGGTCTATGGTCCGAACCCCATAGTTTTAAATACTCCACATTAGTGTGGGAAAAAATGGCATGCCACTCTTCATTTGCCATGGCTCTATCCAACCGAGCTTTAATAAGTCTACGGACTCTCTGGCCAGCTGGTCCGCAACTGCGCCGACCTACCCAGGAAAATAAATTCCCAATAGACGGGACCTCAATCATCCCACAATTCTCGATCATACACCGGAAGGGAAGAAAAGAAGGGTCAGACCTCTTCTTACCACCCCTCTTCTCATGATTTCCCGTAATTTCATTAAAGTCCCCAATCATAAACCATGGTTCTGACCGATTAATACCAATACGAGTTAACCGTTCCCAAACCAATTCGCGGTATTGAACTACCGGATCACCATAAACGAAAGAAATAAAAACACGGTTTCCATCAATAATAGTTTGAATATCAATAAGCCGATCACTCACAAAAACAAACTCAACCGGATAATCGTTCGAATACAAAAGAGCGAGACCGCCACTGTTACCAATCGGTTCAACAGTCTTAAGGCGGTCAAAACCTAACGAAACTTGCATACTCTGCAAGTGTACAAAATCATTTTTTGTTTCCGATAAAAAAAGAAAACCTGGAGAGTACAAACGACACATCTCTTCCAGTCGGCGGGTTGTGAGTTGCGCACCCGCCCCTTGACAATTCCAGGCAAGGAGTCTCATATGTTAGTGTCGGAGGGGTTTGGCGGCCCCGCCGAACTAACACCCGAACCCACACCCGAACCAGACGCTTTCCCTTTTGCAGACGGGAATACTTCACTTTTAGGAGCCGATGCAAGTCGCCTAGAGCTTCTCGGTTTTGGAGGACCGGACTTGAGGGAGATGCGCTTGCTCGGAGAACGACCCTTAATGTTTTGAATTTTCTTGGACGCCGAATTGATTGCCACTGCCGAACCATGGGAGTTTTGACGGGCTTGGGCTCCATCCTTTTTCTTAGGCTCCTTCTTTTTTCCTTTGGGCCTAGAAAGGCCCAATTCCTTAAGAGAAGCCTCACCTTTTAAACCCTGCGCTGGATCAGCCTCGATCGTTGACTTCAATTTCACGGAGAGCTTCTTCACCTGAGAAGAGACATCGAGAGTGTTTGGGATCACCGCCGATCGGGAATTCGAAACTCCGGCCTGCCCAGATTGAATTTCGTCCTCTACCTCTTCGCCGAGCAGGTCATCTTCTTCAGCATCAAAATTCTCCCCATCGGAAAACCTAGGGGAATCCAGAGCATTGTAGGCTTCTTGATCCTCAGCAGTCCAGTCCAGGTTCAAAGCTTCTGATACTGCGTTTGGGATCCCAAGCCACTCCTTCTCTGCAGCATTGAGACTCGGGTCTGGAACAAAACGGCGGGCTACACCCGCTGGACTCGCGAAGCTGACAGCTTGAGAGAATTGTCTTGACAGAAAAGCTTCAGGGTCTTCATTTCTTTCACGCTCTTCCTCTTCCTCATTAATTTCAAACCAGCTTTTCTTCTTTTCCTGAAGGCTGATTTGCAAGGATGGGGACACCGGATTCACCGGGACAGGTTCAACCACCGCGGGAACTTGAGACTCGAAATTTAGAGACTTCTTCGCCGAACTTCCTGTCTCCGAAGAATCCCCGGGGGTTTTAGCGGAAGAGTTAGTAGCTTTGCCCTTCCCTTTCTCCTCAGAGGTAAGTTTTCGAGCCAAATTTAAGCGAAATGGTCTGGAGTGGGCATGAGATGGAGACCCTGTTCCCTGTTTCGCTCTTGATGGCTGATGGAGAGGATCAGATATTGTAAGTTGGGAATCCGAGACCACAGCGGTGTTAGACACTCTTTTCTCGTCGTTTCTTTCAGCCCGATTATGACGGGGAGGAGAGATCTCCTGGCGAGAGAGCGCTTTGCGAGAGTAGTCGCCTCTGCCTCTCCTGGAGGAGCCCCGAACTGGTTCTGGCCCAAAAGAGTCATCATAACGGCGCTTGCGTCCATCATCCACAGCCTGTCCTTTAACAGGAGCTGGAAAGGGTACTTGTCGAGAAGAAGGATTCAAAGGAGCAGTTTGTCTCCGGGATAGTGAAGAGCGAGAGAAGTCAGAGCCACGATTATGAGGAAATCTCTGCGAACTCAAGTTGTGGTGTTGTTGAAAGCGGCGGTCTTTACCAGCACGGGAAGCAAGCTCAAAAGGAGCCACAGATCCCTTGTCCTTCCTCTTATCACCCGTTTGAGTCACGTCGCGCCTAACCACTTCTAGAGATGAGCTTGAGCCACCGAGAGAAGAGAGCAGAGCAGCTCGCTGGTCTTCATCTAAAAGAGGGCATGAGTCGAGCTCATGACAAATCCGACGGCAGTGAGTACACCACCGGAACAGTTTCTCATAGAAAAGCTTCACCTTCACAATTTCGCCAGTTGGGAGTTGAGCTGGTTTATTGAACCTAAGAGGAGCATCAGCCTGCACTGTGACTTGGATTCTACCATTAGTTGTATCCACCCTATGAGCTGTTCCAAAAGAGTTGCCAAAGTTCCTGAGAAGTGCTTCCACCCAAAATTCAGAAGGGATACCTTCAAGCTTTATCCAGAATGTCATAGTGGCTGGAAAAGAGATTCCGATATGCGGTTGCCACCTCTCAAGAGCAAAAGACCATTTGTTGAAGTGACATGGTCTTTTGTTGAGGATCTTTAATAGATCTGCTTCTGATTCAAAGAAGAACTGAAAGCGAGAGTCACCAAGAGAAACTCCCCGGACTCTACCATCCACATCCCAAATATTTTCTTTAGGGAGTAGAGAGACTAAAGCCTCGATACTGCGGCCTCCACGATGGAACATACGGCCTACAAGACTGAGCTGTAGGCGAGCTAGGAGAGCAGAGTTGTCAACCGGAGGAAGCACCACCACATCATCTTCTTCTTCAGGTTCAAAAGAAAAAGAGGGCTGCTTAGGAGGAGACTCAAGATACCAGCTTGGTCGAGGTCTGGACATGATTCTGAGAAGAGAAGAAAGAGGAGAGACGGTCTTAGCTTTGAGCTAGAGAAAAACTGCGGGAATAAACTCTGCTTTTACACAGGAAGATTACGGAAGTAAAAACCAACTTCAGCACCATTCAACGCCAAAACAAAGAGGAAAGTCTCTTGTGGTCGGGGAATGGGAGGCAAGAACACAGAGAGCTGGAGAACAGACCAAAGACATCTTTAAAGAGAGGACTTCTGGATCTAGAGGAAGGAAAACAGAGAGGGCAAACAAAAGGAGGCAAAAAGGAGACGGAAGGAGTCACCGGAGTTACCACCGGAGGAAACCATTGAGGTTTGATTGTCCCGGATTGGTAAACTAAAGTTGGTGAGAATCCTTTGATTCAAAAAGTTTTGCTAATTTAGGAAGTCTCGAAAAAGGAGCCCGAGAGCATTTTTAGAGAGAAGATATTTTCCATCTTGATATTCTGTATATATATATTCTCTTGGAGATCAAAAGTTTACCATCAGATGATAACGCTCTATGTTCTTTCCATTTATGTCAGTTCTAACGTTTTTTTCTGTTTCAAAATAAGATATTGTACTGTATTATTTTTGGTTTCAATGTAACCTTTGACATAACATATTGAACTTAACTTTGTGTTCAACTGATTATCTCTAGTAACTAGACAGCTTAGACTAATCTAACTATGATTAACTTTTAAGAATTATTTGTAGGAGGCATAATCAGCCAATCAGGAGATGATACATGTAATTTACCCAAATAACTAGATTAACTAATTTAACTGTTTCGTTACCGAGATAACCATGTGGTCCCCCAACAAAGGCTACAAGAAACAGTAGTATCAATTTCAAATTACATTCAAAGTGTCCGTAACTTCGTAAATTGAGCTAAAATTTCATCAAATTTCACCAAGTGTAATGGTTGAATCTAATGAGTCGCGAGAACAAAATAGTAAAAAACAATGACTCACTCACTAAACGGTAATAAAGAAAATATATTGGTATAACCAATAATTAAGTATTAACTAGAAATACAAACTAAATATATAGATTGATATATAAAAATGTTCCTCCGCATATGAAATATAGTTGCATGCATGGTGTCATTCCTTGGCGTTCATTTTCATCACACAACATGTCTTTTCCATCTTTTGCATTCAATTATTTTCTCTTCACATCTAATTTTTTATCTTGTGTTTTTTCTCTATAAAGTTTTGAGTAATAATGAATGATCAAACAAAGCAAAGTAGTTACGCTTTATGTTTGTTGAGAAAGAGAAAGGTGAAAGGCCTGAAAGGTGGTAGTTGTGTGGCAGTGGGAGTGGTTCTTTTGCAAATGTCTTCCTTTTTTTTAATTGAACCAAAATAAAAGGTCTTCCTTTTTTATTTATTTTATTAATAAGAGTATTTCTTTCTTTTGTGTGTTATATACATTTTTAATATTTTTGGAGATTATGAACATGTGAATTGATCAAAATGTGGTATAGAGTAGTAGAGATTTGGCATGGATGTTTCACTTTTAGTTAGGTTTGGTTTCCAAATAGTATATATATTTTTCTTTTCGATTTGTTTGGTTTGGAATGAATATCTTTGCCAACTAAACTGTTTTGGTTTTGAATTCGACAAATTTTTATTTTAGTCCAGCTCAATATTTAATTTGCACCTATTTTCGGGTCATGTTTATTTTTCAATCCGAAAAAGTTTTGTTCTTAACATATTATCTTATTTAGAAAGAACTTCAAACGGGATTAATAATGTTACATCGCAGAAAAGTTAATAGAAAGAAAAAAAAAGCAAATCGCAAATGTGTGCTGAGCCAATTAGTACGCCAACTTAAGCATTACATAATCTACGGATTAAACTTAAAGAAAAGAACTGGATCAAACATATATACTGTTGAAAAACTCGTATATTTCCGCTGAGAAATAGAATAAAATGAAGCAAGGCAATCATATTAACCTACGATAAATAAAGTCACACAAAGCATATCCAAACATAATTACTCAATTATTAGCCGCAAGTAGAACTATATGACGATAAAATATGTTTACCTTAACCTAAAAAGGTCTATACTGAAAATTTGTCGAGGGTTAAGTTACAAAATTGAATATAATTAAAGATTTTGGTTATGATGAAGAAACTGCTGATTGGACTTAAAGCTTTTGGTTTCTAGATTATTTGACCTATATTTATAAATAAATATAGGGTTATTGACGCAAGAAGCAATGACTTTATATAAAGTCGACAAAATTAATCAAAGTTTTGATGATTAGGGAGAATGGACCCAAAGGACATAAACCACGTGACTTGGAACTGTTTTGGACCGACCAAACCCATCATCTAGGCTTGACTTCCACGGAATCGTTTTCAAAATTGGATGTCCAAAAGTTTTTAAAGCAAATGAACGATTAGTTTTTGGATTGTGATATAATATATAAAGAGAAACTAAGACATCACTTTCTTCTTCATTTTTCCTACTTGGGTCTCTTTCAATGTATGGGTTAAAGTGGAAACAAAGCTATTCCATTTAGATAAATGATAATGAGAGGTAGAGATGCATATGGGAATGTTGACGTATTGATAAAATGTAAATCTTGATAAAGTTGGAGTTAATCATATATTATTCAAATCGTTTAGTGGAAATACATATATCTAGTAGAGATAATAGGATCTATCCAACAAGTAACATGCATCGGAATCATAGATAGCTACATAAAAAATAGTTATCAATGTTAAGTTGAAAAATAGGCTAGAAAAATGAATTAGAACTCCATTATAGGTGATATTAACATAAACTCAAAAACAATTTTAGTTTTTCTTGTTGGTTTTCTAGTTTTCCGGCAAAAACATGAATAGTGGGTAATATAGCAGAAGACAACGACCTTTCATTAATTTTGATGCCAGTGACACCGTCAGAATCTCATCTCCAATGTCCAGAGACAGAGAAAGAGAGTCACAATCGAAAAAGAGCTTTGTTGTATAACAATAACATGATAAGTGTAAACTGTTAAGTTGCCTAACTTTTAAATATCGTATGTTATTTTAAAGAAATTGTTTTGGTCAAAGTTGCTGTGCATGCACCATCGTATTAAACGTCTGATTACTCATTTCATTTTCTTTGATAATTGGGCTTTCACCGAAGTAAAACTAATCATAAATTATGATTCATGAATATGAAGGGGTCTTTAAGAGTGCAACGGATTAATATCTACCTGTGACCTTGAATCAGTAACATGCAACCACTGGACTTCTTAATATGGAGTTGTCACTTTGTATGATCGATAATCAAATTTTGTCTCTGGAGGAATTTTGCTGAGTACACAATCGCAATGCATACAAGTTTCGGTGATATAATTTAATATACTTGTCAGAATTGGTTTATTTATGAAAATTTTTAGATTCATTAAAGGTGTTGACATAAGAATTGATAATCTTTATTGCAATGCACCCTAAGACAAAATCAAAACCAAAACCTTGGATACTCTGACTCTGACTAAATCCCAAAAGACTAAAATACATGTATAGGAAAAGACCATTTCAGTTTCCAATGTCTGCAAAATGAATTTATATACAAAAATCATCAGTAACCCTAACTTTTTTTGAATCAAATGCAAACTAATCTAAAGAATAACCATCATAGAGAATTTCACAGTGGTAATCAAAGTGAAGTGTGTGAAAACACTTAGCCACTAGAATCAAAGCATTTACACATATCATTTTTTCATGTAAACAAAGCCGCAGAGACGCTAGAGAGTTGCTCTTTCCTCTTAGCCTTGGTCCATCGATAGTGCCTCGGTGCATTAGGAGGCTCTATGTCGTCCTCTTGATGCCTGGAATCCGAAACCTCCTCGAGATCGATCGAGTTTCGAAAAGCTCGAGTCTTTTTAGGTGTGGTGTACGCAAAATGTAACGTTTTTGCTACCAAACTCTGTTATAGTTCAAAATTGCTATGAGAACATTGCATCAATCAAAACTCAAATGATGAGAAAAAATGGAACTTACAGCTTCTCTAATCGATTTAGATACAAGTTTTAGACTCTTGAGATCCTCATGATCAACACCACAAATGACTCGAATCTGTAAAAAAAAATAGATCATTAGACCATAATCAAATCGAATTCATCAGATTAAGAAACTTAAACCAAACTAAAATTTTTACCAAGAGATCTTGAGGGAGAGACTCAAGTCGAGATTTCTCAGAGGATGAAGAAGAAACAATTGTTATTCTGCTTCGTTGTCTCTTCAACGAACTCTTCACCGGCGGCGATTCAGATACTACCGGAATCTCAACGGCCGATCTAGATAGAGATTCACGCACACAACTCGAAATCAAAATCCTTTTCCTCCCTAATCCTCGCGTGAACCTCACTGATCCTAATCCTAACTCTAATTCCTCTTCCTCGCCGTGAAATCTAGCATTAGAGGTCATCACGAACCCTCTCTTCGATAACGCCATTGTGCTTCTTTTGAGAAACAGATTCTCCGAGAACCACTCAACTACTTTAACAGCACTGGAGAAACAAAATTCACCGATGAAATGGAGATAATGGATCATTTAGAACGCCAAAAACAGAGCAAAGTAGAGAAAAAGAGAGAGAGAGATTTGCTGAAGAATATAAGCTCCGATTCGACACGTGGTGATTTGTTATTGGACAGCCGTCATTGGCGTTTTGTGTTTCGATCAGTCCAAGTTGAGTTAAGCTTCTTCCGTGTATCAGTCAGTTAGTACAAGATAAACCCACTTTATTCCCACTTTATTCGGGAGGAAATATCATGAGTGTGCGGGTTCATAATGAGTGTTTTGTCCATTGATTGTTGTGACGTGTATGCTTAGGTAGTTTGAACGGTGTGAATTTAATGAGCAGAGGAAGAGTTGTGGTTTTTAAAATAGAAGAGTCCGACTTGAGCTCATCGGATTCTGAAACATCTGGAGATAAGTATGGGAATTTGTTTTTTTTTTGTTTTTTGTTTTTGTTAAGAATATGCTTTGGATAAGACTAATAAAATAATATTGTTTCGATTCTTTTTTTCTAACGTAGCTTTTAAAAATTAAAATTTATGTCAAAACTATTTCTTCGGTGACATTTTGGAGATGAGACTCGCTTGCAACGCCATTGTTTTCATCATAAGTATTGTCCTCTACGTAGAAACTCCAGAGAGATACACAGTTCTCATCAGCTGTGTGAGCAAAAAGAGAAAGGAACGATTAGATTGTGTGTCTTTAACATTGATGGGAGAGGAACTAATTAGCGTTTTAGTGTAATGTACCTTTCAATTGAAGCTCGTTCTTATCTTCACCATCGTCATCATCTGGAATTGCGAAACGTCTGTGACCAGAGGATGTAGCAGCCATTGGAAGGTAAGGGTGGAAAGAGAAAGCATTGACGGTATCTGCATTAATCGAATGGAGTATATATGCCAAAGTCAGGATCTCATCAACAATTGCAGAAGCTACTGAAGAACTAAGTGTTAGCTACCTGAAGCAGCTTGATATCCAGAAACCCAGTTTCCGGTTTGTAAATCGTACATGTGAACAAGCCCATCCTGGAATACAAGACAAAGAGGAATGAGAAAATGGTTACATGATCTAACCATAAGAGTGTTAACAGAGGAAAAAAGATTGCTTGCAGTTTTATAGTTAATGAAAAACAAAAGCTCAGGCATTAGAAAGGATAGGAAGATCAAAAGTACCTGACCACCGGTACCTAAATGTCGACCACATGGCTCAATATCAAAGAATACACGCTGGTTTGTGTTCTCAGTTGCTCTGTACAATCTGATCACACATATAAATGATCCATTTCAAACACATGTCAACATTATAAGAGCTTCAACATCTACCATTTCTCAAGCTAAGACTTCTATTAACTTGAACATTGATGTAACGTTAATCTTAAGCTGCTCATGGCTCATTAAGCATTAATCTTGTTTACAGCACTTGTTCTTGCTTCTAGATTATATTGTAAAACAAGTATGAGCTTAGAAACCAAAGACTACCCAAACCAAAATAAAGAAGTAAATACTCACTTATAGACTATTTCAACAGATTTCCGAATATCCCAGCAAAGAATGTAAGGATCCTGAAAAAGAGCAAACAAAAAAGAAACATTTTTTTGGTGAGGTTAGGACAATTCATCATCCTATTACATATCATACTCTAATATTGGACACCAACGAGAATATCTCTGGACAGACGATACTTTCTTCCAAAAAGGGTTATCCTTAAAATGGAAGTCAAGTTGCGATATAATATGCTCAACATTCAGAGGGTAAAATGTTTATAACAGTATGTTACCTTGCGACCTCCTGTATATAAATAGTTCCCATCCTTTGAAAACTGGACCTAAAAGCACCAAAAATTCGATCAATAATTGATCATATCCCAATGGACAAAAATAAGGCACATTTAGTGGTCAATGCTTACATGTGTAACACCGCCTTCTTGACCATGTAAAACATACAATAGCTCCATGTTGTCTTCTCTATAAATCCCAGTAGTTTGCCCGTAAGACCCCACAGCCAACATTCCAGAATTAGTTGGGGAGAAAGCAAGAGTAGATAATATACCTGGAAATTATGAACCAGTTAAGGTTGTTCTTGTTTCTGTATAATCTGTAATAATATTGTTATGCAGCGTCTGAGTGGAAAAGAAAGAAAAAAACCTGCTTGGCCCTCTTTGTTTTTCTGTAGAGTTGAATACTGCCTAAAATCTCTTCCAGGACGATGAAGATCAAACACTCTGATGGAGCTGTTGTAACCAGCAAAGATCCTAAAGACATAACACAGGCAAATGAACATAGACCACTTTTAATCAATTCTTTACCGTGTGGGAAGATGGATACAACTTAGATGAAGTTTTTGCTTACTTGGTTCCATCAGGATTGAATCCAACTGAAAATGCAGCAGTTATTTCATCCATAGCATCATAGGCCCGGTATGTGCATCGAAGCTGACATTGTGTTATTCACATGTAAATAAACAAAAAAGGATGGTAGAAAAAATCTCCAGTAAACATGTTAAGTTTCATGGAAAAATCAGCACCTCACCAGAAGTACTATCCCAAAGATGTATCGGATGGTCTCTAGTGGAGGTAGCGAAGACGCATGTTAAAGGGTCTGATATCAATCAGTGAACAGCCAAAATCAGTAATTCAACTGATGAAATCATTAAGCCAAAAAATTGAACCCCTTATGATGAGCTTATCTATTACCTGAAACTGACATGTATGGATACCAACAGAAATCATAGACAGATTCACCCTCATTCACTAGAAGACTCGCACCATACGAATCTACAATTCCAATAAACACACCATGAATCACAAAATTACTTCACACATATTTTACAGCATTTGCCACAACATACAAATGCTAGATGGAAAAGCTAACCTTCTTCAGGGACTGGCACTCCATAGCCATTAGAATCCCCTCCATCTTGTGGCCTGATGGGGCAAATTTGCAAAACTAAAGATTCAACAGAGAACTAAAACTACACAAACATACAAAATTATTGATACTTAAGCTACAAAAATATTTCAATTGAAATTATTCAACTTACAGATGAAACAGACTAAGTGTATTATCTTCAGAGCTTGCAAGGAAACATGAACCATCAGGTGACCTATATAAGAAACAGTAACAAAATCAGTACCTCAAAAGTTAGGCAAAAAGAAAAAACCAAACTTTGAGAAAGAACAAAACTCTACTCAAGAGATTGATTTGAAACAAGAAGAAAAGGGTACCACTTAAGACCCTTGAGGAAATTATTAGGGTTTCGAGCTGTCCTGAACTGCTTAGAGAAATGGTGCGTTCTATAAGGAGAGACATCAAATCTCATAGTAGGCCAGGATGATTTTTGTTCTCCTGATTCTACCTTAAGTCCACCATTTTCTTCTGCTACTGCTTCTTCTTCACCCATCTTCTTCGTCAGAGCTTCTGGAAAAAAGCAGCAGAGAGAGGTTTACTTTCGTTCTAAACCCCAGTCAAAATCTCCAAAACCTGAACCCGGTTTTCAATCTCAGACCGACAAATTGAACCGAACTTAAACCAAA
This sequence comes from Arabidopsis thaliana x Arabidopsis arenosa, assembly GCA_019202795.1. NCBI lineage: Eukaryota > Viridiplantae > Streptophyta > Magnoliopsida > Brassicales > Brassicaceae > Arabidopsis > Arabidopsis thaliana x Arabidopsis arenosa. Next base: position 1,504,202 of record CM032919.1, on the reverse strand, counting down.
AACCGGATTAGGGATTTTGATTGGAATTTGGAAGAAAAGCCCGCCAGGTTTGTCATTAGTGCGTCTCTCTCTTCTCCCGGCGGATCGGCGAATCCCGGCGACCACCGTCTTCTTTCCTTTATCCACTCTCTACAGCTTTCTTCTCAAGTGTTTCTCTCTAGTTACTTCCTTCCTACAGCTTTGCTAGATATTGAAAATTAGAATATTAACCCCTAATCCCAAAAACCTCGGAATGTCGGAAATGGCGAGTGACGAGGAAGAAAATATCATTCCTTTCCAGCTCCAGTTCGACAAGCCCATACCTTTTCAGGTTTTGGTTCTACTCCTGCTCAAAGTTCGTGTCTTTTTTATGCTTTTAAGGATTTAGATGTTTATATATGTTCAATTTCATTAGATTAAGATAGCTGAGTGGAACCCGGAGAAGGATTTACTGGCAATGGTTACTGAGGACTCCAAGATTTTGCTGCATCGGTTCAATTGGCAGAGATTATGGACTATTTCGCCTGGTAAAGTTTCTCTCTTTTGTTCACTTTGTTTGATTTAAAGTAGACAATTTTGATTACAAGATGGTTTGTGATTATTGTATTCCTTAACTTTCAGGCTTGATGAAAATTCGTTTGTGGAACTTAGTTATTTGCTGAAATTGAAAGTGGAATGCAATTTGAAGTAGGTTGTCAATAGTTCTGGTACTAAGTGTATTTCCTTTCTTTTGGTTTATAGGAAAGCCTGTTACTTCTTTATGTTGGCGTCCTGATGGCAAAGCCATAGCTGTTGGGCTCGAGGATGGAACCATTTCACTTCACGATGTTGAGGCAAGTATAGATTGAAACTAATCCATGTTTTACATGATGACGTTGTTGATAGCCTGAATATTCCTTTTTAAACTTTGCTGTATAGAAACTAGTATTATGTTTTATTTATAAAGGATCATGCTGATCAAAAAGTTGGTAATACTCTTTTCATGCAGAATGGGAAGCTATTAAGGAACTTGAAGCCCCATGATGTAGCTGTCGTGTGTCTTAACTGGGAGGAGGATGGACAATCCAATACTGTATGTTTTCTCCTCTGACTAGTTGTACAAGAACTCATGTTTGGTTGCGGTATCTATATTTGTGTTGACAAACTGAGAAAGTTTCTTTTACCAATCCCAGTTGAAGCATCTATTCTCTTAGTTTTTTTTTTCACACCCAACTCTTATAGTTATTTGAGCTTGTGCTTACTTTTTCTTAGAGTTTGGTTTACAGGATGAAAGTGGTAATTTCTCAGTTTATGAGGACCGGACCTCCCGTTTTTTTCCTCCTGCTCCAAGACCTCCAAAGATGCCTGGACTGGTAGCTGGTGACTCCAGTTTCATGGATGACGGTGAAGACTCTTTGGCAGAGCTATCCAATACCTCATTCCGGAAGTTTAACATTCTTTGCACTGGTGATCGTGATGGGAACATATGCTTCAGTATATTTGGAATATTTCAGATAGGAAAGATTGTAAGTCGCTCTTTTGACTGTAAGTAATTAGTAAGCCGTAATTATCCATTCATGTATTATGGTTGATGATGCTTCATCATCTTTCCATTCCGCTTGCATATAGAATTGCAGGATGCTTAATGAATTTCAACACTATTTCTACATGGAAATTATTTTCTGAGATCCTTAATTGTTCGTTTATAACAAGTAATTAATATTGTTAGGAGTAAAGTTTACGGTTTGTAAGTTTCTTATTTCTTTTCTAGCTATGAGCAATATTCTCTTAGTATAATTTTAATTTAAGTCTTCATTTCTCTTGTTTCATGTGTTTGCTCTGCTGCTCTTGCATTACCATGATCAGAACATACACGAGCTGTCTCTTCCTGTGCCTCATCTCGATGAGCATGCCTCTTGCAAACTATTTAATGCTTCCATTTACAAGGTACTTGGATCCTTTCAAGAGCCACGCTTTCCAAATGATATAAATGGCCTCTCGTTATTTCTCATGTCTCAGACTGTTAATGTCTGTTGTGGAAACAAAGAAAGGAGAGCTTGGTAGATGATAAGGAGTCTTTAGATTCAAATTAATTATTTGTATATTTCATTTCTTAGGTTGCTCTGTCAAAAGACCTTTGCCGTCTGGTAGTAATGTGCACAGGAGAGCTTAAGGATTGTGATATCAAGCCAAGAGAGGAAAAAATAAATGTTCAAGATCTGCCTGGTTTACATTGCCTTGCAATGGACACATCTATATTTTGGAAAAGGTAATACACCAAACCTAGCTATACTTTGCCGCTGCTTCTTTCTTTTGTTCCTTCTCATTGTTTTAAATCTTGATTTTAATAACCTTTAATAATTGGCACTGTTTTTCTGCCTTACATCTGTCATATTCGTTATCTCTTCTAATTTTTATCTCAGGAAATATGAGCTTCATCAGGTTGCTCAACAAGCTTCTAACATTGAAGATTTGACCGAGGTTATTCGAGCATCCCTGTCAGTTATGAACAAACAATGGGCGGATGCAATGAAAACTTTTCATGAAAAGTTTCATTCTCTTTCCACCTTGATCATTGATAATGGTATTTGTCACTATCAGTTTGTTGGTTGAGGTTTTTCTCTTATGCTTAATTGCTTATAGATTTACAGGGCTTTGTTGCTTTTCTACTAGGACTGGAATCATCTCCTCAAGAAGAATTTCTTAGCCTTTTGGGTGGTGCACGAATAAGCCCAGCGCTTAATCAGTTTTTAGTTAACTCTCTTGGCGAAGTGGTAAGCTTTACTTGTTTGATCTTCTTCAGGGTACTAGTTTTATCATATTCCACTAAGTAGTTCTCTTGTTCAGTAGGGTGTGAAGCGTGTTTTAAAGTCAGTATGTGGTACAGGAAAAGAGCTTCAGCAGGTTGTCCTTGACCATCTTCAGGTACAGTATTCTTTACATTCCTGAAAATGGAGTTATAGTTTTTAGACTAAGTAGCGTTTATTTATACAGCTAATACTTTTTAGATAGAGTTTTGTCACGAATTAAGCTTTCTTTTTCAGCCTGCAGCAGAAATTATCGGATTCAGGATAGGTGAATTAAGAGGTCTATCGAGGTGGCGTGCACGGTACCAAGGCATTGGTTTGGATGAGATGCTCCTTAATGAAGCCACTGAAAATACTGGTCTGCTACTTGTACAAGTGCAACGGTTTATGATGGTACTATCTTCTGTTGTCCAACAGGTACAGAGGCGTGCAGTTCTTTTGACACTGAAAATCATAGTTATTTAGTATGTTGGCTGTCCCATGTTTCCCACGCAATGGTCATTTCAATAGAATTATAAACTTTTTGTTTCAGTTCTCAAATTTCTTCAACTGGCTCGTCAGAAGTATAAAGTATCTTATGCAAGAACCGAATGATCAGCTTTTGTCATACAACAGGTATGCACATGTGTTTTATGTTGTTAAAGGTGTTAAAGCCAAATCTTTGCAGTTACATGGTTTGTTTCTGTGGCAGTGAACTCCTTGTGGTATTCTTGAAGTTCTTATATGACCAAGATCCTGTGAAAGACCTCTTGGAGCTATCTGAAGCTGGTGATGACATTGAAATTGATCTGTAGGTCAACTCTTTCTATGTCTGTGCTTTTACCTACCTTTTCTGATCACTTATCTTGTAGTCGAGCAGAATCTCTGTCAGGTTACCTAAAATTTTTTAAGCCATTTATAACCACATACAATAGGGGTAGTCCAATGTGATAATACGAATGAAATCCGAGCAGGTTTCTCTAACCACACTAAAACGAAATTCAGATATGGGTAATGTGTGTGCGTTTGTGAAGCATGAAGTCCATTGTATCATCCCTAGCTGTTCATTCACTTTGTTTTACTTCATTTCATTTAAACTCTTAATGTTTTAATGTCCCAGCAAAACCATCGGAAGAGTCAAAGAGTTACTTCAGTTTGGAGGGTTTTCAGAGTGTGATTTTCTGCAGAGGACATTGGCTAAGGAATTCCAACACATGGAGTCTAGGTATTTTCTTTACATCTTCACTTCTTAAAACATAAAGTTTCTTAAAAATGCTGCATCATGGAGCACAACGTTGGTAAACTGATACGTGTAAAAGGCTATGGTAGAGACAAAGGTCCGATACCATGGCTGCCTTGGCATTTTGAAATACAACATGAACAACCATATTTATGGTATTGGAGTTTACTTGCAAAACAAAGTGTGCTGAGTCTTTATAATCTGGACATACTTTCTCATGGCTTTCTCTGACTAGACGTCAAATTCTGATTTTAATGCTTTAACAATTTTAGCTTCAAGATGGCTCTTCAAATGCCCTTTACAACAATATCAAGAAAGATATCATGTATGAAGTTGTTGCCTCTTTGCCCTCTTCAGTTGTCAACAACGCAAACACCTACAACAATTCCCATGTCTCTTTCCTTCTATAAGGTACTTGCAGCAACAATCTTAATGCACTTTATTATGATCCCATAGGGCATCCTTAGGAAGAGATTGCTGATTGCTATCTCCAAAGTCTTCATTTGCTCCTGATATACTAAAGTCTCTGTTTGCTTGTGCAGAATGAACTTTCTGATGATACACCTTGTCAAAGTGGGTACACTGATTACATATCTTTTCAAGTCCCCGATGAGACCTTCCCAGAGATTTCAAACTGTATTGGCATAGCTAAGGGTTATAAGCAGAATTCCAACAATGAGAAAAATGGTTATACTTCTCTGGAAGCCGTTTTGTTATCTGTACCTAATGGCTACACTTGTGTTGATTTGTCTCTCTACAAGGTGAATACTCATTCTCTTCTGCAACAATGGTTGATTTAATTGGTATATTTTTTCTTTTGGAGTTGCCTTGTAAATCCTGTGTCTGATTTTGAAACAGGATAAAGAACTGGTTTTATTATTGAATAAGACAAATACAGATTCCGAAGGCTCGGGAGAAGCATGCATGATGGTTGTACAAACTGGTGACCTCGCATTCATTTCCATTTCAGGATCTAGTTCTCTAAACCAGTGGGAGCTAGAGGATTTGAAGGTATTGCTAATTTCAAGCATTAACATCGACGTTTGTTTTAAAATTAGTGAAGTTTATGTAAGAACTTATGCATCTCCAGGGCTCGATTGTGAACCTGGAAATGGAGAATGAAAAGGTTCGCAAAGTACCACATTCTGTCATTGCTCCTCTAGCAGTAAGCGGTAAGAGCTTAATTTTCTGTCTTTTCTTCTTCTTCAAACTAGAAATGCTTTTTCAAAATCATGAAATAATTTGCTTAATTATTTAAAATTCTTACAGCTTCAAGAGGAGTGGCTTGTGTTTTTGCTGAAAGAAGACGAGCTTTGGTGTACATATTGGAAGAAGATGAAGATGAAGAAATCTCTGATGAAAAGTAAACCTCCTCCAATGCCTGCTTTGATTGTTGTTTGTGTAGATTATTAAAGTTAAGAAACAGAAACTTGACTACTTGAAGTTGTAAACGGTGACGTTTTGTTAGTTAATGACTTCTTCTAATGTCTGTATCAGTCTCTTCTTTTCACACTTACGTCATAATTAAAGAGGGTTACGCCACGTCAGCTCAGCCACTCGACAGGTTAAAGCGCGTGGTTGTCACTTCCCCTTTGATCAGACAAAGCTGACCAAAAAGGTGGGTTTTTTCAAAGTCCATTCTTTATTCTTAGCTCAACTAAGGAAGCAAGACGAAATTCTCTCTCTTTCTCTAAGCTCTACGCCACCGTCACGGAGGTTGTCTTGTTTTGTCTTATGGAGAATGATCAATTCATGTGTCCGACTGATATAATCACCGGCATAGTGTTTATTGATGGTGAATTGGCTATGTTGACTTTGACTGCCGACGGGGAGTTACGGTGGACAGAGTACGGACTCCGGCAGTATTTGTCGATGAAGAAGGATGTTCTTGGTTTCATCGTCGAAGGTAAGCAGATTAGAGTAAAAGCCGTGGTTGAGAAAGAGGCAGGAGGAATCTGCTGCGGACAATTTGGTGGAGACTTCGTGAGGAAAGATTTCGTCTTTGAGCCTCTCATCGATCAAAATGGATGGTGCTATAAGCTTCGTCAATACCTTGATTCTCTCGGTTAGTTTGTTGTTTCGAGAAAAAGTCGAAAACTTGTGTATCACTCAAATAGCTAAAACTGGAAATTTCGATTAGGTCGGCCAAAGAGATTGCTTGTGTTTGTGAACCCGTTTGGCGGGAAGAAATCGGCGAGAGAGATTTTTGTTAAGGAAGTGAAGCCTTTGTTTGAAGATGCTGATGTTCAACTTGAGATTCAAGGTTCCTTGGTTTCTATTTTTGTTTCTTTCTGGGGTCTCAAAAACTCTTTTTTTGGGAAATTAACAATGGATTACTTATGGTTGAGTCTTCAGAAACTAAGTATCAGTTGCATGCAAAGGAATTTGTTAAGTCCATGGATGTGTCAAAATATGATGGTATTGTTTGTGTCAGCGGCGACGGTATCCTTGTTGAGGTATGTAAGAAGTATACAGTTTCTCTATGTCAATTGTTTTTGGATAACTTAAATTGGAAGTGATGATGTGTGTCTTTCGTGCTATTCTCACCTGATTCAAACTAAAGGAATCTAGATTTCATGTCTAAAACGAAGTTAGAGCTTTTGAAGTATCTGCTAGAGGAAGCAATCTCTTGTTAAATTATATGTTTACTCTTTTGCTTAGGTTTGACTCTGGGGTTAAACAATCATTTTATTGTTGCTGATTCTTACACTTGGTTCCTAATTTAGTAGGTTGTAAATGGACTGCTCGAAAGAGCAGACTGGAGAAATGCCTTAAAATTGCCTATTGGAATGGTCCCTGCAGGTTTGTGAAACTTTAAATGCGATGGTTTTCGTTTTAGTAACAATGACGATATTCTAGATTTTCATACAAAAATTGATATCATGTGGATTAGAAACTTGTATAGAAATCATTTTACTTGACGGCAGGAACTGGTAATGGCATGATAAAGTCATTGTTGGACACAGTTGGGCTTCGATGCTGTGCAAATAGTGCTACCATTTCTATTATCCGAGGTTATGCTCTATCCTCCATGCCATAAAAAAAACATCATTCAGTACATTTTCCTTTTTCCTCAGTAATCAGTTCCGTAGCACATTAATTCTGTCAGGTCATAAACGTTCTGTAGATGTTGCTACAATTGCACAAGGGAATACCAAATTCTTCAGTGTCTTGATGCTTGCTTGGGGTATGCCAGTAAATTCTACTTCTTTTTGCTATGTCCAGAGTTCAGAAAGTTATTTGCAAATGAAAGTAATACATGAGCTTGCTGAACGTACTCTTTGTTGTATTGATTAGTCCATTTATTTCAGGTTTAATAGCTGATATAGACATCGAGTCAGAGAAGTTCAGATGGATGGGAAGTGCTCGTATTGACTTTTATGTATGTTTAGTTGACAAATTTGACAATTATTGCATTGCAGTTGTTAAATTGCTGGTGAGACTGTATGATTCTACCGGATGTTCTCTTATTGAACTGAAGGGATGTTTTTATCTTCTTGGATTTGCAGGCTCTTCAGAGGATAATATGTTTAAGACGATACAATGGACGAATTTTATTTCTACCGGCTCCTGGGTTTGAAGGCTATGGACAGCCAGCCAGTTGCAGTCTATACCAAGAGCCACATGTTAGTGATAAAGAGGTCGGGTACCAAGGACCTGAAACTAAATTTGAAGATCTAGAATGGAGGGAAATGAAAGGCCCATTTGTTACGATATGGCTTCACAATGTTCCCTGGGGTGCTGAGAACACTTTGACTGCTCCTGCTGCAAAGGTCAGTTACACATTTCTAACTAAAATATTGGATATTCTTTTGTTGTGCACCATCAAAGAGGCCTTCATAAGGTTCTTTTACTTGCAAAAAAACGTTAAAGCTTCTTTTGTATATGGTCTGATGAAACAGTTTTCTGATGGCTACCTGGACTTGATTGTCTTGAAAAACTGCCCTAAGCTTGTCCTGCTCTCACTTATGAGACAGACGAGTAGTGGAACACATGTTGAGTCACCATATATAGTGTATATAAAGGTTTGTCATCCAAAACCCCATATGGCTGAATTCTTTCATTTGACGGCTTCAATGTACCTTGTGACTATGCATTTGTGATTGACTAAAAAGCTTACTGTCGAAAAGGTGAAGGCATTTGTGCTGGAGCCGGGTGCACTTGTAGACGAACCAGACAAGGAAGGAATCATAGATTCAGATGGAGAGGTTTTGGCAAGAGGAAAAAGAACATATAAATGTGATCAAAAGGCCTTGATGTCTTACGACAAGCTTCAAGTAACAGTTGATCAAGGTTTAGCCACACTCTTCTCTCCTGAATATTGATAATGTTAACAATACTCGTGAGATGAAGACACATTCACATCATACTTCATAAACCTTGATTGACCTTTGATTTATCCTTTTTTGTAAATGTTATTCCCTTGTGGTTGTGTGTGTTATTTGATTGATACACATGTACAGTACATTACAGGAAATGAGAACCAGACAAATGTTTTGTGTGTTTCTTACAATTTATCCTAAGATTCTATAGAAAGATTGTTCTGTAAATTTTGTATAAGCCAGAGGGAGCTAGTACTTGCTAAGGTAAATGTTAAACTTTAACCATTTCTCATTGAAATTGTCAATGTTATTTACTATAAATCCTCACCATTTTTGACATTTTCTTGCAGGATTCCATTGTTTACCTGCAAATGAAGAATGCAAATCCAAATTTCACATCCTAACATGATTAAGAAATTAAACATCTTCCAATGGTGAGTCTGTTTTTTGTGCTTACCAGATTAATGGTTGTGAACTGTCTCAGCATATTATTCCAATTTTAGAGCTCCGAAGCAGAGAGACTACAGAAAAGTCTAGTTCACTTTCTTAAATTAGTTAATACGGTGTCGTATTGGGACACTCTTCTTTAATTTTCTCTCTGGCCTAAGAGAAATCGACACGTCATAACTAAGAGGAGGGGTATTGCCACGTCATCTCATCCACTCGCCAGGCTAGGCGCGTGAATTGCATTTCCCTCCTGATCGGAAAAGTCTTACCAAAGATTAGCTTTCAGGTCAATTTTTAAATCTTAGCTCTCACCAACGACGAAACTCGTCTCCCTCCATCTTGCTATGGATCGTCAGCCGGAGAGGGAGAATGATGAACTACCATCTCCGGCGATAATTTCCGACCGAGTTCTGGTAAATGGTGTTGTCACGCCGTTAACGTTGACCGCCGAGGGAGAGCTACGATCGACGGAATCTGGACGGCGGAAATCGACGTTGGCAAAAGAAATCCTGAGTTTCGTCGTGGAAGGTAACAAGGTTAGAGTAAAGACCTTGGTTGAGAAAGGAGGAGGAATTTGCTGTAGAGGAAGTGCTGGAGATTATGCGAGGAACGATTTCGTTTTCGAGCCTCTCTCTGATGAATCTAGAAAGCTTTGGTCCGATAAGTTCCATCAACACCTCGTCTCTCTCGGTTAGTTGAATTATCGAAAATTGGGTATCACCAGAGCTAAAATTTCGAAATGCCTTTCTTAAATCTCGATGCTGATTGGTGATTCTTTAGGTCGGCCAAAGAAATTGCTTGTGTTTGTGAATCCGTTTGGCGGGAAGAAAACAGCGAGAAAGATATTTCAAGAGGAAGTAAAGCCATTGTTTGAAGATGCAAATATTCAACTTGAGATTCAAGGTTTCTAATTTCTATTATCTTCTTCCAATTCTACTGAGGGAAATTAACAATCGGATTACTTTTGATATTTGCTTCAGAAACCAAGTATCAGTTGCATGCAAAGGAAATTGTTAGGTCCATGGATGTATCAAAATACGATGGTATTGTTTGTGTTAGCGGTGACGGTATCCTTGTTGAGGTAAGTAAGAAATTTTCTTTATGTTGTGGAAGTATCATTTTCTCTATGTATATTTTATTGGATATCTTAATTTGGAAGTGATGATGCGTGTCTTTCGTGCTGTTCTCACATGATACTTACTAAAGCAATTTAGAATTGATATCTTAGACAAAGTAAGAGGAATTGCTTTTGGGAGTATCTGTAGAGGAAGCAATCTCTTGTTTAATTATATGTTTACTGTTTTGCTTATGTTTGACTCTGGGATTAGAAAATTATTGTATTGGTAGTGATTCTTAAAATTGGTTCCTAATTTAGTAGGTTGTAAATGGACTGCTTGAAAGAGAAGACTGGAAGACTGCCATAAAATTGCCGATCGGAATGGTCCCTGCAGGTTCGTTCTGCCTCATACTTCTCTTGTCTTGTGTGTCCATGTGAAAGTTTAGATGTAAAGGTTATCCTTAAGTAAGATTGAAACAGTTTTCTGTTTATCATACCAAATTGATATCTTGTGTATGAGAAACTTTAGCTAAACATTTTTACTTTGCGGTTCTTTGTGTGCACTAACATTCCTAATGGCAGGAAGTGGTAATGGCATGATTAAATCATTGTTGGAACCGGTAGGGCTTCCTTGTAGTGCAACAAGTGCTACTATTTCGATAATCCGAGGTCCTGCTCCATGCCATACGATATTCAATCTTTCAAAAACATTTCGACTTTCCTAATGAATCAACTCACTGTCACACTATTTCTGTATTGGCAGGTCGTACACGTTCTCTAGATGTAGCAACTATCTCACAAGGGACTACCAAATTCTTCAGTGTCTTGATGCTTGCTTGGGGTATGCAAGGACTTCTACTTCTTTGTAGTATAGTACTCTAGAATGTAGAACTTGATTTGCAAATGCAAGTAGTGGCTGAGCTTACTGAATTATTCTGTTGGTTGTACTGAGAGAAATTCATTTATTTCAGGTTTAGTGGCTGATATAGACATCGAGTCAGAGAAATTCAGATGGATGGGTAGTGCTCGCTTTGATATCTATGTATGTTTAGTTGAACATTTGAAAATTTTCTGCAATGCATGTTTTAATATGCGTTACTCAACTAAGTTACTGGTGGAGGTTGAACAAAAAAAAAAAAAAAAGAGATTGTGTGTTTCTAACTGGATGCTGTTTTCATTCAACTAAACACCTTGCGTTCACTCTTCTACGACTTGCATTTGCAGGGTCTTCAGAGGATAATATGCTTAAGACAAATACCATGGACGAATTCTATTTGTGCCAGCTCCTGGGTTCGAAGCTATGGGCAACGAGCCAGTTGCAGTATAGATAAAGAGCCATCTGGTAGTGATAAGACACTCGTATACCAAGGACCTGATAGTAAACTTGAAAATCTGGATTGGAGAGAAATGAAAGGCCCATTTGTTTCAGTATGGCTTCATAATGTTCCCTGGGGTGCTGAGAACACTTTGGCTGCTCCTGACGCTAAGGTCAGTTAAACATTTTGAAACCACGAAAACACGATTTTTTTGGAATCCTTTGCGTTTACTTGCTATAAAATCTTGAAAGCTTCATATGGTCTGATTAACAGTTTTCTGATGGCTTCCTGGATTTGATTGTCATGAAAGACTGTCCTAAACTAGCCTTGCTATCACTTATGACAAGTTGAGTGATGGAACCCATGTCCAATCACCATATGCATCATATCTGAAGGTTTGCCATGCGAACCCAATTTTATAGTTGTAATATTTCATTGATGACTTTGATGTCTCTTTTCGAAATGAATCGGAATTTTATGATTGATTAAAAAGCTTACACGTTGGTTTTACTGTTGAAAAGGTGAAGGCATTCGTACTGGAGCCAGGTGCACGCATAGACGAACCAGACAAGGAAGGAATCATAGATTCAGATGGAGAAGTTTTGGCAAGAGGAAGAAAATCGTACAAATGTGATCAAAAGGCTTTGATGTCTTACGACAAGCTTCAAATAAGTGTTGATCAAGGTTTAGCCACTCTCTTCTCTCCTGAATAATTCTGACTGATACATGAGATGTGATGAGATGAGATGAAGTTGTCCCTTGTGGCTATAATTTGATTGATGGACATTACAATACAAAAAAATGAGAAGATGATTCGAGTTATATAGTAAATCCCTAAAGATTACCATTGAGTGTATTGTTTATTGTTGTATTGCTGTTGTATTGCAGTTTTGAGTTTTTTGTTAGAAAGTTGTGTGAACTAAGATATTGAGAAGACCATAAATACTAAATGTGAGATTTTTTTGAACTCTTGGTGTAAAGTGTAAACATATGTATGTTGGGGGATGGTAGTCCTAAAGCTTAAAGCTTTGTGGCAATATAAAATGAAGATTAATATTGTCAACTAGCATTAGTGTGACAAAAGTTGGGAGAGAATTCTATGAGGCAAGCAACTAAAAAATTGATGCGACATATCATATTACTAAAATGATAAAATATTGTCCCTGGAATTTAATTGGACCTACCATTACTAATGATGACTTGGCGTTATACATTGAAATATTTAATTAAAAAAGGAATAAATATCATAGAAAAGCGGAAATAAATAAGTAAGTAAATGTTGTGAGAGAGCTTTCTTTTTCAGAGAGTATTTTGTTTAGCTGATGAGGCCAAAAACAAATAGAAGAAATTAATTACCCGAAACAACAACACTTCATCACTATTTCTCCTTTCTCAGCTGCTTTCACCATTTTCTCTTTTTCTCCTCACAATCTTTCTCACGGTTTTCTAGGGTTTTATATATGCTTTCCTCTTCATCCATGTCATCGTCTTCGTTATCTGCTAGATTTTGCTTCAACCACGAATGTTTGAGTTCAAACTCGACCATTGCCGTCCTGGTTGGCGTCTCCGTTCTGGCGATTTCGTCGACCCTCTGTGATCGTTGCGCGTAAGCAACCTTTTCCGTACTTCTTTTCTTCGCTTATTTTTACTCTCCCTGTTCCATTTTTTGAGTTGATCATTTTTTTTTTTTCAAGTGTGCTTGTCTTTGATTTTGGAAAACTTACTTGGTTGTTTTTCCTACTTCTTTCTTTGTGTAATTTGGGTCTGTCTTAGTAAGATGTCCTGTGGTACTTTCTGATTTTTTTGTTGTTTGCTTTGTTTTGGAGTATAGAGTCCCCAGTGTTGACTACAAGCCGAGAAATTAGGAGCCACTCTTTTCGGATGTTTTGGAATTGTTTAACAGTGTTGAATTTAAGTGACTGGAATATAGAGTTTTAAGCATTTTGATGGGCGTGTGAGGACTAATGCGTTTCACCTGAATTCTTTATGTGGCATCGATGTTGTGTAACAAGTTTAGAGTCTAGAGGTCCAAAGTCCAAGTGACACGAAAGAGATAGAAGAAGTGATACTAGGAGACAAAAAATTAAAGCAATAGGAAGCTACTTTGCATTCTGATCCATTAGATTCGAGAATTTGTTCACTAGTGGCCGGTTCTGAATTTTTATATTCTGCTTCATCAAAGTTAGAAATTAGACACATGATTAGTTTCTTAGGCTTACTATGATATTTTGTGAAATAATAAATTGGGTATGGTAATGGTTTCTATGTAAACAATAAGGTCACCTTCATGGGATTGCAAAGCCTTTTGAGTATCAGGAATTAACTAGGAATGAGATACTTTTGCTCTTACTACTTCTTGATTGTAAACATGCATACATGTGTTCTGTCTTGATGGGTTATTTTTGGAAAACATGTATCAGTTTGATGATATAATCTTCAATAATTTTCGTTCCTGTATGTAGATCTTTTCTTAAAAATGCTTTGATTCTTTAAACTATGGATGCGTGGAGACTATATAGTGTATAGTTTCCTTAGGCTTCTGTTTTTGTTCTGAAACATAAACTTCATCAGAGCTGAAAAAGAATAGTTAAAGCTTACAAGTTCTAGTTGCATTAGGCATTAGCCAACACAAATAGTCTGGTTTTTCTTTGTTTGATTTCAGTACTCTGCAGACACGATTCTTTTACCTGCTCTTTGCATCAATTTCATTAACTTGTTAGTGTATTATCGATTTTGCAAATATCTAATGATTGTATTCTGGTTCCAGCTCTGCGTATGAACAAGGAAAGTTTGTGACGTATTTCACCAAAGGGCTTCTGGAGGTGTTGTGAGTCATGTGGAAAGGTAACTATGATTTACTAGTTAAAATTTTCTATGTCTCCTTGGCATCCCAAAATCATACATGGGGTTTCCAGATGTGAAGTCTCTCACTAATAGCATTTCGTGCAGCGAATTCATTGTGGATGTATTGCGTCTGCTTCTGCTTATACGTTAATGGATGCTGGAGGAATTGAGTGTTTGGCTTGCGCAAGAAAAAAGTTTGCTTTGGTGAGGGACGATTTCACTTTTTTATTTCCTGTCACCAAATTCCATCCATATTTTTTCTCGGAGGCATGATGTTACCTGATTCAATGTCTCTCAGTAATTATATATCTTAAGCTAGCAAGCAAACTTCAACTGTACAAAGATCTTTTCAAGTTTAAGATCGATGTTGAGCTGTAGTCTGTGTGCTATAACAGTCTGTATTCATGTGTTTCAGGGACCCAATTTTTCGCCATCACCGTCCTTTCTTTTCCAGTCTCCAATTTCTGAGAAATTCAAGGACTTGTCGATCAACTGGAGTTCTTCAACTAGATCAAATCAGATAAGCTACCAGCCTCCTAGTTGTTTAGATCCTTCAGTTCTGCAGTTTGATTTTCGTAATCGTGGAGGTAATAATGAATTTAGTCAACCTGCTTCTAAAGAAAGGGTCACTGCATGTACCATGGAGAAAAAAAGGGGAATGAATGACATGATAGGGAAATTAATGAGTGAAAACTCGAAACATTATAGAGTATCTCCTTTTCCAAATGTCAATGTATATCACCCACTGATCTCACTAAAGGAGGGTCCATGTGGGACACAGCTTGCGTTTCCTGTGCCAATTACAACACCAATTGAGAAAACTGGTCACTCTAGACTAGATGGAAGTAATTTATGGCACACACGTAATTTCTCCGCTAAGTCGCTTACACAATGACTTGAATGGTGGAGCAGACTCGCCATTCGAAAGCAAAAGTCGTAATGTGATGGCTCATCTTGAGACGCCAGGAAAATATCAGGTGGTTCCACGATTTTGGCCCAAGGTTTCATATAAAAACCAAGTTCTGCAGAATCAATCAAAAGAGTATCCTTCTTCTCTTATAGATACTACATTGGATATAACTTTGTATGTTTACCAGAAGCATATGAATCATGCTTTTTTTCATACTTCTGTGTCCTTTTACTCTTGCTTTAGTTTGTCGTTCTAGCTTTTGATATGAATAAGTCTATACTAGGTTGTAGAATAGGGTGGATGTAAGGCTATCAGATAAATGGTTTTAGGGATAGGTTTACTTTGGATACTTCTAAGTTACCAGAACCTTAACGATGTGTAAGATCTGAATCCGTTGTCACTCCTCTCTTTGAGAAGATCCTGAGTGCAACTGATACTGGAAAGCGGCTGGTCCTGCCAAAGAAATATGCAGAGGTAAATAACTGTTGCTTATGCAAGTACATATTCTCGTTTTCTTATTTAAATGGTTAATCATGTGAATAGAATTTGGGATGTGGCTCTCTGTTGCTTATAGCAAATACTTCACTGCTTTTGTATGTTGAATCTAGTAGTCATAATATCTGAAAACTTTACAGCGTCTCAAATTATATATAAGATGCCAAATGAACAAGGCATCTGCTATGTAACAGGCTTTCTTGCCCCAACTTTCCCACACCAAAGGTGTCTCACAGTACAGGACCCAATGGGTAAAGAGTGGAGATTTCAGTTTCGCTTTTGGCCCAGCAGCAAAGGCAGAATATATGTTCTAGAGGGAGTAACTCCATTCATACAGACCTTGCAGTTGCAGGCTGGTGATACAGGTATATCGTTTGTGATATAGTAATTTGGTTTACAGGAATATATGTTTTATGTAGTAGCATTTGCTGTTCACAATTCCATATGTTTAATGCGGAAGCAACTTTTTTTCTCACTCAATTACTATTTTAAATGATATCTTTTATGAAGCATATTACACTTCTTCTGAGTTAATAAAATTTTTCTAGAGCTTATGCCTGGGAGCTGATTTCCATTTACTTTTTAGTCATATTCAGTCGATTAGATCCAGAAAGGAAGTTAATTTTGGGATTCAGAAAGGCTTCGATTACTCAATCGTCTGATCAGGTGACTTTCCAAATTAACTAGATAGCTTTTAATTGTAAATACTTATGGTTCACTATAGTTACAATCTTAACTTAGTAGTAAACTAGCGGCTAGTTTTAAAAGCTTTCCTGAATGTCAGCTGCACTCTAGAGTATAGTCAAAGCACAACCAGGAATAACACGCTGAAGTATAATGAGTGAATACGCATTGTCTACTTCTCTATTCTTTGTTCAATTTGTGTTAAGTGATTAAATAGGTCGGACAAGATTCACAAGTATGCAGTTCGAATATGGTTTTTTTTTATCATCATCTCTTCTGTCTCCCATTTTGGTTAGTTCTCAAAGTGCTGAGTAGTCATGTTTATTCGGGCATGGAAATGAGTTACAAAGTATGCGAAGTAACTAAAATCAAACTACACCTTTCTTGACAAGTTAGCTTGACAAATATATTATATCTCTTCTCCATTTCCATTAGCAGGCTGATCCGGCTGATAGGCATTCACCGTTTGAAGTTAAGAAGTCTGCTTATATAACTAAGAAACCCCAGGAGTAGAATGTTCCTTGGTAAGAAGAAAAGCAGCATGATGATTACAAGAAGTAAACGTCAA